>NC_069416.1:54437931-54457800 GCF_026875155.1 Cherax quadricarinatus
TTAAAGCAAACTACATGTTACCTATTCAGTTCTTTGCTTAGCTTTATTATGACCACTAAATATCAGCATAATACAACAACAAACATGCCTTATCAAACAGCATTCTGCTGTTGTTAATGCTGGAGAGCTTTAAGTCAATAAAAAACGATGTTATTGACGAACATTTTAAGTAAGCGTGCATCTACACTGAAATGCAATCACATGCTCTTATTACCTGCTTCTATTACTGTACTAATAAATACTGTAAAGTCAACAGCAACACACTGTCTGGACACGAACGTAAAATTCAAACATAAATTATACATTTATTTATGTATGATTTCAAAAGTTCATGATTTTCACTGCCATAAAGTTTTTTAAATACTGTAATACTATTTTAAATAGCTTAATAAATGGCAACTGGAGTTTTAACCCCAGCACAAGGAAGCTATAGTGTTGAGAAATAAGGAAGAATGACAGTACCAATTGAAGGCAAAAATGGAAATAAAGAACCATTACACCAAACTTGTTCTCTGAGACACACACAAACAGAATAACAATAACAGCACAAGGTAAATTCACAAATGTCGTATTTAGAAATCTAGATAAAGACAAAGTAAAAAAAAAAATTACCTCATGTGTGACCCATTCTTGAGTATGAAGCAGTTGTATTAAACCTTCACCTATTAAAAAAAAAAAGTTGAATAGGAGAAAAGTTCAAAGGAGTAGATCCAGAATAATGCCCAAGTTGAGAGGAATGTGCTTTCTAGGAATAGAACGAGAGCTAAACCTTCTGTTGCTGGACGAATGAGAAACAAGGGGACATGATTTTGGCATACAATATACATCATGTAGACAGGATAGGGAGGAATAAGTTTTTTTTTTAACCAGATATGGAATTACACAACCACATGAGCCACAGGGTTACAAGACTATTTTGCAAACAAAAACAGACATACCTGCAGCTGATTTCAACAATTCTTGCAGCCCAACCTGAGGCCAGACTTCCTGTTAGCTCCCTGATCAACCCAGCTGTTGTAGTTTCAGCCCTCAGGCTACCATAGTAATCACAACCTGGCTGTCCAGGCATTACTTCCTATATGTTCCAGTAGAAGGCTGAAGTATCTTGGACCACAAATATTGACACTGTTCTCTAAATGTTTATGGCACCCCTAGTTTTCACTGGGTTAATTCTACACTTCCTTTCCTATCTTTCACTTCAGAAATATGCAATGAAAGCAGACTTCATACAAAGTTCAAAAGTAGATATGACAGTTATATCGCATCAGTCAGACAAAAATTAATGGGCACAACCAAGAACTAAGGCTCACTCCCCCCTTTACCCAAAAACCTCAAATAGACAATAAGTACAGTATATACAAATATACACATGCTGATACATGGACATATAAATATGTAAAGATATATGTGTACATGCATACATACATATATGCACATGAGCACAATTGTTTTAATACTACAACATTCTCAACTGCAGAGTTTTCAAGTACAATTTGTTAAATTGTTTGTACATCTATATTATTATTATGGTAGTCAAAATAAATAAGGCAGAAAGTCAGCCCATTAAAAACACCTAAAAATCATCAGAAATAAAATCATGCTTTAAGGGTTTCTAACACAGAATGAGACTGACAAATGCTAATAAAAACACTGATTTTTTACACTAAGCAGGTATAAGTAGAAAATACAAAGCCAACAATAAGGCATAGACACAAGAACTAATATAGTACTAAGGAAACCCATAAATAATCCAAAAACCAACTGCTTGCTATTAGTTACAAAGGCACAAACTAATTATAGCAAAAAATAAATTTAAACTAAGACAATAGAGAGCAAGATTACTAATGATTAAAACTAATTAACCCATTGCTACCTATTACTTCCAAGTGCCCAGATTTATAACTATCAATGAAGCTATCTCACAATTGTATACTGCTAGGTTATTACATTCATTATATAAGATAACAGATGTAGGAGATTTAAAAATACTGAATAACTACCTGTAGAAAATCATTTTTTCAATTCTGTTATCTACATAAAACATATAAGAGGATGGAGTGTATACACACTGCAGATATGCAACTTCTGCAATGTGATCACAAGAAACAAGTGATATCTTAATATGCAATATAACCACAGTGAAAAGCAGTAGAATTTCAAGGGCTTTCATGATTTCTCACATTGTCAAGGAAAAGTAAAAGCATATAATAAATCAACGAAGTCTTGTATAGCAAAGTTGTCACCTCACATATACAGTCAGGCAAAATGTTTCATCAATAAAGATTCTTAGTTTCACACATTAATCTCATTCACCAAACAAATTTACTCATAACCTGAATAAAATGATGATAGCCTTACCTGGCATACCACTCTTGATCTGACTAGAAAGTTGACAACAATGAAAATGTACAGCAGCATGCCTACTGGCTCACTCAATGTACATGAGAGGTGACATCTCTGCTCTACAAGATTTGTAGCTTTATTACTTTTACTATTCCCTGATAATGTGAGAGCTCACAGAAGTGATGCGAATGTTACTACTATTCACTGTGGATGTATTACATGCTATAAATATGTAGAATCAATAGAAACATTAGATAGCATATTAAAAGGGGTGGTTTAGCAATTTAAAAAATAGCCAGGTACACGGGTTTAAAATTTAAAGATGCAAATTTTGTTAATTATAAAACAATTTGCCACAACCAGCATATTTTGCAGAGATGTCCATGGTATGATACAAAAAAAATTGTATTTTAAAATTAAGATTTCTTTATTTTCTACTATGGCTTTCTGAAAAGAAAATCTAATTACTCACGAGGTATTCTGAAGTGCTGTACTACATCAGCAAATCTTATAAAAATTTCAGTAGCTAAAAAATGAGTACTGATAACATTAAAGGTTTTCTATATAAATACCAATAGAGGCTATATTAATTTCTTTATAGAATGAAATATGTGAATGAAGTGATAGAGGTAGACTCAATAAGTTGATTCAAGTAGTGTGTAGGTATGATATGGCCCAAGAGGCTAAGAGCTTGTAAAACTGATCAATAGTGAAGTAAGAGGCAGGACCAGGAGTTACGATTAGACCACTGCAACACAAGTGACAGCAACACACACCACTAAAGATTGTCCACAGAAAATCACAAATTAAACAATGAGAAACTCCTATGGGCACTAGCCAACTTCAAAAAAGCATTCAGATATACAGTTTCAGTATATTCAGGGAAATGCAGTATGGTGTCAGAACCTAAAAAAAAAGAGGACATGCAAGGAAAAAATTAAAGATGAGATATGAAATGATACCCAGTGCAATGGAATGAGTTCTGAAGAAAGGATAAAGGCACTTGATTTGCAATCTTCAGCAAATGGGAGGAAGAGATGACATAATAATCACACTGAAGATCACAAAAAGTTACACAAGAATTGACAAGGAAGGCTTATTAACCCCACCAAGATTTTTTTTTTTTTCAACAAGTCGGCTGTCTCCCACTGAGGCAGGGTGACCCAAAAAAGAAAAAATCCCCAAAAAGAAAATACTTTCATCATCATCATTCAACACTTCACCACATTCACACATTATCACTGTTTTTGCAGAGGTGCTCAGAACACAACAGTTTAGAAGAAGCATATACGTATAAAGATACACAACATATCCCTCCAAACTGCCAATATCTTAAACCCCTCCTTTAAAGTGCAGGCATTGTACTTCCCATTTCCAGGACTCAAGTCCGACTACATGAAAATAACCAGTTTCCCTGAATCCCTTCACTAAATATTACCCTGCTCACACTCCAACAGATCGTCAGGTCCCAAGTATCATTCGTCTCCATTCACTCCTATCTAACACGCTCACGCACGCTTGCTGGAAGTCCAAGCCCCTCGCCCACAAAACCTCTTTTACCCCCACTCTCCAACCCTTTCGAGGACGACCCCTACCCCTTCTTCCTTCCCCTATATTTTTATATGCTTTCCATGTCATTCTACTTTGATCCATTCTCTCTAAATGACCAAACCACCTCAACAACCCCTCTTCTGCCCTCTGACTAATACTTTTATTAACTCCAAACCTTCTCCTAATTTCCACACTCCGAATTTTCTGCATAATATTTACACCACACACTGCCCTTAGACAGGACATCTCCACTGCCTCCAACCGTCTCCTCGCTGCTGCATTTACCACCCAAGCTTCACATCAATATAAGAGTGTTGGTACCACTATACTTTCATACATTCCCTTCTTTGCCTCCATAGATAACGTTTTTTTGACTCCACATATTCCTCAACGGCATCACTCACTTTTTTCCCTCATCAATTCTATGATTAACCTCATCCTTCATAAATCATCACCGACACGTCAACTCCCAAGTATCTGAAAACATTCACTTCTTCCATACTCCTCCTCCCCAATTTGATATCCAATTTTTCTTTATCTAAATCATTTGAACCCTCATCACCTTACTCTTTTCTATGTTCACTTTTCAAATTTTTACCTTTACACACATCCCAAACTCACCCCACTAACCTTCGAAATTTTTTTCTTTAGAATCTCCCAAAAGACAGTATCAGCAGAAAAAAGTAACTGTGTCAATTCCATTTTGAATTTGATTCCCCATAATTTAATCCCCCCCCTCTCCCGAACACCTAGCATTTCTTCTTTTACAACCCCATCTTAAATATATTAAACAACCATGGTGACATTACACATCCTGTTAAGACCTACTTTTACGCGGAAGTATTCTCCCTCTCTTTACACACCCTAACCTGAGCCTCACTAGCCTCATAAAAACTTTAACAGCATTTAGTAACTTACCACCTATTCCATTACTGCAACATCTGCCACATTGCTCCTCTATCCACTATCATATGCCTTTTCAAAATCCATAAATGCAATAAAAACTTCACTACTTTTCTAAAATACTGTTCACATATATGCTTCAATGTAAACACTTGATCTACACATCCCCTACCCACTCTGAAGCCTCCCTGCTCATCTGCATCTACATTCTGTCTTACCTCTAATTCTTTCAATTATAACCCTACCGTATGCTTTTCTGGTATACTCAGTAAATCATTCCCCTATAATTTTTACAATTCTCTTTGGGCCCCTTTCCCTTTTATAAAGGGATTATACATGCTCTCTGCCAATCCCTAGGTACCTTCCCCTCTTTCATACATTTATTAACAAAAGTACCAACACTCCAACACTATATCCCCTCCTGCTTTTAAATTTTGTCATGATCCCATCAGTTCCAGCTGCTTTACCACCTTTCATTCTTCGTAATGCCTCACATACCTCCACCACATTACATTTGCTCTTCTTCACTCCTAAAAGATGGTTTACTCTGGCCAATGCATGAAATTACCGCCTCCCTTTCTTCCTCAACATTTAAAAAAAGTTCCTCAAAATATTCTCGCCATCTACCTAATACCCCCATCTCCCCATCTACTAACTCCCCCACTCTGTTTTTAACTGACAAAATCCATACTTTCCCTAGGCTTTCTTAACTTGTTTTAAATCACTCCAAAATTTTTTTATTTTCATTAAAATTTCTTGACGTGCCTCTCCACTCTATCATTGCTCTCCTTTTGCACTCTCACCACTCTCTTCACCTTTCTTTTACTCTCCATATACTTGCTCTTCTTATAACATTCTGCTTTGTAAAAACCTTCATAAGCTACTTTTTCTCTTTTTATCACACCCTTTACTTCATCATTCCACCAATCACTCCCCTTTCCTCCTGCCCCACCCTCCTATAACCACAAAGTTCTGTCCCCCAAATTCTAATACTGTATTTTTAAAACTATTCCAACCCTCTTCAACCCCTCCCCCCTACTTTATCTTTGCACTAGCCCACCTTTCTGCAATAGTCGCTTATATCTCACCCGAACTTCCTCCTCCCTTTTGTTTATACATTTCACCTCCCCCTTACTTGTTGTTGCCACCTTCCTCTTTTCCCATTACCTTTTCTCTAAACTGTAGCTACAATAAATAATGATCCCTTATATTTTTTCCAAATTTCTTTCTAAAACACAGCCCCTTTTAAGGCCCCCCATTTACATTTACCCCTGGCCCCCCAAAAATTTACCTCTACTCCCCAAAACTTTTTTTACCCCTTTAGCATTGAAACCCCCCAACCACCATTACTCTCACACTTGATTCAAAACCCCCCCCGGCATTCACTAAACCCCTTTCCAAAATTCTCCCCTTGAGCAGCCTTTCCTGTCAGAGCACACAGCCTACCCGTTGCTCTGATTTGTTCATTTTTTAAGGGCATTCAGTGCGGCCCTTGTGGGCCCTACCAAGGTGGGTGGGAAACCCAAAGTCCACCCTCTCTCACTCCTGGATTCCCCTTGGACGAACAACAAGAAACCCCCCCTCCACGGACTGGCTTGCGGTCACCCCCTCACCCCTCCCCGTTGTGTTACTCACTCCTACCCGATTAAAGCCAATCTAGCCCACGGCCTTTTTCATTGTACCTACGTCCCTTAAATCGGCCTAAACCGCTGTTCCCAGTAAGAAAAACCCAATTAACCCGGGGGGCCCGGGGAAAGTCAGCGGCATTTTTGACCCTCTTCTGGGTGGAGGGGGAAAAACCCAGGGTTAAAGCCAGTCAACATCACCCGTCTTTCATCCAACGCACCTCCCTGCCCTAAAGGTTTTTCTGTTACTCCCAGCTTTCTTGACGGGCCCCGAGTTTAGATCTTCGTCCTAGATTTTTCCCAAAACCCGGGAAAACTAGGGTCACGGCGTAAATTCCAGCCTTAGAGCCCACTTTTGTTCCCCTCATCACCCTCTCTTAAGCCCTTAAACCCACTCCCCAAAGCCCCATTCCCCTGCCTCCTACAGCGTTTCCCCACGCCCTTCTCAGTACAAGAAGTAGAGGTTTAGGTGTTTTGTGTGTTGGCTTCGTGTGGCTCACGAGGGACCCGAGGCAGCCTGGGGTTTTGGGTTTTTACCCTAATCGCGGTAAAAAAAAACAGCCCTCTCTACAGCCTTCTTGCTTACGCAACCCCAAAGTCCATCTCGCCATCCATGTGTTTGTGTTCTTCCAAGTTTCCCCAAGAAGTTTTTACCTGGCTTAACCACGTGGGAAACCCGTTGGGTTATCCCCCAAGCCCGCAAAGTTTAGCGTCTACAGCCCGCTCGTTTACTTAAACATGTGGGCTACAACTACTCAGCGTTCTTTTATCTCCCGCCCCGTGAAATTTTTTTTTTTTTGTTGCCCCGTTTTTTAAATTTTTTTTCCCTTTCCCCTTTCTGTTTTATTCCCGTTCATCACCCGTTCTGTTTTCCCCCGTGATTTGTTTTCAGTTAAAAAATTACTCCGGTTTTCCCGTTCAAAGTTTCACTTAAATTGTTTTTTGCCCCGTTCGAGTTTTGTGCAGTAAAAATTTTGTTTTCCGTTTGCTGAAACCGCAAAATCAGTTTAGCGCGCCCCGACCCCGCTTGCCAGTTTTAAACAACCAAAACACCGCTGTGGTTTCCCCGCCGGGTAACCCCGTTCCCCCTAATATTTATACCTCCCCAGAGTAAATCCGGGTCTTTCCCGTTTTTTCCCAAAATCCTTTCTGTTAAAATTTTTTTTACGACATTGAAGCCCCATAAACAGTTTTTAAAATGTTTCGGGGCTGTTAGTGTTTCTAGAGCGTCATAAAGTTTCCCGGCACCCGTACCTTCGCCCTCTGCACTCCAAACAAATTAATCCCCTCCTCTTTTAAAATTTCTGTCATGACCCCATCAGTTCCAGCTGCTTTACCCCCCCTTTCATTCATAATGCCTCACACCCCTCCACCCATTTTCATTCGCTCTTCTTCACTAAAAAGAGTATACCCGGGCCCAAATCTAAATTACCCCCCCCTTTCTTCCTAACTTTTTAAAGGGTTCTCAAAATATTCTCCCCATCTACCAATACCTCCATCTCCCCATCACAACTCCCCCCTCTTTTTTTTAACTGACAATCCATACTTTCCCTAGGTTTTCTTTTTTAATTTGTTTAACCATCCAAAATTTTTTTTATTTTTTTTTTAAATTTTTTGACAGTGCCTCTCCCACTTATCACTTTTCCCTTTTTTTGCACCTCACCACTCTCTTCCCCTTTTCTTTTATTTTCCCCATATATTTTGCTCTTCTTTAAACACTTCTGTTTTGAAAAAAACCTCTCATAACATTTTTTCTTTTTTTACACCCCCTTTATTTCATCATTCCACCAATCACTCCTCTTTCCCCGCCCCACCCCCCCTATAACCAAAAAGTTCTGCCCCACATTCTAATACTGTATTTTTAAAACTTTTCCAACCCTCTTAAAACCCCCCTTCCCCACTACTCATCTTTGCACTAGCCCCCCTTTCTCCCAAAGTCCTTATATCTACCCGAACTTCCCCTCCTTTTTTTATACATTTTACCCCCCTCTTACTTTTTGTTCCACCTTCCTCTTTTCCCACACCCTTACTCTAATGTAGCACAACAAAAAAAAATGATCCGATATATCAGTGCCCCCCCTATAAACATGTACTCCGGACTACCCATCAACCTTTTATCCACCAAACTAATCTAACAAATACTTTCATTACTGCTACCAACCTTGTAATTTTTTTATCCTCTTTTTCTAAAAAATGTATGCTTAATTTCCAAATTTCTTTCTACCATAGCCATTTTTAACTCCCCCTTTACATTTACCCCTGGCCCCCCCCAAAATTTACTACACTCCCTTTTCCCTAACATTTTTACCCACTTTAGATTAAATCCCAACCCCCATTACCTCACCTTGATTCAAAACCCCCCCCATTCACTCAACATTTCCCAAAATCTCTTTTCTTGTAGACAAACCGTCTGTCAGAGCACACAGCTAGCCGTCTGCTCTGACTAGTTCATATTTCGGGGGCATTCGGCTTGCCCTCTGTAGGCCCTACATAGGTCGGTGGGAAGCACAGTCACCCCTTCCTCACTACCTGGACCGTCCGATTGACGTAACCAAGTATCCCCCCTGGATGGTTGCGGTCACTCCTCACACTGCCCGTAGTGATACTCACTCCTACCCGATTGATTAAAGCCAATCTAGTCACGCCGTATCTTTGCTACCTACGCTACCTCATCGGCACTAAACGCTGTTCTGAAGGTTAAGAAAGAACAAGCAATAACAGTGTGGTTTGAAGGGAGTCAGCGGCATTGTGGAGCCTCTTCAGGGTGGAGGGGTAAAAACACCAATCGTCGACGGCAGTCAACATCATCCGTCGTATCCAACGCATGCGACCCTAAAGATGGTTATCTGTTACTCCCAGGGTGTGTCTTGACGGGACCCGAGATAGATCTTAGTCCTAGATTGTTTCCACAAAAACTGGACATCGGCGTCACGAGTCATCTCCAGCCGTAGCAGTCACTGTGTTCACCTCATCACCCTCTCTACAGCCCTTCAAAACTCTGGCCAGCACCATTCTCTGCCTCACTACAGCGTCCCTACGCCCTTCTCTGCTACAGAAGTAGAGGTGTGAGAGTAGTTTAGTGTGTTGGCTGCGTGTGGGGCTCCACGCGTGACCCACGCAGGCTGCGCTGGGATTGGTTTGGTTTATACCCTTATTTCACGTTGGATGGGTCGTTAAAACACCAGCCCTCTCTACAGCCTTCTATGCTCGCAAACGACGTCCATCTCGCCCCCCCGTCCATTGTGTGTGTGTACTTCCAGTTTCCTCCAAGAAGTTTAATGGCTGTAACCACGTTATGATATCAGTGGGCTGTGCCCCCGTGCCAGCAATGGCCGCGGCTGTCTGCAGAGCGTTGAACTCTGATGAGGTTCATGCGCTGGGGCAGTACCTCAGCGTCTATGTATCGATCACCAGCCAGTGCAGTTTTTTTTTGTGTTGCCCGTTTAAATTTTTTTTTCCCTTTCTCTGCTGTTTTATTACCAGTTCATCACCAGTTCTGTTTTCCCCAGTGATTTGTTACAGTAAAATTACTCGTCCTCAGTTCAAAGTTTAACTTAAGCTTGTTATTATGCACGTTCGTCGTTAGGGCATAAATGTTTTGTTTCCTGTGCTGAAGCCGCAGTCAGTCAAGCGAGCCCAGACACGCTTTTGCCAGTGTAAACACCTACACAGCTGTGTTTCACGCGGGAATCCACGTCTCCTAATCATCTTTATCACAGAGTAACCCGGTCTTCCTGTTTCCCCTCCCCCAAGTCCATTCGATAATTTTTCTACGACATGGAAGCCCCATAGCAGTATACAAATGTACGAGGCGTTTAGTTAGTGGTTACTTTAGAGCGTAACTGAAAGTTCCAGGCACCGTAACTTCGTCCATATGCAATCAACGTTAAGTAAACCGTGACTACCTAGCATTTCCTAATATTTTGTGACATTAACTGTCCTGCACCATATCAGTTAGTTACTGAAGCCATCTTCAGTAAATGGTTCAGTGTCATCAGTGCACATTTTGCCACTTACTACAGCTTAAATTTTTGTTATATTTATTTTTTGCAATCTACATTTAAATTCCAGTTTTTTATTCTGTTCTGGCACCTCGTTATTGATTTAAATTGTTCAGGGTTAACATTTATTACTATTTACCTCTCACATTCAGGGTTCATGTAATTCCTGTGTGCTGTTAAAAATTTTTTTTTAGTTGCACCTGCAAGTGAGGCCACAGATTGTTGACACCTTGCACTGTTTTGTGGGTTAGTTTTTTTTTTGCTTTTAAAAGTGTAATCTTCAAGTACTTATGTATAAGTTTAATTCTACCTGCAGTGTTGATACAATCTGTGCCTAGCCCATAAACTTTTTTCCTGTTTCCCAATTTATGTGCTCTACATATATTCTTGTTTTATCTGTGAATACTCACTATGTGCATTGATTATGCTATTTTGTTATACCCAGTCATTGAGTGCATTTTTGGGAACCTGCTTAATTTACATTTAATATATATCCCCAAAAATTCCTTGTTGTGAATCAGTTAAATTAATTTTGACCTGGAGATGGTGCAATTTTTTCTTTTTGCCAGGTCGGATACACCCTGCTAACACCAGTTAACCTTTGCCATATTCTTGATGTTTTTATAATAATCTGGAATTTGTTGTTATTTAGTTTGTGGGCATTATAGCAATTTCTGGAATTACAGTGTTTTTTTTTTTTTTCTGTGATTTTTGGCATCTTTTCCATACTCTGCAGATTTCTTTTCAGTGCAACTTCCCTTGTGAAGTGAATGACCTTTTTTTTTTTTCGTTTACAATTTTGCAACTGCTTGGCAACCGCAAATTTTGGATACTGTGCTTGCTGCCAGTGTCGTGTTGTGTTAGTCTGATTTATTTTAATTGTTGATGCAAATTTTTGCTACTGTGTTTACAGTTCACTCCTTTTCATAATTTGGTTTGCCTGATTCCGTGGTGAAATTATTGACTATCCTATCCGTAGCTTCATTTTGTGCACTTCCCCTGTAGTACTTTCCTTGCATACATTCTTATTTTGTGTTCATTGTGTATCATTTTTCCCGTTTTTATGTTTTGCTCAAACTATTTCTATCATAAGCAGTTTACCTAGTTTCTGTGGTGCTCTGAGTTCTCTTTTGACTCTGTTTTGAATTGTAGCCAGTGCATACCAATTTTCTGGCTACTGACCTGTTTACCCTCTTCGTGACTACTTGCCATTTGAACAAGGATTGACGTTCATGATAAGACACGCAGTGGCCATGCGTTAGTCCAGGATTCTGCTGGTGCCTGCAATGGTGCCTCAGCCAGCGTGAAACACGCGGCAGGGCATTCTCGATAGCCCAGCGACAGCTTGGTATCTTTGGCTCAAGCCTCGACCACAGTGGGCCCGGTCATCCGGACCATACTGACCTTATTTTTGACGGTCGATTGCAAATAGTTTAGAAGCCAAATGGCTCTGCATGTTCAGTCGAGGCGAATGTTCAGGCTCTATTTGATAGTCCAACGGATACACAGTTCATTTTTGTTGCTGCTGTCGCAGCAGTAGGATCTCACCCAGGTGTTGATCTAGGTGCCTTTGTGCAGCTCAAGCGCCCCGTTTGTTTAGATTCAGTCTTGGGGTGAACTTAAGGAGGAATTTAGGCGTTTTATTTTCGGGTAGTCGCCTAACGCCATATGACTTTTGACATTCGTTTCCAGGTCTCTTGGCCCGAAGAATGTCAATTACGGCATCGCAAGCCCTGGCTTGCGGTTTGCCGGTTCGAGCAAGCGCCAGGACTTTGCTGATGCCGATCAATCCCTTAAGGTGGGTGGCATGGTGAAGGTTGTTTATTGATGCTAAAGACATCTCCCATAGCTGGCTGTGGCATCAATGCGGGGGATGCGCCACCCTATACCTCTGGGCTGGCATTGATTGGCTAGGACTCAGCCCTCAGCACGACGTCTGGGTGCAATTTGACTCATCGACTGCAACCAGCCGCCTTCCGAGCAAGGCAAGGTTTGCCGCTTTTGCGGATGATGATATCCCTACCCATCCTTCGGCGACCGTCACAGTACCAAAATGACTCCGCTGGTCGCAGCCGGAAGTCCTTTTGCGATGCTGTAAGACAGCCAGCCCACAAAGTTTTATAACCATGTCCACTAACAGCGCCTAAGTAAAAGTATTGACCACAGTAAAACATCGGTTCTTCTTACTTAAAGGCAGTAATGACTTCCTGGACCAGGGCGAAACAGGTCGCCAGGGAGGGACACCACCCCAATCACCGCTAGCGTTGTAGGACTCTTGTTTCAACTGTTGGCAAATACGAGGGCACTACGATGGTGTGTTACAAACCTTAAGTCCCCGCAAAAAGTAACCATAACAGTCCCCAGTGCTCAGTTAATCTCACGGGTAAACCATAACCGTCCCCCTGTTCAGTATCAAGGTAACCGTCACCGGTCCCCATGCTCAGCTTCGCGGGGAGGCTTTGGTGTTTACCACAATACTTCAGTCATACTCATGGTGTGTACACAAGCTGCGAAGTATACTGTCAGCTGAGTGGAGCAGCAGTCGTTCGCGCAATGCACGTGCTCGTAGTAGCCCTACCCCTAGTTCGGGGGGGGGAAGAGGGCGTCCGCAAAAACCAGCGAAACATAGTAACCCTGTCGGAGTAGCCTGTATTCCGTCCTGTCGCAATGCATTCGGCTCCTGGGCTGTGGATTCGCTTGCCGACAGTGGGGGCAAACGAGTGTCTTGACGTTGTTGCCCGAGACTCGTTACGTACTTCCAGGTCGAGCCTCGTCAACAAGTGTCGAGCCTCGAGCAGCTGTGACTACCGGGGATCTCGTCGGCTGTCATGCTTTCATGTTCAGGTATGACAACCCATGTGGACAGCTCATCGAGTCCACTGTCCACAATAGCTGTTCAGCTTTTCCTAGACCACATGGTCGTGCAAAGGGTTAACCTTTAATTCCCGCTCTCACCTTTTTCTAATGACATTGGCCTTCACGCTGGCCATTTTGGTTGACAGAGCGTCTGCCATTCAGACCTTGAGAGGAGTATCAGGTAATCCGCTGACGGTTCGCGGGTCGGCACAACGCTTTAGAATTTGTAGGTCAGGGTCACAAGCTGTCCGGGGGCAAAATTTTAGTCGGTGTAGATGGTATGTTTTCCATGTGTGACCTGCTCATAGGGTTCAAAAACCATGGCAAGATCTTTAGGATCCGTTTTAGTTCGGCTGATGGGGAAAGCGGTATTAAACGGCCAGTGGATGTGCCCTTTGGGGCTGTGCGTTTGGATCACTACGTGTACTTGTCTCAGAGTAGGCACCTCTCAGTGCTTAGAATCGTTGGGAAAACCGGTGGTGTCCATAGCACATTCTCCGGGTCGGTCTCTTGTCCTGATGACCTCGTAGTTGAGCTCGTTGCCCCATCACCTCCTGGCCATCATCGCTTTGTGTACCTGTTGAAACCCAAGGTCTGGGGATGCCCAGGTCTAACCTTCCACTCTAACTCTGACGCTGTTGTAGAGCACCAGGCTGTTGAGCAAGCCGCAGTCTCCCAGTCGGCAGGCCGACTGTTCGGACTCGTGTCCATTGGGCATCCGCGAGGCAGAGTTACTGCTATGTACAATGTATGCGACGTCACTTTGTCAGCTAACACGCTACCAACTCCTGTTACGGTGTTAGTGTGAGCTGAGCTTGTGGTGAAGGAGACAATGTGTGGTTGGACAACGACACTGCCGAGTCAAGGGCCTCTCCCTTGAACCATCTTGCACACAGTGCAACGTGGAAGTTGCAAGTCCCTTGTTGTCAACATGCATGTGGAATTTCCCTGCGGACGAATACCTACTTGCTCGATCTTGTCAGATTCATCTTCCCGGTAGAGAGTGGGGAGGGTGAAGCCCCAGCTGAACTTCCTTGAGCGTGCAGTTCTCCCAGGCGAGTCTGCTGTCCTGACTCTTCCAACACCCGGCCAGCAGGCAGGAAGATGATCTAGCTTGACAGAAGACTATCCTGAATAGGGGTCCAAAACTTCTCCAGAGTTCTCCAAATCGTGCACGTTCTGCCGTTGGCAGGGTTGGTGCGTCAATGGGTTTGTCCCAATGATCTCTCACGTATTCACTTTGTCAAAGTGTACTAAACCCATTTATAGTACCTGCGTATCGCTGCACTGGCAAGAGTCTCGCCCGAAGTACTATACCACGGGAATGGTCCGTTGATGGAGTTTATTGAGGAGTCCTCTTCCCCGTGGGAATGTCCCCTTATTTGGTTCCAAGAAAGAGGAAACTGGCGCCCTGTAATCGATTAAGGAAACTGAATGCATGTACCATCCAGGACAGTTTTTCCATTGCCAGTTTCTGAAACGACTGTTGCAGACATCAGGGATTAATAAGTTCTTTTCAAACTTCTTGATCTTCTTGGCAAGGGTTTCTGCAGAATCCCCCTCGATGATGAGAGCAGAGAGTTGACAGCTTTCTCCTACTCCATTCAGGTATACCCAGTTCAGGAGGATGGCCCCTTCGGCTTGCGCGGAAGCCCAATCACGTTTAGTCGTTTGATGTCGACAATTTTCGTACCCGCTCCAGGTGGCACGCTCATGGTCTACCTGGATGATCTCATAGTCATGTCGCAAGATGTCCCGTCACATCTTGAGAAACTGGACAGCGGTAAGTGGACAGGTAAGCTCAGGCAATCTTAAGGACCCGCTTCCCCAAATGTCATTTTCTCCGGAGGACGGAAATAAAATATTCTGGGTCACCGTAGTTAGTAACTCAGCATGGCTAAAGAGGACAAGTCTAAAATCTCGCCGTGCAGAAATTCCCAGCCATGACGGCGGAGTATCGGATATGCAGTAGGTCGGTCCTTCATGGCCTGGCGGGGGTTTTCGAATCGCACCTTATCAGCATGTTTTCCACCCATTGCTGCACCCCTGACACGCTTACAGAGAAGGATGCCCCTTTTGAATAGTAGACGTGCGCTAAGGATACGAGTTATGTCTATTCTTAACGAAACAAGTTAACATCAGCCCAACCCTTAGGATTCCCTTGATTTCACCAAAGGCATTTACTTGACGGATGATGCGCAAAGTTGCATCGGTGCAGTCTTGTCACAGGGAATCTAAATGGTCTAACAAACAGCCATTTGCCTTTTGCTAGCACGTGTGCTTACATAAAGCGGAAGTCAACTTTATTCAGTGGACAGAGCTGAACTTTAGCCATTGTAAGGGCCCTAGTCATTTTCGGGATATCATCTATATTATTCCTATCCCAAGATTTATATGTTTCATTTACACTTAGTAGGCCCCCTTTTTGCGTAATAATCGGACCTCTCGGGAAAAAGCATGCTCGGTGGACGCTCACGTTCACCTGATACAACCTGATATTTGCTATGTCCAGGTAAGCAAAATGTTGTAGCTGATGCCCTGACGAGACATTAGAGCATTCGTGTAGGGTCGGCAATATCGTTCTCTGTTGAGGGATCCGGAGAAAGCCAAGACAGGTTCCCTGTGTGGTTCCAGTCCTGTCTGTTTTCCGACCAAGGAGGACGTTGAACTTACAGGTCAAGTCTCCCGTTCCACTGAAAGGATTTAGTGGTCATCCAAGGATTACTGAGCAGTGTCTCCGCACAGCTGGTGGACCCGGAAGACGTATACCAAACTGGTGATACTGGGTCCATGATACCTGCTAATCTTAGGGAGGATCAATCAATGTTCCCAGGTGTAAGCGCCCACCCGGGAAGGACCGCAGTATTCAATCAGGCACGAATGAAATATTTCTGGCCTAAGTGGCATCGGGACATTGCCAAGCATGTACACCAGTGTGTTGTGTTGCCTAAGACAAGGTGGTACCATTACCAGGTCCCTTAACTCCATTCTAAAGTATCCCATTACAAAGGAGGCCTGGGAACATGAGCACTTCTGTCGACCTGTGACGCACTTCGCGACTCGGCAGACAGGAAATAAGCTCCTGTTGTAATGGCTAGTTTAATTTGACGCCGGTACAGTGAATTATTAACCTCCCTGATAAAAACCGCGGAAACCGGTCGCTAGTGCTCTTCCGTGAAGCATGTTGTTCTTCGTATACTTGCCCGTGTCCTTCAGTCACAGGACAATGGTGTCTCTGGTTTTATAACTGGCTTAATGCAGGATCTTTGCTCCAGATTCAACATTCACAAGCGCCCAGTAGCTCCCCGCCACCATGCGGTATGGGCCCCCCCACCCCACCCCCTCTCTTGCTGAACGTACCAAATCGCTAAGTTCTGGAGGTGCTCAGAGTAACCGGTTTAACCCAAGTTGTACTACATGGTGATGAGGCTATCCCAGATGTTCAGTGTACATTACATTCCTCCCTTAACTGCTCGATCGTGTGAGGACACCTCATTTTGCGAGTGTACTGGACTATGACAAGCGCTTACATATGAATTTGTTTTACTCACTAGGACCGACTTACGATACTGATAAACCCAGTGCAGTAAAGCATGAGGACAACGCAGCTTGTCTTCCCGCGGGTACGCGAGAACCTTATGAAAGCTACTGATAGGTACATCGTCCTGAGCGCAATGCCCCGCGCCAAGGAAAGCGAAGTGGCTGGAACAAGGTTGCATAGTTATGTTGCTCACCTCTGTGCAGACCCCAGTATGACAAACTTGTCCCAATGTTTGTGGGGTCTTACCGTGTCCTCGACAGCATCCGTGGCAATAAAGTTGAGGTGTGGGGAGATTGCTACGGGAACTATCAAGGAAGCCCACCTTGATAACATGAAAAAGTTTTATGGGGACCATATGCAGGCCGAAGCAGCGCTGGCTGGTGTGGTAGACGTGCGTTGCAACTCCACGATAGACTAATGTTAGGGGTCAAAAACGTCTATCCCTTCTCCCACTACTACTGGTACGGAAGACGGCCAGTAAGGCTCCATACTTATGGATGCGACCTGGACAACGTACATTTTTCTGTGACATGACGTACTAATGACTTGTCTGAGACTCCTACGCTAGTTATGCTAATTGTTTGCATGCGGGAAAATGGGTATAAATGACACACCTTGTTCTAGCTAGTCGATATAGAGTTCAGGGTGGACAAACATCATGTAATTATGTTAAATACTTTTAGATAGGGTACCCAGAGTGTAATGAATCCCATGATATAGTTTATTGTAGGTATGTGGCACCAGTGTTATATACATAAAGTAAAAAAGCCTTGTAATAGTCAGGGCGAGTGCTGCTCTGAGTTACATCGTCAACCTAAGGAAATGCTACTGTCAGTCATTGTTTGCAGATGTGTGCGTTTGCAACAACGTTAGTAGAGAGTGGTCAATGATGTGTCAGCCTGCGGACAACGTATATAGAAGTTTTTAGTTCCAGTGCTGACGTCTCCGGGTCTCTACTCGATGATGAAACAGCGCGGGCAAAACCAGTTTTCTTTCCCATGGATGGGGAGAGTTTTTTTTTTTGCCGGTGCATTTTTTTTGTCATTTTTTATTTACTAGTGAGCGCAGCAAGTCCCTCTCTGGGGTAGCTAGTGTAATTCCTTTATACCTATGGGCCCACCAGTATTGTCGCGTCGGGACGACGCGAGGTGCGTGGCCGAGCAAATGTAGACAGCCTGTACTGTCAGAGCACACAGCCTAGCCGCCCTGCTCTGACTAGTTCATATTTCGCGGCATTCAGTGCTGCCCTCTGTAGGCCTACCTAGGTCGGTGGGAAGCACAGTCCACCCTCTCTCACTCCTGGACCGTCCGACTTGACGTACACAAGTACTCCCCCTCCACGGACTGGCTTGCGGTCACTCCCTCACACTGCCCGTTGTGTACTCACTCCTACCCGATTAAAGCCAATCTAGTCCACGGCCGTATCATTGCTACCTACGCTACCTTCATCGGCACTAAACCACTGTTCAGCAGTAAGAACAGCAATAACACTCTCCTCTACACTTCTCTCTTCTCCAGGTGCATACACGCTTACTATAACCCACTTTTCACATCCAATCTTTATTTTACTCCACATAATCCTTGACTTAATACATTTATAGTCCCTCTTTTCCTGCCATAGCTTATCCTTCAACATTATTGCTACTCCTTCTTTAGCTCTAACTATTTGAAACCCCTGACCTAATCCCATTTATTCCTCTCCATTGAAACTCTCCCACCCCCTTCAGCTTTTTCACTTAAAGCCAGGACATCCAGTTTCTTCTCATTCATAACATCCACAATCATCTCTTTCTTATTCATTTGCACAATATCCATGCACATTCAGACTTCCCACTTTGACAATTTTCTTCTTCTTATTCTTAGTAATCTTTACAGGAAAAGGGGTTACTAGCCCATTGTTCCCGGCATTTTAATTGACTTTTACAACACGCATGGCTTACGGAGGAAAGATTCTTATTCCACTTCCCCATGGATATAAAAGGAAAAGTAATAAGACCAAGAACTATTAAGATAAAATCAAAGAAAACTCAGATAAGTGTGTATAAATAAATGTGTACATGTATGTGTAGTGTGACCTAAGTGTAAGTAGAAGTAGCAAGACATGCCTGTAATCTTGCATATTTATGAGACAGACAAAAGACACCAGCAATCCTACCATCATGTAAAACAATTACAGGCTTTCGTTTTACACTCACTTGGCAGGACGGTAGTACCTCCCTGGGTGGTTGCTGTCTACCAACCTACTACCTATACTAGTCTTATTTTACAAACAGTGGCAGAACAATGGTATGGTTTACAAAAACAGGTAGCAAGTGCTGCTACTTCTGAAAACTAAAATTTTTTTTACAACAAATACTGTACTGAAGACAGAACACGACAAACATAGCTCTACTCCTGTAGCTACATACAGGTAATCTCTCACACTTCCTCTTTCCATTTTTTCACATAATAATTAGTCTTCCTCTACATATATTCTTGTTAGAGATTTCATTAAAATTTATTTTCTTGTGAATCCTTTTCAACTATACATCATCTGATTGTCTTGTTCCTATGAAACATACTGAAACCTAAAAAATAATACATGGTACAAATACTATGAAGGAACCTTTTACAATTCAGCTTTTTATTTACTAGTAAGCAACAGAGAAACATTTGGAAATACAGTACCTTGCTTATATCTAAAAAGCCATGGTGCTAAAAGTCTCTTGATATCTTTGAAAGCTTCCATTCTAGCAACAGTTATATGTACAGTAACTCCCAGGGAAGAGCAATGAAATGAAGATAAATTAGTTCAAATGGTTTTTGCCTATACAGTAACCCCTTGATATAACAGACGACTAAAAGTGGGATTCTTCAAGTGTGTTATACCATAATATTAAAAAATAAAGAAAGCACTGACAAACTTTACTGCACACCTAATACCCTAAACACAATTTGCAGTTATTTTACAAAAAAACGAAGTTATATATGCAATTTATCCAGTGGATTTTGCACATTTTAAAAGTTTGTTATATTGAAGGTTTACCCGTTTTTCAAGATAAAATTCTTT
>NC_069416.1:54463300-54498300 GCF_026875155.1 Cherax quadricarinatus
ATTGTTGTTAGGGGTACACATAGTGCCTCTGCTCCCTCTCTCAGGACCCATGGAGAGATGTTATCTGGCCCCATTGCCTTTGAGGTATCTAGCTCACTCAGAAGCCTCTTCACTTCTTCCTCGGTTGTGTGTACTGTGTCCAGCACATGGTGGTGTACCCCACCTCTCTGTCTTTCTGGAGCCCCTTCTGTCTCCTCTGTGAACCCTTCTTTGAATCTCTTGTCGAGTTCCTCACATACTTCACGGTCATTTCTTGTTGTCTCTCCTCCTTCCTTCCTTAGCCTGATTACCTGGTCCTTGACGGTTGTTTTCTTCCTGATGTGGCTGTATAACAGCTTTGGGTCAGATTTGGCTTTTGCTATGTCGTTTTCATATTGACGCTGGGCCTCCCTTCTTATCTGTGCATATTCGTTTCTGGCTCTACGACTGCTCTCCTTATTCTCCTGGGTCCTTTGCCTTCTATATTTCTTCCATTCCCTAACACACTTGGTTTTTGCCTCCTTGCATCTTTGGGTGAACCATGGGCTCATCCTGGCTTTTTCATTATTCCTGTTACCCTTGGGTATAAACCTTTCCTCAGCCTCCTTGCACATTGTTGCTACATATTCCATCATCTCATTAACTGGCTTCCCTGCCAGTTCTCTGTCCCACTGAACCTCATTCAGGAAGTTCCTCATTCCTGTGTGGTCCCCTTTCCTGTAGTTTGGTTTCATTTGTCCTGGCCTTCCTGCTTCCCCCTCCACTTGTAGTGTGTGTGTGTGTGTGTGTGTGTGTGTGTGTGTGTGTGTGTGTGTGTGTGTGTGTGTGTGTGTGTGTGTGTCTGTGCATGCTTGTACATGTATGTGTAGTGTGACCTATGTGTAAGAAGTAGTAGCAAGACATACCTGAAATCTTGCATGTTTATGAGACAGAAAAATGGACACCAGCAATCCTATCTATCTATCTATCTATCTATATATATATATATATATATATATATATATATATATATATATATATATATATATATATATATACATGTATATATATATACATGTATATACATGTATATATATATATATATAATATATATATATATATACATGTATATATATACATGTATATACATGTATATATATATACATGTATATACACTGTGCTCTTGGGAGATTCTGAAGAGAAGTTGCAGAGATTGGTGGATGAATTTGGTAGGGTGTGCAAAAGAAGAAAATTAAAGGTGAATACAGGAAGAGTAAGGTTATGAGGATAACAAAAAGATTAGGTGATGAAAGATTGAATATCAGATTGGAGGGAGGGGAGTATGGAGGAGGTGAACGTATTCAGATATTTGGGAGTGGACGTTGTCAGCAGATGGGTCTATGAAAGATGAGGTGAATCATAGAATTGATGAGGGAAAAAGAGTGAGTGGTGCACTTAGGAGTCTGTGGAGACAAGAACTTTGTCCTTGGAGGCAAAGAGGGGAATGTATGAGAGTATAGTTTTACCAACGCTCTTATATGGGTGTGAAGCGTGGGTGATGAATGTTGCAGCGAGGAGAAGGCTGGAGGCAGTGGAGATGTCATGTCTGAGGGCAATGTGTGGTGTGAATATAATGCAGAGAATTCGTAGTTTGGAAGTTAGGAGGAGGTGCGGGATTACCAAAACTGTTGTCCAGAGGGCTGAGGAAGGGTTGTTGAGGTGGTTCGGACATGTAGAGAGAATGGAGCGAAACAGAATGACTTCAAGAGTGTATCAGTCTGTAGTGGAAGGAAGGCGGGGTAGGGGTCGGCCTAGGAAGGGTTGGAGGGAGGGGGTTAAGGAGGTTTTGTGTGCGAGGGGCTTGGACTTCCAGCAGGCATGCGTGAGCGTGTTTGATAGGAGTGAATGGAGACAAATGGTTTTTAATACTTGACGTGCTGTTGGAGTGTGAGCAAAGTAACATTTATGAAGGGATTCAGGGAAACCGGCAGGCCGGACTTGAGTCCTGGAGATGGGAAGTACAGTGCCTGCACTCTGAAGGAGGGGTGTTAATGTTGCAGTTTAAAAACTGTAGTGTAAAGCACCCTTCTGGCAAGACAGTGATGGAGTGAATGATGGTGGGAAAATTTTTCTTTTTCGGGCCACCCTGCCTTGGTGGGAATCGGCCGGTGTGATAATAAAAAAAAATAAAAAATAATATATATATATATATATATATATATATATATATATATATATATATATATATATATATATTTTATATACTGTACATGTATATTTATATATGTATATGAACATGTGTGCATGTGCTTTGTTCATATGTAAATGTACCTGTGTGTATGTATGCATGAGTACAGTGGACCCCCGCATAACGATTACCTCCGAATGCGACCAATTATGTAAGTGTATTTATGTAAGTGCGTTTGTACGTGTATGTTTGGGGGTCTGAAATGGACTAATCTACTTCACAATATTTCTTATGGGAACAAATTCGGTCAGTACTGGCACCTGAACATACTTCTGGAGTGAAAAAATATCGTTAACCGGGGGTCCACTGTATATGGTATGTATGTGTAAATATTATTCCTGGTTAGAATTTTTAAATGAGAAATAGGGTAAATCTTTGATTTTTTTGTGTGATGATTATTTCAGAATAGAGAGGAAGTGTAATATAGGAGAGGCCTGAGGATGTGGTTAATGAACATAGGAAATGTTACTATAGTGCCTGGAATGCCTAGTGTCAATTTTCGACTCTCTTTAAATTGGAACATGCAAAGTAAAAGTACACAAGTGCAACTTATGTGACATTTTTATTGTGGCAATGTTTCGCAATAAAAATGTCACATTAGTTGCACTTGTGTCCTTTTACTTTGCATATTGTTGGTAATTCTACCAACTTTATTACAAATTGGAACATGTTGAATATTGTGTAAAATTGGTTAGATGACCAACTTCTATACATTTTAATGGGTAATTATTTTAATTGAATGGGCAGTTTCTTGTGCTTAATCGACAGATCTAAATAGCTAAGAATTTGGTGTCATTACCATCATAAGAAGATTCTCTAGCATTTCAGAAGAATTTTTTTTTTTAAATGCTGACATTGAGCACTTTTAATTTTGGGGGTTCCGACAGTGAAGGGGCTAAGTAAAATCTATTTGAAAAGTTTTCTGAAGTGATTCTTTTTCCCAGTCACTTATGATTTTATAATTTTCAGGCTGATGTGTACAGGATCTGGCCTAACACCCAAGCTGACGGTGCCACATAACTAACAATGGCCACACTGGCAGCAATGGCAGATATGTTGTATGATGCCATCAACATCGGAGATGTCGACACCGTTATGGACCTGTTAAAGAAAGGTTTGTTAATTATCAAACTGAACAGTGTTGTGAATTACAAATAATTAATACATAAGTAGTTTTAATAGCTGTAAGAATAAATATTATCACATAGTTATTGATTAATGAGTAATGAGCAAGTAATGAGTACTAAAAACTTGTGCATAAGTCGTTTACCTACTCAGCAGGTTTTTTACAGGTGCCAACGTGAATGTGCTTCCATCATGTGGACGGACAGCTTTGGGTCGTGCAGCACAGTTAGGACATCTGGCTATTGTATGCCTCCTCCTAGATGCAGAGAAGTTTTACACTACTCCAGAAGAGGAGGATGTGGACACAGAAGCCATGTTGTCATGTGTCACATCTAGTGGCAGCTCACTTGCTCAAGCATCAAGCACTCCATCGTGTGTTTCACTGGTCACTGCCACGTCTCCAGATCCATGGTCTTCACCTGTTAATGTAACCTCAGTACCGGCTGCCTCAACTTCCACTCTCCGTCCTTCGCTTGGGTCTTCTTTACGAAGTCCACAGCCACATAAATGTTGCTCTCCAAGTATTGATTCTGAAACTTGTACATGTAGTGATGAGGTTTGTTTCAACTTTAGCTCATATTCTTTTTATTCGTAAATTTACATTCCATATTATTTTTTCTTTTTATTTCATATTCAACGTAGAGTATTTATAGTACAGCCTCTCCGCACTTAGCGACATACTCGTTTACCAACAACTCGGACTTACGATGGGCTCTCTGACCAGTATACATACCTAAATAATGTATATTAGAGCTGATTTCCTCTATTCTGTGTATGTATTACAGTATACAGTACACTACTGTATAAATATTTAAAAATATACCAGTAATGTTATAAATGGTGCAAAAGTGACATTAAAACAATACCAAAGATGGTTGACACAAACCCACTACCATTATAATATGCTCCTCACTTTGCTATGAATTCGTTTGCTGACGTGGTCTTAGGAACGGAACTCCGTTGTTAAGTGAGGAGAGGCTGTATATGCAATGCTGATATAGATATTAGTGTTGCAGATATTGAAGTGTTGTTCCACAAAGTATTTAATACTATTTTTACATACCCTATTCCAGTTGTGGGGTTTGGACTTAAGTGATACAAATCAGCACAGCGATTGGGAAGCTGGAAGATGTAATCGGGACCTTCCTAGTAACAATAATGAGGAAGGCTCAGAAACTGAGATAGAAGGAGCTTATAGTGTTCCTGTGTGTAGCCACACAACGAGCCAGTATGGTCCTAGCAACATCGGTTATTATGTTTATGAATATCGGGAGGAAGATGAGGATACTGGTAAGTATTGTATTTGCAATAAGAAATCGTTGTCTTTTTAAAGTATTAGTAGTAGTATTATACAACCCATTCTACTAATTAGTCAGCATTTCACTGCTCAAAACAGTTTAATAGATGACTGTTGTATAATAATAATTAATAATAATAATAATAATAAAATAAAATATAATAAAAATTTTATTTCTTTGCTAAGGTTACAATGTGTGTTTACATATCATAATTTGATTGGAGCAAAGAAAACCACTTATCATGTCAAGGCATTTCGGGCAGACTAACTTAATACTTATAGACTACATAAGTCTAGACAGGTGAAGAGTGTTTGAATACAAATATACTTAATATTTCACTCTATTATTAATATGAGGTAGTACAATTTATAAAACAATCATACATTTTTATGTTTATTATGATTATAATAATAATCATAATTTAAGTTTGTAATTAAGTTTATTTACTCTATTATTAATATGAGCTAGTACAGTTAGTGATACAAACATACATTTATAGGTTTGTAATAATGGCTTAATTTTTTTTTTTTTTAACAAGTTGGCCGTCTCTCACTGAAGCAGGGTCACCCAAAAAGAAAGAAAATCCCTAAAAAGAAAATACTTTCATCATCATTCAACACTCACCTCACTCATACATAATCACTGTTTTTTGCAGAGGTGCCCAGCATGCAGCAGTTTAGAAGCATATACGTATAAAGATACACAACATATCCCTCCAAACTGCCAATATCTCAAACCCCCCCTTAAAAGTGCAGGCATTGTACACTGTACTTCCCATTTCCAGTACTCAAGTCTGGCTATATAAAAATAACCGGTTTCCCTGAATCCCTTCACTAAATATTACCCTGCTCACACTCCAACAGCTCGTCAGGTCCCAAATACCATTCGTCTGCATTCACTCCTATGCAACACGCTCATGCATGCTTGCTGGAAGTCCAAGCCCCTCACCCACAAAACCTCCTTTACCCCCTCCAACCTCTTTGAGGACGACCCCTACCTCACCTTCATTCCCCTACAGATTTATACGCTCTCCATGTCATTCTACTTTGATCCATTCTCTCTAAATGACCAAACCACCTCAGCAACCCTTCTTCAGCCCTCTGACTAATACTTTTATTAACTCTACACCTTCTCCTGGAGATGGGAAGTACAGTGCCGGCACTCTGAAGGAGGGGCGTTAATTTTGCAGTTTTATAACTGTAGTGTAAGCATGCCTCTGGCAAGACAGTGATGGAGTGAGTGATGATGAAAGTTTTTTTTTTTTCGGGCCACCCAGCCTTGGTGAGAAACGGCCAATGTGTTAATAATAATAATAATAAAAAAAGGTAAGGAGAGCCCTTTGAGGTACATAGTATCATATCTTGGAAAGAATACCAACTGTTTTGGAAACTTTTTTAGTTATTTGCTGGATGTGGGTCTGAAATTTAAGATTACAGTCCAGGTGGAGGCCTAGAAATTGTACGAGCCTTAAACAGTGATTACCTGACTGTGTATTGTAAAGCGTTTGGTGGGCCCCCATTTTCTGTTCATACTTAAAAAACTTATATTGCCTCTCTGTAATATTTCATTTATGTATGTATCATTTTGATATGTTATAGTTTATTAATTTTTATTAATTCACGATAAGTTAACTAAACCATGCATATAATTTTTTTCATTTTTTTTTTTTTTTTTTGCTGAAAACAGTATGTGAGAGATAAACTTAGTAATTACTTTCTAGCAAAAGAAAATGTGCCAGTTAAATTTACTGCAAGATAAAGTATTATAATTCTTCATGAATTTGCTAAATTATATAAAGAAGAAAGGATGATTGGTTTAGGAAATTCAATAGATCAACCATCATTCATGAAATAATAAGCATGAAAGGAAAAACAAATACAGTATAGTTAAGTGGTAAGACCTTCTTTGCAGAATATAATTTTGAAAGGTTTAACATCAGTATGAGAGTTGCATTAAGTTTCTCACAGAAAGAAAAGACACCAAAAATATGAACTTTAGATCAGTTTTTTGTATAATGATTTGCTTGCAGGGGAATCTTCTGGTCCTGTTTTGTCATCCACTGAAGATTCAGATTCTGCTTTGATGGCAGAGAGACGTCATCACCACCACCTTCATCGACATTCATCTTCTATTCTGTTGCAGCGCACACTTGGCAGAGGCAGGGCTAATATTGTATCATCTGATTCTGAATTTGAAACTGAAAATAAAAGACACAGGAGGCATGCTCGTCACAATCACCGCTCACACCGCCATGAAAGAGACAATGGTGAGGAATGAGTTTTCCTTGTAATAACTATATGAATTTGCTTATGTTCCTAAATTCTTCGTGTAAAGTGCTGTACAGTATAGTAAAGCACCAGAAATGTAGTGATTGGTTGCTCAGAAAATTGGATGCCAAAATTATCATCATTTGAAATTGTTGCTTGTTCAGTTATTCTGTTGATGATATGTTCCAATGTGAGAATTCATAATAAAAATCACACTTGCAAATAGAAATGTATAGAGTAATTCTGACACTATTGCCTTGAATGCAATTTATGACACTACCTTCAATTTATAATACTTTACCTTCAATTCTGGCAGCCTTTTGAAGGCATAGCTTTGGAAATGAATGGTATAAAATACCGACACAATGGAAATATAAACACTTAAGCAGTATAATGTGATCCTTTATTGACAACGTTTCTCCTGCGCAGTGGGCTTTATCAAATCAGATCTGTTTGTGACATGATAAAGCCCACTGCGTGGGTGAAACGTTGTCAATAATCACATTATGCTGCTTAAGTGTTTATATTTCCAAGGCATAGCTGTGTGGTATAGGTATACACTGCTACTACCTGTGAACTCTCATTAGTGCACAATTCTTGAAATTTCTCAAAACTTGTTAAAATCAGTTTGATATCTTGAGAAATCTCAGAATCTTGCTTTTTCTGTATTAATGATCTTTGCAGAGTTCATACTATATATTTTTATTCATTCATTGCACTGGAGAAAGACACAGGCTAGTAAATGCTTTCTAAAAGTTTGAATGTTTTTATTGTACAACACTCTCAGACATCAGAGCTTCTGCTAAAAATGCACACAGTTTAGTGTAAAATTGTCACAGATCCTTGCTCTGCTTTTTTCCAACTTTAATTATCATGTGCACTTCTTTTGGGTGCCATGGTTAGTAAGGTATGATGAAGGGCAGGGAAGAAATATATTATTTTATGTTACTCTCATCATCATCCCAAATGATGAGAGTAATTCTCTTCAGAATTACTTACAAGAATAATGTCATTGGCATTGAGTTAACTATGACAGCTTTTACTTTGTATCTAATTTGTTATCTTTTAATCACCCTATCATTCACTTTTTTTACAACTATATATATGTTAAACAACCATGATGACATCACACATCCCTGTATAAGGCCTACTTTTACTGGAAAATAATTCCTATATTTAACCTCCTTCCTGGGTTATTAATGCTTATTGAGCAATAAGCATTCCTTTAAATATTGAACATTTTAAAAATAAAAGATTGTGAAACAGAATCAGTATCGGCCTAAAAATTGGTATCATTCTATCCCTATTTTTAAATCTACTCCATACCTTTTTTACCCCCCCTCCTCACCCCTTCCACATTACCAGTACTCTTTTAGCCAACCTTTCTCCACAACAGTTGCTTATATTTTACCCTAAGTATCTCTTTCTAATTTATTCACCTTCCTCTCTCTCTCTCTCTTTCTCTCTCTCTCACTCACTGATAACATTTTCCTTGTATCCCATCTACCTCTTGTTCTCACTATAGCTACCACTAGATAATGATCTAGTATGTCTTATCTCTCTAAGAACGTGTATGTACATCCAGTATACCCATGAACCTTTTATCTATTAATACATAATCTGACAAACTGCTGTCATTATGCCCTATATCATATTTATCCTCTTTATTTTTTTTTTCTTAAAATAAATATTGCCTATTACCAAATACTTTTTGATACTGTAGTAGGTTCGCCGGTCTTGTCCCAGCCCGGGTCTTTTCCAGGTGAATATTTTTATATATAATTCAGTTAGAAACCCTCCCTCATCATTTACCCCAATCATTCCAACCTTACCTACTATGCCCTCTACATCATTTTCTACCATTTTAGCACTGAGATCCTATACAACAAATGTTTTCTCAATGGTTCAAAACTCTCTAAACATTCACTTACCACCTCTCAAAATTTCTCACTCCTGTACACCTTTCTCATTCCTAGGTGAATAAACACTTAATACAGTGGACCCTCAATCAGCGATATTAATCCGTTCCTGAGAGCTCATCGTTAATCGAAATTATCGTTAGTTGAGTTAATTTTCCCCATAAGAAATAATGGAAATCAAATTAATCCGTGCAAGACACTCAAAAGTATTGAAAAAATTTTTTTTTTACCACATGAAATATTAATTTTAATACACACAAATTGAAGAAGACATGCACAGTTACATGACACTTACCTTTATTGAAGATCTGGTGATGATTGATGGGATGGGAGGAGGGGAGAATGTTGATGGTGTTAGTGTTTAGAAGGGGAATCCCCTTCCATTAGGACTTGAAGTGGCAAGTCCTTTTTCGGGGTTACTTCCCTTCTTCTTTTAATGCCACTAGGACCAGCTTGAGAGTCACTGGACCTCTGTCGCACAACATATCTGTCCATAGAGGCCTGTACCTCCCGTTCCTTTATGACATTCCTAAAGTGTTTCACAACATTGTCAGTGTCACAATTAAACACTTGTTCAGGTTTCAATTCTTCACTGTCTATGTACTCCTTGAATTCCTGCACATATTTTTCAGCTGCTTTTTGGTCCAAACTGGCAGCCTCACCATGCCTTATCACACTATGTATGCCACTACGATTCTTAAATCTCTCAAACCAACCTTTGCTGGCCTTAAATTCACTCACATCACCACTAGTTGCTGGCATTTTTCTAATTAAATCCTCATGCAACTTCCTAGCCTTTTCACATACAGTGGAACCTCAAATATCGAACTTTCTTCGGTCCAGAAGGCTGTTCGAGTGCCTTTACCAATTAATTTATTCCCATCAGGAATAATGTAAATTAGATTAGTCCATTTCAGACCCTCAAAAATACACTTACAAAAGCACTTACAAAAATACACTTACATAATTGGTTGTGTTGGGAGCAGTTCGATTTTTGAGGTTTCACTGTATGATCACTTGAGAGATGCTATCTCCTGCTATCTGTTTTTCGTTTATCCACACCAATAATAGTCTCTCAACATCTTCTATCACTTGCGATCTCAGTTTCGAAAACATAGTTGCACCTTTGGCAAGAACAGCTTCCTTGATTGCCGTTTTCTTGGCCACAATAGTAGCGATGGTTGATTGGGGTTTTGTGTACAACCTGGCCAGCTCGGAGACACGCACTCCACTTTCATACTTAGCAATGATCTCTTTCTTCATATCCATAGTAATTCTCACCCTTTTTGCTGTAGGGTTGGCACTAGAAGCTTTCTTGGGGTCCATGGTGACTTATTTTGCAGGTGTAATCACTAAAAAGGCTGTGATAATATGAAATGTTCCGATTGTATGCTTGGAAGCGACCGTGGTGGCTGGCTGGCTTGTAAACACTGGCCAGAAGTGGACGCGTCTCAGACGGAACGAATAGTGTTGGTCGAGTTTTTAAGCGCTAGTCGAGGCAAAATTTTTACGTTAAAATGTATCGCTGGTCGGATTTATCATTAATCAATGCCATCGTTGGTCGAGGGTCCACTGTATATCCAACTTCTTAGATCCCACACTTATTCTAAACTACATACTTCTTGAATTTAAATGCCCATTACCCCTCTTTTTCTTCCATAGCTGAACATTTAATATCAGGCTTTGGTTCTCTCCATTACTCCTGATTTAACCCCAGTTATTCCATCCCATTGAAATCCTCCCACCCCCTCTTTAGCTTTGTTTCACTTAGTGCTAGGGCATTCAGCTTCCTTTCATTCATAACATTAACAATGAATTCTTTCTTCATATCTGTTCTACACCCAAGCACATTAAAACAATGCACTATTGCTATTTCCTTTTCCTTTTTAGCATTTGATACAGGAGAAGGGGCTACTTGCCCCTTATTCCTTGCATTTTAGTTGCCTTTTCAGCATTCATTGCTTACTGGGGAAGAATTCTACTCCACTTCTTGGAATTGAAAGGAAGCACTACTAGGACAAGAACTATTATGAAAGTAATGTATCAAGTAGTATATTTATTTATAAATATCAACATTGAGCTTTTCATGTAGCTTATTTTCAAAATAGAGAGAGCACTTGATTTTTTTCTTTTAATGAAAAACATTTTTTTTTGTGCAGGCCGCCACAAAGCATTGGTTAACTCTCATCGGTCAAGTCCATGGTTGGCTCAGCTTCACTCTGAATATTTGTCCCTTGGCCTGACTTCCCCCTGGTCTCTAAGCCGCAGCTGTGATATCAATCAACAAGATGCATATGGGAGGTCAGCACTGCACTATGCCACTGAGCAGGGTCATACATATATTGTTCACATGCTTATCAAATCAGGTAAATCACTTTTATTCTGTTTGGATTGTGTTTTATTCTCCTTCACATTTGTTGAGTCTTGATACAGTAATTACATAATGTAGGAGCCTTACAAGCATAGAAATGTATGTCCCATTATTTTATACATTATTGTATAATATTGCATATTTATGTAATGTTTTTTTTTTTTTTTTTAAATTTTCTACTTATTCTGACATACTGTATGTACTTATGTAGACAGGATCATTGCTACTTTTACTCTTCCTCTCCACAAATTTATGTAGTTTCCACCTAAGAGTATTTATGACTAATATGGATAAGTATTTTACAAGCACCTTATTAATTTGATATAAAGATGTGTCTCATGGACTATCATATGAAAAGAATGGGAACTTGTTTACATGCAGTAAATGAGGCGAATGTGAATAGAAAGTTTTGTTTACAAATACTGTAAGAAAGATTACTAAAAAGCGTTTGAAAAGGATGTCAGCATGGTGGAATATTCTGAGTTATAAATTTATGACGCGTAAAGGCAGCAGATGAAAATGTACTGTTGATAAGTAATAATTGTTAATGGTGGCCTGTGGCCTGGTACGCAGGGCTTTCGCTTCACATGCTGAGTGTCCATGGTTTGATCCCTGGCAAGGGTGGAAACATTGGACAAGTTTCCTTACACCTGTTGTACCATTCACCTAGCAAGCCAGTAGGTACCTGGGTGTTAGGCGACTGGTGTGGGTCACATCCTGGGGGACAGGATTGAGGACCCCAATGAAAATGAGACAGACATTACCTCGACGCACTGCCTTTCTTGTGTTATCCTGGGTGGCTAACCCTCTGGGGTTAAAAATCTGAACAAAATCTTATCTTAAGTTTACAGTATGTATTGTTCTTCATAAATGTGATTAATTATTTATAATTATGGGAAAAATACTATGGGTGTGGCAACTTTTCCTCAGTATTAAGTGTTATAACCAGTGGTTAGAGCACTTACTAAGTAGACTTCATCTTGTGTTTAGTCTGTAATTTATCTGTTTGTAAGTTATAAATGAAAAGGATGAGAGGAGAGGAAGTTTGCATTGGTACCGTATATATACTAATGTTAGACAATCTCAAATCTAATAGGGATAGAATATTATGATTATGTAATGAATACAGCTGTATGAGTAGAGTGTAAAATTAAGGAGCAACATTTGAAGGGAAAAAAAAGTGATTTTAAATAGTAACAAAACTTTTAGGTAATATAGGTTAAAATTGCACGTAAGAGAGCCGTTAATATTAGATGTGATGTTATCACATAATCCCTCTTGTAAGTTTTATTTTTATCCCTTGAATTGTACCTGGAAGTTTTTTGTAGCTAAAACAGTGCAATATTGTTAAGGATATTAAATTATTATTCTTGGGAGTTACTTTGTGGAACAACTTAATTAAATAGATTATACATTATTAAGAATACATTTGTTGAAGAGAAGTTACATTTTCCTTAAAGGGGTTCGTATAGACACTCCAGATGCTGAGCACATGACTGCCCTCCACCTTGCAGCGCAGAGAGGCTTGGCAGAGGTTATTACACTATTGCTGGAAGGAGGAGCAAAAGTCAACACAAAAATGAATGATAAGGTAATTTATTTAGAACTTGGAAAGTTAAGCCAGTGTAAGAAGGCATCTCAAATTTGATACTGTAAATGAGCTCAAAGCCCATGTATTCTGCTTAGTCAGGCCATGAACACCTGATTCTACATACGGTAATAATAATCATCAAATACACTCTGAAAAGCGAACCGATTGCATACGTAGAATGTGTATTGCATATAAGGATATACATGTACCAATAAAAATAGGGCATGCCATAATACAGTGGAACCTCGGTTTTCGTTTTCCCTGAATTTCTTTGAATTTGGTTTTTGACAACTTTTTTCATCAAAATTTTGTCCCAGTTTTTGTTCATCACCTCGGTTTTCATCCGCCATATCAAACGTGTCCGCCTGCATCCACACAACATCCCACGCATGCGTTCTGAGTCAGTCTATCTTTGTTTCTCGTTGAGTGAACATTACCCTACACTTTCATATGAAACATTTTGTAATAATCCATTTTTTTGTGCTTGTTTATTAAGTGCAACTGCTAAATAAGTCACCAAGGGGCCAAAGGAAGTTCCAAGTGCCAGCCCTTTGATAAAGAAGGCAAGAAATTGTGGCCAGAATGTGTCCAAGAGAAGGATTTTGAAGGGTTTGAGGCTGACCCTGACAACCCTACGCCTGTTGTGGAATCTCTTGTGGCTTTGGGGAAGTCCATGGAGTTGGATGTGAATGGCCAGGATGTGGAAGAGTTGGTGGATGACCCCAGGGAAGAGTTAACCACTGAAGAGCTGCAACACCTTCAACTGGGACAGCAACAGATCACAGCTGAGGAAATTGCTTCAGAAGAGGAGGAAGAGAGAGAGAGAATGTGCCTTCTTCAGTGATTAAGGACATGTGTGCAGAGTGGAGGGAGTTGCAAAGTTTTGTGGAGAAATATCACCCTGACAAAGCTGTTGCAAGCCATGTCTGCGACATGTTTAATGACAGTGCCTTGTCCCATTTTAGGCAAATCTTAGAGACGCCAGAAACAGACCTCTGGACAGATTTTTTTGTGTGACGGGTCCAGTGGCACAAGCTGGTCCTAGTGCCAGTAAAAGACAAAGAAGGGAAGTAACCCCGGATAGGGACTTGATACCTGAAGTCCTTATGGAAGTGGATTCCCCTTCCAAACAATAACCTTTCCTCCCTCTCCCCTCCTCGCCGTCTTCCATACGCCAATGAGAGTCTTCAATAAAGATAAAAGTTATGCTAAATATTTATTTACCATTTCATTAGTCCTTTATATTTATTTCTCATTGTTTTTTATATGTAAAACTATAGTTATTCTCTATAAAATATAATTTTTGTTAATACTTTTGGGTGTCTGGAATGGAATAATTGGATTTACATTATTTCTTACGGGAAATATTGCTTCAGTTTTCATTGAATTTGGTTTTCGTCGGACTTTCTGGAACAAATTAAAGACGAAAACCAAGGTTCCACTGTAGTAAGTTTGCATACAGTGGAGGAAACCTATATATAGTATTGGAAAAAAAACTTCACTAAGTGTTTCTGTTTTATAATGTATAAATGGATTTGTAAATCTTAATTCTTTGTTCATTTTTTGTGCGAGTGCAGTGAAGCACCATGTCTTCCCTATTAGTGGACGTAGGGTTAAGCTCCATCGCTTCTTGTGATGTATGATATGATGAGTAAGACGCTTGCAACACTAGGAAATTTATTAGTTAAAGGTTTTGTCTCCACTGCAGGCTTCGTCAGTTGATTACAAAAAGGAATTATGCTCTTGGAGACATCAGCCTTGGTGAAAGACATAGGAATATAATTCATCTCTGTATTAGACTGATGAAGCCTGCAGTGCAGTTGAAACTTTTCATCAGTAAAGATTTCTAGTGCTCTCCATGTGTCTTAGTTATCAACTTGTTCATATTGTATACCATTTATAGCGATGTACAGTATGTGTAAACTACATGCATTTAGTGCTACACATGAAATAACAATACTAAGACTGGCTATTTAGCATAGGACCTTAAATGGGCTACATAATTGAAATGTATTTATGTAGTGTTTTACAATGTACTGTTCCGTGGTGTCTCAGGACTCCTTTTCTCAAAGTTTTGTATCATTTCTTCAGTAAAGTGTAGTAGGCAAGAGGGTGCAGGAGTACTGGCATTCTTGTGGCATGTGGCATATTTTATAATGAGAGCCTGGTTTACCACTAATTTGTTCTGCAAGGTCAAATAGTGAACCAGGAATTTTTGTATGTGACTTTTGCAGTGCCTCAGAGAAATGGTGTGAGAGAAGTCCTGATTGTCTCACCTTTAAAAACAAATTGCTAGTGCACCAGGCCCTCATCATGAAATGCATCATGTACCACTCCCCTGTCTGCTACCCAATACTCGAAAGAGATGATGCGATATCCTTTGAGGAGCTGAGTTCTGAGGCAGTAGGTAGGTACAGTATACCAGTGATGCTTTCCACTTTTGCAACCCACAGTGTTCACACAATACAAATACAGTATATTTAATTTGGTCTCAGAACTTTTAATTAACATTTCAATATTTGATTCTCCCCATATTTATTTTTGTCTGCTTCAACAGGACTGTAAATTCAGTTGAACCTTTTAATTTGTGTACTTTGTAATCCAAGCAATGTGATTATATAATATTTTTACTGGTAGCCATTTTACAGAGTTTTTTTTTTTTTTAACAAGTCGGCCATCTCCCACCGAGGCAGGGTGACCCAAAAAGAAAGAAAATCCCCGAAAAGAAAATACTTTCATAATCATTCAACACTTTCATCTCACTCATACATAATCACTGTCTTTGCAGAGGTGCCCAGATACAACAATGTAGAAGCATATATAAAGATATATAACATATCCCTCCAGTCTGCCAATATCCCAAACCTCTCCTTTAAAGTGCAGGCATTGTACTTCCCATTTCTAGTACTTAAGTGTGGCTATATAAAAATAACATCCCTTCTATTATTCATGAAATCCTATGGTTGAAAACTAACCCTAGGATTTCATGCATATTAGGCTCATTCTTTCAGTGAATATCAGTATTAAGCATACTAGAGTATTATTTAAGAATTGTAGAAAAATATTTAAATTATTAAAACACAGGAATTTTTTTATCATTCACAGTTTCAGGACTCAAAACATGTCACAATGACAGGTTAATGTAGAGTTGTTGTATAGACAATCCTAGTACAGTACAGTGGACCCCCGCATAACAATTTTAATCCGTGCAAGAGGGGTAATTGTTATGCGAAATAATCGGTATGCGAATGAATTTTCCCCATAAGAAATAATGGAAATCAAATTAATCCGTGCAAGACACCCAAAAGTATGAAAAAAAAAATTTTACCACATGAAATATACATTTTCCCACACACAAAGAGAAGGATACATGCACAATAGTAGAGTAGTACATGCACAGTATATATTGTGCATGTACTAGTCTACTAAAGAAGAATAAATGACACTTACTTTATTAAAGATGCAGCAATGACTGATGAGACACTGTGTCTGGGAGTGCCTTTTTCCTCCTGAGTATGTAGGTCCTGTTTGGCTTTTTTCTTCCAGAACAGGCCTTATCACACTGTGTATGCCACTACGATTCTTAAATCTCTCAAACCAACCTTTGCTGGTTTTAAATTCACCAATATGAGCACTAGTTCCAGGCATTTTTCCCTGTTCACCTGGGGTGTTAGTCGACTTGTGTGGGTTGCATCCTGGGAGACAAGATTAAGGGGCCCCAATGGAAATAAGTTAGACAGTCTTCGATGACACTGACTTTTTTGGGTTAAACCTGGGTGGCAAATCCTCTGGGGTTAATTGTTTCTTGGTATTCTCAATAAGCCACACCAACAACGGTGCTACGCAGCAGCCCGCAGCAGCTGACGGTGGTACAGCAGCAACAGACGATGCTACAGCAGCAGCAGACGATGCTACAGCAGCAGCAGCAGGCTGACGGTGGTACAGCAGCAACAGACGGGTGCTACAGCAGCAGCAGACGATGCTACAGCAGCAACAGACGATGTTTACAGCAGCAGCAGACGATGCTCAGCAGCAGCAGACGATGCTACAGCGCGCAGCAGTGACGGTGGTACAGCAGCAACAGACGATGCTACAGCAGCAGCAGACGATGTTTACAGCAGCAGCAGACGATGCTACAGCAGCAAGCAGCAGCTGACGGTGGTACAGCAGAAACAGACGTTTGCTACAGCCAGCAACAGACGATGTTACAGCAGCAGCAGACGATGCTACAGCAGCAGCAGCAGCTGACAGTGCAGCAGCAAGCAGCAGCTGACAGTGCAGCAGCAGCAGCAGCTGACAGTGCAGCAGCAGCGGGCAGCTGTACCACCATAGTAGCGATGGTTGATGGGGTTTATTATAAACCTGGCCAGCTCGGACACGCACTCTACTTTCATACTTATCAATGATCTTTTTCTTCATCTCTATTGTAATTCTCACCCTTATTGCTGTAGGGTTGGCACTAAAAGCTTTCTTGGGGCCCATGGTCACTTTTTTTCCCAAAAAAAAAGCACCAAAAAACCTGAAATAATACGAATATTCCGATTCTTGCTTGGATGTTACCGCGGAGGCTGGCTGGTAAACAATGCCACCGGCGGAACATGTGAGCGTGGCTCAGGCCGCACATTGGACACGTCTCGGACGAAAATCGGTGAGCGGGTTTTTAAGCGGTATGTGAGGCAAAATTTTTGCGATTAAAACAAGCGGTATGCGGATTAATCGCTATGTGATGCCATCGTTATGCGGGGGTCCACTGTATTTGATTGATTGTTTTTCAATATTGTTAGCATCAGTGTTCCAGAGAAAATATATATATTGAAAGAAAAAAAAATAGTTGAAGATTTTAAAAACAAAGCAACATAAAAATACAGTCAACCCTCAACTAATGGCGGCATTAAGTAATGGCAATTTTGTCTAATGGCGCTTTTTGCCGTAGAAAAAAATGCCTTAACCAATGGCGAAAAACTTAACCAACGATGTTCGTCCGGAACATGTCCCCAGCCACTCCAAGACTCAGTGTGCCATTGTTTACAAGCTGTTGCGGTCGGTTTCCACGTGTGCCTCCCATACATTTTGGATTATTTCACTGTTTCTAGTGCTTGTAACTGTTAAATAAGCCACCATGGGCCCCAAGAAAGCTTCGAGAGCCAGCCCTTTGGTAAAGGATGTGGGAAACACGATAGAATTCAAGAAAAATTTTGTGAAAAATCGAAAGTGGTGGTGGGAGAGGGTGGTAGTGATTTTTGTAGGGGGGTAGGTTGTGATGGAGTGGGGTGGTACTGGTTGTGATGGGGGTAGGGGTGGGAGTGATACGGTAGAGGGTGGTAGTGATGGGGGTTTGAGGGGGGTCCGTTATTTTCAAAACTGGCCCTAGTGGCATTAAAAAACCAAGAAGGGGGGTAACCCACCATGGATTTGGACCGAAGTCTTTATAGAAGGGGGTTCTCCCTTCCCAAACAATAGACAATCCCGAATTTCCCCTTCTGGCCCCATCATCTCAAAACTCCACAATAAAGGTAAGTGGGATTTAATTATTGTTTTCTGCTGTCCCCTTCCTTTTCCATTTGGGGGAAAAAGTATATTTTGTGTAAAAAAAAAAAAAATCGACTTTGTGGTGCAGGCAGGATTAATTTTTTTTCCATTATTTTTATGGGGGAAAAAAAAAATCGACAACGGAGTTTCAACCAACGGCAAAACCCTTGGAACGGATTAATGCCGTTGGTTGAGGGTCCACTTTAAAACCTATTTTATTTTTAATCTTATATATCAAAACACATTTTCCCATAGACTGCTGTTACACGATTGGGGTTGCATTCCTAAAAAAAGAATTTTTTTTATTCTTTAGATTAATCTCAAATAAATGTGCCAGCACTACACATGCACCAAAGTTATGCACTGTATAGAAAGAATGAACAAATTTGGTGAAATACTACATATATAAAAAATGTAATTCTACAAATAACACCTGCCAATGTAGGCCAGCTTATTGATATGAACACATGAGCTGAAATATAAAGGAATAGTGTTAGTTTGGAAGGAGGGGATGGGGCAGGGTGGTATGCCTCTTCATCTGAACAATCTGTTACAGGATGTTTCTTGCCTCTATAGGGACTGATTTTGAAATATCTTTCCAGTGAATGCTGTATAAATCAGCACTTCTTCTGTATTAGTACTTCCTGCAGCACTGCAGTGCATTTATTTATCTTACTACTGATGTAAAAACTACAGTATTGACTTATTTTTCCTATTGAACTCCAAATGTGCGTTATTTTGCCTTGAAACCTCCACTATATCCTACATAGTTTATTGAATAGGGGCATGTATTTTACAATATTCTCATCTTAGTGTAGCTCACTGTTAGCTAAATCTACACTACACTTCTTTGGAAAGAGCCTTTCTTTCAGATTCCAATAAGTGCACCACATCAGCCTCATCAATATCTTCAAAGCCAATGTCTTGGCCAAGATAAATGATCCTCCTGTGAATGCTTGTTTACACATTCTAACCACAAGTTTTTCAACATGCCATTCATTTTGATGTTTGCAATCGCATTCATAATAGTATAACTTCAGAAGTTCATGAGTGTTGGCTTACCTTCACCACCTGTGATGGGGAGAGAAGGTTCATATTGAATACTAAGTCTTAAATGTGGCTTTAACACATGTGTCCTTGGGAAGAGACATTTACATTAATGGGATGGCATGAGACAGTCTTAAAACAAAAGTTTTGGAGCTTCTTGTTGTTTTCAGTCCATTATTTTTGCAAAAACCTTTTCTTGAAATATGCTAGTTATTGCACATGTTTTCTTATTTGAATGCCACTTGACAAGGAGATTGCATGAATAATGCATTAACATAAGCTTTAGTTTAAAATCTACAGAAGTGGCACCCAGAAATGATTAGCAGTTCCTGGGTTCCTAAAATCCTGACAAAATTTTCTCTTCATTGAATATGTAGGTTCTTGGATGCATTAACTTCCAGTACTGCACAGTATTCTCAGCAGTGATATGCTGTTGTGTGTAGGCATTTGTAATTTTCTTTCAAACATTCCGATAAGAGTCAGTCATCAGTTTTTCCAGGTAAATGTTCTGCAAGTTGTTGCATTTATTTAATTTTGGAATCAGCCTCAAATAGGACCAAAAAATGTTATTCATGAGCTGTCACCTTGTCTCTTAATTAAATCCTCAAACAAACTCTTTGTCTTGATGAATAAGTAACGTGATAGGATAAACATTTTGTTGGTTTTGGTTCAAGATCCAGATAGTGAAACATTTACATATTTACTATCATATCACTGTTTACTGATTGTAATTGCCTTTCATTTAGTTAATTTTATAGAGACAAAAAATTTGGAATGCCTATGAATGAGCTCAACTATCACAACTGTCTTTGCCAGTCTATGCATAGAATCACTAAAGCTGAGCAATTTGCAAACATCATCTCCAGTAATGTAAAATGGATGAGATATGTCAGCGACATTCTTGGTGTTACCCTTAAAGGTTCAACCTTGAAGATTTCCAGATATAGCTGAATCAAGTAGAAATCTCTGTCAAATTATCCCTAAAAGGAATTGTCAACAATACCCTCCTTTTCTGGACATGTTAATTAACAATGCAGACACCCTATTGAAATTTAAAGTTACCTAGAAACCAACCAATCAGGTGATATAATTCACTGATGGTCAATTTACATAAATATGTATGCCACATATATAACACCAGTAACACCGCAACCATATTATAAAATAGACTGAGGTGGAACTCATCATCAGGGTAGGAGATACAGATGAAAATGTTTGGAGTCTGCTTTAATCAGCATCCGTAGTCGTGGAGAATCTTCACAACTACGAAATCTGTATTGATAAAGCCACTGGATGGTGAAACATATACAATAAAGATATCCAGATGTTGCACATGTGTCTAATTTTCATCAAAACCAAGGATGTTTGCAAATGACGAAATTGTTGGCACTTCTATTATATTACTTCAAAAACACCTAGAAAGACGTGAGACTACATAGTGAACCCACATCTCTACATAAGAGGATGGAAATATGGGAGTAGAGGAGCACTGTAGTAGGCCTACTGGCCCATACTAAACAGGGCCTTCTACTTCAGTGAGCTGTTGGGTTCAGTTATCTGCATTAGGCTTGTCACCTGCTATTATGCCTCACTTACTTCTTTCTCAATTATATGAAGTCTGCAATCCCTACATTGTTGATAGGGGGTACAGACAAAAATTGTTTATAGAGGTTACTTGATAAAGCTTGTATATTAAGTGAAATATTGTTATGCATGTTTAGTTTCCATATTGCTTTGAAGTATCTCATTTTATTATAAATTAACTTAAATAAATTCTTTGTATGTTCAACTGCAGAGTTCTCCATTACACATAGCAGCTTCAAGAGGTTATACAGATATTGTGGAGACCTTACTGGACCGTGGTGCAAAGATTGATTCCCTGGACAGCTCTGACCGCACTGCACTTATTGTGGCTGTTTCTCGCTCAAACTACAAAGTTGTACAACTGCTTCTCAAGCGAGGTGCTAAGGTCAACATAGAGGAGATTCATGGTATTTCATCTCATTCTGTTATTAATGTTAAGAATTTTATTTTAATGCTATTGATATAGTATATGTTAATCACATATGGTAACTAGTACAGGTTGGCCATCACTAATCTGGTATCATTTGGAATTGTAGGGTGCTGGATTAGTGATTTTGCCAGAATTACAGAGTGGTTAGGTTAGAATACACTTAATAAAGTTAGCCAACTTGACTTGCACATGAAAGTTCATCACTTCTGCTTCTGAAGTGAATAGCTGAAATTTACAACTGGCTTGTTCCTTCACCAGAGCTCCAGACAGCTCAACACCTTCACTTACACGTAGCCTAAACCACTTCATCAGAACCTGATCTAGTTCTGAACTTCTTTCCTTCATTGTTTTCCTTTTACACATCTGTTTCTTTGAATCAGTGTTAGCAAAGAAACTCAGTAATTTTTTTTCTGTTTCTTTGTCATAAACTGTTGAAGAGCCAGTGCTGTATAACTTCCACAAGTTTCTCACAGACACACTGCTATCAAGTTTTTTCAGACGTTCAATCTTATCTCTTATGGACAATGTATGGTGTTTGTGCTTTTCACAATGAGAAACATTTCTTTTATTCATTGGAACCATGGCTAGGGCTAGAAGTGAGCAGGTTTTATCAATAAATGGAGAGAAAAATATATTGGAATGACTAATGCTGTAAGTAGCGCCACCAAACAGTAGCGACAGGTTGGCGCAGTGACCCCCGGAAATTTTAACCCTTTCATGCTTTCTTTCCATTTTGATTATTATTATAATCAAGGGGGAGTGCTAAACCTGTAGGATTATGCAGCACCTGTGGGGGGGGATGTTGAAGGTATTTAGGCTTAATTCAGGGAACTGGAGCACAGATCCAATTCCCTAGATCAAGAGCCCCTCACCAACATCAAGGAACCTTCCTTGAGGGCTTTCCATTTTGAGTTTTTATTCACACAAAAAATAGAAGATTTACTTTTATTCAGATTACTTAATTATTGTAAAAAGTGGTATAAATAATATCTGCTCATTTGTGAAAGCACATTAGACCCACCAGTTGACGTGTATTGGACGTTGACATAATCTGTTTACATTGAACATTGGCAAAAATTGAACATTTCTGCTACTTTGAGCTTAATTTCAATCATATCTATTATGTAAGAAACATGTTACATAACATATAAACAAGATACATACACCCACAGTATGATAAATTTCACATAAATATGAGGTGTGGTAGCTGGGCGGAGGGAAAAAATTACATTTTCTCTGGTCCAGCACCGGAGAAAATGTGTATCAATCCGACTTTGACCCAGTTACTCCCCGTAACACATTTGGCTTTGTTTATAATTCTCGGCATTACTTCTCATCACTTCTCCCTTCATTTATGATGGCATCTAAAGGTAGTTGTTAGAAATTATTAAACTCGGTGAACAAGGTATGTTGATGGGCCACTTTAAATATCATATGGCTATGTAGCTTGCCTGGGCTACATAGTTACACCTACTGGCTACCTGCACTTGACTTCCTACAAATAAATACCACTCGCCTCTCACCCTACATTAAGACTACACATATTTTAAGCTAAGTAATGAGTGTACTGTTGCAATTTTTTTCATTATGTACTGTGTGCAGCAGGATTTTTTTTATATAGTGCACTCTTACTACACAGACCTATTCTGTCATGTGTAGGCCCAAATTTACTGGTCACAGCTTATGTGAGTGAGCTGAGCTCATGGCGACCTCCAGTGGCTTCAATGCCACCTTATCTTTTATGGACAGTGTACAGTGTGTGTGCTTTACACAATGAGAAACATTTCTTTTATTTGTTGGAACCTTGGCTAGGGCTAAAAGTAAGCAGGTTATAACAGAAAATGGAGAAAAAGAAATTGGAATGACTTGTGCAGCAAGTAGCATCACCAAACAGTACCAGCAGGTTGGTGTGGCAACCCTAGAAATTTGAAATTAGTGCCTGATTACTGATGGAACCGGATTACTGATTGCCGGATTAGTGATGGCCGACCTGTACTGACAGATATATGAAGAAGACATACATGCAGCATATGGGAAACTCATTTAGGAGTTTCTTCAGTCTAATTGGACTGAAGATACTCTTGCTGGGCTGTAGAGCAAAATGTCTCCAAAATAAAAATTTTCCATATATTGCTTGCATGTTTGCTTTGTACGTACTGTAGATGCACTTATTCTGTAGATTGTGTATTACATGGGAACTTATATAAAGTATTACAGTATCTAATTATTAAAGTGAGGAATTCATCTTGTGGCTCTCATAGCTGGGAAGTTGAAGTTTCTTACATTTTCATATGTGCTTTTTATGCTGTATATTATTTTTCTTAACTTCTCTCTTTTTCTCCATATACTCTTCCCTCCTTGCATCACTTCTACTTTGTAAAAACTTCTCATATGCTAACTTTTTCTCCCTTACTACTCTCTTTACATCATCATTCCACCAATCGCTCCTCTTCCCTCCTGCACCCACTTTCCTGTAACCACAAACTTCTGCTGAACACTCTAACACTACATTTTTAAACCTACCCCATACCTCTTCGACCCCATTGCCTATGCTCTCATTAGCCCATCTATCCTCCAATAGCTGTTTATATCTTACCTAACTGCCTCCTCTTTTAGTTTATAAACCTTCACTCTCTCTTCCCTGATGCTTCTATTCTCCTTGTATCCCATCTACCTTTTACTCTCAGTGTAGCTACAACTAGAAAGTGATCTGATTATCTGTGGCCCCTCTATAAACATGTACATCCCGAAGTCTACTCAACAGTCTTTTATCTACCAATACATAATCCAACAAACTACTGTTTATTTGCCCTACATCATATCGTGTATACTTATTTATCCTCTTTTTTTTAAAAAATGTATTACCTATAACTAAACCCCTTTCTATACAAAGTTCAATCAAAGGGCTCCCATTTCATTTACACCTGGCACCCCAAACTTACCTACCACACCCTCTCTAAAAAGTTTCTCCTACTTTAGCATTCAAGTCCCTACCACAAATTACTCTCTCACTTGGTTCAAAGGCTCCTATAATTCACTTAACATCTCCCAAAATCTCTCTCTCTCCTCTGCATTCCTCTCTTCTCCAGGTGCATACACGCTTATTATGACCCACTTCTCGCATCCAACCTTTACTTTAAATCCACATAATTCTTAAATTTACACATTCATATTCTCTTTTCTCCTTCCATAACTGATCATTTAACTTACTGCTACCCTTCCTTTGCTCTAACTCTCTCAGATACTCCAGATTTAACCCCATTTATTTCCCCCCACTGAAACTCTCCTACCCCCTTCAGTTTTGTTTCGCTTAGGGCCAGGACATCCAACTTTTTTTCATTCATAACATCAGCAATCATTTTGTTTCTTGTCATCCGCACTACATCCACGCACATTTAAGCAACCCAGTTTTATAAATTTTTTCTTCTTCTCTTTTTTAGTAATTGTATACAGGAGAAGGGGTTACTAGCCCATTGCTCCGGCATTTTAGTCGCCTCATACGACACGCATGGCTTACGGAGGAAAGATTCTTTTCCCTTCCCATGGACAATAGAAGAAATAAAAAAGAACAAGAGCTATTTAGAAAAAGGAGAAAAACCTAGATGTATGTATATATATATATGCATGTGCGTGTCTGTGAAGTGTGACCAAGTGTAAGTAGGAGTAGCAAGATTATCCCTGTTATTTAGCGTGTTTATGAGACAGAAAAAGAAACCCGCAATCCTACCATCATGCAAAACAGTTACAGGTTTTTGTTTCACAGTCATCTGGCAGGACGGTAGTACTTCCCTGGGTGGTTGCTGTCTACCAACCTACTAAGAGAGTGGTGAAGCAATGTAAAAAGAGAGCAAATGAGAGAGTGGGTGAGATGTTATCAACAAATTTTGTTGAAAAAAAAGAAAAAATTTTGGAGTGAATTAACAAGTTAAGAAAGCCTAGAGAACAAATGGATTTGTCAGTTAAAAAATAGGAGAGGAGAGTTATTAAATGGAGAGTTAGAGGTATTGGGAAGATGGAAGGAATATTTTGAGGAATTGTTAAATGTTGATGAAAATAGGGAAGCTGTGATTTCGTGTATAGGGCAAGGAGAATAACATCTTGTAGGAGTGAGGAAGAGCCAGTTGTGAGTGTGGGAAGTTCGTGAGGCAGAGGTAAAATGAAAGGTGGGTAAGGCAGCCGGGATTGATGGGATAAAGATAGAAATGTTAAAAGCAGGTGGGGATATAGTTTTGGAGTGGTTGGTGCAAATTATTTAATAAATGTATGGAAGAGGGTAAGGTACCTAGGGATTGCAGAGAGCATGCATAGTTCCTTTGTAAAAAAGGCAAAGGGGATAAAAGAGAGTGCAAAATTATAGGGGATAAGTCTGTTGAGTGTACCTGGAAAAGTGTATGGTAGAGTTTTTAATTGAAAAGAATTAAGAGTAAGACGGAGAATAGGATAGCAGATGAACAAGGAGGCTTTAGGAAAGGTAGGGGGTTGTGGACCAGGTGTTTACAGGGGAAACATATAAGTGAACAGTATTTATTTAGATAAGCTAAAGAGGTCTTTGTGGCATTTATGGATTTGGAAAAGGCGTATGACAGGGTGGATGGGGGGGCAATGTGGCAGATGTTGCAAGTGTAGGGTGTAGGAGGTAGGTTACTGAAAGCAGTGAAGAGTTTTACGAGGATAGTGAGGCTCAAGTTAGAGTATGTAGGAAAGAGGGAAATTTTTTTCCCCAGAAAAAAGTAGGCCTTAGACAAAGGTTTGTGGGGATGTCACCGTGGTTGTTTAATATATTTATAGATGGGGTTGTAAGAGAAGTAAATGCGAGGGGCTTGGCAAGAGGCGTGGAGTTTAAAAAATAAAGAATCACACACAAAGTGGGAGTTGTCACAGCTGCTCTTTGCTGATGACACTGTGCTCTTGGGAGATTCTGAAGAGAAGTTGCAGAGATTGGTGGATGAATTGGTAGGGTGTGCAAAAGAAGAAAATTAAAGGTGAATACAGGAAAGAGTAAGGTTATGAGGATAACAAAAAGATTAGGTGATGAAAAATTGAATATCAGATTGGAGGGAGAGAGTATGGAGGAGGTGAACGTATTCAGATATTTGGGAGTGGACGTGTCAGCGGATGGGTCTATGAAAGATGAGGTGAATCATAGAATTGATGAGGGAAAAAGAGTGAGTGGTGCACTTAGGAGTCTGTGGAGACAAAGAACTTTGTCCTTGGAGGCAAAGAGGGGAAAGTATGAGAGTATAGTTTTACAACGCTCTTATTGGGTGTGAAGCGTGGGTGATGAATGTTGCAGCGAGGAGAAGGCTGGAGGCAGTGGAGATGTCATGTCTGAGGGCAATGTGTGGTGTAAATATAATGCAGAGGAATTCGTAGTTTGGAAGTTAGGAGGAGGTGCGGGATTACCAAAATGTTGCCCAGAGGGCTGGGGAAGGGTTGTTGAGGTGGTTCGGACATGTAGAGAGAATGGAGCAAAACCAGAATGACTTCAAGAGTGTATCAGTCTGTAGTGGAAGGGAGGCGGGGGGGGGGGTCGGCCTAGGAAGGGTTGGGGGGAAAGGGGTAAAGGAGGTTTTGTGTGCGAGGGGTTTTGGACTTCCCAGGCATGCGGAGCGTGTTTGATAGGAGTGAATGGAGACAATGGTTTTTAATACTTGACGTGCGTTGGAGTGTGAGCAAAGTACATTTATGAAGGGATTCGGGGAAAACCCGGCACCCCGGACTTGAGTCCTGGGAGAGGGGGGAAGTACAGTGCCTGCACTCTGAAGGAGGGGTGTTAATGTTGCAGTTTAAAAACTGTAGTGTAAAGCACCCTTCTGGCAAGACAGTGATGGAGTGAATGATGGTGAAAGTTTTTCTTTTTCGGGCCACCCTGCCTTGGTGGGAATCGGCCGGTGTGATAATAAAAAAAAAAAATATTATTTTTCTACTATACTTGTTGTAAGAGGCAACTAAAATGCCCAGAACAAGAGGCTAGTAACCCCTTCTCTTGTATAAATTACTAATTTAAAAAGAAAAGCTTTCGTTTTTCTTTTTAGGTCACCCTGCCTCGGTGGGATAGAGTTGGTGTGTTTAAAAAAAAATTATTTTTCTGCTGCTCTTTAAAATAAGTGACACATATGCTATCATTATGCTCCTTTAAAGGGTGTGAAACTGACAAGCTGACAACAAAGCACTATGTCTGAATGGAGTTCTTTATTGGGACATTCTCTTTGGTGACTAAGGATTTTCAAGTTTTTAAAGAATATATGACAAGCTTAAGTATTTTGTATGTAGAGTTATGAGAGCAAATGATGGAAGGGCATGAGGTGCAAACCTGAAAATGTCAGATCAGGAGGGAAGTGTGTACTGAGGTTCAATTAAGGTAGAGGTCCTGCCAGTTGGAAACTTCCTTGTACAGTGGACCCCCGACATTCGATGGCATCGACATTCGATAAATCCGACATTCGATGCATTTTAACGCAAAAATTTCGCCTCGACATTCGATACGATTCGTACAAGATGTGTCCACGTGTGGCCTGAACTGCCCCGTGTGTGCCAGTGTGCGTGCATCTAAGGATACATTCGGTACATTCCATATTATCCATATTATCACTGTTTTTGGTGCTTGTTTCTGCAAAATAAGTAACTATGGGCCCCAAGAAAGCTTCTAGTGCCAACCCTTCAAGAAAAAAGGTGCTAATGACTATTGAAATGAAGAAAGAGATGATTGCAAAGTATGAAAGTGGAGTGCATGTGTCGGAGTGCATGATGATTTGGTAAAGAAATTGCCTGCAACTAGTGGTGATGTGAGTGAAGTTAAGGCCAGCAAAGGTTGGTTTGAAAGATTTAAGAATCGTAGTGGCATACACAGTGTGGTAAGGCATGGTGAGGCTGCCATTGCAAGTCCTAATGGAAGGGGATTCCCCTTCTAAACACTAACACCATCCATACTCTCCCCTCCTCCCATCCCATCAATCATCACCAGATCTTCATTAAAGGTAAGTGTCAATTATTCTATTGTTATTAATCTATTGTTATTGTTGTTATTGTAATTATTCTATTGCATTAAACTTAATATTTCATGTGGTAAATTTTTTTTTTTTCGTACTTTTGGGTGTCTTGCACGGATTGATTTGATTTCCATTATTTCTTATGGGGAAAATTAATTCGACTTACGATATTTTCAACATTCGATAGCTCTCAGGAACGGATTAGTATCGAATGTCGAGGGTCCACTGTATATGGGTGGTGGTGGTGTCTTTGGTATGAATGAGAGCTGATTCAAGGCATTTTCTCCTATTCTTTTCTAATTCTCTGATAACCATCAATGTAGTTGGAGGCCATGTTACAATGCAGAGCATAAGTGTTGTATAACCCACATATACTTTAACCTAGCACAAACTATGATGTTGACGTTTGCATTCTCCATGGTCTGGTGTTAATTTTCTCAGGTCTAGTTATGTCTTTGTTAGTGGTGGAGGTGATGGTGTCTTTGATATAACTTTTCTTGAGTGACCTAGAAACATTCTCCCACATGAACATGGCAAAAAAAAAAAAAAAAACTGCAGAAGATCTCTGTGATTTTGTGGCACTCGTCTTCCCAATAATTAAGGTTGTAGATTCTGATGAGCCATTAGAAAGAAATCCAACCAAACGCCTTTCTTGAGTTTAGTGGAATGGTGAAATTAGATTTGAATGATTTGGTTTGAAGGAAGCTGCTGGTAGTGTTATTGTATATAATGACTCGTGCATACACCCTGTTCACAACAGCTTTTTCTTAGTAGTCAAGAAGTATCATCAAATGTTCTTCAAGAAAGGAAGCTTACATATCTGCAATTTATGAATGCCCAGTACATGTAAGTACAGCATTGTATAGTTTCTCTAAACCCACAATCATGGGGTACACCAACTCCAAGGCTGAGGGACTGATTACCTCATCTTTTGTATATAGTTCTACTGTCTTCAAATTATGTCCTAGAATCTATATTGAGGCCTCATTTAGATTATGCCACTCAGTTTTGGTCTCCTTACTACAGGATAGATATAGACTCATTGGAGAACATACAGAGAAGAATGATTAAATTAATACATTGCATTAGAAATCGTCGTATGAAGAAAGATTAAAGACCCTTAAACTACACTCACTTGTATGAGGAAGAATGAGGGGAGACATGATTGAAGTGTATAAGTGGAAGATGGGTATTAACAAAGAGGATATAAATAAGATAAGTATAGGCACCTAGGTAGTAGGTTGGTAGACAGCAACTGCCCAGGGAGGTACTACCGTCCTGCCAAGTGAGTGTAAAATGGAAGCCTGTAATTGTTTTACACAATGGTAAGATTGCTCGTGTCTTTTTTTTCTGTCTCATACACATGCAAGATTTCAGGTACGTCTTGCTACTTCTACTTACACTTGAGTTACACTACACATACATGTACAAGCATATATATACACACCCCTCTGAGTTTTCTTCTATTTTCTTTCTAGTTCTTCTTCTTGTTTATTTACTCTTACCTCCATGGGGAAGTGGAACAGAATTCTTCCTCTGTAAGCCATGCGTGTTGTAAGAGGCGACTAAAATGCCAGGAGCAAGGGGCTAGTAACCCCTTCTCCTGTATATATTACTAAATGTAAAAGGAGAAACTTTCGTTTTCCTTTTGGGCCACCCCTCCTTGGTGGGATACGGCCGGTGTGTTGACAGAAGAAAAAAGTATAGGCAGTGCTCTTCACAAATTGGTCAGGGCTCAGGCAAAATTCCCTTTACAGTTTGCTTGGCACTGGCTGTAGTCCACTCTACTGGCACTCTAGTGATCTATCCAGGATTGTTGACACTAATGTTGGACAAGAAACTTTCTAATTTGGATGTTTTGTTGATCACCATTGTCCCAACAAACCAGGCTGTTGCCATCCTCCATCATGGATGACAAGGAATAACCTGTGCCCATGAGAATTTTATTGATTTCAATGAATTGTTCTTAAACTACAACTGTTTTTCCTTCAGCAAACGGGTATAACCATGGGGTCCTCAATTAGAGCACTCACAAACTTCTACATGAAGTTTCTTGAGGCCAAGAGATAGTGACCTCATCCCAGCTGAGTATCGTGGGTGAGGTATGTCGAAGACATCCTCACCATTGCACCCAACATACTTGATTCTTTCAGCTCAGAGACCTTCTCAGTGCTGTTGCATCTTTCATTCAGTTCACTTTAGAAGAGGAAACCTACAACTCTTCCTTTCCTTGTCATCAGTATATACAGAAACACTACTAGCAACTCCCAGTCAGATTGATCTCTCTCATTTCTGGTTTCACTAATCCACTAAAACCCAGAGAAGTCTACTGTTGGATTTTTTCTAGGGGATTTCAAAATCTGCACCTTGATTTCCTTATAGCTGAGTGCCTCAAACTCTCTGAGATGTTTTGCATTTTGCATCATTTTCCTGCCATCATTATCGTTCATATGGGATTATAGAAGGAAAGCAAAGAGAATTATTAACAGTGAGTGTCAATACCAGTACATCATTTCCAAATTCTCTCCTCATGCTCAACATAAATTCCTTTTCAGCAGCTAACCTACTCTACCTATTTTTTTTCATCTAAACCACCTTATGTTTAGTGGTTTAAATGACAGATTTGCACAATAGCTGTACTGTCATGCAAAGCCTAAACTTATATGCTAGGACTAGAATTAAGTACTATGTAAGTTTTAGGATTAATATGCCTAAAATACTTTGCATATTAAGTGGCTTTCTTTTGAACATACAATTGTATTAATAACAAAATTGACTAAAAATTATAATCAGATGCATTGCAAGTCTTATCCATTGTAATCTCTATGTATATTCCTATGGAATAAAGATTTTAATTTTCATTTTATTTTTTCATTTTCATTTAGTCTTCTCTACTTCCATGGTACCTGAGAACTTTTCTACAATTCTTAAGATCTGAGAGGGTAATGCCAGCCTGGAGGAGAATACAGGCACCTACACCATCTCTTGTAGTAGTTGTGATAAAGTATAAATGAGAGATGAATAGTCATTTGTCCACAGACACGTGCAAACAGTTATGCTGGCTGCATTATCCTTAACAAAACTTGTGTTTTACATTGTGGCACAGCCACACATCACATGGATTGGCCCAGGGCAAGCATACTTATCAAAGACAAAGACGAATAGAAAATGCCTTGAATCTTGAATTGACTCTTGTTCATACTACAAACACCATCACCCAGAACCAATGACATTTCCAGTTAGTGGAATTCTTGGCTCACATATTCTTCAACATACACTACCCTCCTAGCTTAACTTAGCCAGGTTTATATCTCATGCCTTCTTGTCACCTGCACACCCAACTGTTTACTGGTCTCCAAAAAGAATAAAAAGGCACAATATTGTGACTGCAACAGTACACAGATAACCTGCACATAGGAGAGTGAAACTTACGACGATGTTTCGGTCCAACTTGAACCATTAACTAGTCACACATCAGCATTGTCATAAGTTTCATTCTCCTGTGCAGCTGATTTGTGTCTTGGTCTAAGTAATATGTTGTCTCACTTTACAGGTTTCTATTCTGCCATAATAACATTTTTTTTTTATAATTTGTCTCACTTTACAGGTTTCTATCCTGCTATAATAACTTTTTTTTATCAAAAAGTTCTTCATCAGCAGCTGCTTGGCCATCACTAATCCAGCAATCAGTTATCCAGTTCCGTCAGTAATCCGGCACTAATTTCAACTAGCATAGCTTCAAATTTCATTATTATACTGACTCAAATTTCATCATTATAATGACTCAGAAATTGTGCAGAGGGTTGTAAATCCACAGCAGTAAGCCTGTGGAGGAGAAAGCAGTGATGATAATAAGGAAGATGTAGCAGAAAGAGTCTCTATTGATAGGTTAATTAAATGTAGTCTAACCTAACCACTCTGAAATCTGGCAAACTCACTAATCCGGCACACTACAGGTCCCAATAATGCCGGATTAGTGATGGTCGACGTGTAGTTGCCATTTCTTACTACTTACGACTACTACTATTACCATGCCCTCATCAGCCTACTACAATGCTTGTATCACTTTCTGCATATCACTATATGTTTCCTTTATATATCCTCTGTGTGTTTGTATTGACTTGTAGCCGAAATAAGTTTCTCATTACCAATATTTATACAGGATATACACCTTTGTGTGAGGCAGTGTGGCATAAAGACATCAAACTTGTCCAAATGCTTCTAGCAGCAGGAGCCAAAGTGACCCAGTCACACTACCTACTCCACTATGCAGTCCTTCATAGACACTATCAGGTAAAGAGAGTTAAAGGAAAAACATTTTTTTTTTTAACAAGTCGGCTGTCTCCCACCGAGGCAGGGTGACCCAAAAAGAAAGGAAATCCCCAAAAAGAAAATACTTTCATCATCATTCAACACTTTCACCTCACTCGCACGTAATCACTGTTTTTGCATAGGTGCTCAGAAATACAACAGTTTAGAAGCATATACGTATAAAGATACACAACATATCCCTCCAAACTGCCAGTATCCCAAACCCCTCCTTTAAAGTGCAGGCATTGTATTTCCCATTTCCAGGACTCAAGTCCAGCTATATAAAAATAACCGGTTTCCCTGAATCCCTTCATTAAATAGTGTATTACCATACTCACACTCCAACAGCTCGTCAGGTCCCAAATACCATTTGTCTCCATTCACTCCTATCTAACATTCTCACACACGCTTGCTGGAAGTACAAGCCTCTCGCCCACAAAACCTCCTTTACCCCCTCCCTCTAACCTTTTCGAGGATGACCCCTACCTCTCCTTCCTTCCCTACAGATTTATACGCTCTCCATGTCATTCTACTTTGATCCATTCTCTAAATGACCAAATCACCTTAAAAACCCCTCTTAGCCCTCTGACTAATACTTTTATTAACTCCACACCTAATTTCCACACTCTGAATTTTCTGAAAAATATTTACACCACACATTGCCCTTAGACAGGCCATCTCCACTGCCTCCAACCGCCTCCTCACTGCAGCATTTATAACCCAAGCTTCACACCCATATAAGAGTGTTGATACAACTATACTTTCATACATTCCCTTCTTTGCCTCCATAGATAGCGTTTTTTGTCTCCACATATACCTCAATGCACCACTCGCCTTTTTTCCTTCATCAATTCGATGATTAACCTCATTCTTCATAAATCCATATGCTGACATGTCAACTCCCAAATATCTGAAAACATTCACTTCTTCCATACTCCTCCTCCCCAATTTGATATCCAATTTTTCTTTATCTAAATCATTTGATACCCTCATCACCTTCCTCTTTTCTATGTTCACTGTCAACTTTCTACCTTTACACACACTCCTAAACTCGTCCACTAACCTTTGCAGTTTTTCTTTAGAATCTCCCATAAGCACAGTATCATCAGCAAAAAGTAACTGTGTCAATTCCCATTTTGTATTTGATTCCCCATAATTTAATCCCACCCCTCTCCCGAACACCCTAGCATTTACTTCTCTTACAACCCCATCTTTCTTTCTTTCAGCACACTGGCCGTATCCCACTGAGGCAGGGTGGCCCAAAAGGAAAAACGAAAGTTTCTCCTTTTTTTTTTTTTTTTCAACAAACCGGCCATATCCCACCGAGGCAGGGTGGCCCAAAAAGAAAAACGAAAGTTTCTCTTTTCAAATTTAGTAATTTATACAGGAGAAGTGGTTACTAGCCCCTTGCTCCCGGCATTTTAGTCGCCTCTTACAACACGCTTAGCTTACGGAGGAAGAATTCTGTTCCACTTCCCCTTGGAGATAAGAGGAAATAAACAAGAATAAGAACTAGAAAGAAAATAGAAGAAAACCCAGAGGGGTGTGTGTATATATATGCTTGTACATGTATGTGTAGTGTGACCTAAGTGTAAATAGAAGTAGCAAGACATACCTGAAATCTTGCATGTTCATGAGACAGAAAAAAGGATACCAGCAATCCTACCATCATGTAAAACAATTTCAGGCTTTCGTTTTACACTCACTTGGCAGAACGGTAGTACCTCCCTGGGCGGTTGCTGTTTACCAACCTAACTCCATCTATAAATATATTAAACAACCATGGTGACATTACACATCCCTGTCAAAGACGTACTTTTTCCAGGAAGTAGTCTCCCTCTCTTCTACACACCCTAACTTGAGCCTCACCATCCTCATAAAAACTCTTTACAGCATTTAGTAACTTACCACCTATTCCATATACTCACAACATCTGCCACATTGCTCCCCTATCCACTCTATCATATGCTTTTTCTAAATCCATAAATCCATAAATGCTTCAATGTAAACACTTGATCTACACATCCCCTACCCACTCTAAAACCTCCTTGCTCATCTGCAATCCTACATTCTGTCTTGCCTCTAATTCTTTCAATAATAACCCTACCGTACACTTTTCCTGGTATACTCAGTAAACTTATTCCTCTATAACTTTTACGATCTCTTTTGTCCCCCTTCCCGTTATATAAAGGGACTATACATGGTCTCTTCCAATCCCTAGGTACCTTCCCCTCTTTCATACATTTATTAAACAAAAATACCAGCCACTCCAACACTATGTGACCCCCTGCTTTTAACATTTCTGTCATGATCCCATCAGTTCCAGCTGCTTT
>NC_069416.1:54500800-54549043 GCF_026875155.1 Cherax quadricarinatus
GAGGAAACTGGATCGTTGCCTCAGATAAGTGCCTAACCAACCAGGCTGTGAAGGCTGTATGAGCCACTGGGCTGTTAGCAGCAACAACTTACATGAATAGGAAGCCAGCAAAAAAATCCTGGCCCAATGCTGGGGAGCAGGAGCAAAAAAAAAAAAAATCATGTAACCAGTCATAGGTATATCTGTCTCTCTCTGTCTTGCTCTCCCTTTTTTTTTTTTTTTTTTATTACACAGGGTTTGACAAGGATAGGTTAAAAATCCCTAGCTTTATTGACAAGCTACTTACAGGTTAAGGATTCCTAACTTTATTGACAAACTAAGAGTTGTTACCTACATCAGCTCATTTGAAAGCATTTTTGTCATGAGACATACAAGAAGGCTGGAGACAGTGGAGATGTCATGTCTGAGGGCAATGTGTGGTGTGAATATAATGCAGAGAATTCGTAGTTTGGAAGTTAGGAGGAGGTGCGGCACTACCAAAACTGTTGTCCAGAGGGCTGAGGAAGGGTTGTTGAGGTGGTTCGGACATGTAGAGAGAATGGAGCGAAACAGAGTGACTTACAGAGTGTATCAGTCTGTAGTGGAAGGAAGGCGGGGTAGGGGTCGGCCTAGGAAAGGTTGGAGGGAGGGGATAAAGGAGGTTTTGTGTGCGAGGGGCTTGGACTTCCAGCAGGCATGCGTGAGCGTGTTAGATAGGAGTGAATGGAGACAAATGGTTTTTAATACTTGACGTGCTGTTGGAGTGTGAGTAAAGTAACATTTATGAAGGGGTTCAGGGAAACCGGCAGGCCGGACTTCGAGTCCTGGAGATGGGAAGTACAGTGCCTGCACTCTGAAGGAGGGGTGTTAATGTTGCAGTTTAAAAACTGTAGTGTAAAGCACCCTTCTGGCAAGACAGTGATGGAGTGAATGATGGTGAAAGTTTTTCTTTTTCGGGCCACCCTGCCTTGGTGGGAATCGGCCAGTGTGATAATAAAAAATAATTTACTTGTTTTTCTATAACAAGGATCTTTAGTTTTAACTTGTAAGGTGTGGCGTACATGCTGCATACACATCAGTGTTTACTTTCCACTTGGAAATCGCAAATTTTAGTTTCCTCAGTACAGCAGTAAATATTAAACTTGTATATTTTGAATGTGTAGACATATGCAGATGGAATAGGGTTCATTAAATAACTCTTATAAAGTTAAAATTTAGCTTTTTGATTTGGGGCATTTAACATAAAATTTTGTGTGTATGAATTTAAGATTGACCTTTCTATTCACATTCAACATAGTATTTGATCTTCAGTTGGCAGAACTGTTGCTGGGTGCCAGGTGCATTGTAAATCTACGCGATGACAATGGAGACACTCCACTCATTATTGCTGCCCGCACCTGCCAACCTTCTATTATAAAACTTTTGTTGAAACATGGTATGGATGACTAATATGGTTTCTCCTGTTTCTTATTTTTTCAATGTGTTGTTTCTGGATAATATCCTATGAAAGCCTCTTTATATTATATCAAACTTACAATACTTATTTTTATTAATAACTCTTTTGAGTTTAGAGCTTAATTTGATTGTAGTATTATTATTATTTGTTTTAGCACCAGCCATCTCCACCTTAGGCAGGGTGACCTGAAAAAGAAGAAATGAAAGTTATGTTTCTTTCTACATTTAGTAATTTATTGTATTTATTGAGTGAAGGTTCCTGTTGGAATTAAGCAGAGTAGTGCTTGTTAGGTACAGGCAAAATTTTTTTTATTATGATTTTAAGGTTTTTCTCTACAGTTTTGTCTTTTTGGATATATCTGAAACCAGATTAAGATAATCAATTTAAATTTGGCATGTGGATGCTTTGTCATATGTGTTAGTACTGTATAAATCTTTAGTTTTGTAAAACTTAATAGCAGGTTTCAAGGTGGCTCGTGCCTCAGTGTAGCACAGTCTGCTTCCAGCTGAAGGACCTAGGTTTGCTTCCACATCGGTTGTAAACATTGGATAGGTAGGTGGGCTTGTTTGCTCATGTTACTTCTGTTTATCTAGGGTGTTAACCAACTGTTGCAAGTCACATCCTGGGAAAGAGGATCAAAGGACACCAATGGAATTAAGCCAGATACTGTATAGTGGCTTTATTGGATTATCCTGGGTTTAATAATCATGTAAATTCTTCTTTCTTTCAACAAACCGGCCGTATCTCGCCAAGGCAGGGTGGCCCAAAAAGAAAAACTAAAGTTTCTCTTTTTAAATTTAATAATTTATACAGGAGAAGGGGTTACTAGCTCCTTGCTCCCGGCATTTTAGTTGCCTCTTACAACACGCATGGCTTATGAAGGAAGAATTCTGTTCCACTTCCCCATGGAGATAAGAGGAAATAAACAAGAACAAGAACTAGAAAGAAATTAGAAGAAAACCCAGAGGGGTGTGTGTATATATATATGCTTGCACATGTATGTGTAGTGTGACCTAAGTGTAAATAGAAGTAGCAAGACGTACCTGAAATCTTGCATGTTTATGAGACAGACAAAAGACTCCAGCAATCCTACCATCATGTAAAACAATTACAGGCTTTCATTTTACACTCACTTGGCAGGACGGTAGTACCTCCCTGGGCGGTTGCTGTTTACCAACCTACTACCTAGGAATCATATAAATTCTTCTTCTATACTCTAAATGTTTTTCAAAATTAGTATTTTTGTTTTTGGATTTCAAGAAATACTTTCAGGAATAGTAAATTTGCATCTCTGCCCTCTTATGTTGTTTGCATCACTATCTGAGCAAGCTCCAAGCACTAGTAAACTTAGTTTGTTCAATACAGACCTCAAGATGGAGAATATTTTTTGACAATGTAGCTGTTGTACCTGCTCTCCTTGCTTGAGAATGAAAATAAATGTTCTTATTGCATGCAACATTGTCCATCTGTATGGAAAGAAGCTTGTTCAGTATATACTTAACTGAAATAAGAGGATTTAAGTAGGAATGGGACCTCATACTTGTTTGTTGAAAGAAAGAAGAAATCTTGCAATGAAAAGTTGTTTTTTTTACAAAAATTGTTATATTAGGGTACAGTAAAAATACTCCGTTTGTCCACTGCTGGATATTGTAATACGATCAGAATCCCTGGGAGCAAGGATGAGGAAACACTAGTACACTATGTCCTTCCTGTACCTTGCATAACACCTAACTTAATGCCTCAAATGATGTAGTGGAAGTTTTAGCAGTAAAGATTGAGAACCAAAATCTAGTCATTGTGGTAGTCTACAAGCCTCCGGATGCAACGTCCTAGCAATTCCAGGAACAGCTGTTAAAAATTGACCACTGTCTGGAAAATCTTCCAGCTCCTGCCCCCAACCTCTTGCTCCTGGGGGATTTCAACTTGAGGCACCTAAAATGGAGGAATATAGCAAATAATGTTGTTGCAGTGATAACACCAGGAGGCAGCTCTGACGAGAACTCTCACACACAAATGAACTTTTAAATCTCTGCACAAAATTCAACTTAAATCAGCAAATAATAGAGCCTACTAGACTGGAGTATACACTAGACCTCATCTTCACTAACAATGATGATCTGATACGAAATGTCACCATATCAAAAACAATATACTCAGATCACAACATAATCGAGGTTCAGACATGTAGGCATGGAGCCCCAGACCGACAAAATGAGATTAGTCACGAGGGAGCCTTCACCAAATTCAACTTCAATAACAAGAACATAAAGTGGGACCAAGTAAACCAAGTCCTAAATGATATAAGTTGGGAAGATAGACTAAGCAACACAGACCCCAACTCATGCTTAGAACAGATTAATTTGGTGGCACTCGATGTATGCTCAAGGCTTATTTCTCTAAGAAAAAGGAGGAGTAGATGTAAAATAGAAAGAGACAGGCGCTCCCTTTACAGGCGACGGAAAAGTATAACAGAGCGGCTAGAAGAGGCCAATATATCTGAAATGCGTAGGGAGTCACTGGTCAGAGAAATAGCAAACATCAAACTTAAGCTAAAGGAATCTTATAGGAGTCAGGAATTGCGGGAAGAACTAAGAGCCATAAATGAAATCAAAAGAAACCCAAAGTATTTCTTTTCTTATGCCAAATCAAAGTCGAGAACAACATCCAGTATTGGGCCCCTACTTAAACAAGATGGGTCCTACACAGATGACAGCAAGGAAATGAGTGAGCTACTCAAGTCCCAATATAACTCAGTTTTTAGCAAGTCGCTAACCAGACTGAGAGTCGAAGATCAAAATGAATTTTTTATGAGAGAGCCACAGAATTTGGTTAACACAAGCCTATCTGATGTTATCCTGACGCCTAATGACTTCGAACAGGCGATAAATGACATGCTCATGCACTCTGCCCCAAGGCCAGACTTGTGGAACTCCGTGTTCATCAAGAACTGCAAGAAGCCCTTATCACAAGCTTTTACCATCCTATGGAGAGGGAGCATGGACATGGGGGTCGTCCCACAGTTACTAAAAACAGCAGACATAGCCCCACTCCACAAAGGGGGCAGTAAAGCAATAGCAAAGAACTACAGACTGATAGCACTAACATCCCATATCATAAAATCTTTGAAAGGGTCCTAAGAAGCAAGATCGCCACCCATCTAGATACCCATCAATTACACAGCACAGGGCAACATGGGTTTAGAGCAGGTCGCTCCTGTCTGTCCCAACTACTGGATCACTATGACAAGGTCCTAGATGCACTAGAAGACAAAAAGAATGCAGATGTAATATATACAGACTTTGCAAAAGCCTTCGACAAGTGTGACCATGGCGTAATAGTGCACAAAATGCATGCTAAAGGAATAACAGGAACACAAAGAGTAGTAGTCAACAGAGTAAAGTCTGAGGTAGCTAAGGTGAAAACCTCTGTTCCACAAGGCACAGTACATTGCAGAGTCACTTGTTTGCACAGAACTGCTTAATGCCTCAAATGATGTAGTGGAAGTTTTAGCAGTAAAGGTCGAGAACCAAAACCTAGTCATTGTGGTAGTCTACAAGCCTCCGGATGCAACATCCCAGCAATTCCAGGAACAGCTGTTAAAAATTGACCACTGTCTGGAAAATCTTCCAGCTCCTGCACCCAACATCTTGCTCCTGGGGGATTTCAACTTAAGGCACCTAAAATGGAGGAATATAGCAAATAATATTGTTGCTGTAATAACACCAGGAGGCAGCTCTGATGAAAGCTCACACTCACACAGCTTTAAATCTCTGCACAAAATTCAAATTTAACCAGCAAATAATAGAGCCTACTAGACGGAGAATACACTAGATCTCATCTTCACTAACAATGATGATCTGATAAGAAATGTCACCATATCAAAAACAATATACTCAGATCACAACATAATTGAGGTTCAGACATGTATGTGTGGAGCCCCAGACCGACATAATGAGACTAGTCACGAGGGAGCATTCACCAAATTCAACTTCAATAACAAACACATAAAGTGGGACCAAGTAAAACCCAATCCTAACCGATATAAGCTGGGAAGATATACTAAGCAACACAGACCCCAACTTATGCCTAGAACAGATTAACTTGGTGGCACTCGATGTATGCTCAAGGCTTATTCCTCTAAGAAAAAGGAGGAGTAGATGTAAAATAGAAAGAGACAGGCGCTCCCTTTACAGGCGACAGAAGAGAATAACAGAGCGGCTAAAAGAGGTCAATATATCTGAAATGCGTAGGGAGACACTGGTCAGAGAAATAGCAAGCATCGAACTTAAGCTAAAGGAATCTTATAGGAGTCAGGAATTGCGGGAAGAACTAAAAGCCATAAATGAAATCGAAAGAAACCCAAAGTATTTCTTCTCCTATGCCAAATCAAAGTCGAGAACAACGTCCAGTATTGGGCCCCTACTTAAACAAGATGGGTCCTACACAGATGACAGCAAGGAAATGAGTGAGTTACTCAAGTCCCAATATGACTCAGTTTTTAGCAAGCCGCTAACCAGACTGAGAGTCGAAGATCAAAATGAATTTTTTATGAGAGAGCCACAAAATTTGATTAACACAAGCCTATCCGATGTTATCCTGACGCCAAATGACTTCGAACAGGCGATAAATGACATGCCCAGGCACTCTGCCCCAGGGCCAGACTCATGGAACTCCGTGTTCATCAAGAACTGCAAGAAGCCCCTATCACGAGCCTTTTCCATCCTATGACAACTTACCTCATAATTTGTAATATTTTAAAATAAAGAATTAAACTAAGTCTGCCCGAAATGCCTAGCCATGCTAGGCTATCTAGTGGTACACTCTGTAATCATTATTTAACTACATGTAAACCACACAACAACCAAATTCTGTAAATTCAACATTGTAATCTTTATAGAGAATAAACTTTGAATTTGAATGGAGAGGGAGCATGGACATGGGGGTCGTCCCACAGTTACTAAAAACAACAGACATAGCCCCACTCCACAAAGGGGACAGTAAAGCAACAGCAAAGAACTACAGACCAATAGCACTAACATCCCATATCATAAAAATCTTTGAAAGGGTCCTAAGAAGCAAGATCACCACCCATCTAGAAACCCATCAGTTACACAACCCAGGGCAACATGGGTTTAGAACAGGTCGCTCCTGTCTGTCTCAACTATTGGATCACTATGACAAGGTCCTAAATGCACTAGAAGACAAAAAGAATGCAGATGTAATATATACAGACTTTGCAAAAGCCTTCGACAAGTGTGACCATGGCGTAATAGCGCACAAAATGCGTGCTAAAGGAATAACAGGAAAAGTCGGTGATGGATCTATAATTTCCTCACTATCAGAACACAGAGAGTAGTCGTCAACAGAGTAAAGTCCGAGGCAGCTACGGTGAAAAGCTCTGTTCCACAAGGCACAGTACTCGCTCCCATCTTGTTCCTCATCCTCATATCCGACATAGACAAGGATGTCAGCCACAGCACCGTGTCTTCCTTTGCAGATGACACCCGAATCTGCATGACAGTGTCTTCCATTGCAGACACTGCAAGGCTCCAGGCGGACATCAACCAAATCTTTCAGTGGGCTGCAGAAAACAATATGAAGTTCAACGATGAGAAATTTCAATTACTCAGATATGGTAAACACGAGAAATTAAATCTCATCAGAGTACAAAACAAATTCTGGCCACAAAATAGAAAGAAACACCAACGTCAAAGACCTGGGAGTGATCATGTCGGAGGATCTCACCTTCAAGGACCATAACATTGTATCAATCGCATCTGCTAGAAAAATGACAGGATGGATAATGAGAACCTTCAAAACTAGGGAGGCCAAGCCCATGATGACACTCTTCAGGTCACTTGTTCTATCTAGGCTGGAATATTGCTGCACACTAACAGCACCTTTCAAGGCAGGTGAAATTGCAGACCTAGAAAATGTACAGAGAACCTTCACGGCACGCATAACGGAGATAAAACACCTCAATTACTGGGAGCGCTGAGGTTCCTAAACCTGTATTCCCTGGAATGCAGGCGGTGAGAGATACATGATTATATACACCTGGAAAATCCTAGAGGGACTAGTACTGAACTTTCACACGAAAATCACTCACTACGAAAGCAAAAGACTTGGCAGACGATGCACCATCCCCCCAATGAAAAGCAGGGGTGTCACTAGCACGTTAAGAGACCATACAATAAGTGTCAGGGGCCCGAGACTGTTCAACTGCCTCCCAGCATACATAAGGGGGATTACCAATAGACCCCTGGCTGTCTTCAAGCAGGCACTGGACAAGCACCTAAAGTCGGTACCTGACCAGTCGGGCTGTGGCTCGTACGTTGGATTGCGTGCAACCAGCAGTAACAATCTGGTTGATCAGGCTCTGATCCACCAGGAGGCCTGGTCACAGACCGGGTCGTGGGGGCGTTGACCCCCGGAACTCTCTCCAGGTAAACTCCGGGTAACTAATGTATCTGGAATGTACTCTCTGAGATTTGGGTGTGAATAACCAAGTGCAGTATCACAAATGAAAGGGTCAGATATAATGGAGTTCTGTATACTTCTTTATTTTTAATTTATCATTGTTTAAGCAAGAGAATGTTTTCTTTTTCAATGCAGTTGCATTGGTTATAAACATTGCAACAAGGAGGAGGCTGGAAGCATTGGAAATGTCATGTTTGAGGGCAGTGTATGATGTGAATGTTATGTAAATTATTCTAAGTATGGAGATAGGAGGAGGTTTGGGTTTGCCAGAGGGTTCAAGAGGGGTTGTTGAGATGGTTTGGACAATAAGAGAAGATGGAGAAAATTAGAATTACAGTGGACCCCGGATAACGATCAGCTCCCAACTCGACCAATTATGTAAGTTTATTTTTGTAAGTGCTTTTTAGGTGTATTTTTAGGGGTCTGAAATGGACTAATCTAATTCACAATATTTCTTATGGAACAAATTCGGTCTATAACGGCACCCAAACAGACTTCTGGATTGAAATAATATCGTTATGCGGGGGTCCACTGTACTAGGAAGACATTCAAATCTGGGGTGAAGAGAAGGGAGGGTAGGTGTTATCCTAGGAAAGGTTGGAGGGAGGAGGTAAAGGGAACTTTGAGGGCAAGGAGACTTAGACATCCAACAGGCTTGTGCTAGTGTGTTAGATAGGAGTGAGTGGAGTCAAGTGTTTTTTATGATTTGATGGGCTGTTGGAGTGTTAGCAAGGTTATATTTATGAAGGGATTTAGGGAAACTGGAGATGAGAAGCACAGTGCCTGCACTTTGAGGAAGGGATAGGGAATGTTGCAGTTTGGAGGGTCATCTTAAATTTGATGTCAGCATACATCTGACAAGACAGTGATTAGATATATCAAGGTGAAAGTGTTTTCCTCTTTGTTGTGTCACCCTACCTCGATGGGAGACCGCTGGTGTGCTTAAAATAAAAAAAAAGTGAATACTTTACAGTAATATTGATCTAGTGATGATTCAGGTGTAGTATAACTTTATAACTCAGTATTGTGAAATATTTATTCCTTTTTTTTTATCCTCTTTAAAATTTGTAATTTTCTGGAGAGCTCTTCTGTAGTCATTATATTAGTGGATTTTTATGTGGTCTATGGTTAAAATCCATTTCACTGTATACAGTGCAGTAAATGATTGTATTTGTTTTTCTATTTTACAACATGCTAACAACATTATTATTAGATAAAAAGAGTATTTTATTTATAAATAAACAATTAACACATATTTTTTCTTGCCTGACATAATCAAACTAAATGTGTAGTGTCAATCAGTTGCTTAAAAAGTGGTAAAAATAAAGTGTTGAAGAATATGCAGAATCTAGGGCCAAAATATTTCTCAGACTTCACCGATAGAGAAAAACATTGGGTAACCAAACATCAATAGCTATTCGTTAAATACTGTTACAGGAAATATATAGTATATAAAGTATTATAACTTTATTATATTTTTTCATGCTTGTTCATATTAACCAATTATTTATTTCTTCATCTTAGTTCATAATAGGTTTGGATTATTGATTTAGTTCATTTGAACAGGAATGTTGGCATACACTATTTTCATGATTAATTAGATAAGATTACTCTTTCAGGAGCCAACACCAATTATCCCAATGGTCTCACTGGCACAACACCTCTCCATGAAGCAGTTGAAGGAACTCGTGATGCTCTCTTTGCTGATTTTGGAGTTGTTTTTCTTCTTCTACGTAGTTATGGTGCACGGTTAGATGTAGAAACTGTAACAGCAGGAGACACACCCTTGTACCGTGCATTATTATTGGAGAAGAACAAAGCAGCTGCTCTTTTAATAAGACAAGGGTGAGCACTTACCCATACCCTGTTCTGTAGAATCACATTCATTTACTTATTTTTTCTCTATTACCATCCTAATATGATTCAGCATGTGCTTCAAATTTTAAAATGACAAAAAAGTACAAAATTGTTTAGATAAAATTATATTTTAAACTGATCTTGTCATAGAACAGGAAATCTTAGAGTATTTCATATTAAGGATGGGAGGGTAGCAAAATTTTTCTTGGTACTGTTACTCGATTTTAGGCTGATCCCTATACCATCAAAATTAGCTGATACTCATCAGCACTGATACTTTAGCACATCAGTATTACATATAGCCAGAAAGCAGACCTACCAATTTTTTGTATGTTATTTGATTGCAATAATATTAACTTTCTGAAAAGGTTCAACATGTATTGCTTGCATCTGTGTATCTCTCAGTAACTATAAATGTAATTTATATAATACTGATTTTCATGTATATATTAAAACTATGCTATTGTTTTTTTTTTTTTTTTTTTAACAAACCAGCCATATCCCACCAAGGCAAGGTGGCCCAAAAAGAAAAACGAAAGTTTCTCTTTTTAAATTTAGTAATTTATACAGGAGAAGGGGTTACTAAGCCCTTGCTCCACTATGCTAATTTTTTTTTTTTTTCAACAAGTCGGCAGTCTCCCACCGAGGCAGGGTGACCCAATAAAGAAAGAAAATCCCCAAAAAGAAAATACTTTCATCATTCGACACTTTCACCACACTCGCACATTATCATTTTTTTTTCAAGGTGCAGTTAAACTTTTGGCATACCAATAAAAAAAAAAATCCCCAAACGAAAATTTTTCCCCAAAAACCCCCTTAAAAACCAATTCCCATTTCCGATCAAGTCTAAGAAAAAAACTTTTTGAACCCCTTCAAAAAAAATTTTTACCCTTCCCTCCAAAGAAATCCAAATCCTTGTCTCCATTTCTCCATTCCGCTCAGCCGTTTTGGGGAATAAAGCCCTTCCCACAAATTTTCCCCCTTCCTCCACCCAAAAGGACGACCCTACCCCCCCTTCCATTTTAGTCTTTCCAGCACACTTTGACCCATTCCAAAATACCAAACCACCTTTTCAACAACCCTCTTTCCCCCTTGATAATTTTTATTCCCACACCTTTATATTAAATTTAAAATAAAATATTTTTATATATTTTATTAAAAAAATAATTTAATATATTATAATTAATTAAAATTTTATATTAAATATATATATATCTTTTTTCTTTTATTAAAAAAATGTATGAAAGGGGGGAAGGGTCCCTGGGGTTTGGGCAGAGAGAGTTGTCCCTTTATAAAAAGGGGAAAAGGGGAAAAAAGAGTTGTAAAAATTATAAGGAATATTTACTGAGTTACCGGGAAAAGTATACGGTAGGGTTAAAATTGAAAGAATTAGAGGTAAGAAGAATGTAGAATTGCGGACGAGAAAGGGAGGCTTCAGAGTGGGTAGGGGATGTGTGATAAAGGGTTTACATTGAAAATATATGTGACTTATTTAAAAAAGGTAGGGAATTTTTTTATTGCTTTATGGATTTAAAAAGGCATATATAGAGTGGATAGAGGAGCAATGTGGCAGATGTTCAAGTATATGGAAAAAGGTGGTAATTACTAAAATGCTGTAAAACTTTTAGAGGTAGTGAGGCTCAGGTTAGGGGGTGTAGAAAGGGGAGAAAACTTCCCCGGAAAAGTAGGCTTTGGGCGGGATGTTAAAAGTCACCTGGTTGTTTAATAATTTATAGATGGGGGTTTTTAAAAAAGTAAATGTGGGTTTTCGGGAGATGTGGGGTTAAAATTTTGGGGGAACAAATTCAAAAGGGGGAAATTTACACTTACTTTTTTTTCGATGAAAATGGCTTTTGGGAGATTCTAAAAAAAATTAAAAAGGTTTTGGATGATTTGAAGTGTGTAAAGTAGAAAGTTGAAAGTCAACAAGAAAAGGTAAGGGATGGGGTATCAAAAGATTTTTATAAAGAAAAATTGGATATCAAATTGGGGAGGGGAGTATGGAAGAGTGAAAGTTTTCAGATATTGGAGTTGACGGGTCGGCGGTGGATTAGAAGGGTGAGGGTTTAAACTGAATTGATGAGGGGGAAAAAAGGGGAGTGGTGCGTTTAGGTTATGTGGAGTCAAAAAACTATCTATGGAGGCAAAGAAGGGAATGTATGAAAGTTAGTAGTCCAAAAACTCTTAAATGGATGTGAGCTTGGGGGAAAAAGCACAGCGAGGAGACGGTTGGGAGGCATGGAGAGTCCTGCAAGGGCAAAGTGTGGTGTAATATTTTCAGAAAATTCGAGTATTTTTTTTTTTTGGGGATTTTCTTTCTTTTATGGGGTCACCTGCCTCGGTGGGAGACGGCCGACTTGTTAAAAAAAAATATAATATATATATATATATATATATATATATATATAATATATATATATATATATATATATATATAAATATATATATTATTTTTTATATTTTTTTTTTTTTTTTTTTTTTTTCAACAAGCTGGCCCTGTCTCCCACCGAGGCAGGGTGACCCAAAAAAGAAAGAAAATCCCCAAAAAGAAAATCCTTTCATCATCTTTCAACACTTTCACCACACTCCACATAATCACTGTTTTTGCAGAGGTGCTCAGAATACAACAGTTAGAAGCATAAACATATAAAGATACACAACATATCCCTCCAAACTGCCAATATCCCAAACCCCTCCTTTAAAGTGCAGGCATTGTACTTCCCATTTCCAGGAACTCAAGTCCGACTATATGAAAACCGGTTTTTCCCTGAATCCCTTCACTAAATATTACCCTGCTCACACTCCAACAGATCGTCAGGTCCCAATTTCCATTCTCTCCATTTACTCCTATCTAACACGCTCACGCACGCTTGCTGGAAGTCCAAGCCCCTTGCCCACAAAACCTCCTTTACCCCCCCTCTCCAACCCTTTCGAGGACGACCCCTACCCCGCCTTCCTTCCCCTATAGATTTATATGCTTTCCATGTCATTCTACTTTGATCCATTCTCTCTAAATGACCAAACCACCTCAACAACCCCTCTTCTGCCCTCTGACTAATCTTTTATTAACTCCACCACCTTCTCCTAATTTCCACACCCCAAATTTTCTGCATAATATTTACACCACACTTTGGGCCCTTTAAAAGGAATCCCCGGGCTGCCCCCAAACCCGTTCCTCGCTCCCTGCATTTACCCCCCAAAGGCTTCACCCCATAAAAGGGGTTTTTGGTATACTATATTTTCATACATTCCCTTCTTTGCCCCCTTTAGAAAACTTTTTTTTTTTGACCCCAACATAAAACCTTTCAACGCACCACTCACCTTTTTTCCCTCATAAAATTCTATGTTTAAACTTATCCTTCAAAAATCCACCCGGGCCTACCTCAACCCCAAGTATTTTAAAAAATTTTTACTTTTTCCCAAATACCCCTTTTTTTCCCCAATTTGTTATCCAATTTTTTTTTTTTAAATTCATTTGATCCCCTCATCACCTTACTTTTTCTAGTTCATTTTCCCAATTTCTACCTTTACACCCCCTTCCCCCAAAACTCACCACTAATTTTTGAAATTTTTTCTTTAGAATCCCCCTTTAAGCTTTGAAATTTCACCCAAAAAGTAACTGTTTAAATTTCCCCTTTTGAATTTGATTCCCCATAATTTTAATCCCACCCCTCCCCCGAACCCCCTGTTTTAAATTCTTTTAAAACCCCCCTCAAATTTAAATTTTTATTAAACAACCTTTGGTGACATTACCATCCCTTTTTCTAAGACCTACTTTTACGGGGAAAGGGTGGGTCTCCCTTTTTTTTACAACCCAAACCTGACCCTTCACTACCCTCAAAAAAACTCTTTACAGCATTTAGTAATTACCACCTATTCCATATACGGGGGCCCCCCGATGCGACCTTAATCCGTGCAAGGGGGCGGGCCCTGTTTTGCGAAATTTTTCGTTGTGAATAAATTTTTTTCCCCATAAGAAATAATGGAAAAAAAATTAACCCCCGTGCAAGAAAAACCAAAAGTACAAAAAAAATTTTTTTTTTTCCACAAAAAAATGTTAATTTTAGTACACACAAACAAAAAAAGGCATGCAAAATTTACTGACACTTATTTTATTAAAGGTCTGGTGATGATTGAGGGGAGGGGAGGGGGGGAGGGGAGAGTTTGTGTTTAAAAGGGGAACCCCCTTTCCTTTTAAAGATTGAGGGGGCAAGCCCTTTTCGGGGGTTACTTCCCTTCTTTTTTTAAATTTCCACAAGGCCAGCTTAAAAGTCACTGGACTTCTTTGGGCCCCAAATATTGTCCATAGTGGCCTGTACCTCTCTTTCCCTTTTAGGGATTTGTCTAAAGTGGTTCAAAACATTGTCATTGAAAACAGTCACCGAGGCTTGCAATGCTGTGTGGGGTGATTTTCATCAAAAAAGGTTTGCCCCTTCAAGCCATTTTGAAACCTTTTCCCTTAATCTTTGAAGTAGGCAATTCCTTAAATTTTTCTCTCTCCCCTCCTTTGAACCATTTTTTCCGCAGGTCGGGCCTCTTGCTCTTGAAGTTGATCTACAGTCATCGGGGTTTAAGTTTTCATTGTCCTCCTCCCCCAAATCTTCTCACCCTCCCCCACAAACCCCCAAAACCCCAAAGGGATTTCCCCCAATGCCCCAATTGATTCCTCAACGGGTTATACTCCTCCAGGGTTGCCCAAAACCCCTTTCCCAAAACCCCTTTTGGTCTACACTTTTTTCGGGCCACGTTTTTCCAAGCAGAGTTAAGGGTTTTCTCTTTAGTCACTCCCTCCCAAGCCTTACCTAGGTTTTTCCAAATTTAGGATATTAAAGTGACCTTCCAAAACTCTTTTAGAGTCAATCGAGTGTCTGGGTCACTTCAAACACTTTGGAAAAAAGAGTTTTTTGTACAGTTTTTTGAAGTTTGGGAAAAGACCTGTGGGGCCCTGGGTTTCAGGAGAGGAGTTTGGGATTAGGAGGCAAAAACTTACCTTAAATTTAATTTATGTCCCCTTTAAAATGCTCTGCTACGTCTTTTAGGATGACCAGGGGGGATTTTCCCAACACCCGGAGGCACTTTAAATTTAAATTTTTTTTTAGTTAGGTAATCTTTTTACATTGGGGGCAAAAAGCAAAGGGGTAAAAACCCGTTATAGAAAAAGTCCCTAATGACCCATGCCTTACTGTTTGGGTTTTCCACAAAAACACAAAAAATTTTCCCTTTTGGGGGCTTTTTTTTGCCTTTAACGTCGGGGTTTCAGAGGGATAAATAATAAAGGTTAACTTTGCAATCACCCCTAGCATTGGCACAAAACAAGTAAACCTTTTCTTTCATAGGGTTTGTCTGGGAGTCCCTTTTTTTTCCTGAGTAATGTTTGGTCCTGCTTGGCCTTTTCTTCCGAAACAGGGGTTTTTTCATCACAATTAAACACTTGGTTTAGGGGTTTTGTCCTTCAGTTTCTATGTACTCCTTGAATTCCTGCCCCAAAATTTTTTAGCCCCCCTTTGTGGTCCCAACTGGCAAACTCACCTGCCTTTTCCCAATATGGTTTCCACTACGCTTTTAAATCTCTCAAAAAAACCTTTGGGTGGCCTTAAATTCATACATCATCCCTAGTTGCAGGCATTTTTTTAATTTAAACCCCATGGGAACTTTCCCAGCCTTTTTTACATATGATCGTTGAGAGACGGGTATTCCCGCTAGTGTTTTCATTTATCCCACCAATAAGAGGGCTCTCAAAAAATCTTCCTTTACTTTCGATCTTTGGGTTTCCCCCCAAAAAAACTGTTTTTAAAACCCTTTTGGGAAGAAAAGCTTCCTTGAATTTCCCCTTTTCTTGGCCAAAAATAGAAAAAAGAGGTTGATTTGGGTTTCTTTTAAAACCTGACCAAAGGGCGGTGATACGGGACTTTCCAAATTTATTTCCTTTCAATGATCTCTTTTTCATTTCTTAGGGAAATTTTAACCCCCTTTTTGCTGTAGGGTTGGGGAATAGAAGCTTTTTTTGGGGCCCATGGTCACTTTTTTCCCGAAAAAAGCACGAAAACACTGTAAAAATACGAAATATTCCGATTGTTTATTTAATTTTACCGCGGAGGCGGGGTGGTTAAAAAAATGCCCCGGCGGAACATATGAAAGGCTTGGCCCGGCCGCACATTGGACCCCGGGCTCGGACGAAGGGGCCCCTGACGGGGTTTTTTGGGGGCCCAGTGGGGCAAAATTTTTGCGTCAAACGCCGCTTTGCGGATTGTCCGTTTGCAAAGGGGTCCGTTAGCGGGGGCCACTGTACTTGCAACATTGCCACATTGCTCCCCCCATCACTTATCATATGCCCTTTTTTTAAATCCCTTTTAAAAACAATAAAAACTTCCCACCCTTTTTTAAAATTTTGTTCCAAAATATTTCTTCAATGTAAAAATTGATTTTACACACCCCCACTACTCCCGAAACCTCCCCTTTCTCATTTCCCCAATCCTACATTCTGGGTTTTCCCCTTTAATTTTTTCAATTATAACCCCCACCTTACACTTTTTTCCCGGTATCTCAAAAATTATTCCTCACAATTTTTACATTCTTTTTTTCCCCCCTTTTCCCTTTTTATAAAGGGCCCCCATACATGTTTCCGCCCAATCCCTAGGTACCTTCCCCTCTTTCATACATTTATTAAACAAAAGTACCAACCACTCCAACACTATATCCCCCCTGCTTTTAACATTTCTGTCATGATCCCATCAGTTCCAGCTGCTTTACCGCCTTTCATTCTACGTAATGCCTCGTGTCCTCCACCACACTTACATTCTGCTCTTCTTCACTCCTAAAAGATGGTATACCTCCCTGACCAGTGCATGAAATTACCACCTCCCTTTCTTCCTCAACATTTAAAGTTCCTCAAATATTCTCGCCATCTACCTAATACCTCCCTCTCCCCATCTACTAACTCTCCTACTCTGTTTTTAACTGACAAATCCATACTTTCCCTAGGCTTTCTTAACTTGTTTAACTCACTCCAAAAATTTTTCTTATTTTCATTAAAATTTCTTGACAGTGGCCTCTCCCACTCTATCATCTGCTCTCCTTTTGCACTCTCTCACCACTCTCTTCACCTTTCTTTTACTTCTCCCTGTACTCTGCTCTTCTTATAACACTTCTGCTTTGTAAAAACCCTCATAAGCTAACTTTTTCTCTTTATCACACCCTTTACTTCATCATATATTATATTATATATATATATATTATAGTATAAGTGTTGTTAGAAAACGCAGGGAGGTATACCGTACTGCAATTGAGTGTAAACGAAAGCACTGTAATTTTTTACATGATGGTAGATTGCTGGTGTCCTTTTTTCTGTCTCATGAACATGCAAATTTAGGTAGTTTGCTTACTTCTACTTACACTTAGGTGCACATAACATACATTGTACAAGCACATATATAACACCCCTTGGTTTCTTCTATTTTATTTCTAGTTTTATTCTTGTTTATTTCTCTTATTCCATGGGGAAGTGGAAAGAATTCTTCCTCCGTAAGCCATGGTGTTTGTAAGAGGCGACTATAAATGCCGGAGCAAAAGGGGCTAGTAACCTTTCTCTGTATATATTACTAAATGTGAAAGGAGAAACTTTTGTTTTCCTTTTGGGCCCCCCGGGTGGAACGGCGGTGTGTCAAGAAGAAGAAATATATATAATTTAATAATATTTATATATATATATATACTTAATATATATATATATATGTATATAATATAATATTTTATTATTATATATTTGTAATATATATATATGTATATATATATATTTATATATATATATATATTTATATTATATATATATATTTATATATATATATTTATATATATATATATAATATAATATATATATATTTAATTTTTTTTTTTTTTTTTTTTTTTTTCAACAAGTCGGCTAATATACATTATTATTATTATTATTACTTCATTTATGGGAGCACTCAACCTACAGGGATCATATAGTACCTGGGGAAAAAGGAGACATTCAGGTTTGATCCAAGGAAGAAGACATCATGTCTAATTCCTTAGATCAAGATCCCCTTACTAGCATCAAGGCACCTCCTGTGAAGGGGGACCTAATATGCAGGACCTTGATACTGAAGGATGAATTTTGTTGATTTGGGTCTCAGTCTTCTTGTAAAGTTATAGATTCTAGAAATAAATATTTTATTGATCACTCACGTGGAATCAGCCATCTTTATTTCCATTTAATTTCTTTTTTGTAATTGTTTGTGATAAAAATACATTTTACCTTTTCAGATTCTTTAAGCTTTCTATTAAAGCATCATTGTATTTTGTTAAAACTTTTCACTTTATCTGTCCCTTCTGATTATTGAAGTCTTCTTCAGTAAAAGTCGGCTTTTTTTTTTTCCCATACTTTTGTTGTCTACTGCCAAGGCAGGGTGACCCAAAAAAGAGAGAAACACTTTCACCATCTTTCAACACCTTCACTATCATTCACACATAATCACTGTCTGCAGAGGCACTCAGATACGACATTTTAGATGTCACTCCAAACAGCCAATATCCCAAACCCCTCCTTTCAAGTGCAGGCATTGTACTTTCCACCTCTAGGACTCAAGACCGACTAGCCGGTTTCCCTGAATCCCTTCACAAAATATTACCCTGCTCACACTCCAACAGCTCGCCAGGTCCCAAAAACCATTTCATCTCCATTCACTTCTATCTGATGTTCTCACACATGCCTGCTGTATGTCCCAGCTCCTTGCACACTAAACCTCTTTTATCCCCTCCCTCCATCCTTTCTTAGGATGACCCCTACCCCTCCTCCCCTCCACTACAGATTTATACACCCTCCAAGTCATCCTATTTTGCTCCATCATCTCTAAATGACCAAACCACCTCAGCAACCCCTCTTCAGCCCTCTGAATAATACTTTTAGTAACTCCACACCTCCTCCGAATTTCCACACTATGAATTGTCTGCATAATATTTACACCACACATTGCCTTTAGATTGGGGATATTGGCAGTTTGGAGGGATATCTAAAGCTGTCATAACTGAGCATCTCTGCAAAGACAGTGATTAGGTATGAGTGATGGTGAAAATGTTGAATGATGATGAAAGTTTTTTTCTTTCTTTTTTGGGTTTTTCTTTCTTTCTGGGTCATTGTGCCTAGGTGGGAAATGTTTAACGTGTTAAAAAAAAATCGACTTTAGATACGACATCCCCACTGCCTCCAGCCTTTTTCTTGTTGCATCATTTACAACCCATGCTTGACACCCATATAAGTCAACATAAGTCACCTGTTGTACTATATTAAAAATATTGTATTCTACAACAGTCAAAATCTTTACCATTTCTGTTATACCTGCCCTGACAGACACTATAGAGTTCCTTCTATTATGCCATAAGTGTTAACAAATTGTGTATGAGAGGCCTTAACTTCATTAAGGCACCTTCCCTCAAGTGAGGTGCTTTGATGAACTTTGGGGGGCCCTACATCCAAAGAATTGGACTTGATCTCCCTTTTGGATTGAACCTAATTGCCCTCTGGGCACTGTATGAAATCTATAGGTTTAGCGCTTTTCAATAATAACTTTTTCTTAACACATTGGCCATCTCCCAACGAGGCAGGATGACCAAAAAAGAAGAAATGAAAGTTTTTTTTTTTAATATCTGTTGCTTCCCACTGAGGCAGGGTGACCCAAAAAGAAAGAAAAACCCAAAAAGAAAGAAAAAATACTTTCATCATCATTCAACACTTTTACCATCACTAATACATAATTACTGTCTTTGCAGAGGCACTCAAATACAACGGTTTAGAAGTCCCTCCAAACTGCCAATATCCCAAACCCCTCCTTAAATTGTAGGCATTGTACTTCCCATTTCCAGGACTCAAGTCCAGCTACTCAGTTTCCCTGAATCCCTTCACAAAATATTACCTTGCTCACACTCCAACAGCTCATCAGGTCCCAAAAATCATTCGTCTCTATTCACTCCTATCTATCAAGCTCACACGTGCTTGCTGGAAGTCCAAGTCCCTCACCCACAAAACCTCCTGTACCCCCTTCCTCCAAACTTTTCAAGAATGCCCCCTACCTCACCTTCTTTCCCCTACAGATTTGTACGCTCTCCAAGTCATTCTGCTTTGTTCCATTCTATCTAAATGACCAAACCACCTCAACAACCCATCCTCAGCCCTCTGACTAATACTTTTAGCAACTCCACACCTCCTCATAATTTCCACACTCAGAATTCTTTGCATAATATTTACACCACACATTGCCCTTAGAAACGACATCTCCACTACCTCCAGCCGCCTCCTCACCATAGCATTTCAACCCAAGCTTCACACCCATATAAGTGTTGGTATCACTATACAGTACTTTTGTACATTCTCTTCTTTGTCTCCATGGATAACACTTTTTGTCTCCACAGATACCTCAACTCGCCACTCACTTTTTTGCCTTCATCAATTCTGTGGTTAACCTCATCTTTCATAAACCCATCCCCTGACAAATCAACTCCCAAATATCTGAAAACATTTACTTCTTCCATACTCCCTCTCTCTAATGTGATATCCAATTTTCCTTTATCTAAATCGTTTGATACCCTCATCACCTTACTATTATCTGTGTTCACTTTCAACTTTCTACCTTTACATACCTTCTGAAACTCATCCACTAACCTTTGCAACTTTTCTTTAGAATCTCCCAAAAGCACAGTATCATCGGCAAAAAATAACTGTGTCAACTCCCATTTTGTATTTGATTCCCCATAATTTACCCCTCAAACTGTCCAAACGTAGATCTACGTTTGCTCGCGTAGTGTTCCAAACGTAGATCTACGTTTTATTTTACATGCTTTCAAATGTAAAAAAAAAAAAAAAAATAGATGTACGTTCAGAACACTACGCAAGTGAACATAGATCTACGTTTGGACAGTTTAAGAGTTAATCCCACCCCCTCTCCCCAACTCCCTAGCATTTATTTCTTTTGCAGTTCCATCTATAAATATATTAAACAACCATGGTGACATTACACATCCCTGTCTAAGACCTGCTTTGACTGGGAAGTAATCTCCCTCTCTCCTACACACCCTAACCTGAGCCTCGCTATCCTCATAAAAACTCTCTACAGCATTTAGCAGCTTACTACCTATTCCATACATTTCGTAATTTATGCAGGTAAAGGGGTTACTATCTCCTTGTTTCTGGCATTTTAGTCTCCTGTGACACTCATGGGTTACAGAGGAAGGATTTTTTTTCCACTTCCCCAAGGAGAATAATATAATAATAATAATTAATCTGGGAGTGGAAGGTGGGAGGGGGGTACAAGAGGCCCAGAGTTTTAGGGGCTTGAGCATGTGGTAGGCTTGTGTGAACCTGTTAGATAGGCATGCTAGGAGACAAGTGGTTTTTAATGGATGTGCTGTTGGAGTGTGATTAGGTTAACTTTTGTGAAGAGATTCAGAGAAACCGGTTGACCTGAGTAATGGAGGTGGGCAGTGTCTGAGCTTAGAAGGAAGGGTGATGTTGTAGTCAGAGGATAATCTGATTGTAACGTTAGCAATCCTCGGGAAAGATAGCGGCTGAATTAATGTTAGTGAATGTGTCTTCTTTGGGTCACCCTGCCTTGGTGGGAGATGCCAACATGTTGAAAAATGAAAATGAAAAATATAATAATAATAATAATAATAATAATAATGAGAGGTGAAAGTTTATAAATTAAAGGAGATAACTAGGGTAAGGTATAAGCAACTGTTGGGAGAAAGGTGGGCTAGAGAGAGTATATGTAATGTTAAAGAAGTATGGGGTAGATTTAAGAATGCATTGTTAATGTGTGTGTGCAGCAGAAGTTGTGGATATAGGAGGGAGGTTGCTGGAGGGAAGAGGAGCAGTTGGTGGAATGACAAGGTAAAGAGAGTGGTAAGAGAGAAAGACTTAGCATATAAAAGTTTTTTCTTTACAAAGCAGAAGTGATCTAAGAAGGTTGAAGTACTTGTATGGAGAGTAAAAAAGATGTTCAAAGCCTCTTTTAATCCCCTCCCTTCAGCTGTTCTTAGGATGATCCCTATCTATCTTACATTAAAACTGCAAACATATTTTTTCTCAGGTCTAATGTAAATCATCGGACTCCAGCTGGTACCCCCGACTACCTTCATATGACTGCTCTTCGTGGTAATGCACCCTTGGCCACACTGCTAGTATTGGCAGGTTTTAAGCTTTGGCATGCAGACTGGCTAAGTGGTATCTTCACACCAGGCACGCTTCTATCAAGACTTGCTGCTGTTAGGTGATACATTAATAATTTGCATAGCTATTAAGAACTTCATTGTTGAACAGTAACACTGGGATATTAATTATGAAATATTTACGTTTGTGTCTCATTTCATTATAGATAATAAGTTGCCTGTATGAAATATAACTTCAGTTCTGTTCTGTTCTCTTATTGAAAAATGTTGAATGATGGTGAAAGTGTTTCTTTTTTGGGTCACCCTGTCTCAGTGGGAGACAGCCAACGTGTTAAAAGAAAAATTGTGCATAAAATTTAAAGCATGAAAAATAATGCAAACTGCACTGAAATGTCATTATATGAAGGAAGACTTAATACACCTTCATTCCACTTACAAAGCAAATAAAATTTCAGTAGGAAATCCATGGTTATGAATTTGCGTGAAAGATATCCGTCTTTTTTTACTATTGTTTTCCATAAGAAAATAGATTCCACATTACAAGCAACTCATTTGTAAGTTGGAAACCAGGAACACAACTTGTTCATGAGTTAGCAACCCCCTTTCTTCCGTTATCACAAATAGAAACAGGAGGAGAATAATGAGTGGTAAATGTGTGGATAGATCGCTTAGTCCCAATTTAGAAACATGACTTTGCAAAATCAGTATAATAATTACAAAGGAGTATGAATCAAATGTGCACAATGAAGTGTTTAGCAATATGAATTCCAGACAGGATGAATACTGTGCATACATATTACTACTTTATATGTTTGGTTAGGAAACCCTTTGTGAAAAATTAGTAAAAATTATTTTTAACCCTTTCAGGGTCCACAGGCCCTCTCCGAGACTTGTTCTCAGGGTCCCCCAAATTTCAAAAAAAAAAAAAAAAATTTTTCTTATGAAAAGATAGAGAATCTTTTCCCGATCATAATGACACCAAAAGTATGAAATTTGATGGAAAACTTATGGAATTATGCTCTCGCGAAGTTAGCGGTCTCGACGATGTTTACACATTGGCGATTTTGCCCACTTTGAGCCCTATTTTCGGCCAATTCCCGTGTACTAGTCGACAAAAATCATAGCTATTTTGCTAGAACTCCATTTTTTCTATCGAATGAGTACAAGAAACCACCCATTTACCGATTTCAACTATCCAATACAGTGGTCAGAATTTAGCAATTTTGCCAATCTCACACAAATTTCAAAAGATGCCAATTTCTGAATAGGGTCCAGAATAAACAAGAAAGACATTCCTGGCACTAAAATAACATTTCCTCTGTTCATTAGTCACGTCCCAATGCCCCTCTTACATTCTTTGCTTTTCACTTTGAATTTTTTTCTCACAAAAAAATAGAAGATTTACTGTTATGCACACTACTGCATTTGTGTAGAAATGGTATAAATAATATCAGCACACTTGAAAGAATATTAGACTTGTGCCAGTTAACGTGTATTGGACGCATAGCATGATTTGTTTACTTTTGAACTTTGGTAAAAATCGAACATTTCTTCTACTTTGAGCTCAGTTTCAAGGTACTTTTCATTGTAAAACCAGTCAAAATCATCTCAATTTCTGTAATATGTGATCCACTCTATAAAATGAGACCAGGAAAACTAGAATACAACAATAAATACCATACGAAAATACAGTGCAAAGTCACTGTTTTAATCCAAAAACACGGTCTAAGTTTTTTTTTTCTCATTACGCACTGTGTGCTGCAGGATTTTTTTATACTGCGCACACTGACCACATAGACCCATTCTTTCATATGTAGGCCTACCTGCTTTCTCTCACTAGATTTGAGGGTGCTAGAATTTAGGCGTACTAGTACGTCATGGACACTGGTGCGTAAGCCGTACTAGTACGGCCGAAACCCTGAAAGGGTTAATGTAGTATTTAGTATTTTTTTTTATAGACATATGGAGGTACCACCTCTATAACTTTACTGGGGACCCCCTCATCCTCAGAGAAGACAATAAACATACCTCAGGAAAAACTCAAAGTTCTCCCTGGAGCTGTTTGAACATTTTCATCTCCTACCACCCCCTATATTTTAATGCTACATGCTAATTTTATTAATAGACAGAATACATTGATAGAAAACACAAACATGAATACATTGGTACAATATATCAAAGGTTATGAATATCCTCCAGCTCCTCCGAAGCCGGACGCGAGCCCAGTATGCAACATGTATTTACCCTCTGGATGGCCACACTGAGGCGCTGGAACATGAAAGTAGCTGCTCTTGGGTCCCTGGTGGTGTCGATGAGTCTGGAACCCAGTTCCTTAAGGAAATGTGTGGCATTTTTGTTTCCTATGATCCCAAGGTCTTTGATCCCACTGGGACAAATTGATACTGTTGGCTTATGTCCCTGTACTTGCTGATCTTGTACTCCTCCCTGTCGCCCGACACTGTGATGGATATAGGTGTCAACCAGTGTGGACACACAGGTATAGTCCCATGCTAAGAGCTTGCCATTCTTCCAAGGGTAGATGGTGATCCCATTGGGGCGGTTTGCTGGGTTGTTGATATTGTTGGCTGCTAGTGATCGGGGCTCCCTCTCGGCTGGGCATCCAGCTGTAGCAAGGGTTCTCTTTATGTCGTTGACCTCATTGTGTCTTGCATGCCAGCCCTTGATTTTGGAACAGTTAAGACCATGTAGACCATATTGGTCGACTTGCGCATCGCCGCAAATACATGTATATTCCATGTGAATTGGGGCAGCAAGGCGCCGAGCCACTGCAATACGGAGGGTTTTTGAGTCGAGGCACGTTCCCATTGCTGAAATGGGAACTGTTTGGAGGAAGTCCCTGGAGTGAGGTGCGCTCACAGCTTGGAGACGGGCAGTCTCCCTGTCTGATGTTACAGCCCTGAGCATGTTGGCAAGCACCTTTTCAGTGATGGGGCCATCTCAACTTGACTGTTTGTAGGCCAGTGCTGCACTAGGGTTTGGTGATGGAGCAGCAAGAGTCTCCCATTCAGTGATGGCACTGGCATAGAGTCCTGTATTCCTGCTGAGTCACTGAGGTTGTCTGGAAGCATTTGCCTTATTAACTCGTTTGATGCTATGGAAGAGGATAGGAAAACTGGTAGGGCAGTCTGGGAGGATCTGCATACTCCCAGCCCCCCCCCAGCCTGACTGAAAGTGAAGCTCGCAATCACTGTCCATCTTTGAGGGAAAGATTCAATACATTCTCTAGCATGGTCTTAAGGAGAGAGTCACATTCCTTGATTTTCAGACTGCTGAAGGCTGGGGAGCATCTCAGAAAGTAGGTAAGTTTTGGGATTGACAGGCACCTGGTGAGTAGGTAGAAGGCATCATGTGTATCGATGTCTTTCATCCTGCCTTCTATTGTCCTGAGGTCTGAGACTATTTTTTTCTAGGATCAGATCGATGGCATTGGATCCAAGAGGAGCACCAAGGAGAATGCTGTTGGCTGGATCAATGGCTCATGCTCCTGGTAAAACAGCACTAATATTCTGGATCATCTGTCGATTGGTAGAAACTATTTCACATTTGGTGGGGTTTAAAGATAGGCCCAGGCTTTCTCCCATGTCTTTAATTTTTCTGATGTCCTCTAGGAGAGATTCTGTAGTGCCAGCCAGGGTACCATCATCCAAGAACCAGATATTGAGCTCACTGGAGAGTGCTTCTGTGACTTCCTTGATGACCCTCACACGAGTCAATTTCATGGTCCTCAAACAGTAGTTTAGAAGTCACACTATAACATGATTCTATGAAGGGATAGAGAGAAGGGAAGAGTCTAGAAACTGCATGGAGAGCAGCATCCCTTCTGACTAAGTTGAAAGCGTTGGCAAAGTCCAATTTGATCAAGGCTTTTTCATCGGACATGTTGTTGATGTATACTCGTGCTGGGTGGGCAGCTGCTTCACAGCCTTGTTGAACACCAAAACCGAGTTGAGTTGGTTTCAACATTGCAACAACCTTTCAACTCACCATTCTTATTACAGCTTTGATGACTAGGCACCGAAGGGTGTTGCCCACTGCAATGGGCCTGATTCCTCCATCCTTTTTCTGGGGGCATACAATGAGGCACCAAAGAAAAGGGGTCTGATGGCCTCTGGGACACTGCCAGCCAGGCACACATTGGAAAATTTAGTGAGTTCAGTCAGCAACCTGTCTGAAACATCTCCAAGTGCTGGATTGAGCATTTGTTTTAAGTGTTGTGGCCTTAAACTGGTAAAACCTCCTGCTGAGCCCTGTGGAAATAACATAGCAGCTAAAAAGAGGGCATATAAATCAGGGGTAGAGAGAAGGAAGGGTAGGGATCATCAGAGGAGGGGAACAGGGAGGTTTGGAGTGCTAGAGGCTTACATCCAACAGGCTTGTATGAGCATGTTAGACAGGAGTGACTGGAAGCAAGTGGTTTTTTACGGTTTGATGTGGTATTGGAGTGTGAACGAGAAAGAATTTATAAAGGGATTCAGGGAAACTGGTTAGCCTGGACTCAAGTCCTGGAGATGGGAAGTAGTGCCTGCACTCTTCGGGAACAGTTGTGATGTTGCAGTTGGGAAAGTTATCTGAGCTGTGATGTCAGCACACTTCTAGAAAGACAGTAATTGGTGGAAGATGGCCGATGTGTTAAAAAATAGGAATCCAGGTACAAATAAACAAATAACACACACACTGGTGTGTTGCAGTTTTGAAGATATTGGAGAAAAGTAAATTACAGTGGATGAACTTGAGAGTATCTGTAAGAACAACACACAAATGCAAATAAAATTAATTATATTTAAGAAAAATAGATAGAGAAAAAGTTTGAATATTAGGCTAGAATATTTAGTTTAATAACACACTATATCTAAATTATAACCCCTTCTCCTGTATATATTACTAAATGTAAAAGGAGAAACTTTTGTTTTTCCTTTTGGGCCACCCTGCCTCAGTGGGATACAGCCGGTGTGTTGAAAGAAGAAAAATCTAAATTATTGATTGTTTGGAAGGACAGGCAGAGTGCTTTAGCCTGAAAGGTATAAATTAAAATTCTTTACTTTTTAACTGAAGAGATATTTTAATGGTAGTAATGACACTTTTAACATTAATATATATATACAGGCTGAGGAAGGGTTGTTGAGGTGGTTCGGACATGTAGAGAGAATGGAGTGAAACAGAGTGACTTCAAGAGTGTATCAGTCTGTAGTGGAAGGAAGGTCGGGGTAGGGGTCGGCCTAGGAAAGGTTGGAGGGAGGGGATAAAGGAGGTTTTGTGTGCGAGGGGCTTGGACTTCCAGCAGGCATGCGTGAGCGTGTTTGATAGGAGTGAATGGAGACAAATGGTTTTAATACTTGACGTGCTGTTGGAGTGTGAGCAAAGTAACATTTATGAAGGGGTTCAGGGAAACCGGCAGGCCGGACTTGAGTCCTGGATATGGGAAGTACAGTGCCTGCACTCTGAAGGAGGGGTGTTAATGTTGCAGTTTAAAAACTGTAGTGTAAAGCACCCTTCCGGCAAGACAGTGATGGAGTAAATGATGGTGAAAGTTTTTCTTTTTCGGGCCACCCTGCCTTGGTGGGAATCGGCCAGTGTGATAATAAAATAAATAAAATATATATACAGGTACATCAATTTTCTGTACCCTTGGTTCTTAGGCCTTGCTGAAATATTACCACCTATACCACTATACGTACTCTCATACATTCCCTTCTTTGCTTCCATGGATAACGTTCTTTGTCTCCACAGATACCTCAGTGCAGCACCCACCCTTTTTCCTTCATCACCTCTATGGTTTACCTCATCCTTCATAAACCTATCCACTGACAAGTCTACTCCCAAATATCTGAACACATTCACTTCTTCCATACTCCATCCCTTCAATGTGATATCCAGTTTTTTTTTACTTGTTTAATACTCTCATCTCCTTTTATCTATGATAAATTAGACACATGTGCAACTCTTGGGTACCTTTATTGAGGAAACGTTTCGCCACACAGTGGCTTCATCAGTCCATACAGAGGAGAATCTTGAAGAACAGGAGGAGAATGAGGTAATCAAGATTGATGGACTGACCACATCAACTCAAGGTTGAGGGACTGATTACCTCATTCTCCTCCTGTTCTTCAAGATTCTCCTCTGTATGGACTGATGAAGCCACTGTGTGGCGAAACGTTTCCTCAATAAAGATACCCAAGAGTTGCACATGTCTAATTTATCAACACGTCGGTTCTCTGAACCATTCATCTACAATCTCTTATCTATGTTCACTTTCAGCTGTCTTCCTTTACACACCCTCATATATAGCCAATTAATAAATGGGGAAATGCAGTTTCCCATGCCTGACTGCAGTGGGAAGAAGATGGCCAGGAAATTGATCCAAAAAGAGAGAATGTAAAGGGGGCAAGTTAAAAGACATTGTCAAAGTTCAGATGTGGAAATTGAAGGGTTGGCAGTTAAATGAATTAATCTTACCAGAATCAGTGATTATTCTGCATGTATGAGGATTGTGAAGGTCACAAGCATACAAAAATAATGCAGTGAAGGCAATGGACATCACATTAGTCTTGCAAAAAAAAAAAAAGAAGTGTTTGCTTCTGTCTACAAGCTCTTGATTAGGGTAAATTGAAAGGTCCCATGCATAAAAGTAATCCTTGATGAATGACATCAATTTTTTTAAGAGTTGCTTGGGAAGCTGAGGAATATACTTAGTTCCAGTAGTCAAGATTGGACAGAATTAGGGCTGAATGAAATACTAAGAAAGATTTGCCTCTCAACTTTCCAATTAAAATGGACTAAAACTTTTAAAACCCCCTCCTAGGATTGAACCTGATTGTCTCCCAGGCTTTGTAGGATCCCTACAGATTTAGCACTTCTCCCTTAAATGAAATAAAATATTAGGTTGGTTCAGCTGAGCAAGACCAGTGGCTCTTAGATAATGTGGGACTGCCATGATCAATTGAAACCATGTACATATCTCACTCACAGACACCTCATTGTAAAATGCCTGGCACTGCTCTACAAAAAAATTTTCAAGTTGCTTGTCAGTTCACCATATTTTAACCCTTTCAGGGTTTCCAACATACTAGTACGTCTTACGCACCAGGGTTATTGACGTACTAGTATACGTGAATTCTAGCGCCTTCAAATCTAGTGAGAGAAAGCTGGTAGGCCTAGATATGAAAGAATGGGTCTATGTGGTCAGTGTGCACAGTATAAAAAAAATCCTGCAGCACACAGTGCATAATGAGAAAAAACTAGCCAGTGTTTTTGGTTTAAAACTGCGACTTTGCAGCGTATTTTCATATGGAATTTATGGTTGTATTCTAGTTTTCCTGGTCTCATTTTATAGAATGGAAGACATACTCCAGAAATTGAGATGATTTTGATTGGTTTCACAATGAAAAGTACAGTGGTCCCTCAATAACCGTCCGGCCTGAAAGTCGTCCGTTTCGGAAATAGTCCTGTTTTTTCGTTAAAATATTGGCTTGCAAATGGCCCGGTAACTTGCTAATAGTCCTTCGTCCCGGACGTGTACTCACGCTCTGAGCCGCCTCGGCCTTTCCTTCCCAGCCAGTGTGCCATTGTTTACCAGTGAGCGATGGTTGCCTCACGTGCTCCAGCGAAATATTTCATAATATTCCATTTATTTTAGTGCTTGCAAGTTATTTAAGTGCTAAATAAGCTACCATGGCTCCAAAGAAAGCTGCTAGTGCCAAGCCTTTGGTAAAGAAGGTGAGAAATACGATTGAATTTAAGAAAAACATCATTGAACAATATGATAGTGGCGTACGTATGGGCGAACTGGCCAGGATGTATAACAAATCCCGTACAACCATATCTTCCATCATAGCCAAGAAAAAGGAAATCAAGGACACTGTTGTTGCAAAGAGGGTAAATATGCTAACAAAAATGAGATCACCAGTACTCGAAGATGTTGAGAAGTTATTATTGGTGTGGATAAATGAGAAACAATTAGCAGGAGATAGTCTTATGACGTCGCTTATTTGTGAAAAGGCTAGGCAGTTGCATGACGATTTGGTAAAACAATTGCCTGCAACTAGTGGTGATGTGAGTGAATTTAAGGCCAGCAAAGGCTGGTTTGATAGATTTAAGAAGCGTACTGGCATACACAGTGTGGTAAGGCATGGTGAGGCTGCCAGTTCGGACCACAAGGCGGCTGAAAAATATGTGCATGAATTCAAGGAGTACATAAACAGTGAAGGACTGAAACCTGAACAAGTGTTCAATTGTGATGAAACAGGCCTCTTTTGGAAGAAAATGCCAAAGAAAAGGCGCTGCCAGGACACAAGCCTATGTAAGACAGGCTGACGCTAATGTTCTGTGCTATTGCTAATGGGGATTTCAAAGTGAAGCCGTTACTAGTGTACCATTCTGAAAATCCCAGAGTGTTCAAGAAAAACAATGTTATGAAGAGTAAATTGTGTGTGTTTTGGAGATCTAATAGTAAGGCATGGGTCACAAGGGACATTTTCGTAGAGTGGTTCAATGAAGTGTTTGGCCCTAGTGTGAAGAATTACCTCCTGGAAAAGAAATTGGATCTCAAGTGCCTCCTAGTAATGGACAATGCACCTGCTCATCCTCCAAACTTGGATGACCTAATTCTGAAGGAGTTTGGGTTCATCACAGTAAAGTTCTTGTCCCTGAATACCACTCCTCTCCTCCAGCCCACGGACCAGCAGGTCATTGCAAACTTTAAAAAACTCTACACCAAAACATTGTTTGAAAGGTGCTTGAATGTGACCTCAGACACTCGCTTGACCCTACGAGATTTTTGGAAAGAACACTTCAGTATTCTCCATTGCGTAAGCCTTATAGGTAAGGCTTGGGAGGGAGTGACTACCGGGACTTTGAACTCTGCTTGGAGAAAATTGTGGCCAGATTGTGTCCACAAGAGGGATTTTGAAGGGTTTGGGGCTGACCCTGATGATCCTATGTCGGCTGTTAAATCCATTGTGGCACTGGGGAGTTCCATGGGGTTGGATGTGAGTTTGGAGGATGTGGAAGAGTTGGTGGAGGACCACAACGAAGAGCTAACCACTGAGGAGCTGCAAGAGCTTCAGCAGGAAGAGCAGCAGATCGCAGCTCAGAATCTTGCTGCAGAGGAGGAGGAAGAGAGATGGAGGAAGGTGCCTTCTTCAGAAATTAAGATTTTTGAAATGTGGGGTAGGATGGAAAGATTTATGGAGAAACATCACCCAGAGAAGGATGTTGCAAGCCATATCGGCAACTTGTACAGTGACAAAGTCTTGGCCCATTTTAGGGAAGTTTTAAAGAGACGCCAGAAACAGAGCTCTCTGGACAGTTTTTTTGCGAGACAGGACTCCAGTGACTCTCAAGGTAGTCCTAGTGGCATTAAGAAACAGAGAAGAGAAGTAACCCCAGAAAAGCAATTGGTACCTGAGGTGTTGATGGAAGAGGATTCCCCTTCCATCAAATTGGGCAAAATCGCCGATGTGTAAACATCATCGAGACTGCGAACTTCGTGATAGCATAATTCCGTAAGTTTTCCATCAAATTTCATACTTTTGCTGTCATTATGATCAGGAAAAGATTCTCTATCATTTCGTAAGAAAAAATAATTTTTTTTTCCGAAAAATTTTCGATCTTGAAAACAAGTTTAGGAGAGGGCCTCTCGACCCTGAATGGGTTAATAGATGGTCCTGTTTATCATTGGCATGCTGAATTCACTTCCTATGTTTCTGATTCTTAATGGAAACTGACTTGCTGTACCCACTTTTATTTTATTTTATCCCTACCCCCAATAACCCTTGGACACTCCTGCTCCTCACTCCTTCCTAACCCCCACATATTCATCCTTAAGCACATCCCTCCCTGCAGCACTATATGATCCTTTCAGGTTTAGTGCTTAGATTATATTATCAACAATTGAAGAGAAGGCCTAGAAATCTGACTGTAGCACATACCAAGATGGGGAGCTAAACAGGTAGGAGGTTTGCACGCGACATTGTACACAGGGTGAGTGTCTGGCATGGTGGTGGTCAAGTACATGCTAGTGATGCTGTGTTTACCTAATGTGATACTTCTTTTAAAGCCTTGCCCATCGTTCTTGGGGTGCTGATAGACAACCCCTTTGTTGTCTTCATTCTGTCCTATCTTATTTAAATTGGACTATGGCAACCAGCTGTATCCGGGCAAACCTAGAGGATGTTCTGGGAATCAATGCCCCCATGACCCATTACTCCCAGTGGATCAGGACCTTATCAACTAGGCTGTTACTGTTGGCCGCATGCACTCCAACATGCGAATCACAGCCTGGCTGATTGGGCACTGGCTTTAGGTGTCTATTAAGTTCTCTCTTGAAGACAGTTAGGGGTCTTATTGGTAATTCTTCTTATGTATGACGGGAGGCTGTTAAACAGTTCTGGGCTCCAGACACTTGTTGTTTTCTTTTAGCGGTCTCATGGCACCCATGCTTTTCATTGGTGGCACATCACACCTTCTGCTGAGTCTCTCTGATTTCTGAGTGTAGATTTGGGACCAGTCCCACTAGGATTTTTCAGGTGTAGATTATGATGTGTCTTTCTCCTCTGGATTCCAGGGAGTACAGGTCAAGGGACTTCAAACATTCTCAGTACATTATCTAGATCTGCAATTTCACCTGCCTTGAATGGGGCTGTTAGTGTACAGCAGTGTTCTAGCCTAGAGAGAATAAGTGACTTAAAGAGGATCATCATTGGCATGCCATGTCATCCCTTGTTAAAAAGTTTTGTTATCCATCCTGTCATTTTCCTTGCAGATATGATAATGACACTGTTGTGCTCCTTGAAGGTGAGATCCTTTGACATAGTCACTCTCAAACCCTTCACATTAGTTAGTTACTCTCAAGCCTTTCACATTAGTTTTTCGCTCTGTTCTGTAGTTAGAACTTGTTGTACGTATATTCTGTGCATTATTTCTTCAGGTTTTCCATACAACAGTAACTGAGATTTGCCCTAATTGAACATCATATTGCTTTCTGTGGCCCATTGGAAAACTTGGTTTATATTCGCTTGGAGATTTACTGTGTCCTCAGTAGATGACACATTCATGCAGATTCTGTTATCATCTGCAAAGGAAGACACATCACTGTCTGTCAAATATGAGGATGAGGAAGAAGCTGGGGTGAATCTTGTACCTTGTGGAACAGAGCTCTTCACTTAACTTTTTGTTTTTTAGTTAAAAAGTTAAAGATCCATCTGCCCACTTTTCTAGTTACTAATTTAGAACACATTTTGTGTGCTATTACACCATGATTTGCAAAGTCTGTGTACATGTATACTACAGCTACATTCTGATTGACCTCCTGTGCATCCAAGATCATGTCATAGTGGTCCAGTAGTTGTGAGAGGCAGGAGCGACCTGCTCTAAACCTGTGTTGCCCTGGGTTATGCAGTTGTTGGGAGTCCAAGTGGTTGAGTCATGCTTCTTAGAACCCTTTCAAATATTTTTATAATGTGGAATGCTAGTGCTGTTGATCTGTAAGTCTTTGTTATTGCTTCGCTGCCACCTTTATGGAGTGGGCTACATCCATTGTTTTTAGCAACTGGAGGATGACCTCTGTGTCCAGGCTCCCTCTCCATAGCAAAAGGGGTTTCTTGCAGTTCTTGATGAACCTGGCATTCCACAAGTCTGGGCTTGTGGCAGGGTGCATGGGCATGTTATATCAGAAGTTTGGCATATATTGACAAGGTTTTGAGACTCGTTCATGAAAAATTCACACTTGTTGTTGATCTTTATTTAGTTTGTTTAATGGCTCACTGAACACAATCATACTGAGACTTAGTATCTCACTCATTTTTTTGCTGTCCTCCATGTAAGTCCCATCTTGTTTGAGCAAGGGCCTGATACTGGATGTGATTTTTACCTAGTCTTCCACTATTAGACTTTATTTCTTTCATCATCAAGGGTTACATTTGTGTCTAGGTGCTTTTAATTCCTCCTCATTTGAGAGCCTGTATATGGAGGCGAATGTTCCATCTCTGCAAGATTGATATGATGTTCATTATCTCCATGACCTTTACAATGATGGTAATGGATGTTAATAGAATTTCACTTTTTGATAGCTACCCCTATTTACTACTACCGTTTCCTCTTCATATTCATAAACTCTATTGGCTTCCCTTAATTTGCCTCCTTTCTGTCCATTCAGCACCCTTTCTTTTCCCTTGGGAAGTTCCAATGATTTGTGTCTGTTCTTCCCTGCTTCCATGTATGAAAGCTTAGTTACCTACTAAAGCTTCACACTCACTCTTTCTTAACAACTTCCATTCTCAGTCTCATGCCATTGCAGTGTACACTGTTGTTCTAAGTCCTCTGAAGGTGTCAGGTATGCAGCAGTTTTTCTGGACAGAATTATATGAGGTCATTTACTAGATTCGTCAAGTATTTGAACAGCTGAGTTGTAAGCAATTCTCATGGCATCTTATATATTGCATCAATGCCTGCCTTTGTCATTTCTAGTAGTTTGACTCCCACAGCATGTTACAGGCTATCCAGAAATTTGATTCCCCTCATACCATTGTCTTGCATATACAACTTTAGTTATGCCACATTTCTAGTAAACGTGAAGATGTCGTTTACAACTGGGCCCCTGGACATGATGTTCTGGGTAACGAAGAGGCAGACTGCCACTTGGTCAGGAGTTCTTAATTTTTTACATGGGGCATTTCTTTCTCTGAGCATTTTTGGGCAAATTAGGTCAAATTTTTATCCCAGGATGTGATCCACACCAGTTGACTAACACCCAGGTACCTATTTTACTGCCTGGTGTTTCCACCCATGCCAGAAATCAAACTCAGACCCTCAGCGGAAACACTGGCCGTGTTTCCTTACACCTGTTGTCCCTGTTCACCCATCAGTAAAATGGGTACCTGGGTATTAGTTGACTGGTGTGGGTTGCATCCTGGGACAAAAATTTACCAAATTTGCCCGAAATGCTGTGCATAACGGGGCTTTCTGTATATTAGCATGTCATTGATATCAGCTAGGTCTGTGTACCTTGTTCATGTACTTGTAGAAATAATGGTATTATTATTATTGTATTAATGGTACATATTAATTTGTAAGGCTTGTAAATAAATTTTTATTTAATTTTAATTTAAATATGCAATCTTTGATAGCCTTACATGTCATTCTTTTTCTTAGGCAATTTTAATTCATTTGCTCTCAGAAAAGTTAGTTTCAGATCAAGCATATTGCAGTGCACACACCCTACCCTGCAGCACTGTATGACCCTGGTGGGTTTAGTGCTTAGGTTTGTTGATGATGATAATAATCTGGGAAAGGCTAGAGTCTTTCTTACCCCTTTTTTCCAAATAGACACAAGCTGCAGTATGGTGGAGTACGCGTGGAAAGGCTGGACATTATTACCTTTACCTTTGATATACCTTTGATGAGTTTCAAAAGTTTCACTACTCTTGTTGCTGACCCTTGTGGGTTTAGCTCTTAGTTAATAATTATAATAATAATTAATAATGGACATTGTTGTACACAAGAAGTGTGTTTTTATTATAAGATTTGTCAGGAAAGAGGTCTAATGATTGTAAAAGAATATAACTAGAGACAGAATATCCAACTGTATCACATGGTTTAGGTTCTTGAAGACAAATGAATGCAAGGGAAAACCAACACAGGATTTGCATCGAAAATATTCTCACTCTGAAGTATCCTCGTCTTCTAATATTCCATTGTTAGCAGAAAGTTGACATAATACACAACAGGGATGTCTTTCTTACTATAATTTCTCTAAGCAATTTTTGTCTTCATGTCTGTATCACTTCATGATAACATATGGTGTTAAAGAGTAAACCACCATTCTTTAAATTCTGCAGGTCACAGCCCCTCACACTTGCTGATTTATGCAGAGTTGATATACGGTGTCGGCTTGGTGAGAGGATCCAAGCAAGCCTTGAAGTCTCTTCTCTACCTCCAAGAGTAGTAAGATTTCTTATGTTAGAAGATGTAGCAGAGGTGGATCTCTGACAGCCACTACAATTTTAGGAACATGAAATTTTAGTAATATTTGAGTATATTGAAGGTAAGGTATAATTATGTGATGTGTAAGTGTCAGACATTAATGTAAAGATTGTGTTAACTTGTCCTTTCATATTTTCTTATTTCTCCCTTTACTTTTTTGAGAGAAACCAACAGTTAAACTAGTATTACTTGACCACTCATTAGAGCTAGTGGTTATACTGTACCTTGTGTTTTATTTATACTGATCACTTGCCTTACTTCTGCTGTATTAGTTTTACTTAGTAATACAGATTATTTTGCTAGCAAGTTTGGGACAAAGGTAAAGCCCAGTCTTGGGTAGGCTTTCTAATATTTAATGTTCCTAAGATATAAAAGGTGCTTTTGGATTTAGTAAGATTTGTTTGGATACAAACCAATGATTAAATGAAGAATCTCAAATTTTATTTTTCATCTGAATTTACTCTATGGGTTACATATCTTTTCTTAACTTTCATTGTCTTTTTTGGTGAAGCCAGTGAAGAAATCTAGTTTTTCCAGTTATATTTTAATCATAATAATTCAAAATATTTGAGTAATTGTTTAATGCTTTACTAACAAATAGTCATTTATTGTAGTCCCTTGATATTTGTTACTTACTCTCTATAATTTTTAGCATTCCAATTTTTGCTCTTGTAACACAAAAGTTACATACACTGTCTGCAGAATTATAATCTACGTTTATTTACAAGTAATAACATTATTTTTAACCCTTTCAGGGTCCGTCCCGTAGATCTACGGCTTTACGTTCAGGGTCCAAACCGTAGATCTACGTCATGAGCTCAGCTCACTCTGATAAACTGTGAGTGGTACATTTGGGCCTAGATATGAGAGAATACATCTATGTAGTATGTGTGCACCACATAAAACAAATCCTGCAGCACATTGTGTATAATGAGAGAAAAAAAACTGAGACCATGATTTTCGATTAAAACAGTGACTTTGCAATGTTTTTTCGTACGTTTTTTATAGTTGTATTTGCGATTTCTTGGTCTCATTTGATAGAATGGAAGGCATATTACAGAAATAGATATGATTTTGATTGGTTTTAGCACTGGAAATGGCTTGAAACTGAGCTCAAAGTAGCAGAAATGTTAAATTTTTGCCGATATTCAAGAGTAAACAAACGACCTCACACGTCTAATACACACCAGCTGGTGGGTCTAATATGCATTCACAAATATGGTGATGATATTTATACAATTATTACAGTATTGCATAACAGTAAATCTTCTATTTTTTGGTGTGAATAAAAATTCATTATGTGAATAAAAAATAAAAATGAAATTTATTTGTAAAGCCTCAAAACATAACTAATGAGCAGAGGAAATGTTAGTTTAGTTCCAGGAATACCTACATTGTTTATTCTGGACCCTATTTTGAAATTGGAATATTTTGAACTTTGTGTTAAATTGGCCAAATTAACAATTTCCGATCACTTTAATTTGTAGTTGAAACAGTTGACTTGGCGAATTCTTGTGCTCAATCGATAGAATAGAAGTAATACTAGTGAAATAGCTAAGAATTTGGTCGACTGGAATAATATAATTGGCCTAAAATGGGAGTCAAAGTCGGCAAAATCGCCGATTTGTAAATATCACTGACACATCAAAATTCGCGAGAGCATAATTTCGTCAATTTTCCATCAAATTTTGTACTTTTTGTTTTATTACCTTCACAAAAAGATTCTCTACCATTTCATAAGAAAAAATAACATTTTTTTTTTTTTAAATTCTTGGACACTGGGGCACCACTTCAGATTTGGGCCTTGGACCCTGAAAGGGTTAAATATGCCCAGTTAACCCTTTCAGGGTCCAGAGGCCAAATTTCAAAGTGCTCACCAGGGTCCAAGAATTTTCCCCCAAAATTTTTTATTTTTTCTTATGAAAAGGTAGAGAATTTTTTTCTGAAGGTAATAAAACAAAAAGTACGAAATTTGATGGAAAATTGACGAAATTATGCTCTCACGAATTTTGACGTGTCAGCGATATTTATGCATCGGCGATTTTGCCGACTTTGACTCCCATTTTAGGCCAATTACATTATTCCAGTCGACCAAATTCTTAGCTATTTCACTAGTATTACTTCTATTCTATCGATTGAGCACAAGAAATCACCAAGTCAACTGTTTCAACTACAAAATAAAGTGATCTGAACTTGGTAATTTGGCCAATTTAACATAAAGTTCAAAATATTCCAATTTCAAAATAGGGTCCAGAATAAACAATGTAGGTATTCCTGGCACTAAACTAACATTTCCTCTGTTCATTAGTTACGTTTTGAGGCTTTACAAATAAATTCTGTTTTGATTTTTTATTCACATAATGAATTTTTATTCATACCAAAAAATAGATTTACTGTTACGCAATATTGTAATAATTGTATAAATATCATCACCACATTTGTGAATGTATATTAAACCCACCAGCTGGTGTGTATTAGATGTGTGAGGTCGTTTGTTTACTCTTGAGCTCAGTTTCAAGCCATTTCCAGTACTAAAACCAATCAAAATCATCTCTATTTCTGTAATATGTCTTCCATTCTATCAAATGAGACCAAGAAATCGCAAATACAACTATAAAAAATATACAAAAAAAAACACTGCAAAGTCGCTGTTTTAATCGAAAATCATGGTCTCGGTTTTTTTTCTCTCATTATACACTGTGTGCTGCAGGATTTGTTTTATGTGCTGCACACATACCACATAGATGTATTCTCTTATATCTAGGCCCAGATTTACCACTCACTGCTTATCAGAGTGAGCTGAGCTCATGGCGTAGATCTACAGTTTGGACCCTGAACGTAAAGCCGTAGATCTACAGCACGGACCCTGAAAGGGTTAATAGACAGTGATTTATGGAGATATTCTTTGGCAATTCCTGCACCTCTAATTTGGGCAGTTTTTAGCAACATATTGTTCATGTTACCATAATCATATCAAATATGTACTACAGTGTTCTCAAAGAATTGTACTCTGCAGAAAAATTTTTCATTTGAATGTTAGACCAGATTATTCGATTACAAATTCCCTCTGCTAATGAATAAAGCTAGTCTCATGACCTCACTTGCTTATGTGCAAAATTTAAAATACAGTATATAGTATTTTCAAATTGCTGAATCATTTCCTTTGAAAAATGTAGATCATTACACACTATTTTAATGCAGTATTCAAAATATATAGTTTTCTTTCCCTCCTCTCCTCCCCCCCTCTTTTTTATTATTTCATTTGTAATCAGCACTGAATTAGGTGGGCAGCTTTCTAGGGCACAATGGATATGCTGTCTGCTTAATATGGCACCTGCTTTATGTAGCTCTAGATTATTGTGTCATTAGTAAATGGCCGGGCCAGGAAATCTGAAAATAACATGAACTGTAAATTTTTATATACTGTATGTACATGGGTAGAATTTGCTGTAGTATTTGTGTGTATGCTTACACATTCAGCATAATTTCTTACCCTGAGGAATACTTTTTATAATAGAGCATTTTAACGTAAACTCTGCACGGGAAACTTAGCCTTGTACCAGGGACCACTATCATTTTTGCCTGGAAACATAACAGACTAGGGAGATTTATATATTTTTATAGCGATGTAGAAGTAAATATAAACATGGAGCTGTAATGTTTTAATGATCAATAATGTTTTTACTCTGTTATTTAAAATCTCTCTCTACATTTAAAGGAAAGTTGATTTTTTTTAAAACTACTTATGAAGAAAAAATTAAGAAAGTGCCTAGGAATATATGAAGTAAATCAGAGTTGGCACATCTCTGTTGTACACTGAATGAAAGTTCATGTATTGATGATATTAGTCCATCCTTAAGTTCTGTTAGTTTTTTCTGTTTACTTAATATATATACAATGATCTATTGCACAGTGGCCACAATCTTGTGTATTAGTCATCTTAGTAATTGAGAGGGATGATCTTCCTGTCTGTTATATATTGTTATACCAAGTCTTGGACAAGTGTCTTCCCAGGAAGCTCAATTATTTGAATGTATGTTTGCAGGTGTACATACCTATTTGTATATGCAACAAATGGGTAACTCAAGAACTAAATCTACCATAGAATTTTATAAACTAGTAGTAAATTGTTAAGTCTGGAATATTTATAAAAAGTTATATAATCTTGCAAAATATGGTATAAAGTGAAAATTTCACTTGAAACCACTATATAATTTATAGGTAACTAAGCTGTATATAGTACAATGCTTTACCATGCTTACAGTGTAATATATTGTGTTTAATAGTAGTTATTGTGAAAATTAAAAAAAAAAATATTAATGAACTGGGGCTTATTTAATACCTCTGCTTGAAAATTTTTGCAGCTCATGATAGGGCTATAAAATTCCTAGAAGTGGCACTCCTGGCAAGTCCTACAGATAACCAACATGATGTGTGTGTGTTTGCTATTTCTTGTTTTTCATTTTAAATCCCTTCAAACTTCTTTGTCTTGTATTTTTCTCTTCATATTATTACACAGTTATGTAGACCCCATGACTAGGACTACTGTTGGGTATCATTGAACCCAGTGTAAAATTTGTTTGTGAAAACTTTCATAAAATGTGTGTGTACATTAGTTGTATGTTTTCATGAAACACTGGTGTATATTTTGAATTACAGATAGTGGAAAATATTGCATTCATATGTCAAGCACTTATAGGCGAGTACTAATTTTTGACATATATTTGCACTTACCTGAGATAACCTTTTTTGTGCAAACAAGTCTGTTTATTTCGTCTACTGACTCAAACTTTTAACCTTGCTTTTTCAGCCAGTCTGTAAAATTATTTTGTATAATGAATTATTATTATTATAATCAAAAAGAAGCGCTAAGCCACAAGGACTATACAGCGCTGCAGGGCAGGAAGGAAGTGAGGGCATCAGGTGGCAAAAGGGAGATGGATGAGTAATAGGTTACGGATAACAGCAGGGCAGTGGATGGTGAAAGGGTAAAGGGCAGCAAGAGACTGAACTAGAAAGGGCTGAGGGAGTGCGAAAAGTAACATCAGAGTTTGTGGAGTAAATCAGTCGTTGTCAAGAAGTCAATGAGAGAGTCAGGATTAAAGGAGGGTCCATCAGCAAGAAGGGAAGGTAAAGAGAGAGTAGTAGAACGAAGACGACGTTGGAGGTAAATTCTGCGTGCTCGTTGATAGAGGGGCAGTCTAACAGAATGTGGCTAATCGATACTGGAACTTGACACTGCTCACAGAGAGGAACAGGGTGCCTCTCCATGAGATACCCATGAGTAAGACGAGTGTGGCCAATGCGAAGGCGGGAGAGAGTGGTCTCCCAACCTCGGCACTGATGACAAGAAGACGGCCAGTAACCTATGCTCGGTTTAATAGAATGAAGTTTGTTACCGAGCAGAGTTGACCAATGTTGTTGCCAACGGGTGCGAAGGTGGGTAGCTATTGCAGCAAAATAGTCCAGAAATCGAACACCTCGATAGGAAATTGGTAGGTCATGTACTGCTGCCCGCACAGCAGTGTCTGCCTGTTCTTTGCCCTGTACGTCGACATGACCGGGACCCAACAAAAAACAATACTTTATGTTTGGAGAAAGGGCATACCCAAAGTTGGATGGGAGAACGGGGGGATGAATTAAAAAATTTTCGAAAGCCTTAGAGCACAAAGGGATCGGGAAACACTACAAAGATGCACAGGCATAGATGCATACAATAAGTGCTGCAAGAATGGCATTCATTCAGCAGTAAAAATGCTAGCTGAAGATATAAAGGCCCCCGCACGACCTTCCGGAAACACTGCAAACCCAAACGCCGTCGAAGATTTAAGCCATCTGTGTCACAGCGGGGGGCTGAGAAGGGGGGGAAGTGTCAAAAAAAAAGAGAGCGGAAGCCAGGGCAGTTGACTTTCAGCAAGGGATGAAAAAACAGACCCAACAGCGGGAACTTCCCAGGGGGGAGGAAAAGTGAGACAATGAACATAAAAGGTGGTAACAAAGGGAAGACAAGATAATGTAGGCGAAAGAAAGGGACGGAGAAACAGGGGGGGGCGAACAAAAAGAATTCTACTAATACGGTGACCTTCTATAAAGGGAAGGATTTGTAGATCGTGAAGCGTACAATAGCGAAGGCATGGGCATCAGGGCGACAACAAGGAGGAAAAAATTTGTTTCTGTATAGAGGCTCTAAAACAGGGGAAGAGCAAAAAGCACCAAGGCACCAACGTAACCTTGGTGAGGTAAGTTAAGGCAAAGAGGGGTAGCAGAGAGGCCGCGGAATAAATCTGGCACCATAATCAGTTTCGATAAAACGGGGCTGAATTGGGCAACAGAGTTCGATGATCACTCCCCGGGAAAGATGACAGGGTTTTAAAAAGGGTTTACCCGGGCTGGAAAAGTTCCCTTCAGGAGGTAATGTGAGGTTTCCCAGGATAACCGAGGGTCAAAGAGAGGCCTAAAAACCCGACTGATCACGTTCGGGTAGGGGGAGCCATAGAGATACAAAGGATGATGGAGATAACAAGCGTCTAGTGAACGTAATTTTTTGAGTTTTGGGACTTGAAAATTTTAAACCCATGCTGGGGGCCCAAGGGAAAAACGTTACCCCACTGGAGAGAAAATGCAAAAAGGGGACAGTCAAGGGGGCCCACAAGCAATAGCGAAGTCATCAACAAAAAGGAGACCAAAAATTGGGGGGAAGAAAAAGGGCCCAAAACATTTATAGCAAGAGAAAAGTGTTGTGCTTAGAACACACCCTGAGGACACCTTCAGCTTTGGACGAAGTCCGGGAAAGAACATTATTGACTCAACACGGAAAGTCTGTCTTAAAAAGTTCTTAGGAAGGATGGGAGATTGCCCCGGGGGCCTAAGGAATGGGCCTGGGCCAAAAAATTTTACCTCCCCCAAATTGTGTCTATGCCTTTTCAAATCAAAAAAAATGGGAATAACTGAGTGATTTTTCGCAAAGGATTTCGAACTACGTACCAAGCGTAGTAGGGGGGCTAGGTAGAAAAAGACCCCTTAAAAGCCATATTAAAGCGGAGAGACTGTTGTGAGTCTCTAAATACCACATTAAAAAATCGATTTACGGGCGTTCCATCACTTTGCAAACGCACTATAAGAGCGAAGGGCAAGTGGGGGGGCATCATTTTTTGTAGTCCCCGGTTTCGGGAAAAGGGGGAACAATGAGATTTTTCCCCAGCTGGGAAGAACTCCTTGTGCCCAAAAAAGATTGAAGAGGTTTAAAAGGACTACAAAGGGGGGACCGATGAAATGTTGTAACATACAATATGAAATTCTCGGCCCCGCTGCCGATGATCGCAAGCTGAGAGCGTTGCCTCCATTCTTGAATTTAAAAAGGGACATTTTAAATGTTCTTTTCTGAGAGAAGAAAAAATCCCAAGGGGACTAACTCCTGGCAGACTTTGAGGGAAAAAAACGGGGGATAGAGGGGCCCTCGGGAAATACGGACCAAAGTGTGCCCAAATTCAATGGCAACGTCGAGAGGGTTTTCTACATCAAACCAGTGACCTGTAAAAAGGGGCCCGGCAGGGGATATTTACCACTCAATTCCTCAAATTTTTTTTCCCGACGCACTCATAAAGAAGCAGAGGGGTGGTGGGAAAAATAGTCTCGCCAACAAGTGCGTTAGCCCGGGTGAACGGCACGATCGCACGCTTTTTGCTTAAAATCAACAAAAATCTCTCAGGGTTCATTTTACCGGGACCCCCGGGCCCCATGCACACTTTCAAAAAGTACTGCACGAGCACAAGCGGGGGCCACCAAGGCACGCACTTCTGAGAATGCCGCCTGAGTTTGGGGTATAGAATGGGAAACTGCTATAACTGATGTGAAAGATGGTTTGGGCTCGTCAATGGGGGAAGAAGAAGGAACCTCAACAAAAGCAAATGAGGTGTGAGTAAAGATCCCAAATTTGGGGCCCCCCCAAATTGCCCGCGAGGGCTACGGAAAGGTGGTGAAAAAAGGGGAAAGGGGAATAAGAATGATGGAAAAAGAAAGCCGGGCATGTAATCTGGTAAAAACAGACCAGGTGAAGTCTAGTGGGAAATTTGGGGAAGCAGACTGATAGAACGATTCAAGGGGAGGGATAGTACAGGGTCAAAAAAGGGGGGGAGAAACCCCTATTTAAAAAAAATGGGGGGGGTTTAAGGCGAGAAAACCTCCAACTGAATGCCACGTGAGTCACAATGAGACCCCCCCCCGAGGAAAAAGGGGGGCATTTAAAAACACCAAGTAACAAAAATGGGGGTGGGAAGGATGAAACAAGAAAGGCAAAGTCTGGATTGAAAATCTCGAGAAGGGGGGAGATACCCAAAAAACAAATTTTAAACCACTTATTCCCCAATGGGAAAGGGCTGCAGTGTAAAAGCGGGGAGGTTTGGGCAAATAGTTGAAAATTTCGGAATATCTTTCGTGGGAAAAAGGCACTTTCCCTTAAAGGTCCCCCTCTAAAAGATCCGGGAAAAATACAATAAATTTTTAGCCTAGAAGGTTGGAAAACAGCCGAGGGGTAATTTTGGTTTCTTGTAAGCAAGCACCAACCCGGGGAAAAAAACCCAAAAGCAAAATCTGAAGCTCACCCCGATTAACCCCTGAGGTCCCCGGTATTCCCCTGTAATAGGCCCTGTTGGCGATGAAGAAATACCAAAACTGTAGGGAAAGGCACCTACGGACAGAGGGGTTTAAAAAATCAAAGTGTGGGGCCATTGGAAAAATTTTAAGTAGCGAAGGAACAGCGTTCGAAGAATGGGGGTTTTGAAAATGGAGGGGAGGGGAAAAGAAGGGAAAAGGGAAAGGGAAACAGTGTCCATTTTAAAGGGTTTTTTTCCCGCAATATATTCTGAAATGGGGTTTTAAGTGTTTGCTGAATTTAAAGATGTATGGGAAAACCCCTATTGGAGATAGGAGGAGGAGGTGATAAAAAAATTTGGGGCAGTAATGGACTGTAACCCAAAATAGAGGGGGGGGGAAAATTTTAAGGGACCCCGGGGGATGAAGTGTGGGGGGGACGAAAAAGGCAGAAACCTGGGGGGTGGCAGAAGGGGAAAACTTGGGAAAAGGGGCGGGGGGGAAGGGATAGTAAAGAGGGGGAGGGGGAATCTCCACACTTGTAATAGAGCCAGAAGCCCAAAAAAAAAAAACCCCCCTTTTTCCCCCAAGCGGGCCAAACCGGGGGCTGCCTACTCGTGGGGGCCCCCCTTTGGCCCCCCCCCCCCCCCCAAAAAATTTAAGCCAAAGGGTTGGCCCCCCCAAAAAGGTTTTTAACAACCCCCCCGGGCCCCCGAACCCCCCAAAACCCCCGGGTCCCCGGCCCCCCAAACCCCCTTTTCCCCCAAAAAAAACCCAACTTTCCCACCGGGGCAGGGGGTTCCAAAAACGACAAAAACCCAAAAGGGGGGGGGGAAAAAAAAAAACGGGGCACCAGGGTTTTCCCCCCCCCCCTTTTTCAACCAAAAAAAGGGGGGCCCCCTTTTGGGGGGAAAAAAAAAAACAAATTTTCCCCCCCGGGGGAAAAAATTCCCCCCCCCCCAAAAAAGGGGGGGAAAAGGGCAAAACCCCCCCCGGGGAAAACGGGGGGGAAAAAAAGGGAAAAACCCCCTTGAAAAGGCCAGGAAAGGGGGGTCGCGGGCTTTTAAAAAAAAAAAAAATTTCAAGGGGAGGCCAAACTTGGGGCCCCCCCCCCCCAACCGGGAAACCCCCCCCCCAAAAAACCAAGGGGGGGAAAACCGGCCAAAAAAAAAACCACGGGGGGCCCGCAAAAACCCCCCCCAAAAGGGGGGGAAACACGAAAAAAACGCGGGGCCCCCCCCGGGGGAAAGGGCCCCCCCCCGGGGCCCCCCCCCTTTTTCCACCCCCCCCCCCCCTCCCGGGGGGGGGCCAACAAAAAAAAAAAGGGGCCCCCGGGAAAAACCGGCCCACCGGGCCCCCTCCCCTTTTCCGGGGAAAAAATCCCCAAAACCCCCCCCCCCCGCCCCCCCCCAAACAAAACCCACAAATTTCCCCCCCCCCCCGCCCACCCCCGTTTTCCCCCTTTTGGGAAAAAAACCCCCCCCCCCCAAAAAAAAACCCTTTGGGGAAACGCCTTTTGGGGGGCCTCCCCCGCCCGCCCCCCCCCCCGGAAAAAAACCCCCAACAGACCCCCCTTTTCCCCTCCCCCAAAAAAAAAGGGGAAAAAAAGGGCCCCGCCCCCCGGGGGGGGGGCACTCGTCCCGGGGAAAACGGGGCCCCCCCAAAAGGGGCTTTTAAAACCCCTTTTCCCCGGGGGGGCTTAAAAGCCCCGGGGGCCCCCCTGAACCCCCCCAAAAACAAAACCCCCCCCCCCCCCGGTCCAAGGGGGGGAAAACCCCCCCCCCCGGGACACCTGGGGTTTTTTAAAAAAACCCCCCCACCCCCCCGGGGTCACCCCGGGGGGAAAACCCCAAAACCCCTTTTTTTGAAAAAAAAAAAAAAAAAAAAAAAAAGGGGGGGGGACGGGGAAAACCCTGGGGCCAAACCCCCTCCCCCCAAAACCCCCCCCAAACACCCAACCCAGCAAAACCCGGGCCCAACCCACCCCCCCCCCAAAACCCCAAACCGGGGCAAACCCCTTACCCCTCCGGTGGAAAAAAAAAGGGCGGCCCGGGATATCCCCCCCCTTCCCCTTCCCCCCCCCCCAAGGGGGTTTCAAAAACCCCTCCCCGAAAACACCCAAGCTACTCCGGATACCGAGAGGGATCGGGGCATCCCCAGGCAATCCAATTCCACGGCAACTACGCCACGCCAAGAAACCCCAACGAATGGATGGACCCCGTGTCCTTTCCCCCCCCTAGGAAATAGCGGCCTGTGAAGAAATCCCAAAGGCCCAAAAAAAGGGAAGGGGAAAAGGGGGGGGGTGAGGGGGAGGAGGGGGAATGGAAAAAAAGGGGGGGATGGGATAGGGGGGGGGAAATGGGGGGGAAAAGGTCGGGCTGAGGAAGAAACCGAAGACTAATTCCCCAGACCAAGACCTCTTTACCCCCAAGGACCCCCCTTGAAGAGGTTGCAAATGAAAACTTTCAAAATTTTATCCATATTGCAGCCAAGTCCTTTTCGTCATTTTGTTGTTTTTGACCAAAGTTATTATAACTATTTTCCCAAAATTAACTTCCCTCATCCATCATCCTTTTTATCAGCTTTGGCCATGTTTCATTTTTGGGAAGCACGGTATAAGTATTTTTTCTGGTCCCTGGACATCCAGTGGGGGGCAATGAACATGCAGACCGAGTCACTAGGTCAGCTATTTAAACCTCCCGTTTCCCCTGGGGGGAATTTTTTTACATGGACTATTTTTCAGTGCCCTCACCAAAACCTACATTCTGGCAACAAAATTGGGCCTATTTAAAAAAAATTGTTTTCTTACAAACCCTTTAGGATTTTCCCGGGCCCCCTCCCATCATTGTCAGGGTTTGGGGGGCTGCACCCCACATTTTTTTTATTGGGCACTCCAACTCGTCATGGATATCACACGAGAAACAACTGGGACTCTAGGGGGAATGGGAAAGAATTCTTCCTCCATAAGCAAAGCAGTCTAAAGGTGACTAAAAACTAGGAGCAAGGGGGTAGTAAACCCTTCTCCCGTAAGCATTTCAAAGTTAAAAAGAAAAACTTTTCTTTTTCTTTTGGGCTACCCCGCTTTAGGGATATGGTTGGGGCATTGAAAGAAAAGAAACAAAATGGCACACTTTGTGTGAGCGTCAGGTCACAAAAGTCCCTTTTAGCTAACTTATAGACTGTTCTGCCTTCGGGAAGTAGGGTTATCCGATATTAAACCACCACCGTACCACTGAACCCCTTGGGGAAAAGGGACAAATTTATTTTCAACCAGACTTTTTAAAAAGAAACAACCTATTATGTCACTTTTATTTTACTTGCTCAAAAACCCCCACCACGCTAACCCCCTGAACTTTATGCACCTTTTCTTTCACTCATTCTTAACTTTCACATACGTACGTCACTTCCTCTATTCTTCCCCCCCAAAAAGGAAATAATGAGTAGTGTTTTTAAATCCTGTAAATAAAGTCGAAATGGATTCTAAGGGAAAAAATATTGCTATTATTTACTGACATTGCAAAAATTATGGCTAAAACGTCAGATTTTTCCTTTTTTTTTTCTGTGCATTATTTAACTCATTGCACAAGATTTTCTAGATTTTAATTTTAAATCTGCAGTAAATATTTTTCAGTTTTTACATTTGGCTTTAATTTGTTTTTTTTAGGTATGTTCATATTTCAAATTACTTTTTTTTTTTTTTTTTC
>NC_069416.1:54549543-54752301 GCF_026875155.1 Cherax quadricarinatus
TTTTGCTGGGTCCCTGGACATGCCTAGGTGGAGGGCAATGAACATGCAGACCGAGTCACTAGGTCAGCTATTTAAGACCTCCAGATTTTCCATGGGGGAATTTCTTACATGGACTATTTTTCAGTGCTCTCTCACCACCTCTACAATTGCTGGCAACAACATTGGTCCATATTGTAAAAGAAATTGTTTTCTTACAAACCATGTTAGGATTCTGGCTGCCATCCTCCCATCATTGTCAGGTTTGGGAGGCTGCACTCTCACATTTACTTATTGGACACTCACAACTCGCTCATGGATATCACACGGAGAAACAACTGGCACTCTATGGGGAAGTGGAACAGAATTCTTCCTCCATAAGCAATGCATGTCGTAAGAGGTGACTAAAATGCTAGGAGCAAGGGGCTAGTAACCCTTCTCCTGTATGCATTACTAAAGTTAAAAAGAAAAACTTTTCTTCTTCTTTTGGGCTACCCTGCTTCAGTGGGATATGGTTGGTGCATTGAAAGAAGAAGAAACAACTGGCACTACTTTGTGTGAGCTGTCAGGTCACAATGTCCATTCAGCATAACTTAATAGACTGTTCTGCCTATTCGAGTGCAAGTAGGATCATATCCGATATCTAAACCACCACCGTACACACTGAACCTCCTTGGCGAAAGGTACAAATTTGATTTTCAACTCAGACTTTTAAAATGAAGCTAACCTATTATGTCAGCTTTGATTTTACTTGCTCTAACCCCTCACCACTGCTAACCCCCTGAACTTTATGCACCTTTACATTTCACTCATTCTTAACTTTCACATACTGTACGTCTACTTCCTCATATTCTTCCCCAAAAGAGGAAATAATGAGGTAGTGTTGTTTAAATCCTGTAACTAAAGTCGATATGGTATTTCTAAGGCTAGACAAATAGTTGCTAGTTATTCACTGACATTGCAAAAGTTAGTGTGCTAATCAGTCAGATTTTTCCTTGTTTTTTCTGTGCATTATTTAACTCATTGCACAAGATTTTCTAGATTTAATTTTAAATCTGCAGTAAATATTTTACAGTTTTTACATTAGTGGCTTTAATTTGTTTGTTAGGTATGTTCATATTGCAAATTACTATTTTTTTTTTTTTTTTTTCCAACAAGTCGGTCGTCTCCCACCGAGGCAGGGTGACCCAAAAAAGAAAGAAAATCCCCAAAAAGAAAATACTTTCATCATCATTCAACACTTTCACCACACTCACACATTATCACTGCTTTTGCAGAGGTGCTCAGAATACAACAGCTTAGAAGCATATACGTATAAAGATACACAACATATCCCTCCAAACTGCCAATATCCCAAACCACTCCTTTAAAGTGCAGGCAATGTACTTCCCATTTCCAGGACTCAAGTCCGACTATATGAAAATAACCGGTTTCCCTGAATCCCTTCACTAAATATTACCCTGCTCACACTCTAACAGTTCGTCAGGTCCCAAGTATCATTCGTCTCCATTCACTCCTATCTAACACGCTCATGCACGCTTGCTGGAAGTCCAAGCCCCTCGCCCACAAAACCTCCTTTACCCCCTCTTTCCAACCCTTTCGAGGACGACCCCCTACCCCTCTTTCCTTCCCCTATAGATTTATATGCTTTCCATGTCATTCTACTTTGATCCATTCTCTCTAAATGACCAAACCACCTCAACAACCCCTCTTCTGCCCTCTGTCTAATGCTTTTATTAACTCCACACCTCCTAATTTCCACACTCCGAATTTTCTGCATAATATTTACACCACACATTGCCCTTAGACAGGACATCTCCACTGCCTCCAACCGTCTCCTCGCTGCTGCATTTACCACCCAAGCTTCACATCCATATAAGAGTGTTGGTACTACTATACTTTCATACATTCCCTTCTTTGCCTCCATAGATAACGTTTTTTGACTCCACATATACCTCAACGCACCACTCACCTTTTTTCCCTCATCAATTTCTATGATTAACTCATCCTTCATAAATCCATCCGCCGACACGTCAACTCCCAAGTATCTGAAAACATTCACTTCTTCATACTCCTCTCCCCAATTTGATATCCAATTTTTCTTTATCTAAATCATTTGATACCCTCATCACCTTACTCTTTTCTATGTTCACTTTCAACTTTCTACCTTTACACACACTCCCAAACTCATCCACTAACCTTTGCAATTTTTCTTTAGAATCTCCCATAAGCACAGTATCATCAGCAAAAAGTAACTGTGTCAATTCCCATTTTGAATTTGATTCCCCATAATTTAATCCCACCCCTCTCCCGAACACCCTAGCATTTACTTCTTTTACAACCCCATCTATAAATACATGTATATTAAACAACCATGGTGACATTACACATCCCTGTCTAAGACCTACTTTTACCGGGAAGTATTCTCCCTCTCTTCTACACACCCTAACCTGAGCCTCACTATCCTCATAAAAGCTCTTACAGCATTTAGTAACTTACCACCTATTCCATAAACTTGCAACATCTGCCACATTGCTCCTCTATCCTCATATGCCTTTTCTAAATCCATAAATGCAATAAAAACTTCCCTACCTTTATCTAAATACTGTTCACATATATGCTTCAATGTAAACACTTGATCTACACATCCCCTACCCACTCTGAAGCCTCCTTGCTCATCCGCAATTCTACATTCTGTCTTACCTCTAATTCTTTCAATTATAACCCTACCGTATACTTTTCCTGGTATACTCAGTAAACTTATTCCTCTATAATTTTTACAATCTCTTTTGTCCCCTTTCCCTTTATATAAAGGGACTATACATGCTCTCCGCCAATCCCTAGGTACCTTCCCCTCTTTCATACATTTATTAAACAAAAGTATCAACCACTCCAACACTATATCCCCCCCTGCTTTTAACATTTCTGTCGTGATCCCATTAGTTCCAGCTGCTTTACCCCCTTTCATTCTACGTAATGCCTCACGTACCTCCACCACACTTACATTCTACTCTTCTTCACTCCTAAAAGATGGTATACCTCCCTGGCCAGTACATGAAATTACCGCCTCCCTTTCTTCCTCAACATTTAAAAGTTCCTCAAAATATTTTCGCCATCTACCTAATACCTCCCTCTCCCCATCTACTAACTCCCCTACTCTGTTTTTAACGGACAAATCCATACTTTCCCTAGGCTTTCTTAACTTGTTTAACTCACTCCAAAATTTTTTCTTACTTTCATTAAAATTTCTTGACAGTGCCTCTCCCACTCTTTCATCTGCTCTCCTTTTGCACTCTCTCACCACTCTCTTCACCTTTCTTTTACTCTCCATATACTCTGCTCTTCTTATAACACTTCTGCTTTGTAAAAACCTCTCGTAAAGCTACCTTTTTCTCTTTTATCACACCCTTTACTTCATCATTCCACCAATCACTCCTCTTCTCCTCCTGCCCCACCCTCCTATAACCACAAACTTCTGCCCCACATTCTAATACTGCATTTTTTAAAACTATTCCAACCCTCTTCAACCCCCCACTACTCATCTTTGCACTAGCCCACCTTTCTGCCAATAGTCGCTTATATCTCGCCCGAACTTCCTCCTCCCTTAGTTTATACACTTTCACCTCCCTCTTTACTTGTTGTTGCCACCTTCCTCTTTTCCCATCTACCTCTTACTCTAACTGTAGCTACAACTAAATAATGATCTGATATATCAGTTGCCCCTCTATAAACATGTACATCCTGGAGCCTACCCATCAACCTTTTATCCACCAATACATAATCTAATAAACTACTTTCATTACGTGCTACATCATACCTTGTATATTTATTTATCCTCTTTTTCATAAAATATGTATTACTTATTACCAAATTTCTTTCTACACATAGCTCAATTAAAGGCCTCCCCATTTACATTTACCCCTGGCACCCCAAATTTACCTACTACTCCCTCCATAACATTTTTACCCACTTTAGCATTGAAATCCCCAACCACCATTACTCTCACACTTGATTCAAAACTCCCCACGCATTCACTCAACATTTCCCAGAATCTCTCTCTCTCCTCTACACTTCTCTCTTCTCCAGGTGCATACACGCTTACTATAACCCACTTTTCACATCCAATCTTTATTTTACTCCACATAATCCTTGAATTTATGCATTTGTAGTCCCTCCTTTTACTATATAGACATAAAAATCTATACTCTATGTGCTATAATGAAGCAATACTCTGGAAAAAATATACAGCAGGGCCCCGCTTTACGGCGTTCTGCTAATACGGACATTTCAAATTATGACCAAATCTCGCTATACGGCTCCCCCCACCTGTCTTTCTAATACGGTCACAGCGGCCCACCGAGTTTGTTTACATTCTCCCTGAGCACATCTTATTATGTCTGGAAACTTTCCAAAATTTCAAGTGTTTTAAAGTTATTGTATATTTTATATGTATTGTACTTGATAATTAAACTTGTGTACACCTGTACCTAAATAAACTTACACACTGTGCTGGCATGTAGGTACACATTAAAATCACTAAGAGTCTCTCTACTCTTGATGCAATAATAATAATAATAATAATAATAATAATAATAATAGTAATAATAATCTCTTGGCCGCATTAATGTCGCATATTACGTTAATATAGACATTTCCCTTAATCTATGATATTTTTTCTCAAAATTATATAAGAAACACATTATGTAACACACAAACATGATACATGCACCCACAGTATAAAAATTTATACAAATATATATGAGATGTTTACCAACGTTTTGTAGAAGTGTCGGAAGAATTACGTTTTCTCTAGCCCGTCACCTGTTACTAGGGATAACTGTAGAAAAATATTCCTTTTGTATGCCTTCACTTTATAGCTATAATTCTGTACTAACTTGTACACAGTGTAAGAGTATTTGTTTCGTGATTTAATTATTATAATAATAATAAAAATATTATACGGTAAAAGTTTCACAAACTCTTACAAATGTACATGAATGAACTAAAACTGGACACGTATTAATACCGTCTTATTTCGCCTGACCGAGTGATCGTCCACAACCTGTTCAGTTTGTTTGTTTGTTTACGCTGTCTGAGCTCGGTGTATCATTAAATGTTGTATATTACGTTAATATATACATTTTCATTAATCCATCCGTGATATTTTTTTTCAAAATTATATAATAAACACGATACATAACATAAATACATAACAACATATGTGTAGAGAACCTAGGATAACCCAAAAAAGTCAGAGTGACTTACTTCCATTGCCTTCACTCAGAGCATCATTTCTTCTCAAAATGATGTTACATGAGAATGGGAGTGTTCTTCTTTATTTATTCTACCGTATCAATGTAGAGACAACCTGTACACAATGTAACTTGTACACAAACCAGACGTGTACACTGTTTACAAAACTTACCTTCGCCTGGTTTGTTTACATAACTCTGCGCCTGTCCTCTCTCATGCACTCATTCTTTCTCTCTGGTATGGTAGCCTGGCTGACTACCATACATCCCACACTTTTTTAAAATAAATACTACTAAATCTCACCCTTTTTTTTTAAAGGTAAGAAAGAGTGAAGTATATCATTTTATCGCTTGGGATGCTTAAATTCATAGAATATATGGTGGGGGGTTTGGGCCTGTATGGTACCCTGGCTGATACAATACCACATTGATTTTTACAATAAATACTACTCTTACCCATTTTTTAAAGGTAAGAAATGAGTGAACGGGTATATACATTTTATCGCTCTGGGATTCTTAAATCAAGAATAGCATGTGTGGGTGGGGTGGCCCTGGTTGGTACCCTGGTGATACCCCCCCGTATAAGGGGGCCCCTCCTGTATTTTTTTTCAAAAAATAATTTTTATGATTTTTTGGAATATTAATTTATGAGAGAAAAACCTGTTTAAAATTGAATTTTATTGATTATGAAAAAAAAGTTGCACATTTTAAATTTTTATCTGTTACCCTTTTCAAGGGGGGCTCCTTGGGGGGTGAAGAGGCTTTTTTCGGGGAAATTACCCCTGTCGGTTTTTCCTCAACAAATAATAACCCCCCATTCTCCCCTCCCCTATCCCATCCCCCCCTTTTTCCATTCCCTCCTCCTCCCCACCCCCCCCTTTTGCCCTCCTCTTTTTGGCCTTTGGGATTTCTCCCACAGGCGCGCAGTTCCTGGTGGGGAAAGGCCCCGGGGTCCCCCCATTCCATTGAGGTTCTTGGCGGTGGCTAGTTTGGGGGAATTGGGATCGCCGGGGGGGGGGGATGTCCGATCCCTCCCCGTATCCCGGGTGTTTGGGGTGTCTTTGGGGAGGGGTGTATTTTGGGAGCCCCTTTCGGATTCCGGGGGTTGGGGCCCGAAGGAGGTATGTTTGTGGGGGATATCCGGCCGCCCTCTCTTTTGTCCCCCGAGGTAGCTCGGCAGATGTGAGGTTGCTACCCCGGATTGTGTTTACTGGCAAAAGGGTGGGGTATGCAGGGTTTCCATGCTGCATTGCGTATAGTGGTGCGGGGGTCCTCTTGGGGGTGGGGGGGATTTGGCCCTTTTTCCTTCCTCCTGGGAACTTTTCCCCCCCGCTCCCCCTTTTTTATTTTTTTTTTTATTTTTATTTTCTTTTTTTTTTTTTTTTTTTTCTTAAAAACAAAAAGCAAAGGAGAACCTAACCATGGAAAAACCCAACCCATAACCCCATACCCCGACCCCTTCTTGATACCGCCCCCCTTCGACCCTGCCTTGTGTTAGACCACTCTTCGGACACCCCTAGCCCCTGTACCTTTTGTGGTGCTTTTTCCCTCCCCTGCTTCGGGTACGGGGTTCAAAGACTCTTCATTTTTTAAAAACTCCGTTCCTTTGCTTGTTCCGGTTCTCCCTTACGGTACGGCAATTTTCGAACCCCCGCCCTTTCACCCCGACCAACCCCGGTCCTACCCCCAAAAAGCCAACGTCAATCTCCTGATGATGCTTTTTGTTCCCTTTCCCCATTCTTTTCAGAAAAAACCGACACTAAAGCACTCCTCTCCACGCTCATTTTCGGACCACACAAGGGACTAAATTCTTTATTTTGCCCGAATTCTTCTTCTCCCTCCCTTTTTCTCCCTGTATTGCAAAAGCGCTCCTGCGTCATTTTGGGTAGAGATTTTTCATTTCAGCTCTAAAGAGCGGACGTGCATCTCATGCCCAAAAACTCCCCAAGTATGATCTTTTCCCCTTTCGAATATCGATATCCCCTATCCATTAAAAAAACATCTTTCTCTAAATTTTGTAGTGTTGTCATTCTCCCCCATCCTAGTCAACAATTTCCGTCATGTGGCAATGATATTCTTGAACGCTGGAACTCCGGGATCTCCCAACCCTCAAAGTAGAACTTATGTCCTTCCTCCCCGGGGGCGGGACTTTACCTTCAATGGGCTTTTTTAACTTTTGACAGCCGAGAACTCCCGTCCTCTGATTGTCGCGGGAAAACAGTTCATGTTCAAAAGGTGATCCCTACCCCGAAAACAATGAGAAATTGCTGGCTTTTTGGCCACCCGCGAAATTTTGCAGATCCATGGCCGAATCCCCAGTCTGTGGTGCAGACGACATTCAATAAAATTTTGCAGTAAACCTCCATTTTGCCTTAATTGTAATGAAGCTCCCCTTCGTACTCCCCCCGTTCCCGGGTCTTTTAAATGAACGTGAAATCTGTTGCCAAAAGAGGAGAAGGTCCCCCTTTGCATGACAGTTATTCATCCCCGTCCAAGGGAGACTACCCCTTTTTTATTCTCGGTTTCCAAACCCCCCCATTCTGGGGTCCCATCTTCTGCAGCCCCCTCTGTTGTTACCCCCCCCATAGCCCTCCAATCTAATCCTTTTGCTGTCCTTGGCTCTGACACCCGACTACACTCAGTCTGTTCTCACATTTTTGGGGGTCCTTCCTACAACCCCAGTTTTGACAAGGCCTCGTGCCCCTAATACCAATCCCCCTTACTTCCAAAGCCCCAAAAAACCCACTTTGCTCAAATCTTTTTTCCCTTCCTTCCCTTCTTCCACCTCCACATTTTTACCTTTTTCCAGTTCTGTACCTATTTTTTTCCCTCTCTCTGGCTTATTAAAAGTGTGGAGTTCACCCTCCTCCTCGTACTATGCCTTCCACCCCCGTCCCCCCCCAAGTTTCCCTCTTCTGCCCTCCCGGTTTCTCCCTCTTCTGTCCCCCCCCCCATTTCACCCCAGCCCCTTTACACTTTTCCCCTCCCCCTCTACTTTGGTCAGTCATTACTGTCCCAATCTTTATCCCCCTCCCCCCTTCTATCTAAATATGGTCCCCCAACATCTTTAAATTTCAGAAAATTGAAGCCATTTCAAAATATATTGCAGAGACAAAACCCTTCAATGGACATGATTCATTCCCTTTTTTTCTCCCCCTCTCCTCCATCTTCACAACCCCTTTCTTCGCAACGCCCGTTCTTCGCTGCTTGAAGCTTCCAATGCCACCACACGATTTTTTCAAACCCCTCTATCCGTAGGTGCCTTTACCTACAGATTCCGGGGGGATTTCTTCCCCCAATTGGGCTATTTCGTGGATATCGCGGCCCCCGGGTAATCGGGGGGCTTCAGATGTTGCTTTCCCGGTTTTCCCGTGGTGCTTGTTACAAGAACCAAAAAATTTCACTCGGGTGTTTTCCCAAACCCTTTAGGTATAATTTATTATTCTTCAGACCTTTCTCAGATGGGCTTTAATGAAAGTGCCCTTCTTTACGCAATGATTTTCCGTACTGTCAAATTTTTAACCCGTGCAACACTGCAGCCCTACCACTTGAATAAGTGGTTTACAATATTTTCTTTATATACTCTCCTTCCGGAATTTTCTATCCCAGAATTTTTCCCTTTTTTGTTTCATCCTTACCCCCACCACTTCTGTTATTGGGGAAATTTTTAATGCCCACCATTTCCTCGGGGGGGGGGGTCTCTTGTGACTCACTGGCATCCGTTGGGGCTTTTCCGCCCCTCACCCCCTCCAGTTTAAATACAGGCACTCCCCCCCATTTTGTCCTGTACTCTACTCTCTTTTCAAACGATCTATCATCTGCTCTTCCTCCCCCTCACTAGATTCACGGGTCTTTCTACCGGACTTACCCGACAGCGATTTTTCCAATCATTCTTATCTCCTTCCTATTCACACCTTTCCGTAGCCCCCGTTGGCAATTTGATCGGGGGAAATTGGGGTCTTTACTCACACCCCACTGTTTTTGTGAGGGTTCCCCCTTATCCCCCATTTTTTGTCCTCACATCTTCTCGTGTCTTTTTTACAGCAGCTTTCATTCTATACCCCCCCAAACCCCAGGCAGGCATTCTCGAATGCGTCCTTGGGGGTTCTGTTTTGCCGTGCAGTCTTTGAAGCCTCTGCATGGGGGAGGTACGGTACAATGACCCCCTGAGAGATTTTTGATTTTAAGCAGAACGGCCCATCGCTCGCCCCTGCATCCGTGAACTAAACCCCTTTTTGGCGAGACTGTTTCCCCATCACCCCTGCTTCTTCTTGAGTGCAGTCTGGAAAAAAGTGAGGAAATGGTGGTAAATACTCTCCGACCCGGCTCCTGTTCTACGGGCGTGGTGTGATGTAGCAAACCCTCTCACGTTGCCATGAACTTTGGGACAATTGGTCCGTATTTCCCGAGGGCTCCATCTTGCCCCCCATTTCTTTCCCCAAAGTCTGCCAGAGAGTTGTACCCTTGGACTTTTCTTCTCTCAAGAAAAACAGATAAAGTGCCTTTTTACACTTTAAGAACTTAAGGGCAACGCTCTCCTTGCCGTCATGGTGCTGGGGGTGACGACATTTTATATTCGTATGTTACAAATTTCATCGGTCAGCCCCCGGGGTTCCCTTACCCCTTCAAACTTATTTTGGGGACAAAGGAGTTCTTCCCCGCTGTGGAAATCTGCCCTTTTTTTCCCCCTTTTCCCCAAAAAAAGGGTCTACGGACAGATGCCCCCCACATCTCCCATCGCTTTATGTGCATTTTCAAAGGGGGGAACGTCTCGTAAATCGACGTTTAATGTGGGATTTTTGAGACACACAAAAGTCTCTCCTCTAGTCAATATGGCTTTCGTAAGGGTGTTTACCTAGACCCTTACTATGCTTGGTCGCATTTGTAATGCCTTTGCGAAAAATCACTGGTTATTGCCATATTTTTGCCCTTTAGAAGGATTGACACAATTGGAGGGATAATTTTTGGCCCCGGCCCATTCCTTAGGCCCCGGGCAATTACCACCTTCCCCTTAAAAATTTTTTTCTGACAGACATTTCCGTGTTCGAGTCAGTAAAGTTCTTTCCCCGGACTTCGTCCAAGCTGAAGGTGTCCCCCAGGGGGTGTTTTTAAAACACAAAACTTTTTCTCTTGCTATAAATGATTTGCCTCTGTTCTTCCACCCAAAATTTTGGTCATCCTCTATGCTGAACTTCGCTTTTGCTTGTGCAGGCGCGACTGTCATTTATGCAGTTTCTCCCGCAGCGGTGACCCTGTTTCCCCTTGGGGCCCCCCGCTGGGTTTAAATTTTCAAGTACCAAAACTCCCAAATTACTTCACTAGACTCTCTGTTATCTCCTCATCCCTTTTTATCTCTATGGCTCCCGATCCCCAAAGTGATACAGGTAGGGTTTTTAGGCCTTTTCTTTTGACCGTAGGTTATCTGGAAACCCACATTACCTCTCGAAAGGGAACTTTTCAAGCCGGTAAACCTTCAAAAACCCCTTTCTCATTTTTTTTCCCGGGGAGTGATCGTCGAGTCTGCTTCGCCTACATTTGCCCTCGTTTTTTTCGAAATCGTATGGTGACCAAATTTTTTTCCCGGCCTCTCCTGCACTCTCTCTAGCCTTAAATCATCCATCCCCGGTTTCGTTTGTGCCTTGGTGCTTTTCCCCTCTTCCCCCGTTTGGGGCCTCTATGCAAAAGCGAATGTTCCATCCCCTTTTTATTCCGTGATGCCCCTTTCCTTCGCTATATGTACGCTCTCACGATCTTTTCCCAACCCTTTCCCTTTATAGAATGGTCACCCATATTAGTAGAATTCTTTATTCGTTCGCCCCCCTGTTTGCTCCGTCCCTTTTTTTCTTCGCCTACATTCATCTTGTCTTCCTTTGTTACCACCTTTTATATGTTTTGTAGATCTCCTTTTCCCTACCCCCCCGGAAGTTCCAGCTGTTCGGGCTGTTCTTTTTTCACTCCTTGCTCGAAAGCTAACGCCTACGGCTTCCCACTCTCTTTTTCTTGATCACTTCCACTCCCATTTTTCATGCCACGCTGTGTACACAGATGGCTCTAAGTCTTCAGATGGCGTCGGATTCGCAGCAGTGTTTCCGGACAGCGTCGTGCGGGGGCATTTACTATCTTCGGCTAGCATTTTTACTGCTGAAATGTATGCCATTCTTGCAGCACTTATTCGTATCGCATCTATGCCTGGGTCATCATTTGTGGTAGTCTCAGACTCCCTTAGTGCTCTACAGGCTATACGAAAATTTGATACATCTCACCCCCTAGTTCTCCGTATCCAACTTTGGCTACTCCGTATCTCTACGAAGCATAAAGATATTATTTTTTGTTGGGTCCCTGGTCATGTCAACATACAGGGCAATGAACAGGCAGACACTGCTGCGCGGTCAGCAGTACATGACCTACCAATTTCCTATAGAGGTGTTCCATTTCTGGACTATTTTGCTACAATAGCTGCCCACCTTCGCGCCTTTGGCAACAACGTTGGTCCAACTCTCCCTGGTAACAAATTTCTTTTCTATTAAACCGAGCATAGTTACTGGCTGTCTTCTTGTCATCAGTGCCGTGGTTTGGGAGACCACTCTCTCCTGCCCTTCGCATTGGCCCACTCGTCTTACTCACGGGTATCTCATGGAGAGGCACCCTGTACCTCTCTGTGAGCAGTGTCAAGTTCCAGTATCGATTAGACACATTCTGTTAGACTGCCCTCTCTATCAACGAGCACGCAGAATTTATCTCCAACGCCATCTTCGTTCTACTACTCTCTCTTTCCCCTTCCCTTCTTGCTGATGGACCCTCCTTTAATCCTGACTCTCTCATTGACTTCTTGACGACTGATTTACTCCACAAACTCTGATGATGATACCTTACGCACTTCCCTCAGCCCTTTCTAGCTCAGTCTCATGCTGCCCTTTACCCTTTCACCATCCACTGCTCCGCTGTTATCCGTAACCTATTACTCATCCACCTCCCTTTTGCCACCTGATGCCCTCGCTTCCTTCCTGCCCTGCAGCGCTGTATAGCCCTTGTGGCTTAGCGCTTCTTTTTTTGATTATAATAATAATGTATCTGTATATCAAAAAGTATTCATTATCGAAGTTTGTCATTGGCTAAAATTATATATTAGAACAATTTTTCATTTATCTCCATATTATAAGGGTCATTTATGCTTCTTGCATCCTAGTTTTTTTCATATAGAGTATTACACTAAAAAAATATTTAAACTTTTCTACTTGCCTAATATTTAATAAATAAGAGAGTATAGTTTTTATATTAGCTTGTGCTAATATGCCAGAGATGCATAGACACTACAATTTCCCTTCAAACTGAAATATTCCCACCCCTCCTTTGAAGTGCAGACACTGTACTCCCACCTCCAGGACTCAAGCCCGGCTAACTGGTTTCCCCGAATTCCTTCACAAAATGTTACCTAGCTCACACTCCAACAGCCTGTCAAGTCCTAATAATCATTTGCCTCCACTTATATATTTTCATCATGTAGGATATATAAACAAAAAGAATCTCATGTTTTTTATGTAACCATGAAGACAAGTAAAAATCTAAATAATATACAACAGAATTGCACTTGGACATCTGGAATTATATATGAATATGTATGATACATACTATGTATGCATCTCTTCATCCAAACAGCGCTTTTTTCCTCGAGGACTGGAACTGACCCAAGACTGTCTGAGAGATGCTTGTAGCTCTTGAGTTTCATTTATATAACTAGATAACTCATGTTCACGCATGGCAGGAAGAACACCAGGAATGTATCCCGCAAACACCTGCAAGGTATGACACTTAAGAAATATGCTTGGATACTATAGCACTGATATTATATGCTAAAATTCTTATTTAAATTGGATAATTTCTTGCAAATATGCTTAGCATATATCACAAGAGTGCTACCATCCTGCAAAACTGGTTAGACTTTAAAATGTATGACTGACATTTTCCTTATATGTACCATACACTTTTTCTGCAACTCACAAAATTCCAAATCATGAAGAGATTGAATTTAAATAATTCTTAATTCTGAGTGCAAATCAACACAAACATACCTGTGGGTATCTCTGGGCATATTCTGGATTGAGATTGTGAAGGCTCTTTACAAGCGATGCTAAAACATGAGGTGCTATAGAAAAGGGAGTCCTTTCTGTAGTTTGTTTTACCATTACTGAAATATATGACAAATGTGCATCATGAAATAAGGTACATTATACTTAAAGTAGATTTTATATTTCTTTAATAATGAAACAAACTTGCCTCACATTCCCCAGGTGCTATATGACCCCCTACGGGATTAGTGCTTAATCAGATACTACCTCTGACCTGTGATGTATTTGTACGTGTGACTAGTTTCACGAGAGCTCCTGCTCCTGAAGCCAGGATTCTCTGATGTCAACTATGCTGTGCTGTCTGTGGTGTGCTGACCCACATATCCTTCACAGCCTGGTTGATCAATCATTCGAGGTAGCGATCCAGTTTCCACTAAGACTTACACTTGTTCCTGCAGTATTTCCGATATCTGCTGGCAATGTCTTGAATAGTTTAGGCCCACAGATACTGATACAGTGCTCTTGTACTGAAAACCCATATAACAGACTGGAAAGGAGCTAGGGAAAATCGCAAAATTCTAATGCTATTTCTTCCACTCAGCCCTTTTTCAAGCTACTTTGTTTGAAACTGCCCAAAATCATCTCTCTCAACTAATACCATGAAACAGTCAAAAAAAAAAAAACATAAAACTGCCCTAGAAAACACCTCAAAGTCACTATTTTAAGCCAAACAAGGTCTGAGATTTGCTTCTCTCATTGTGCACTGCGTGCAGCAAGGCGTTTTTATACTGTACACGCTCACCACACAGACCATTCTCTCATGTCTAGGCCAAAATTTACAGCTCAGCATATTTGAGGAAGCTGTGCTTAAAACATAGATCTACATTAGCGACACTGGCATCAATGACAGATCTATGTCGGAGACTGAGAAAGGGTTAAATCTGTTGTTATTCAGCAGAAATCAGCTTTTAATAATAATCAGTCATTAAAGTTCCAGGCAACACACCCTTCTTATTCAAAAGATTAAATTTACTTGAAATATAAAATGTTCACACTTTCTACTGTGCATGCCATGCCTACAAGACACTCAATATAAACATTAACCCAGATCTTACGTTCTATCTGGAAAGCTGCAACATACCACATGGACACAATACAATGACCTAATATCTCCTTGATATTCCATGTGTATAACTTCACCTGTTCATAAACTCCATGCAAATCAAGTAAAAAATATGGAACTGCATAAAAATGCCAAATGTTCCCCATCTGCCAACATCTTTACTAATATTGTTAAAAAGCACCTCTTAAATCTCACGTAACTATTATATTCATTAACTGTTTGTCAATTCTCATGCTTTGATTTCATCACCATAGTTCAAGCACTCCATAACATACAGATCATTAAACTGAAGCAAATTTAATGTAATTTATTTCTAATTGTCCATTTATAAATAAATTACTCAAGCTGTACTGATACACAATGACTAGATTTATCTCTTAGGCCTAGACTGTAGTAATATGTAAGCTCTATGATTAGTTTTCCCGAAATGCACTTCATAGTAAGTGGCATTCTTCTGAGCTTTCAACTGTATCAAATTATATTTATATTGCAATGCAACTATCAAAATAAATAAAAAATGTAATTAATTGAATTGTAAAACTAATTACTGTAGCCTCTTTATGGCTCATAAGAAAAATTATTAATTACACTGGCAGCTCAAAAGTAGAAACAGGCACAGTACAAACATCCTTACAAATTCATGGGCTTCAATTATCCAACATTTTTAATGACAAAACCCCATAAATGTATCCACTGGTTTTTCTGGTTTTGATTATCCAGTGTTTGTACCATTGAACACCCCTTGAATATTTTGCCCAAACTGAAAACTAATCATAAAATTTAATTCCAATTATGTTCAATGATGCACTGCTGATAGATTACAAAGATATGGTCTCTGAAACACAAAATAAACCCAAATCTAAACAAAATTTGTCAGGAATATGTAATTTTGCATTATTTGCATTTTTTTTTAATTCATGGAACCTCTAGCAATGTGACCCCCACAAATCTATAGGAATGACTGTGTAGTGTGTGTTAACAGACTATACTGTGTGTGTTTATGGAAATAAAAAACTGCCTGAAAATGTATGGCTGACTACTATCCAATGCTGCAGTGTAAATATGATTAAGATTAAAGACCCATGAAACTCCCTCTCATTACAGTAGCTCTTGATCCAAGGCACTTTCCCACAAGTGTAATAATAATCTATTGGAAACTATAGAAAAATTCATTATCTCACTGCATACTAGTACAGTACATACTCTGTTCCAAACTCTTACCCATTAATTTTTCAATAACTGGATCTATAACAGATTTGCAGAATAAATTCTGAAGTTCTGTTCTTAAATCTGATGATAATTTTGTCGAAACATACACCTTATTCTGAAAAGAAAAAAATTCTAATTATAATAATCCTGCCAACTTCAGTATGTAACTTTAATGAGCGGTGAAAAAAAAATACAGTAAGTATTTCATAACTACAGTATTTATGTTTTGGAGTGAACATCGGTGATTAAGAATACTTGGAATCAAGCCAAAATTGGGCAACTGATCATTCCAGAGAACTCTCAAATCAACATCAATAGCCATTCTAGGGAAGGGGTGGGGGAAATGCTTTAATGCTGATGAAAAGCTCTTAATCCAAGGAATTTGAGCCACCCTCCCCATTGGATCAAACCTAATTAATTACTTCCCACTTCCCAGGTGGTGTATGGTCCTTAAGGGTTTAGAACTACCTCATGAAATACTCTAATAATAATCAGCATCCACTAAATATAGACAGACTGTAAACAAAGAGCCAACATTGGTATGTATTGTTTGCTAGTAAAGTATGCATGGGTTCTGCACCTATTTAGAACATGTGAATGAACAACTGGTGACAGGTACTAGTCACACAAATTTTTTTACAGTAGGTCAGTTTGTCAGGTTAAGATGAGTTAGGTTAGGTTTTAGATGCTGTGACTTTTTTTTTTTACTTATCGAAAGCCTGTAATTGTTTTACATGATGGTAGGAATGCTGGTGTCCTTTTTTCTGTCTCATAAACATGCAAGATTTCAGGTACGTCTTGCTACTTCTACCTACACTTAGGTCACTACACATACATGTACAAGCATATATGCACACACCCCTCTGGGTTTTCTTTTATTTTCTTTCTAGTTCTTGTTCTTGTTTATTTCCTCTTATCTCCATGGGGAAGTGGAACATAATTCTTCCTCCATAAGCCATGCTTGTTGTAAGAGTTGACTAAAATGCTGGGAGCAAGGGGCTAGTAACCCTTCTCTTGTACACATTAAAGTTAAAAAGAGAAACTTGTTTTTCTCACTGTAACTCATCTAGTGACCAAATGAACTATTATTGCCTTCCTAAACTTAAGTTAACCTTTAAGTTTGCCCGAAATGCTCTGCATACAAAGGGGCTTTTGGCATGTACACAACTATTATATTCCTCTGTACAACCATGTATCATGTCAAAATAAACATCTTAATCTTTTTTGGGCCACCCTGCTTCAGTGGGATACGGCCAGTTTGTTGAAAGATTTAGACAACCCTCTTCCCTCTCCCTCTTTTTTTCTCTCCTCTGAATTGCATACTCAGTGGAGGCTGAGGTAATAGCCAGGTGTACCATATATTCGTTTCAGAAGTTGTAAAACTGCTTGGTGTATATCAACAAAACTATTCAGGCATAAACTCCTTAGGCAAGATTGGTACTGGGTTAATAACAAATCATGTGTAAGGTTCCAAAGAGGATTTTTACCTGTGACCAGTTTTGGAATTGTTCCTACTCTCATGGACTGGCCCTAGGCCAAGCCTCTATTTGTAATTTTTTTTTTTTAAAGTTATCTATCACTACACCTACCTAACAAGTGTCAGAATAATAATGAATTTCCCAGTAATAATGCATGTACCCATTTTGGCTATTTTTTAAAATACCTGACCCTTTCACTGATAATCTACCAGTTCTGTATGGTATGATAAAGAAGCCCCAAAAGCAATGAAGGGTTTTGATCTAAGGAACAAACTTGATTACTTCCCAAATACCCAGACAATGCATAATTCATAGAGGTTTAGCATTTTCCCCATAGATAAAATAATTGTGTATATCAAAGAGTTATATCTGGAATCAGCTTAGTAAAATTCATATTTATGGTGTCTATCTTCAAAAAAAAGATTCCTACCATTTCAGAAGATTATTATTTTTTTTTTTTTTTTAAATTTTTGGATAGTGAGGTCACGTTTAATTGGGGAGGGGGGCTGGAGAGTGAATAATAAAAAAATTAGGGAAGCTTTCTGAACACTACAGGTTTTCCTATGGATATGTGGGCCAGCAGGCTGCCATCTGCAACAGTCTGGTTGACCATGCAAGCATAAGACAAGCCTGCCAAGCTCAGGGAGTAGAAAACCTCTTGAAACTCATCAAAGGTAAAGGTATGGAGATATAATTTACTGGATAGTTATAAATAAAAGTTTTGGTATATAATTAAGGGAGGAGGAAGTTCAGGTGATATAAGCAACTATTGGCAGAAAGGTGGGCTGGTGCAAGTATGAGTAGTGGGGGGGGGGAGTTGAAGAGGGTTGGAATAGTTTTAAAAATGCAGTATTAGAATGTGGGGCAGAAGTTTGTGGTTATAGGAGGGTGGGTGCAGGAGGAAAGGGGAGTGACTGGTGGAATGATGAAGTAAAGGGTGTGATAAAAGAGAAAAAGGTAGCTTTTGAGAGATTTTTACAAAGCAGAAGTGTTATAAGAAGAGTAGAGTATATTGGGGAGTAAATGAAAGGTGGGGGAAGAAGAGTGGGGAGAGTCAAAAGGAGAGCAGTTGATAGAGTGGTAGCGGCACTGTCAAGAAATTTTAATGAAAAATAAGAAAAAATTTTTGGATTGAGTTAAACAAGTTAAGAAGAGCCTAGTGAACAAATGATTTGTCATTCAAAACAGTAGGAGATATTAGTAGAATGGGGAGAATGGAGGTATTGGGTCGAGGCGAGAATACTTTGAGAACTTTTAAATGTCGACGTAGAAAGGGAGGCAAGTAATTTCATGCACTGACAGGAGGTAATATCATCTTTTAGGAGTGAAGAAGAGATATTGAGTGTGGGGGGGGGGGTGCGTGGGCATTACATAGAATGAAAGGGGTAAAGCAGCTGGACTGACATGATCATGACAGAGATTTTAAAAGCAAGGGGGTCACATAGTGTTGGAGTTGTTTGGTATTTTTGTTTAAAATAAACAATTTGACTGCGCGGCCGTATATAAAACGTCTACAGGTACCGGTTTGACGTATAAATACTCATAAATTCCTAGCAAGCTTCAAATCAAGCAGAAAGTCTGTAGGCCCACATGTGAGATGAATGGATCTGTGGGACAGTGTGCACCATATAAAACACCTAAAATCCTGGAGCACGCAGTGCATAATGAGAAAAAAAAAACTCAGACCATTTGTTTTTAATTAAAATGCCGACTTTGTGGTCATTTATTCGTATAGTATTTATGGTTGTATTCTCTTTTCTTGGTCTCATTTTGATAGAATTGAAAACATGTTATAGAATAGAGGTGTTTTGATTGATTTTAACTATAAAAAGAACCTAGAAATGGAGCCTCAATAGGGTGGAAATGTTGAGATTATTGCCATGTCAAAAGTAAACAAATGATGCCCATTGTCCAAAAATGTCCAACAAGCCATTCTAATATGCCAGTTATGAATGGGTGAGTTTATTGATACATTATTACAGTATTGCAGTAGTCTTGCATAATAGTAAGTCTTCTATTTTTTGTTTGAAAAAAAAAATCCAAAATTAAGAAAGAAGAGTAATATCAGAGGGGCCTGGAGGACGTGATACTGATGAACAAATAGGAAATGTTATTTTAGTAGCCAGGAATGTCTGCATTGTTCATTCAGGACCTTATTTGAAATTGTCAATTTTTTAGTTTTCGTGAATTTGGCCAAATTGCAAATTTCTTCTGACCACATTATTAGGTAGTTTGAAACGTAAATGGGCAGTTTCTTGTACTCAATCGATAGAAAAAATGGAGTACTAAAGAAACATCTATAAGTGGGCGACTGGAACAAGGGAATTAGCCAAAATAGGCTCAAAGTGGGCGAAATCGCCAATTTGTAAACAGTGCCGAGGTCGCTAACTTCGCTAGAGCATAATTCCGTCAGTTTTCCATCAAATTTCGTTTTTTTGGTGTCATTACAATCGGGAAAAGATTCTCTATCATTTCATAAGAAAAAATAATTTTTTTTTTTTAACGTTTTGTGACACACTAGAGACACCTCAGGATTGGGGGTTGCGACAGTCAAAGGGTTAATAAACGTATGAAAGAGGGGAAGGTACCTAGGGATTGGCAGAGAGCATGTATAGTCCCTTTATATAAAGGGAAGGGGGACAAAAAGAGATTGTAAAAATTCTAGAGGAATTAGTTTAACTGAGTATACCAGGAAAAGTGTACGTTAGGGTATTATTGAAGGAATTAAAGGTAAATAGAATGTAGGATTGCAAGATGAGGCAAGGTGGTTTAAGAGTGGGTAGGGGATTGTAGATCAGTGTTTACATTGAAGCATATATGATGCACAATATTTAGATAAAGTTAGGGAAGTGTTTTTGTCTGTTTGGCAATTATGGAATTATATTAGAAAAGGCATATGATAGGGATGGGGAGCAATGTGGCAGAAGTGACAAGTATATGGAAATAGTGGTAAGTTTACTAAATGCTGTAAAGAGTTTTATGTAGACAGTGAGGCTCAGGTTAGGGTTGTATACAGGGTCCGGATTACCCGCATAGGCAAACGAGTCATTTGCCTAGGCCCGCATTTGGGTGCCAAACGCGGGCTCCACGGGTTTTCAGGGGCTCATCCAAGACTGGCGCACATGGTGCAAGTGCAAAGGGGTCCCTACCTAAAAAGTTCAAGTGTTAGGAAGTTAAAATTGATTTTTAAAAATTACTCAAACAAAAATAAATAATGAAATAAAATAAAATAAAAATAAATAAACCTAACCATAGATGGCAACACTCAACACGTCTTTCTTTACATCAGAACAGCTGTGTTTTCCTCCCCGCAAATGGCAGATTATGGAGATTCCTCTCCAATTTTCTGTAGTAATTACACGTTATCTAGACTTGTACTGTGACAATAATTAACTGAAGGTGAGTATGTTGAAAGACATTGATGTGTATGGATAAATGTTTGTTTTTTGCCTCTAAATGTTAAGGGAGGTACCTGATAGGGATAACATGACCAGTAAAGACGCATGGACCAGTAAAGACGCATTTTGGTAAAAATACTATAAAGAAAAGCTAAAAACGTGCTAACTGACTTCCTTTTTGTAGTTTTTAAAAGCACTTTGTCCTGTCTTTAAAAGTCTTTATCATTACAATAACAGATCTCAATTGATTGATGTTCTACATCACTTCCGTCGCATATGCTTATTTTCAAGTTGCACGGAAGTGAATTAGAACATCAATTAATTAACGACATATTTCCTCCAGAAACACATAAGCCACATCAGAAAATCGTTGGTTGGGTGAAAACTGAAAATTGTCCCTGCATTCTTTAATTCTCATTCCTTATCTATGGTGGTAGGCCCATGTATGCATGCAAAACATAATGTATTTAGTTTAGAGTTATGAAAATGGTAATATAAAAAAATTTAAAAACCCAATGTCATTATTCTTGGAATCCAGTAGATTTCTGTTTAAGTAAATTGGAGAAGCAAGGAGGATGAATTAAGTAAAGATATTCATAGCCGCAAATCACTAACCAATCTATGGTAAAAGTTCTGTATATGACTCCTTTCTGGTAACGAATGTTTGAATTTTTAGATGCGCAGCCAGAGGAAAGGGGGCTACAAGGGCCATTATCCCCCAATTACAGAAAAAAAAAAAAAATTTAATAATAATTGGACAATGAAAAATTGGTATTTGCATGAATACTGACAGTGGGATACATCCTCCATTATGGCATCTTGTGAACGTGATGTTGGACATTCTTAGCGAGTGGTCACAGAAAAGAAAGAAAAAATTCAAGAAGAACAGAAAAAGAAAGATGTAGGAACTGCAAGAAGATCACAGCCAATTCACAAAAACAGTTTTCTGATGTTACCAGTACAGTTGAATCTGCATATAAGTCAGATCATACAGGAAGCCCTCCTTCCATGTATTTCTCCAGCCAGCATCTACTTCTTTTGTGTCTCCTCTCAATGTCTCAACAGACATTTCATCCACAGGATTTGTCTTAAAATATCCTGGCTCATGGCCAAATGTAATCCCAGATTCTCTACGTAATGCTTTCATTTGCAGAAAACTTCTGTCCAAACCTCTGAACAATTGACTTTAGGAATCAGCAAGGATTTAGATGATGGAAGTCATGATCGTTTGTTAAAGGTCATCTATGTTTTATAGGAAGCTTGCAAATTTCCAGAAACTGTGAAAAGAATCAGGATGGTATACCTGAAAGCTCAGGAAAAGTGTACTGTTCAGCATGCAACTATTTTCACTACCAAAGAAATACCTTCACACATGTGTTCAATGACTGGAAAAATTCCAAGCGTATTTCGAGGAACATGAAAACAGCACCACTCGCAGGAGCTGCATTTAGCCAGTGTATACGTGCACAGAAATAAAAGGCTTATTGGATTCTCATTTTGGAAAATCAAACTGAAAAAGAGCGCACTTATTGGGAGAAAAGTTCTAGAAAGATTTATTGCTTAGTTGTAAAATCTTAGCTCTAAGAGGACTTGCTTTTTCGTGGAGAAAGAGGTTTTTGGTCGGAAACCAATGGCAATTTCCTAGGTATCATAGAACTGTTACAACAATTCGATCCATTCTTAGGCAATCCTGAGTATGCCTTTGGGATGCAGGAAGAGCAACTGTAATCTTACATGTCGATCTACTAATGCAATGAATTTATTGTAACTGATGACTAAGAAGGTCCTCAATAACATCATAGCAGCTGTGAAAACTGCAAAATACTTTGCAAAAAGTGTAGATTCAACACCAGATATTTCACATACAGATCAATTGAAAATGAATGTTCGCTTTGTCCGACTCCAGTGGTAAGCCGTAGAGCGCTTTATAAAATTCATTCCTCTTCAGGCCATGAAGAGAAACAATGATGAAATGTAGTAGCTGATACTCTGCTTGAACATGAATCTCTCTATTATGGATTGTCGTGGCCACATCACTACAATGCAAGTAACATGTCGGGTAAATATAATGGATTGCACCCGTATCATGCAAATCACCATTTGCTGAATATGTGCCTCTGCACAGCACATTCTCTTAATCTCGTTAGGGTCATTGTCTGGTGCGAGTTTGTGTCGCGCAGTTTCATTTTTTGGACTTTTACAAGTACTCTTTAATTTTTCTTTCTCTGGCTTCAAACGCATGGTGGAGTATACTCAAGTCAACCATTCATGGAGATGTCATCAAATCTTAACAACAACAAGGTGGTCAGCGCACATGAGCAACACATGCTTTGAAAGACAGCTTTGCTGAAATACGTTCTGCTTTGATCCAAATAGCAGATGATTAAGACCAAACAGCAACTACAGAGAAGCGAAGCAGGCCACCTTAGCATCAAAATGAAGATTTAGAATTGGCCTTACACTGTGAGCTTTGTGACTGTATGCTGAACGGTTATCTGCCACAACGAAGACACTTCAGAAATTGGTAATTGAAATGGGCACTTGTGGCTAACCTCTATGCAGGCTTAGTGGAATTTGTAAGCTCTCTTCACGTGATGAAAGAGAATGCTAAACTTCTGTGAAAGACTATACAGTTACCGACAGATCATCAGCGGTCCAAGGAAGAGGAAACGCAATTTTGAAGAGCCAGACAATGAAATTGTGTTGCTACCAAGGCAGAAATGTAAGACAGCTACATACTTCGTCATTCTGGATTCATTGATTACAGAATTGGTGAAAAGAAAAGATATCTACCAGAATCTCAATGACAAGTTTGGATTTCTGTTCAAAATTACTACTATGCCAGATGCAGAATTGAGAGAAGCTGCATTAAAGTTGCAACAAAACGTTTCAGCAGATGTTCAGGACACATTTGTTGAAGAAATAGTTAATTTTTCTGGGTATATGAAAAAGAAGTGTGATAATAAAAAAATAAAAAAATATATATATATTTTTATTATTTTTTTTATTATTACACTGGCCGATTCCCACCAAGGCAGGGTGGCCCGAAAAAAAGCAAACTTTCACATCATTCACTCCATCACTGTCTTGCCAGAAGATTAGATTAGATTTTGCCACCGAAGTGGCTAGTTTATTGTGCACCCCATATCCATCCTGTGGACGGTAGCTGCGCGAGCATGTGGATACACAAAAGGCCTAGGGAACTAGGCCCCAAAGGGTTTAACAGAATACATATGGATTTATATCTACATATCTATAGTTCACTTATCTGTTACAAGCAAATTTAAGGAAATTTGCTTAGTATATCTGGTATCTTATTTTCAATTAATAAGATTATCATTGACATGTTCACAATAGGTTATTAAAACTGTCTGACCCTCTGAATTCCTCAATTAAGGTGGACAATTAAGCACATAGTGTTTCAAGACAGTGACCATATGCCTGATCACAATAATTTACATTTAGTTTGATCATCATCTGTTGTTCTCCCAAACTGCCAGAAGTACTTGTAACCATGCCTAACCTGGCCACTGACAACATCAGTCAGTCCTGGATCACATTGCCAGTTGCTCCATAAACAAACTTATCTACGTTCATGTTACATAGTGGGTTAAGATCCTACTCAGGCTTCTAACTGCATTCCAATAACAATCATCTTCATTATTTACTTCTCTCCTAATATTATTCCTAATGCTATACACAGTTATACCAAAGTTATATCTAAACGTTTCTCCTTCTCATGATACTCTTCTTGCTAACATATCAACTTTATCATGAAGGAGTAATCCCACTGTATGATGGGAATCCATAGCAAATTGTACATTAATTCCTTTGTCCCTAATTTTTGAGTATCTATACCTGCTTCCCCAATGCGCATGTTTGTTGGAGTCATTATAGAGCAAGCCTTTCAATGATGACATAGAATCAGTAATGATGATAGAGTCAAGCTCAGTGTCATAAGGTTAGCTTTACGCCATTTAGGATTGTCAAACAATTCAGTTTGCAGTGTAGATCGCCCAGTTTGGTTTATTCTTATGCCTAACTCAACAAATTTATTAATCGTTCTTAACTAGGAGGAGGCAATAAGAGCAGATGCAGCCCTGCCAGAAGACTCCTGTTTAGATCCATCAGTGGTATATAACTTGTGATAACTTATTACAACCAGCTAGGCGAAAGAATTTCTTCTTGAGCAGTTTGCTCTAACAAGAGATTTAAGGAAGGGATTACTAGCAATGAGCTTCTTGGGAGGACTTGAGGTAATGTGATATTAAATGAACACATCATCCATGGAGGGGTGAAATGCACTTGTTGCCTACAGTGATACAGTTCATCAGGTTTATAAAACATAATGCAATTGAGCACGTTTTCACAATCCATTTAGATCTGTGTGTATTTACCTCTAGAACACTTGGTAAGATTCACTTGACAGTGTCTGTCGTTTCTCACATTCTAATACCGAGTACAAGAGTTTAATTTCAACAATCCTATCACTGATACTTAGAAATACGAAGCTCCTTCCTCATGTTCAGAACTTTGTAGATCTGGGAACAGCCAAGAAAATCCTGAGAGCTTCAATTTTGCATTAACTCCAAGGGTTCGGAGGAACTTTTCTCTACTAAGTCAACATGGGAGCCAGCCATAATCAATTAAGGACCTAAAAACATAGGCTTATGTACATCATTCTCACGATGCTCACATTAGCACCATAGTTGGGATTGTAACCACAAAGCTTTGAAGCATTAGAGCACTAGCTTTGCATTTCTTGTTAGTTGTGGTCTAGTGGATTTGTTAAATGTCCATCTACACCAAGATATCTGTAATTTAAACGTAGCTAATGATTTCCAACCCTGCAAAAGATGGGTGGGGGATGTCGTTTGCTTGTTAATATCTTTGTTTGTAGAGGAAGATATTAAAAGACTAGTCATTACAAATTGCTTGAACTTCATTAAGAATGGTTATTCATCATCTTATGCCCTGTTGTATGTATCATGATATCATCAGCATAGCTTATAGCAATATGGTTTTAGGTGAGGCAGAGAGCATTTTAGGAGAGCATTAATCAGAATATTAAATAGCATGGAACTAAGAACTTTTCCCTGCGGTTTACCAAAAGGACATTTCTTTAGAATCACTTCCTGAAGCCCTTGGAAAGGAAAGAGGATACTCTATTTGACAGGTATCCTATTATCCAGCAGAGTAAGCTACCCCCAATATTCATTTATGGCTAGTTCATGTAGTATACGGTTCTGTTTCGCAATATCAAGATGCAGTAATTTAGAGTCAAGAAAGTGGTAAAACAGTATAGTGTTTTGCAGTGAGAAAGGTGGAAATACAGTTCTGCACACTTTTACCTTTCATGAACCCATAGAGGTAGGGGGAAAGTTGATGTCTGATCTGTAGTAACAATCTGTTAAGCATCATTCTGTCAAAAGTTTTTGGCAAAGACAACTATTTAATGATATCGGCCTAAATGTATCAGGCTGTTGGGGCTTAGGGATAGGCACAATGAGACATTGGTCCAAGAAGTAGGAAGAACGCCCTCAATGTAACTGAGATTATACAGTGCCAACAAAGGTATATCAGGCACTGCCCATAAGTATCTGAGAAAAACATAGGTTATACCATCCTCTTCCAGGAGCAGTTGATCGACCTTTTTTTTGTTATGCATTATCTAATTCATACTCCGTAAAGAGGCAATCACTCTCATCAATATTTTGGCTCTTATAAATAATCATTTTTCAACATTTCTTCAGAATTACTCTCTAAATTTTTTCAGAATATGAGATGGAAGGCTTTCATGCCTGGATTGTTTTGGGACCAGTCATTTAATGAGGACATTTGCTTTTTCAAGAGGAAAGGGGATGAGCAAACATTGCCAGTCTTTTTCCTGGTTATTTTAATTTATACCTTTACCAAGCCAAACTCAAAGGGGTGGACCTATTTAATTCCCTAACAAACTGTTCCCATTCCTGTTGCCTAAGTTTCTTCCTTTTCCGATTCCTTGCATTTGTTAGTGCAGCTTGGGAAACGTTGTGAGCAGTCTGGGGGTTCTACATCAACGGTATGCTTTAACACAATCCTCCTATCTGCATGTGTTAGAATTGCGCAGCTGTGGATCAATATAAGTATTTACATTGGATTTTATTGTATTATAGTGGAGGGTCTTTTGTTTCCTATCCTGCCCACTTTGATTCGTGAGAACACTCCACAATAGTGGGGTAATTAAATCACATCATATAAAATTTGTGTGCCAGTGGGCTCGTAATTCTTATACCATTGAGTCCCAAGGTTTAATAAAGTTGTCTCTGAGTCGGTTTGAGAATAAGTTTCCACCTTCTGTATTAGGCTTTAGCTCCTTGATTGCTGGAGATTGTGTCAAGATTGACAGTTGTTATCCTGGGAAGTAGATCAGATAGAAAGATCACACTATGACAGAGTCATGCATCTTATAGATGTATTAAATCCAAGACACAGATCAGTAAGCCACCATATATGTGAGTAGGCTCAGTAGGTCCCACAATTCGAACATATCTGCTCATGGTCAGCAATCTCACTAGTTTAGTTCCAATGGTGTTTGTAATAGACCCACCATATTCTTATGTCTGGCATAAAAATCTCAAGAATGGATGGTAGGTCACTATGATGCGATCTGTAAAGGCATCAGGTCCGAACGCTGGATCGCTGGGGCATAGAGATTAAAAATGTTTATGGAAAAAAGCCTCCTGCATATACTTTGACACCATGATACTGCATGTTAACCGACTCTGCGAAGGAAAGAGTGAATGTGGCAAGTTCTTTCTGACAAACATCACACAACAGTTTGGTTTGACCTTAGGTTTATAAGCTGCATAACCCCAGGTCAAGTTTGGTGAGGTGCCCCATCATTCAATCTACATATCCTGCAAACAATGACACATCAATATTCTTGTTGCACTAAATGATGTAAGACAGGCAACCGCTTCCTGAATGTGAAGCAATGTTCCATGAAAAGATTGTGTAAGTATCCATTGTAGTGAGTTATTACAATCTCTTGCCTATAAGATGGTAAAACTATTATGCTTTGACTGCAGTGTGGCAGACATTAAGACAAAGAAGCATATTTTGGTACGTCTTTATGTCTTCAGGAAACCTTTTATTTTAAGCATTTTTTTTTTTTCGGCATTTTGGCAGCCAGTATAAGGCAATTTTTGATAGGCAAGTGTTATGGGCTTTCTTTCGCACAATTGTGGAAGGGTGCTTACACTACAGTTTTTACACTGCAACATTAACACCCCTCCTTCGAGTGCAGGCACAGTACTTCCCCATCTCCAGGACTCAAGACCAGCCTTCAGTTTTCCCTGAACCCATCCAAAGTGTTACTTTTCACACAACTTACCAACAGCACGTCAAGTATTAAAAACCATTTTGGGTCCCATTCACTCCTATCAAACGACGCTTCCCGGCATGCATGCTGGAAGTCCAAGCCCCTCGCACACAAAACCTCCTTTACCCCTCTCTCCATCCTGTCCTAGGCCGCCCCCTACCCCGCCTTCCTTCCACATCAGACTGATTACACTCTTGAAGTATACTGTTTCGCTCCATACCTCTACATGTCCGAACCGACCTCAACAAACCCTACCTCAGCCCTCTGGACAACATTTTTGGTAATCCCCGCACCGACCCTCCTAAACTTCCAACTACGAATTCTCTGCATTATAATCACACCACACCTTGCCCCTCAGACATGACAAATCCGCTCCTCCAGCCTTCTCCACACAGCAACATTCATCACCCAAGCTTCACACCTATATAAGAGCGATGGTAAAACTATACTCTCATACATTCACCCTCTTTGCCTCCAATGAAAAGTTCTTTGTCCTCCAACAGACTCGTCACCTAAGTGCACCACTCACTAAACTTTTCCCCCTCTCAATTCTATGATTCACCTCATCTTCATGAGACCCATTCCGCTGACACGTCCACAATCCCCAAATATCTGAATACATTCACCGTCCACCATACTCTCGATCCCTCGCAATCAGATATTCAATCTTTCATCACCTAATCTTTTTGTTATCCTCATACCTTACTCTTTCCTAGTATTCACCTTTAATTTTCTTCCTTTTTCACACCCTATCTAAACCAAATTCATCCACCAATCCTCTGCAACTCTCTTCAGAATCTCCCAAGAAGCACAGTGGTCATCATCAAAGAGCAGCTGTGACAACTTCCCACTTTGTGTGTGATTCTTATCTTTAACTCCACGCCTCATGCAAACCCGTCGCATTTACTTCTCTTACAACCCCATCCTATAAATATATTAAACAACCACGGTGACATCACTACATCCTTGTCTAAGGCCTACTTTTACTGGGCAATTAATTTCCCCTCTATAAAAAACCATACATACTTCTAACTTGAGCCTCACTTATCCTCATATAAACTCTTCACTGCTTCATAACTCTACCTCCTACACCATCACTTTGCAACACAGCCACATAGCCCCCCTACCACCCTGTCATACGGCCTTTTCCAAATTAATAAATGCCACAAAGACCTCTTTAGAGCCGTATCTAAATACTGTTTCACTTAATGATGTTTCACTGTAAACACCTGGTCCACCACAACCCCCTACCTTCCTAAAGCCTCCTTGTTCATCTGCTATCCTATTCTCCATCTTACTCTTAATTCTTTCAATAATAACTCTAACCATACACTTTACCAGTTATACTTAACAACTTATCCCCCTATAATTTTTGCACCTCTTTTATCCCCTTTGCCTTTATACAAAGGAATTCTATGCATGCTCTCTGCCTAATCCTAGGTACCTTACCCTCTTTCCATACATTTAATAAATAAATTTGCACCAACCACTCCAAAAACTATAATCCCCACCTGCTTTTTAACTATTTCTATCTTATGATATCACATCAATCCGGCTGCCTTATTACCCTCCCTTTCATTTTACCTACTGCCCTCATGACTTCACCCCCCACACTCACAACTGGCTCTTCCTCACATTCCAACAAGATTCATTCCTCCTTGTCCCTATACACGAAATTCACAGCTTCCCTATCTTCATCACATTTAAACAATTCCTCAAATATTCCCTCCATCTTCTCAATACCTCTAACTCCTCGCATTTATAACTCGCCTCTCCTATTTTAACTGACAATCCATTGTTCTCAAGGGGCTTTCTTAACTTGTTAATCTCACTCCAAAACTTTTTCTTATTTTTCAACAAAAATTGCTGATAACATCTCACCCACTCTCTCAGTTGCTCTCTTTTACATTGCTTCACCACGTCCTCTTAGCCTCTCACTTTTTCTCTCTCCATACTCTTCCCTCTTTGCATACTTCTACTTTGCAAAAAAACTTATCATATGCTAACATTTCTCCCTTACTACTCTCTTACATCATCATTCCACCAATCGCTTCCTCTTCACCTCCCGCAACCGCCTACTATCCTGTAACCACAACTTCTGCTGAACACTGCTAACACTACATTTTTAAACCCTACCCCATACCTCTTCGACCCCATTGCCTATGCTCTCATTAGCCCATCTATCCTCCAATAGCTGTTTATATCTTACCCTAACTGCCTCCTCTTTTAGTTTATAAACCTTCACCTCTCTCTTCCCTGATGCTTCTATTCTCCTTGTATCCCATCTACCTTTTACTCTCAGTGTAGCTACAACTAGAAAGTGATCTGATATATCTGTGGCCCCTCTATAAACATATACATCCTGAAGTCTACTAAACAGTCTTTTATCTACCAATACATAATCCAACAAACTACTATCATTTCGCCCTACATCATATCTTGTATACTTATTTATCCTCTTTTTCTTAAAATATGTATTACCTATAACTAAACCACTTTCTATACAAAGTTCAATCAAAGGGCTCCATTATCATTTACACCTGGCACCCAAACTTACCTACCACACCCTCTCTAAAAGTTTCTCCTACTTTAGCATTCATGTCCCCTTACCACAAATTACTCTCTCACTTGGTTCAAAGGCTCCTATACATTCACTTAACATCTCCCAAAATCTCACTCTCTCCTCTGCATTCCTCTCTTCTCGAGGTGTATACACGCTTATTATAACCCACTTCTCGCATCCAACCTTTACTTTAATCCACATAATTCTTGAATTTACACATTCATATTCTCTTTTCTCCTTCCATAACTGATCATTCAACATTACTGCTACCCCTTCCTTTGCTCTAACTCTCTCAGATACTCCAGATTTAATCCCATTTATTTCCCCCCACTGAAACTCCCCTACCCCCTTCAGCTTTGTTTCGCTTAGGGCCAGGACATCCAACTTCTTTTCATTCATAACATCAGCAATCATCTGTTTCTTGGTCATCCGCACTACATCCACGCACATTTAAGCATCCTAGTTTTATAAAGTTTTTCTTCTCTTTTTTAGTAAATGTCTACAGGAGAAGGGGTTACTAGCCCATTGCTCCCGGCATTTTAGTCGCCTCATACGACACACATGGCTTACAGAGGAAAGATTCTTTTCCACTTCCCCATGGACAATAGAAGAAATAAAGAAGAACAAGAGCTATTTAGAAAAAGGAGAAAAAACTAGATGTATGTATATATATATATATGCATGTGCGTGTCTGTGAAGTGTGACCAAAGTGTAAGTAGGAGTAGCAAGATATCCCTGTTATCTAGTGTGTTTATGAGACAGAAAAAGAAACCAGCAATCCTACCATCATGAAAAACAGTTACAGGTTTCTGTTTCACAGTCATCTGGCAGGACGGTAGTACTTCCCTGGGTGGTTGCTGTCTACCAACCTACTACCTACAATATATATATATGGGAGATGACCGACTTGTTGAAAAAAAAAATATATATATATATATATACATATATATATATATATATATATATATAAAATCTAAAAACCTTGTGGTTAACACTTACCAAATATGTAAATATGGGAATGATGCCGTCTAGACTATACAAGACCCGATGAATAATGGTGTAATAACTATCAATAAGCTGGAAGTCATCCAAATGCTGCAAGAAAATAATGTTAGAAATTAATAAATTATTCTGTAGCTTTTAATGGTTTAATTTATTTAAATAGCCACATATGTCATCATGATTAGTTAATGTGCATTTTCATCAAAGTAAAATGTCCATCCAGTAGCTGAAAGGAAAGAGACTAAAAGAGTCTTGTCCTACATTTCGTAGTTCCTTGTCTTGACAAGAGCCACATGCTAGATGGCAAACAATGTAAGATCTCAATGTTTTTTGCATATTACAGTTTAAACTAAAAAAAAAAAAAAAAAAAAAAAAAAAAAAAAAAAAAAACAGAAAGGTATGCTCAAGACTGAGGTCATGCTGGTTTCCTGAAATACATCACAGTACTGGCAAATATGCCAGTTTCTAGAGATTGGGTGATAAAATTTTTACGGATACTGATATTCAATTTTAGGCTGATGCCTCTACCATAAAGAAAGCCAATACCCACCAATATCATAAAAAATAGCTGATACTGACTAATGCTCAGGTTTAGGTCTTTACCAATACCTAGCTGATACTCACTGATACTTGATGCCGATACCAATACTCTGTCATATCACTACCAGTTTCTATTGTGAACGTACTGTAGCATTTTAAAAAAAAGTCAGAGATACAGTACAAGTACAGTATAGAAATTTCTAAATTATGTACATTTTTGAAATTTATTTAGGTGCCTTTTTCTTGGAAATTTAAGACGTTTTTGGGTACTCCTAGAAAATTAAAGTTTCCCAAATGTCAGCTCACAGAAATTGTACAGGTATGCTTATTTAAGTATTTGAAGCACAAATTCAAAACTGAGCAAGAAATAATTTTACTAATCATGCATAACAACTTTAGCCTAATGAAACTACCAGTAAGCTACTGTCACAATTCTGAACTGCTGTATCCTCAGACTGGCTTCTTCATAAGGTGATGCAATACCTGGCAAGAAAAAGAAGAAAGTTCCCCTTCATAAAAAATGCATGGCTCCATGGGGAAGTGGAGAAGAATCTTCCTCTGTAAGCCATGTGTTGTAAGAGGCAACTAAAATGCTGGGAGCAAAGGGCTAGTAACCCCTTCTGTATGATTTACTAAATATAAAATGAAGAAAAACTTTCATTTCTTTTTCAGATCACCCTGTCTCAAATAGAGATGGCTGATGTGCTAGAAAAAATATGCATAATTACCAAACAAATCTCCAGTTTTCAGCATTTACCATAAAAGAAAATGGTTTCCAGCAGTTGCAGTACCTGCTACCTCCTCTAGTCAAATCATTCTGCTGTTCTTCAACTCTGTAGAAAACTTTTTAGCATTTCTTTAGTGCCTCTTATTTTTTGGTTTATAGGTAAGGACTCTTCTTCTCTGTTTATGGTACTGAAAAATCTTCCTTTCCAATTTTTTTCATATCCTTTGATAATCTTTTACAGTACATGATTATCATGTCACCTGCCCAACTCTTAACCCTTTGATTGTTTCGGCCGTACATATACGTCTTACGAGCCAGTGTTTCGGACGTATGTATACTCAATAATTCTAGCGGCTTTAAATCAAGCAGGAGAAAGCTGATAGGCCCACATGTGAGAGAATGGGTCTGTGTGGTCAGTGTGCACTGTATAAAAAAAAAATCCTGCAGCACGCAGTGCATAAAAACTTCGACCGTGTTTTTGGATGAAAACACCGACTTTGAGGTGTATTTTCCTATAGTATTTATGGTTGTATTCTCATTTTCTTGGTCTCATTTGATAAAATGGAAAACATATTACAAAAATAGAGATGATTTTGATTAGTTTCACGATGAAAACGACCTTGAAATTGAGCTCAAAGTAGTGGAAATGTTTGATTTTTACCAATGTTCAAGAGTAAGCAAATCACACCACACGTCCAATACATGTCAACTGGGAAGTCTAATATTATTTCACTAGTGCACTGATATTATTTATACCATTTTTACAATAATGCAGTAGCCTGCATAACAGTAAATCTTCTATTTTTTTGTGTGAATAAAAAATAAAAATAGAAAGCAAGAGGAATATAAGAGGGGTCTGGAGACATGACTAATGAACAGAGGATATGTTATTTCAGTGCCAAGAATGTCTGCACTGTTTATTCTGGACCCCATTTTGAAATTGGCATCTTTTTTAATTTGTGTGAAATTGCCCAAACTGCCAATTTCTGACCACTTTATTGGGTAGTTGAAATCAGTAAATGGGCAGTTTCCTGTACTCAATTGATAGAAAAAATGGAGTTCTAAAGAAATAGCTATGAGTTTGGTCGACTGGAACAATGGAATTGGCTGAAAATAGGGCTCAAGGTCGGTGAAGTTGCCAATGTGTATACTACATCGCCGAGATCGTTACATTTGTGGGAGCGTAATTCCGAAAGTTTTCGATCAAATTTCATACTTTTAGTGTCATTACCATCGGAAAAAGATTCTCTATCATTTCATAAGAAATTTCTTTTTTTTTCCAAAAATTTTTCGACACCAGGAGACACTTCAGGATTTGGAGTTGCGACAGTCAAAGGGTTAATGAGTGAGGAATGCAAAATGCCTTCAGCCTTTTCATCGTGACATGCATCTTGAAGTTCTGGTGGCCATTTTGAAGTCTTTCTAAACTACTACTAACCTGTCCACATGTTTTTATTAAAGTGTAGACACCATGCTACCATTGCAAATTCCAGTTTTTATCTAATATATGTTGCAGATATCTATACTGATGAGCTGTTGAAGTGTGAGCAGGATAATATTTTGTGAAGGGATTCAGGGAAACCAGTTAGCCTGACTTGAGTCCTGGAAATGGGAAGTACAATGCCTGCAATTTAAAGGAGGGGTTTGGGATATTGTCAGTGTAGAGGTTGACTTTTAAACTGTCATATCTGAGCACCTCTGCAAAGACAGTGATTATGTATGAGTGAGGTGAAAGTGTTGAATGATGATGAAAGTATTTTCTTTTAGGGGATCTTCTTTCTTTTTGGGTCACCCTGCCTTGGTGGGAGACGACCGACGTGTTAAAAAAAATCTATACACGTATATACAATATATATATTTTTTTATTTTTTAACAGGTTGGCCATGTCCCACCGAGGCAGGGTGACCCCTAAAGAAAGAAAAAACTTTCATCATTATTCAACACTTTCACCATCACTCATACATAATCATTGTCTTTACAGAGGTGCTCAGATACGACAGCTTAGACATCCCTCCAAATTGTCGATATCTCAAACCCCTCCTCTAAAGTGCAGGCACTGTACTTCCCATTTCCAGGACTCAAGTCAGGCTAACTGGTTTCCCTGAATCCTTTCACAAAATATTACCCTGCTCACACTCCAGCTTGTCAGGTCCCTTTGCTCTTAACATGCTCATGCACTATTTTAATTAAAAATTTTAGTAACAGAAATTTTTCAGTGTATATGTACTACTCATCTTATTTGTGGTTGCAGGGGTCAAGTCACAGCTCCTGGCTGTCTCTCTCTCTCTGTGCATGTGTGTGTGTGTGTGTGTGTGTGTGGTGTGTACTCACCTATTTGTACTCACCTATTTGTGGTTGCAGGGGTCGAGTCTTAGCTCCTGGCCCCGCCTCTTCACCGGTTGCTACTGGGCCCTCTCTCTCCCCGCTCCATGAGCTTTATCAAACCTCGTCTTAAAACTGTGTATGGTTCCTGCCTCCACTACGTCATTTTCTAGGCTATTCCACTGCCTTACAACTCTATGACTGAAGAAATACTTCCTAATATCTCTCTGACTCATTTGTGTCTTCAACTTCCAATTGTGGCCTCTTGTTTCTGTGTCCCCTCCCTGGAACATCCTGTCTTTGTCCACCTTGTCTATTCCACGCAGAATTTTATATGTCGTTATCATGTCTCCCCTGACCCTCCTGTCCTCCAGTGTCGTCAGGCCGATTTCCCTTAATCTTTCTTCATAGAACATTCCCCTTAGCTCTGAACTAACCTTGTGGCAAACCTTTGTACTTTCTCTAGTTCTTGACGTGCTTTATCAAGTGCGGGTTCCAAACAGGTGCTGCATACTCCAGTATGGGCCTGACATACACGGTGTACAGTGTCTTGAACGATTCCTTACTAAGGTATCGGAATGCTGTTCTCAGGTTTGCCAGGCGCCCATATGGCTGCAGCATTTATCTGATTGATGTGTGCTTCCGGAGACATGCTCGGTGTTATACTCACCCCAAGATCTTTCTCCTTGAGTGAGGTTTGCAGTCTTTGGCCACCTAGCCTATACTCTGTCTGTGGTCTTCTGTGCCCTTCCCCTATCTTCATGACTTTGCATTTGGCAGGATTAAATTCGAGAAGCCATTTGCTGGACCAGGTGTCCAGTCTGTCCAGGTCTCTTTGAAGTCCTGCCTGGTCCTCATCAGATTTAATTCTCCTCATTAACTTCACATCATCTGCAAACAGGGACACTTCTGAGTCTAACCCTTCCATCATGTCGTTCACATATACCAAAAATAGCACTGGTCCTAGGACCGACACCTGTGGGACCCCGCTCGTCACAGGTGCCCACTGTGATACATCATTACGTACCATGACTCGTTGTTTCCTCCCTGTCAGGTATTCTCTGATCCATTGCAGTGCCCTTCCTGTTATATGCGCCTGATGCTCTAGCTTCTGCACTAATCTTTTGTGAGGAACTGTGTCAAAGGCCTTCTTGCAGTCCAAGAAGATGCAATCAACCCACCCCTCTCTCTCGTGCCCTTACTTCTGTTATATTATCAAAAACTCCCGAAGGTTTGTGACACAGGATTTGCCTTCCGTGAATCCATGCTGGTTGGCATTTATACTCTTGTTCAGTTCCAGGTGCTCCACCACTCTCCTCCTGATAATCTTCTCCATAATTTTGCATACTATACACTCAATGACACAGTCTATAGTTTAGTGCCCCCTTTTCTGTCTCCTTTTTTAAAAATGGGAACTACATTTGCCGTCTTCCATACCTCAGGTAGTTGCCCATTTCCAGGGACTTTTTGAAGATTGTGGTAAGTGCCCACGCACAACAAATCTCCCCCTCTCTAAGGACCCACGGGGAGATGTTGTCCGGTCCCATTTGCCTTTGGGGTATCAATGCCCCCTTAGCAGTTTCTTCACCTCCTCCTCATCTGTATGTATGTCTTTCCAACCCACTTGTTGGTGTATTCCTTGCTGGTGTCCCCATCTGGTCTGTCCCCCCCAGAGTCCTTCCTGTCTCTACTGTAAATACTTCCTTAAATCTCGTGTTGAGCTCCTCACATACCTCTTGATCGTTTCTGAGATTTTCTCCACCTTCTTTCCTCAGCCTTATCACCTGGTCCTTGACTGTTGTCTTCCTCCTAATGTGGCTATACAGCATTTTTGGGGTCAGATTTGACTTTCGATGCTATGCCCTTTTTCCCATACTTGTCGCTGGGCCTCCCTCCTTATCTGTGCATACTCGTTCTGGCTCTTCTACTAATCTCCTTGTTTTCCTGGGTCCTATCCTCCGTACCTTTTCCATTCTCTTTTTTGCACTTAGTTTTTGCCTCCCTACACCTTCGGGTAAACCAAGGACCGTTTGGTCTTCCTATTATTTCTGTTTCCCTTGGAACAAAACTTTCCTCTGCCTCCTTGCACTTTGTTGCCACATATTCCATCATCTCGTTTACTGATTTTCCTACCATTTCTCTGTCCCACTGAACCTCCTGCAGGAAGTTTCTCATACCTGTGTAGTCCCCCCCTTTTATAGTTTGGCCTGTCCCCTTCAGTTCCTGTTACCTTCTCCACTTGTAACTCTACTATATAATAAAAACTCAGAACCACGTGATTGCTAGCTCCAAGGGGCCTCTCATAAGTGATGTTTTTCAATGTCTGAACTGCTCAGGGTGAACACAAGATCCAGTCTTGCGGGCTCATCCTCCCCTCTCTCTGGTTGTGTCCCTGACATGTTTGATGCATGAGTTTCAATACCAACATCCATCATCTTTGGCTCTCCAGTTTCGGGACCCCCCATGTGGCCCAGGTTTTCCCCCGTCGATCTCCCTGTGGTTGAAATCGCCCATTACCAGTAACTTTGCTCTGCTCGAGTGAGCTCTTCTTGCCACCTCACCAGTGTGTCCACCATCACCCTGTTGTTTTCTTCGTACTCCTCTCTTGGGCCCCCTGCAGTTCTGTGGTGGGTTATACATCACTCCAATGACTACCCTTTTTGTTCTCCCGGACTGAAATTTTACCTACAATTTAGTCTCTTTCTCCAATCATGTCCATGCCTTCCATTTCCTCAAATCCCCATCGGTGTTTTAAAGAGCAGTTTCAATCCCCCTCCCCTCTACTCCTATCTTTCCTCAGGATCTGATATCCCATTGGGAAGATTGTGTCTGTTATTGTCTCAGCGAGTTTTGTTTCTGTGACTGCTATGATGCTGGGGATTTTTCACTGATTTTTTCGTTCCACTCCCTCATGTTTATTCATTAAATTTCCCTCCGCGTTTGTGTACCAAACTTTCAGTTTTTTTTTTCTATCATTGTGGTCATGCAAGAATATTGGGGTTGGGGAGCGAGAGCCCTTTGGGGGGGGCCTATATGGGGCTGTGGTGTTGGTGGGGGTTTTTGATGATAGGGGGGGGTCAGAAAGCCCATAAGGGAACAGCTGTTGGGGTGAGGTTTTTGATATGGGGGTTGGTGGCAGAGGGAACAGTGAGTGGGGTTTTAGTATAGGTTGCTCAGTTGCGTTGGGAATGTCGCGGTTGGAGTCTTTTGGTGGGAGATTCTGTGGGGTGTGTTTTCCCTTCCTCCTGTGTCTGGGTCCTGCTCATTTTCGTCATTGCCTCTCGTTCCTCCTTGCGTCCTGTACCCTCTCTTTCAGTGTAGTCCTTTCTTCTTGTTTCTGTCGCGGTCAGGTATAAATCTCTGGTACCCCTCTTTGTCCCTCAGTCTTGCTTTTCTCTTGCAGAATCCTGGTTCAAACGATTCTTTTCCCTTTAAAGTTACTCTGACAGGCCGTATCCTTCCACTCGCAAACCACCCAAATTTTCTGAAAATTTGTCACCTGGGTCATATCGCCCTCACCTATTGTTTTCATGATGCCTTCAATCATTTTTTTCTCCTCCTGTTTATTTCTTCAAAGTTGTCCCCCTTGGCTTCTTGGAGCCCGTACAAAAAAACTGACCTCGCCCTTTCCTTCTCCCCCTGAGTCTCCATCTGCTTCCTCTGAGGCATTTATTTCCTTCCATTGACATGTTTTTTGCCTTCAGTCCCTGTCATATCTGAAACTTCTATTCTCATGAACTGTCTTTCATGAGCAGCTGTCCCTTGCTACTGCAGTTGGCTGTTAGAATCTCTGCATATAGCATACCTCATTGTCTTCAGACCCCTTCATTTGATCTTAGTGTGCTCCTCGTCTCTTTCCCCGGCCCCACGTGGGTCTGATAGGCCTTCGTGTACGTCATGTCCCCCTTTGTTGCTTACCCGTCCCTTGTCTGTGCCTGACATTTGAATTTCCTGATGTCACATCTGAATTGTCATTTGTCTTTCAATCTGTTTCAGGCTTTGCAGTTTCTCTTCTAAGCACTGTAAACCTAGCTTCTGCTGCTAAGACCCCGTACTTCCCACATTCCTGCACTCTTCAGCTATCCGCTCCTCCATTTTCTTACCAAGCTCTACACCTTCCTTCCCCACTCTTCCCCCCTTTTTTTGGAGCTCTAACTCCCAGTCTTTCCTCCTGGTTTAAACTACCAGATCACTGGTTTTTTCCCTCCTCTAGAGCCACCCATTTTGTGTGTGTGTGTGTGTGTGTTGGGGTGTGTGTGTTTTGTGTGTGTGTGTGTGGGGTGTATGTGGTGTGTGTGTGTATGTGTGTGTGTGTTGTGTATGTGTATGTGTGTGGTATGTGTGTGTGTGTGTGTGGGGGTGTATTTTGGTATTGTGTGTGTATATGTGTGTGTATATTGTGTGTGTATATGTGTGGGGTAATGTGTGTGTATTGTGTGTGTATGTTGTGTGTATATGTTGTGTATATGTGTGGGATATGAGTGTGTGTGTGTGTGTGTATGTGTGTGTGTGTGTGTGTGGGGTGTGTGTACTACCTATTTGCTCACCTATTTGTGGGTTTCAGGGTCGAGTCACAGCTCCCGGCCCCGCCTCTTCACTGATTGCTACTAGGTCCTCCTCTCTCCCTGCCCCCCTGAGCTCTATCATACCTCGCCTTAAAACATGTATGGTTCCTGCCTCTACCACATCACCTTCTAGGCTATTCCATGGCCTGACTACTCTATGACTGAAGAAATACTTCCTAACATCCCTTTAAATCATCTGAGTCTTCAACTTCCAATTGTGACCTCTGTGTCTGTGTCCCATCTCTGGAACATCCCCTCTTTTGTCCACCTCGTCTATTCCGCGCAGTATTTTATATGTCGTTATCATGTCTCCCCCCGACCCTCCTGGCCTCCAGTGTCATCAGGCCGATTTCCCTCAACCTTTCTTCATAGGACAATCCCGTAGCTCTGGGACTAGTCTTGTTGCAAACCTTTGCACTTTCTCTAATTTCTTGACGTGCTTGACTAGGTGTGGATTCCAAACTGGTGCTGCATACTCAGTATGGGCCTGACGTAGATGGTATAACAGAGTCTTAAACGAATCCTTACTGAGGTATTGGAACGCTATCCGTAGGTTTCCCAGGCGCCCGTATGCTGCAGCAGTTATCTGATTGATGTGCGCCTCAGGAGATATGTTCGGTGTTATACTCACCCCAGATCTTTTTCCTTGAGTGAGGTTTGCAGTCTTTGGCCATCTAAACTATATTGTGTGTGCGGTCTTCTTTGCCCTTCCCCAATCTTCATGACTTTGCATTTGGCAGGGTTAAATTCAAGGAGCCAGTTGCTGGACCAGGCTTGTAGCCTGTCCAGGTCTCTTTGTAGTCCTGCCTGATCCTCGTCCGATTTGATTCTTCTCATTAACTTCACATCATCTGCAAACAAGGACACTTCTGAGCCCTATCCCTTCCGTTATGTCGTTCACGTATACCAAGACACCCACAGGTCCTAGGACTGACCCCTGTGGAACCCCGCTTGTCACAGGCGCCCACTCTGACACCTCGTCGCGTACCATGACTCGTTGTTTCCTCCCTGTCAGGTATTCTCTGATCCATTGCAGTGCCTTTCCTGTTATGTGTGCCTGGTCCTCTAGCTTTTGCAGTAACCTCTTGTGAGGAACTGTGTCGAAGGCCTTCTTGCAGTCCAAAAATACGCAGTCGATCACCCCTCTCTCTCTTGTCTTACTTCTGTCACCTTGTCATAAAACTCTAGTAGGTTTGTGACACAGGATTTTCCTTCCCTGAAACCGTGCTGGTTGTCAATTATACACTTGTTTCTTTCCAGGTGCCCCACCACTCTCCTCATGATGATCTTCTCCATGACCTTGCATACTATACACGTTAGTGATACAGGTCTGTAGTTTAGTGCCTCATGTCTGTCTCCCTTTTTAAAAATTGGGACTACATTTGCCATTTTCCATACCTCAGGGGGTTGCCCAGTTTCAAATGATGTGTTGAAGATCTTTGTTAATGGCTCACACAATATCTCTGCTCCCTCTTTAAGGACCCATGGAGAGATGTTGTCTGGTCCCACCGCCTTTGAGGTGTCAAGTTCGCATAGCAGCTTCTTCACCTCCTCCTTGGTTATATGTACCTCATCTAGCACTTGCTGGTGTGCCCCCCTGTTCTGATTTCTTGGAGTCCTAGTGGTTTCCACTGTAAATACCTCTTAAATCTTGTGTTGAGCTCCTGACATACCTCTCGGTCGTTTTTTTGTGAATTCCCCATCACCCTTCCTCAGTCTGATTACCTGGTCCTTGACTGTTGTTTTCCTCCTGATGTGGCTGTACAACAGCTTCGGGTCAGTCTTTACTTTTGATGCTATGTCATTTTCATATTGTCTCTGAGCCTCCCTTCTTATCTGTGCATATTCGTTTCTGGCTCTTCGGCTGATTTCTTTATTTTCCTGAGTTCTCTGTCTTCTGTACCTTTTCCATTCTCTAGTACACCTAGTTTTTGCCTCCCTACACCTTTGGCTGAACCAAGGACTCGTTCTGTTCTTCCCATTATTTCTGTTTCCCTTGGGAACAAACCTCTCCTCTGCCTCCTTGCATTTTGTTGCTACATAGTCCATCATTTCTTGTACTGGTTTTCCTTTCAGTTCCCTCTCCCACTGAATGTCTTGAAGGAAGTTCCTCATGCCTGAGTAGTTCCCCCTTTTGTAGTTTGGTTTTTCCCAGCCTATTCCTGCTACTCTCTCCACTTGGAGCTCAACTATGTAGTCGAAGCACAGAACCACATGATCACTAGCTCCCAGGGGCCTTTCATGCATGATACCCTCGATGTCCGAACTACTCATGGTGAATACAAGGTCCAACCTTGCTGGTTCATCCTGTCCTCTCTCTCTGGTAGTGTCTCTAACATGTTGATGCATGAGGTTCTCCAGTACCACTTCCATCATCTTGGCTCTCCATGTTTCGAGACCCCCATGGGTGTGTGTGTGTGTGTGTGTGTGTGTGTGTGTGTGTGTGTGTGTGTGTGTTATGTGTGTATGTGTGTATGTGGTGTGGTGTGTGTGGTTGTGTGTGTATGTGTGTGTGTGTGTATTTGTGGGATATGTGTGTGTATATGTGTGTGTATATGTGTGTGTATATGTGGTGTGTGTATATGTGTGTGTGTGTATATGTGTGTGTGCGTATATGTGTGTGTGTGTATATGTGTGTGTGTGTGTGTGTATATGTGTGTGTGTGTGTGTGTATATATGTGTGTGTGTGTATATGTGTGTGTGTGTGTGTGTATATGTGTGTGTGTGTATGTGTGTGTGTGTGTATATGTGTGTGTGTGTGTGTATGTGGGGTGTGTGTGTGTATATGTGTGTGTGTGTGTATATGTGTGTGTGTGTGTATATGTGTGTGTGTGTGTGTGTGTGTGTGTGTGTGTGTGTGTGTGTGTGTGTGTGTGTGTGTGTGTGTATATGTGTGTGTGTGTGTGTGTGTATATATGTGTGTGTGTGTGTGTGTGTATATATGTGTGTGTGTGTTGTGTATATGTGTGTGTGTATATGTTTTGTGTGTGTGTGTATATGTGTGTGTGTTTGTTATATGTGTGTGTGTGTGTATATGTTGTGTGTGTATATGTGTGTGTGTATGTATATGTGTGTGTTGTGTGTGTGTATATGTGTGTGTGTTTTTATGTGTGTGTGTGTGTGTGTATGTAAGTGTGTGTGTGTGTATATGTGTGTGTGTTGTTGTATATGTGTGTGTGTATGTATATATGTGTGGGGTGTGTGTATGTATATATGTGTGTGTGTGTGTGTATGTACATGTGTGTGTGTGTGTGTGTGTGTGTGTATGTATATATGTGTGTGTGTGTGTGTATGTATATATGTGTGTATGTATATATGTGTGTATGTATATATATGTGTGTGTATGTATATATGTGTGTGTGTGTATGTATGTATGTATATATGTGTGTACTCGCCTACTTGTGGTTGCAGGGGTTGAGACATAGCTCCTGGCCCCCTCTGTGTGTGAGAGAGAGAGAGAGACACACACACAGAGAGAGTGTGTGTGTGTGAGAGAGTATGTTCATACATGTATTAATGTAAGATATTTAAAATAAAATGTATGATATTTGAAAGTTTTTTCTTTCATTTTGGTTCACCCTGCCTCGGTGGGAAACGGTTGACATGTTAAAAAAAAAATTGTGGTTATCTAGTAAAAGTACAGCACACATGATATTTGTCTAGTTACATAATAGTGAAAATATATAAAATTTACCTGCATTTCCATGGCAACCTTGAGAAAGTGCTTGTGGACATGAGACATTAAGTCATTATAGAGTGCTTCAGAGTGCTGTTGACACACACACTTGTATGCTGCCGAATACATGGGCTCAAATTCAATAACACGTCCTGTGTGGTAGGGAGGCTGAGGTCCCTGTAATAATCGGTCAACTGCCACTTGCAACTGTGGCCAGTATGTGTTTCTGTAGTCTTCAATTGTCATGCCGGTCATTGCTAAGAGAATGGAAAACACGCATAAGTGTTCTTGCACATGGCACTGCATCAATGTAAAATTATTGAAGTAACAGCATATACAATGTACCATAGTACAGTGGTCCCTTAATTAATGGCCTACACAAGGATGGGAAGAAAGGTTTGTCGAGGGAAAAATACGTTAAGCAATTGCATTTTCCCAAAGAAGCCCATGTTATAATTTCAGACGAGAACCAGGACAGTAATGTTCAGTATTGAGTCCTTCTACAGTATTTTTTCATTCTAAACCCCTAAACAGTCCAAACGTACATATATGTTCTCTCACCCAGCTCCCGGAATATTTTGAAAAAAAAAAAAAAAAAAAAAATTAAAAATGTGCTCTCTTTACTGTGTGTTTTAGAATAAAAAAAATTTTAGGGACAGTACTTACCGAGATATGAGGCCGCGAAGTTGGCACTTGGCGATCACCTGACGACAACATGGAGCGCTGCCCCTTGCAGAAATTCTACATATTTACCGTTTTCTTCAATGTCTACAAGGTGAAAAAACAGTTTTATATACTACTTGTGACTCCTACGTACACAGTCAACGAACCCTATCATCATGTCACACTTGTCAACTGGTTGCATATTGTACGTATAGTTCACGATAGCAACTGGCTTTAGAAAGTGTTCATTGGTCTCCCTGTTCACTCTGTCTGTTTGTACCATTCATTTCTGTGGATGGTTAACAGCAATGTCACATTCTGTTTGTCATGCCACGTCAGTGCCATGATGTCATTAGTATGAAACACTTGTACTGCACCTTCAACACTGCCTCCACTGAACCTTGGCATATGTTTTCTATTCCTTCTCACTGTTTCACATATATGCGTATTGTTCACACATAGGAAATCAGTGAGCATAGGGCTTGTATACCAGTTGTCTGTGTACAATGTATGACCCTTGCCAAGGTACGGTTCCATCATCCTACGAACGACATCACCGGAAATGCCCAACATCCGTCTGTCATCATCGAGTGTGCTTCTCCCGGTGTATACAATAACATCCAATACAAGACCACTCTCACAGTCACACAAAACAAAAAGTTTTATACCAAAGCGATTACGTTTGCTCGGTATGTATTGCTTGAATGACAAGCGTCCCTTGAACAGAATCAAGGACTCATCAACAACAATGTTCTTGAAGGGATAAAAGTATTCACCGAATTTCTGCTTCAAATACATAAACATTTCCCGGATTTTGTATAGAAGGTCATATCTGTTTGGCGTATTTCTGTCTGAGAAGTGCAACATTCGTAGCAACAGAGTGAATCTGTTGCAGGGAAGGTGGTCACGGAAGATTGGAGTACTGATGAAGTGGTCTGTGGACCAGTAATTACTTATATTGTTCTTATAGGTATGTGGCATAAGCATGACAGTGGCAAGGAATAAATACATTTCAGCCACTGTTGTGTCTCCACCTGTGCAGCCATGACGATTCTCCAACCTCTGCTGTGTTGTCCAAGACATCAGTAATATGTAATTGTTTGTCTGGGTCACTATAAAGTTCATTATAGGCTCGTCAAAGTACAATTGGAAATAGTCAAACTCTGTAGACTCATTCGTTAGGGGACATTCTGGCTGGATGCCATTTCCACTTGCATCAAAATCACAAGGCTGTGGCACGAATATACTTTGTATCCAGTTCCACTCATGATCACATGGTGCAGGGTGGACCGGTGGCATGGGGCGAGGGGGAGCAGGAGGAAGGACAGGAGTGAAGGCAGCACATGGTTGAGGGGATGCCGGGCGGTCCTTTGTCTGTCCACCCACTGCGCCATGTGGTCCAGGCTCCATGCCACCCACCACTACTTCCTCCATCCCTGCATACTCACCAAGAGAGCATGTAGGGCAGAATGAATTACAGCAGTTGGATATGCTGAATGTTGAAGACAGAGTAAAACAACTGAAGCTAAATTATGTTTATAAAATTGCTCACAGTGTCCAAAATATTTTGCTGTCAATTTTGTCAAGGTTGGGAACCAAAGCAATCATAGCACTAGGGGGAGAGAGCACAACTTTGTAGTACCCACAGTCATTGGCCAGGCTTCAAACACCTTTTATTGTACAGCAATAAAGGAATGGAACAGACTGCCCGCACATGTCAAAGCCAGTCATAGCATGAACCAGTTCAAGAAGAGTGCCAAAAGGTGTCTGATGAATGTAGCTACAGAAAGGGAGGGGAATGATTTTCTATTTTTTTTAGCTAACATACATATAAATTTTACCTTATTCTTAGTAATGACCCTCGTATTGTAGATAGTCTTAATGACCCTCGTGTAGTAGATAGTCTTTTTAGTATGATAATAGGATGTTATCTTCATTATAGAATAATAAGAAAATATTATAACCTTTATATTATAATAAGGTAAAAGGACCCCAATGGAAACAAGTCACTCTGTCTGACTTTTTTGGGTTATCCTAGGTTCTCTACACATATGCTGCTATGTATGATAACTCTATGTAACTGTATTTGTGTATACCTGAATAAACTTACTTACTTACATATTCATGATCACTTTCGCTATCAGTGGCTGGGGTTTTGGATCGTGACCTGCCACGATCCTTGGGGATTGCATATGGCACACTGCCTGAACGTAGACAACGACGCCTAAAAATATGCTTCACTGGTGAATAATGAACTTCACTATCACTAGACAAATCCTCAAATGGCATAAAATCAATCTCATCGTCACTTACATCACTTTCACTATCACTAAAACACCGGGAAAATGATAGTTTCCTCTTGTGAAGTTGCCTATGGGTAACACTCGCCACTCCAGAGGTGCTTTGCCCAGGGTCTTGTGTGGCCACACTGGCCACCCCAGAAGTGCTTGGCCTAGGGTCTGCTGTGGCCACACTGGCTACCCCAGAGGTGCTTGGCCCAGGGTCAGGTGTGGCTACCCCAGAGGTGATGGGCTGAGGATGATCTGGGTTATCGTCGACATTTTCATTAATTCCTTGAATATTACTGGCCCCATTGGTGTCAAATCCACTAAACTCACAATCTATATCACTTGCCTCGAATAGTAGTGTGTTAATACGACGAGGCGTGAGTGAATCATGAGAATGTGCCATGTTGGCCCAAGATGGAGCTGAATGTGACTGGACCTACCATGTGGTACCCAGGCGTCCCCAATTTTTTTCATACGGCACACACTGAGTGCGCACACCCATTCTCTCACGTCTAGGCGACTCAGGCCTATCGCGCCAATTTTGAATGAATGAAAAATGAAACGTATATATACGTTTGGGGCGCTAGTGGTAAGAACGTATATGTACATTTGGACCGTTTAGGAGTTAACGAATGTCTGCCTGCAAAATCAGCTTACTGCACACACATACCATGTGATCACATACAAAATAAGAAATGAATTCAATCTAAAAAACAAAAAAAAAAAAATGCAGTCATACTTCCTCTGGCTTGGTTTCCCTGTTGTTTTGTCTTAGCACAACACACACATTGACAATATACCATCACAGGATTTAGTGAAAATACAATTTCCCATGAAAAAACCTCTCCTTTTGGGTTAGGTTTTTAATGAAATGTCAAAACAAAGCATTTCAGAGGAATACCTAGAGAAATAATGTTAAAAACTAATCCGAGAGTCCATTTTATGTTCATTCATCATATGACAACATGAAAACAAATCATTAGAATTCTGTCAAAATAAAAGGCTCATTCAATTTCCCATACTAAATCTATTTTCTTCAGGTAAAGTTTTTCTTACAGTAAAAAAACAACCAGATTAGGATAAAATTTGAAGAGGTATTGTTAATAAATCTAACGAGCCTATGATAATATCCCCCAGTCAATGCTTCAATCAATCAAGTTTATTCTCTATAAGGATTACAACGCGGGGTTTACAGATTTTGGTTATTGTGTGGTTTACATGTAATAAAATACTAATTACAGAGGGGAGCCACTAGGACACCTAGCATAGCTAGGCATTTCGGGCAAACTTAGATTAATTCTTAACCCTAAATTATTACAAATTATGGAATAAGTTGACTAAATATTAAGTGACTAAATACTAGTTTGCGAGTTAAGCAATGTGAATGCTTTTGTTTTGGCACAATACATGAAACATATAAGTGAACAGTATTTAGATAAGGCTAAAGAGGTCTTTGTGGCATTTATGGATTTGGAAAAGGCGTATGACAGGGTGGATAGGGGGGCAATGTGGCAGATGTTGCAAGTGTATGGTGTAGGAGGTAGGTTACTGAAAGCAGTGAAGAGTTTTTACGAGGATAGTGAGGCTCAAGTTAGAGTATGTAGGAAAGAGGGAAATTATTTCCCAGTAAAAGTAGGCCTTAGACAAGGATGTGTGATGTCACCATGGTTGTTTAATATATTTATAGATGGGGTTGTAAGAGAAGTAAATGCGAGGGTCTTGACAAGAGGCGTGGAGTTAAAAGATAAAGAATCACACACAAAGTGGGAGTTGTCACAGCTGCTCTTTGCTGATGACACTGTGCTCTTGGGAGATTCTGAAGAGAAGTTGCAGAGATTGGTGGATGAATTTGGTAGGGTGTGCAAAAGAAGAAAATTAAAGGTGAATACAGGAAAGAGTAAGGTTATGAGGATAACAAAAAGATTAGGTGATGAAAGATTGAATATCAGATTGGAGGTAGAGAGTATGGAGGAGGTGAATGTATTCAGATATTTGGGAGTGGACGTGTCAGCGGATGGGTCTATGAAAGATGAGGTGAATCATAGAATTGATGAGGGAAAAAGAGTGAGTGGTGCACTTAGGAGTCTGTGGAGACAAAGAACTTTGTCCTTGGAGGCAAAGAGGGGAATGTATGAGAGTATAGTTTTACCAACGCTCTTATATGGGTGTGAAGCATGGGTGATGAATGTTGCAGCGAGGAGAAGGCTGGAGGCAGTGGAGATGTCATGTCTGAGGGCAATGTGTGGTGTGAATATAATGCAGAGAATTCGTAGTTTGGAAGTTAGGAGGAGGTGCGGGATTACCAAAACTGTTGTCCAGAGGGCTGAGGAAGGGTTGTTGAGGTGGTTCGGACATGTAGAGAGAATGGAGCAAAACAGAATGACTTCAAGAGTGTATCAGTCTGTAGTGGAAGGAAGGCGGGGTAGGGGTCGGCCTAGGAAAGGTTGGAGAGAGGGGGTAAAGGAGGTTTTGTGTGCGAGGGGCTTGGACTTCCAGCAGGTATGCATGAGCGTGTTTGATAGGAGTGAATGGAGACAAATGGTTTTTAATACTTGACGTGCTGTTGGAGTGTGAGCAAAGTAACATTTATGAAGGGGTTCAGGGAAACCGGCAGGCCGGACTTGAGTCCTGGAGATGGGAAGTACAGTGCCTGCACTCTGAAGGAGGGGTGTTAATGTTGCAGTTTAAAAACTGTAGTGTAAAGCACCCTTCTGGCAAGACAGTGATGGAGTGAATGATGGTGAAAGTTTTTCTTTTTCGGGCCACCCTGCCTTGGTGGGAATCGGCCAGTGTGATAATAATAAAATAATAATAACATAGTTTCTATATTGGAGTATCAGAGGCAAACTTATGACTAGTTAGGAATCATTATTTTAAGATTAAGATTCGTATTTCTGTGCTTATAGTCAAATGGGTGAGTGAGTGAGTGTAAGTGTGAACCACCAGGTGGTTTTTATGTAGTTAGTTGATGGGGTGTATCAGGGAGATAAGATGTTTTCTAACAGTAGTTTTGAAGGTGATGAATGTGTCTGCAGTTCTAGAGTTTTCAGGTAGGGTGTTCCAGATTTTAGGGCCTTTGACATACATTCAATTTTTGTAAAGATTTAGTCGGACACGGGGAATGTCGTAGAGATGTTTGTGTCTGGTGTTATGCCTGTGGGTCCTGTCACAACTATCAAGAAAGCGTTTTAGGTCAAGGTTAATATTCGAATTTAAGATCCTGTAGATGTAGATTGCACAGTAGTAAGTGTGGATGTTCTGAACAGGGAGTAAGGTTAGATCTATGAAGAGTGGGGGAGGGGGTTGCCAGGGATGGGATTTAGTGATTATTCTTACTGCGGCCTTTTGTTGGGTTATTATTGGCTTTAGGTGTGTTGCTGCAGTTGATCCCCAAGCACAAATAGCATAGGTGAGGTATGGATAAATGAGTGAATGGTATACTGTGAGAAGGGCATTTTGCAGCACGTAGAATTGTATCTTGGAGAGGATCCCAACTGTTTTGGATACTTTTTTTGTTGTGTGTTGGATATGGGTGCTGAAATTCAGGTTGTTCTCGAGTTATAGGCCTAGCAATTTGCCCTCATTATGTCTGGCAATTAGTGTTGTCGATCTTAATGTTAAGTTGCGCAACACCTGCTCTGCTACCAAACATACTATAGTAGGTTTCGTCAGTGTTAAGTGTAAGTTTATTGGCTGTCATCCAAATCGATATTTTGAGCACCTCCTCGTTAACAATGGTGTTGAGGGTGGCAAGATTAAATCAGGGATAATCACAGACAGCACTACAGACCACTACCCTACCTTCCTCTTAACAAACATTAGTAAACCACCACTGGAAAACAACAAAGTTTCATTTAGACTCCATGACGAGGCCTCAGTAAGGAAGTTCACAGCAGACCTAGAGACTGTTGACTGGCCTACAGAATTCTCCAAGACCAATGGTATTGACGATTGGACAGACATTTTTCTTAACAAATTACTTAGACTATACAACAAACATTGTCCTATAAAAACGAAACAGATCACGAATAAACGGCTCGGTTGCCCATGGCTAACCAGCAGCATTCTGAAGTCCATTGATAAGAAACACCAATATGAAAAGCAATACAGACAGGGCTTAATACACAAAGATATTCTTAAACACTATTCATCAGTTCTCACCAAAGTAATAAAGAAAGCCAAACAACTGTACTACTACAGCAGATTCACTGACACAAGAGGAGATACATGTATAAAAAAGACCTGGGAAACACACTCCCAGATTCTGGGCACCCACAAACTGAAAAAAACAAGAATATTGTCCTAACTAAACCTAATGAAACACCACTGCATCCCACTTATACAGCTAACAAGATAAATGACTTCTCAGCTATAGGATCTAATCTTGCCAGTAAAATCACTGAGCCCACCGAAGTCACTGAGATTATAAAGTCACTTAAAAATAACTTAGGGAATCTGTCTTATGTCCCACCATTATTGTACAAGCGAGTGGCCCATGTCCTTTCGCATGCTATTATATTACTTTTTAACAAGTCACTAGAAACTAGCACCTTCCCGAAACTACTCAAGACAGCAAGGATTACACCAATACATAAAGGTGGTGACCCTACAGATCTAAACAACCATAGGCCAATATCAAACTTACCATTGCTATCCAAAATCTTTGAGAAACTCGTGCACAGGAGACTACATTCATTTATAGTGGCACAAAGCATGCTTAACCCCTGCCAGTTTGGATTCAGGAAAAATAAAAGCACTAATGATGCAATTGTAAAAATGCTAGATCTGCTTTACACAGCATTGGAAAATAAGGAATATCCGCTAGGAATTTTTATTGACCTAAGAAAAGCTTTTGACACAGTAGACCACAACATCCTACTCCACAAACTTGACCATTATGGTATAAGAGGCCATGCGCTTGCATATTTCAAATCCTACCTTACTAATAGGTATCAGTATGACACCATTAAAGACACAGCATCATCAACACGGCCACTTGATACTGGAGTTCCGCAGGGAAGTGTCCTTGGACCCCTGCTCTTCCTCATTTACATCAATGATCTGGCAAACGTATCCCAACACCTGAAACCCATTCTCTTTGCTGACGACATGACTTGTGTCATCTCTCACCTTAAGGGGGCTAGTATATTGGTCCATATGTGGTCTATTATGGTTGCACTTGTCTCAGTGAGCCTGGTTGGTTTAGTTATTGTTGGTATGAGAAGTGTGTTGTTCATATTGTTGATGAAATCAGTTACAGGCTGATCATCTAGTAGGCCAAGGTTGGTATTGAAGTCTCCAGTTAAGAGGTGATGCTTGTTCATTTGTCTGTTTGTTATTAGTGCCTTTAATTTCTCACTGAAATTTGGGATGTTTGTGTGGGGTATCCGGTAAATGGCACCGATTGTTATAGGCGTCTTAAGGTTTTTTACATTAAAATTAGCAAAAATGTATTCCCCATATTCATCACTAAAGCAAGTGGTGCTAATACAAGATAGTTGGTTAGAGTAATAAATTGCAATACCACCCCCAACTTGGTATGGTCTGCAGTTGTGGATTGCTGTGTATCCTGGTAGAGGATAGATATCTATTGTGTCCTGCTTAAGCCAGGTCTCAGTAAGAATAATGCACGAGAAGGGTGTCTTTAGCGACTCAAGGAGTGCCAGGTCATCATAGTGTTTGCTTAAGGACCTGATGTTGTAGTTAAGAACTGATAGATTTTAGCACTGTTTAGGATAGTGCTGGCTCGTGATGCTGTGTAATAAAGGCAGTTACTTTCCAGTAGGTTTTGATTGGGTGTTAGATTATGAAGGTTTAGATCAGGGTCGACGTGATCATTCATCTTCTAGGTTTAAATTGTGGTTATTTATATCCTGAATTGTGTCTTGAGTTCTAGTACTGATATCTGTAGTAGTGGGAAGTTTGGACAAGTATATAGCTAAAGCACTTTGGTCATATAGAGTATAGTCACTAATAAACATAATGAAGTTGATGTTGTCTATGTGTTGTGCTAGAATGAGCTAAAGTACAACTAGGTATAAACTAAAAATATAAAAATACAAATTAAAAATAGCACCAGACTCTCACTTGTAATTGAACTAAGGTCTAATATAATGAATTTGGTGTTGTCTATGTATTGAGCTAGAATGAGCTAAAGTACAACTAGGTTTAATCTAATAATATAAAAAATACTAGTTTAAAATGGCACAAGACTCTCACTTGTAATTGCACTAAGGTCTAATATAAGTTGTTAACAAGAACTAGAGTATAACTAAATTTAAATTGACAAGATAAAATACACAAGTTAAAGGTAGCAAAAGAAAATAAAAAAAAAAAAAAAGTAAAAATGGCAATGACTTGGTTATAATATGATAGAAGATGGTACACAGGATAATATAAAAGTTGGAGTTGAATATACAAGCTTAAAAATTTGGTAACAAAAGGTTAAAAAAAGCAAAATAAAGTTGGGTGATCAAGTCTAAAATAGAATAGGGCAATTATAAAAAGTATATAATAAAACTGGGTAATAAACTTTACAAATAAAAAATGGCAATAATAAAAAGTTTAAAATAGATTGGGCAATAAAGTACAGTGGACCCCCGGTTAACGATATTTTTTCACTCCATAAGTATGTTCAGGTGCCAGTACTGACCAAATTTATTCCCATAAGGAATATTGTGAAGTAGATTAGTCCATTTCAGACCCCCAAACATACACGTACAAACGCACTTACATAAATACACTTACATAATTGGTCGCATTCGGAGGTAATCGTTATGCGGGGGTCCACTGTATTGGCAAAATTGGGCAAGTATAATTAACTCAAGACTAGAATAGTGCAATGATAAGATGAAAAGTTTACAATAAAGTTGGGCACTAAAGTATAAAATAAAAATGGGCAATAATAAAAAGTTTACAATAAGGTTGGTCAATACAGTTTACAGTAAAACTGAGCAATAATAGAGATTTTAAAATAAAATTGGGCAATAGAGTATTTCTTAAAGTGAGGTAGAATAACTGAGAAGGACAAGCTATGGTTAGTTTCAATTAAAATAAGATAGAACAATGAAGTGGTAAGATGTAAAAAAGGAGAGAGATTCTGTAGATATTAAACACAATTAAGACTATGAGGTAGAAATAAAGCTCGTTTACCTACGACTTGGACTTACGATGGGCTCTCTGACCAGTATGCATACCTAAATGATGTATAATACAGCTGATTTCCTCTATTCTGTTTATTATAATATGCAGTACAGCACTGTATAAACATTTAAAAATATATTAAAAATGTTATAAATGGTGCAGAGGTGACATTAAAACAATATGAAAGATGACACAAACCCACTACCATTATAGTATGCTCCTTGCTTAGTGATGAATTCGTTTACCAATGCAGCCTTAGGAACGGAACTTCATCTTTAAGTGAGGAAAGGCCGTATTTTTTTTTCCTGATTGCTATTAGACATATGATGGATATCTTTCTAGATATACATAGTGGGAATTTGGGTCTAAAATTTGTGACCGTCATGTCAAAATGTGCAAGAATTACAAAGGTACAGAATATTTATAAAGGATATTATGCACCAGACTAAATTCTTTATTCATGGTTACTTTAAAACACACTAACATATTGAAAGAACAACTAATGATGAAGACAAACTGTAACGTGCAAAAATGTCAGCATGAATGGTTGGTCATTTATTCTTTTAACCCTTAAACTGTACATGCTTTATGGAGAAAATAAAGGTCGGAGTGCTACGCGCGCAAACCTAGATCTACATTTGGACAGTTTAAGGGTTAATCCTTTGAAAGCTAATAAACTGTTGGATTCAAATGGCATACTGCCAACAACAGTGTAAAAAAAAAAGACTGTTTGCAGAACCAGCTACTGTATATGCACTTGTATCAAATGTATTTGTATCATAATTATACCAAAACTGTAACAAACAGAACTGTAAATCAACTGTTTGTGTAACTATTAGGCTGATTTTTCTCTATTTAATGTTCATGTAAATTACTCAGCTCATTTTATTCCTATCACACATACTACATCTTTTTATTGTAACCAATTTTCACACAGCTGAGTTCCATAGCTCTTTTAATTTTTAAGGTTATAATCATGACTGATTTCTACTGTATTTAATTGCTAGGCTGCTAATAACATACATGTGTTACAAGGACCCCAGTGAAAAGAAAATAACTGACTTTTTGTGGGGTTATCCTAGGTAATTTACACATGTTACTGGTATGATAATTGTAATCCCCTAGACATGTGAAACACTACCTAAATAAATTTACTTACTTATTGTAACTTGTGTATATTTCTAAGAAATAAAGATTTTTATTCTGATTTTTGACATTTTGCATTATAGTAGGCCCCCGACTTATGAAAAGTGAAAGTTGACTGTTCAGAGCCCAGAACCTATTTTCCTCATAGACACCCATTTGAAAGTCGAGAGATGCTAAGCCATAATATTCTGTACCAGGTATCCAATTTAATATAATTTTTAAATATGAATATTTACCCAATATTCACATATAAATGCTATAATATTCAAAATTATTTAGTAAACAGAACAGAGATCCAATACAGTACATGTCTGCAGAAGCACGTCCCTAAAGTTGAACTTAGGTTAGGTTAGGTAAGGTTTGTCTTTTGGGTCTTAGTCATATGATGACCTGCAGCTGGAGCTTTTAGTCATCTGACTGAGCCTTTTCACTGGCTTACCAGTCCACTCCGTTAAAAGTTAAAGTTATAATTATAACCATTTATATTTTACAGTTGAAGTGTCTGAGAGAGTTGAGGAAGGAGGGAAGGGATGGGGGACAGTGGAACAGGAGGGAGGTATAGTGTGGGGAAAGTAATTGAGAGCATAACTGAGGACTGGTGTAATGAGGTGAGGTCCCAATGTCCTGCACTTCCCCCAGACATGTCTAGTATGTAGGTAGCAATTAGTGGTGACTACCGTAGCCTTAAGGAAACCGTTACTATCAAATCTATAGTTCTTGACCAATGTGTACCATACAAATGTGAGCTCTCCATACTTCCATAGTTACACAAAGTATTTGGTAAAAAAACTAACCAAGGAAAAATAATAGTACAGCCTCTCCTCACTTAACTACAGAGTTCCGCTCCTAAGACCATGTCGCTAAACGAATTCATCGCTAAGTGAGGAGCATACTATAATGGTAGTGGGTTTGTGTCAACCATCTCTGATATTGTTTTAATGTCACCTTTGCACCATTTATAACATCTCTAGTATATTTTTAAATGTTTATACAGTAGTGTACTGTATACTGAAATAAATAGAATAGAGGAAATCAGCTCTAATACACATTATTTAGGTATAAATACTGGTCAGAGAGCCCATCGTAAATCTGAGGCGTTGGTAAATGAGTACGTCGTTAAGGGAGGACAGGCCTTAAGAAAACCATAAATATTAAACCATATATCAATTGTACAGTTTTTACTCATGAAATAATGAAGGCACTGTAGACCAACCTGCTCCTAATTTTTGTAATTTACAATATTCTTAATAATCTGCAAGATAGCAGCAACATTAACACTAGCATAGTCTGTGTTGGGATGATGCAGTACATACAGTACAGTAATTAGGCTAAAGTTGAAACCTTCACTGGAGTACATATTTACCTTATAGAACAGCTACCTAGTAGCCAGCCCCTCTGTAAAGTCGCAAGTCGCTCTCTCCAGAAGACGGACTTAGCCAATCAAACATCTGCTTACATTGTTCTTGCAATTCTCTCACTCTCCCTTTTTGATAACAGACCTAGATTATACAATACTGTATCTCAAAAGATGCAATGCAGCAAAGTTTTTACATGTAAAGGTATTTTATTCTTGAGAATAGGGAGCACCCACTTCATGAGTAAGACATTCAAGATGGTACATATCATTAACAAACCATTTTTAAGATAGTTTAAATAACTTTTAAAAATGCCCATAAAGAGTGAATCTGCATCACTATATTCACATAATAGAAAAACTATTCATAGATGCAAGAGCAGTACACAAATCTATTTGGTACAATTTCTCAACAACAATCTGAGAAATACAGGTCAGTAAATTTCTATTAATTTCTCATAAACCTAGACATATGCAAACAATTTAAATTCCATTTAATTAATGCCCAAAATGAACCTGGCTGCCACAAAGAACATCTAGCATCTACATAAATCACAGCTACACCACTTCTATTTAATATTGCAAATAGCTGCATGACAAATTATTGTGCATCTAATAAAGAAGCCACTGTTGCAAAGTAACTTGCTGCTAAACACTGTATACTGTAAGCTATTGTGGAAATGTAAAAATAACAAAAAATACTGAACAATATTTACCTAAAATGATTGTCCTGTATAGGGGAAAAAAAAAAAAAAAGGAAATGTTACTTGGTATAAGAACATTCTGCTTATGGTATTGATCTGCTTGTGAAGTAGTGTACAATATGTGTATTATATGCTACATATATGTATGCATCATAATTTTGCTCTATTAGTATTATTCCTTGTTTAAATCTACCCAAAAATATATGAATATCTATGGGTTTTGCCATGTATGATATCTTTGCAAGTAAGCCTGTTGACATCGTCCAATGAAAACGAAGCAGATCTCAGCAGAGACTAAACAGCCCCTGGCTTACAAACAGTATACATCAATTCAGACAGGGCCTAATAACAAAAGAACTAACTAAACGGAAGTCCAAACAAATGTATTATGTAAACAGATTTAATAAAATAAAAGGTGATATGAAAAAGACCTGGAAAACTCTCTTAAATTTTGGGCTCCAGAAAACTGTCTAGAAACAGAGAGATTAACTTAGCGAAACCAGAAGAACCACACATACAGCCTATAGACATTGCCAACAAATTTAATATATTCTTTTCTATTATAGGATCAAAACTAGAAAGCAAAATCCCAAAAGAAAATACTCAGCCACAAGACTACCTCACTGGTAATTACCCACATACTCTATATATAGCACCAACAAATTCTACTTAATTCTCACTAATTAAATCATTAAAAAACAAGGCAGGAGACCTAAATAACTTGCCACCAATCATGTACAGAAAAGCAGCTCATGTGCTGCTTATTGCAACACTATTCAAAACAGCAAGGGTCACCCCGATCCTCAAAGGAGGCAATCCTACAGAACTAAATAACTACAGACCAATATCTGACTTACCTTTGCTCTCTAAAATCGTTGAAAAAATAATACACAAAGAAATCTACTCCTACCTCCTACCCCATAACATAATGAAACCCTGCCAGTTTGGGTTTAGGCTGAAAAAAAAAAGCCCGAATGATGCAATTATTCAGATGCTCGAATTACTATACAGTGGACCCCCGGTTAACGATATTTTTTCAATCCAGAAGTATGTTCAGGTGCCAGTACTGACCGAATTTGTTCCCATAAGGAATATTGTGAAGTAGATTAGTCTATTTCAGACCCCCAAACATACACGTACAAACACACTTACATAAATACACTTACATAATTGGTCGCATTCGGAGGTGATCATTATGCGGGGGTCCACTGTATATAGCAATTGAAAAAATTAATATCCTCTGGGGCTCTTCATAGACCTATGGAAAGCATTTGATACAGTAGACCACAATATCTTGCACCTGAAACTAGATCATTACAGGGTCAGAGGACACACACTGTAGTACATCTACCATCCGACTCACGACCTGCTCGACATATGACCACTTGACTTACGACCATGTTTATCCTAAACCTTACAGTAAAAAATACAGTACTAACAGCATAAAAAGTAAAAAAATGAAATACCGAAATAAAACAATAAAATAAAATCATTACAAAAATGTGATGTTGATATTCAGTAGTAAGGTTCGACTTGCGTCCATTTTGCCTTACAACTGGTTGGTCAGAACCAAGCTCGGTCGTAAGTCGGATGGTAGGTGTATACACAAATAGCGTGATCTCCAATACTCAGCCTGTAGTTGTTGGAGTGCCACAGGGAAGTGTCCAAGGTCCTCTACTCTTTCTTATTTACATCAATGACCTCCCAAATGCATCGTGACTCCTTAAACCAGTTCTATTCGCAGATGACACCACTTACGTCTTCTTCCATCCAAACCCAGCTATACTAAGTAACACTGTAAACAGCGAGTTACATAAAATATCAAACTGGATGACGACCAACAAACTTACTCTCAGTATAGAGAAAACCTACTTCATGTCTTTTGGAAACAGCATTAAATATCCAGCTAAACATATCGATAAATGGCTCACCCATTACAAGACACAATGAGGGCAAATTATAGGTCTCCTACTTGACTGTAATCTTAAATTTCAGACCCACATCCAGCATATAACTAAGAAAGTTTCCGAAACAGTAGGTATGCTTTCCAAGATACGATACTATGTACCCCAGAGGGCGCTCCTTACTTTCACTCTCTAATATACCCTTACTTCACCTATGGTATTTGTGCTTGGGGATCTACCATGGCCAACACCTTAAACCTTTAACCCTTTGAGGGTCGACAGGCCCTCTCCGAAACTCGTTCTCAGGGTCGGCCAAATTTAAAAAAAAAAAAATTATTTTCTCTTATGAAAAGATAGAGAATCTTTTCCCGATCAAAAACGACACCAAAAGTTTGAAATTTGATAGAAAACTTACGGAATTATGCTTTCGCAAAGTTAGCGGTCTCGGCGATGTTTACGGATCGGCGATTTTGCCCACTTTGAGCCCCATTTTCGGCCAATTTCACTGTACTAGTCGACAAAAAACATGAATATTTCGCTAGAACTCCATTTTTTCTATCGAATGGGTGCAAAAAACCCACCCATTTATAAATTCAACTATCCAGTACAGTGGTCAGAATTTTAGCAATTTTGCCAATTTCACACAAATTTCAAAAGATGCCAATTCGGAATAGGGTCCAGAATAAACAAGAAAGACATTCCTGGCACTAAAATGACATTTCCTCTAGTCATTAGTCACGTCTCAAGGCCCCTCTTATATTCTTTTGCTTTCCACTTTGAATTTTTATTCTCACAAAAAATATAAGATTTACTGTTATGCAGACTACTGCATTAGTGTAAAAAATGGTATAAATATTATTGGTGCACTTGTGAAAGAATATTAGACTCACCAGTTGACGTGTATTGCACGCTTGGCACGATTTGTTTACTTTTGAAGTTTGGTAAAAATCGAACATTTCTGCTACTTTGAGCTAAATTTCAAGGCACCTTTCATTGTAAAACCAGTCAAAATCATCTCAATTTCAGTAATATGTCTTCCATTCTATAAAATGAGACCAAGAAAACTAGAATACAACAATAAATACTATACGAAAATACACTGCAAAGTCGCTGATTTATTAAAAAAAAATGGAAAAAGTTTTTTTTTTCTCATTATGCACCGTGTGCTGCAGGATTTTTTTTAGACTGTGCACACTGACCACGTAGACCCATTCTTTCATATGAAGGCCTACCAGCTTTCTCCCACTAGATTTGAGGTCGCTAGAATTTATGAGTACTAGTACGTCAAAAACCCCTACGCGTAAGACGTACTAGTACGACGAAAACCCTCAAAGGGTTAATATGTAACCCAATAAAAAGTGGCAGTGTGGATGATCACAAACTCCAGCACCTGACAACACACCCCCCACCACTCTTCAACAGCTTGAACTTACTAAATATACAAAATATACACACTTATTACTGTGCCTACTATATGTATACTATACAGAACATTAAACTCCAATATCAACCCTCTGCTCCAACTTCTCCTAGACAGCTTCAACAGAACACACAGGCATAACACGTGGCACAAATCACTTTTCGACATCCCTCGTGTCTGTCTCACATCATGCAAAAATGCAATGCACATAAAGAGCCTGAAGATCTGGAACTCTGCCTGAAACAGCGAGAGGTTTCCTGCCCACAAATCAGTTATGACTATACTTAAAAATCATCTCATCTCTCAATAACAACCATACCCACACTATGCTAAACTCTAACCAAATTTAAAGCAACTCTCCCAAATATTTTATTATCCCTTACCTATTAAGCCATTATTACAAACTTAAAAATGTATGTTTATATCATAAATTGTACTAACTTATATTAATAATAGAGTAAAATATTGAATATTTGTATTCGACCACTCTCCACCTGTCTAGACTGAAGTACATGTATTAGGTTAAGTCTGCCCGAAATGCCTTGGCATGATAGTGGCTTTCTTTGTACCACTCAAATTATGAAATGTAAACACACATTGTAACCTCAGGAAAGAAATAAAATTTTATTTTTATTTTTAATATTCAGGCCTTGTAAATATGTAATCTGAAAATTTTACTGTTTTTTATACAGTGGACCCCCGGCATACAATATTAATCCGTTCCTGAGGGCTCATCGTATGCCGAAATTATCGTAAGGCGAATTAATTTTCCCCATAAGAAATAATGGAAATCAAATTAATCTGTGCAAGACACCACAAAGTATGAAAAAAAATAAATTTTTTACCACATGAAATATTAATTTTAATACACACAAACTAACACGTACCTTTATTGAAGATCTGGTGATGATTGATGGGATGGGAGGAGGGGAGAGTGGAAGTTGTTAATGTTTAGAAGGGGAATCCCTTTCCATTAGGACTTTAGGTAGCACATCCTTTTCCGGGGTTACTTCCCTTCTTTTAATGCCACTAGGACTAGCTGACCATGGTGCAGCAACAGCTGACCTTGGTGCAGCAACAGCTGACCTTGGTGCAGCAGCAGCTAACCGTGGTGCAGCAACAGATGACGGTGGTGTAGCAGAAGTTGACTGTGGTGCAGCAGCAGCTGACCGTGGTGCAACAGCAGCTCACCATGGTTCAGCAACAGCTGACTGGTGCAGCAACAGCTGACCTTGGTGCAGCAACAGCTGACCTTGGTGCAGCAACAGCTGACCTTGGTGCAGCAACAGATGATGGTGGTGTAGCAGCAGCTGACCGTGGTGCAGCAGCAGTTGACCGTGGTGCAGCAGCAGCTGACCATGGTGCAGCAGCAGCTCACCATGGTGCAGCAGCAGCTCACCATGGTGCAGCAGCAGCTCACCGTGGTGCAACAGCAGCTCACAGTGGTTCAGCAACAGCTGACTGGTGCAGCAACAGCTGACTGTGGTGCAGCAACAGCTGACTGGTGCAGCAACAGCTGACCATGGTGCAGCAACAGCTGACTGGTGCAGCAACAGCTGACCATGGTGCAGCAACAGCTGACCATGGTGCAGCAACAGCTGGACCATGGTGCAGCAACAGCTGACCATGGTGCAGCAACAGCTGACCATGGTGCAGCAACAGCTGACCATGGTGCAGCAACAGCTGACCATGGTGCAGCAACAGCTGACCATGGTGCAGCAACTGCTGACCATGGTGCAGCAACAGCTGACCATGGTGCAGCAACAGCTGACCATGGTGCGCAGCAAACAGCTGACCATGGTGCAGCAACAGCTGACCATGGTGCAGCAACAGCTGACTGGTGCAGCAACAGCTGACCGTGGTGCAGCAACAGCTGACTGTGGTGCAGCAACAGCTGACCGTGGTGCAGCAACAGCTGACTGGTGCAGCAACAGCTGACCGTGGTGCAGCAACAGATGACGGTGGTGTAGCAGCAGCTGACTGTGGTGCAGCAGCAGCTCACCGTGGTTCAGCAACAGCTGACTGGTGCAGCAACAGCTGACCATGGTGCAGCAACAGCTGATTGTGGTGCAGCAACAGCTGACAGTAGTGCAGCAGCAGCTGACTGTGGTGCAGCAACAGCTGACGGTGGTGCAGCAGCAGCTGACTGTGGTGCAGCAGCAGCTGACTGTGGTGCAGCAGCAGCTGACTGTGGTGCAGCAACAGCTGACGGTGGTGCAGCAGCAGCTGACCGTGGTATGATAGTACGTATTTCCCACCCCTTTTTACATATGATCGCTTAAGAGATGGTATCTCCTGCTATCTGTTTTTCGTTTATCCACACCAATAACAGTCTCTCAACATCTTCGAGTACTTGCTATCTCTGTTTCGAAAACAAACTTGCACCTTTTGCAAGAACAGCTTCCTTGATTGCCGTTTTGTTGGCTACAATAGTAGGGATGGTTGATTGGGGTTTGATATACAACCTGGCCAGCTCCGAGACACGCACTCCACTTTCGTACTTAGCAATTACATATCTCTTTCTTCATTTCCATAGTAATTTTCACCTTTTTTACTGCACGGTTGGCACTAGAAGCTTTCTTGGGGCCCATGGTGACTTATTTTGCAGGTACAATCACTAAAAACGCTGTGATAATATGAAATGTACCGATTGTATGCGTGGATGCGACCGCACTGGCTGGCTTGTAAACACTGGCATGCACGGGGCAGCTGAAGACACACGTGGGACGCGTCCCGGATGAATCGCTTGTGGCAGGTTTTTTAACGTGACAAAGCAAAATTTTTGCATTAAAATGTATCATATGCCAGAGTTAACGTATGCCGATGCCATCGTATGCCGGGGGTCCACTGTATAGGATAACTCAATGAAATCAAACTATGTGACTTATTTCTACTGGGTTCCTTAAAACACAAATGTATGTTCTTAAAAAAATAAAAGATAATGACTATTGTGATTGTAATTAATGGACTGAATGATTCATTAAGTTATCATTTGAAATTTTAAACACGAGTCACATTACTGTATAGCATATAAAATGTGAAGACTTAACCTAAGATATCTCAATAGTTTCTCTGTCATTCTTCTGATATGTGGGCTTATTTATTCCTTGAAAGCCATTAGCCAAGTACAGTACAGTACATTACAGAAGCAGACAATGAAGTCTAGCTACAGTGTAAAAGAATACCAGTGATCTCAACAATGTTCCAAAGTCACCAATCAGTCAGAAGTCTGATATTTTTACACAGGTGAAGAGCTCTCTTTACACATTTAGGAAAATTATTGCCAAGCACTGGTCTAGTATAACATACCTTAACCTTATATAATCTAACCTAAAATATGCTACTGGATAATTAGTATTTTACCTAGTCAAGGAACTGGCCATATGGATAACTCCCCACTGCTGGTAACTGAAATATGGTATTATATTTATTTACGGAGGGGAATGCTAAATTTGTAGTTCACAGAACACCTTGGGGAATATGAGGCAATCATATCTGATCCAAGGAGAGAGAGAGAGAGAGAGAGAAAGAGGGAGAGAGAGAGAGAGAGAGAGAGAGAGGGAGAGAGAGAGAGAGAGGAGAGAGAGAGGAAAGGTTCAATTCCTTGAAGCAAGAGCCCTTCACAGCATTAGGGCACCTCCTCTCATTGATACTGTAATTTGGCAAGTAGACACAATTTTGTAATATGTACTGTAGGTTGTCAGATCTCAGACACCTTTTATTATACAGCAAAAACTAAAAGAATGGAACATATTGCCTCTCTCTTTCTCTCTCTCTTAACATATCAAGACCAGTCTGAGCATAAACCAATTCACAAAAAGCTAAAAGGTTCCTAATGAATGAAGCTACAGAAGGAAGAAAAAAGATTCCTTGTTTAGTTAATGTGCATGTATCCATTATATGCTGATTTTTCTCTATTTAACGTTCATGTAAATTACACATTTTACATTATTCCTATTGTATCTCTTTAAAAGATTTCATGTGGTTGATTTATTTGGTTTATTTTTATGGTAATAATCATGACTTAATTCCTACTGTATCTAGTAGCTATGCTGCTAACAGTAAGGAATACAAGGACAAGTATGTTAGTATGTAACAATTGTAATCATCCAAAACTTGTATAACTGTACATGAACACTTATTACACTACCCTATGATCCAGCATATATTAAGAAAATATCATTCACTACCAGTATTATTATTATTATTATTACAATCAAAACTAAACTCTAGGCTAACAAAGGTAATACAGTTCACTACAACTATACAGTATTATATATACAAAATACGAAAAGGCAGTAGACGTTAGCATAATAATGAGCATTAGCATAATAAAAACATGAGGTTAATTATTGGGTGTGTGAGCATCATGGTCAATGGAACTATAAGATGTGGCTCCCTCGACCTCACTGTAACTACTTAAAACCCTTGACTATAATTCATTACACATCAAAACACTGCACAACCACGGGAAAATATATATTATCCTTGACACTGTTTGGTTATCCAACGTCAGCTAGTATATTCCTCACCACATGTCACTCTCCGATGTCTATAAAAATGTTTCTCTGTACTTCCAATGTGTATACATTTTAACCTTCGTCTTGTAATTAAAAACCATGTCACTTAACCATAATCAGTGAAAAAAACGTATAGTAGGTGGTTATTACCAGTCAGAGGTGAAGTATGGTAGAGAGGGAGACTATGTAGTGTCCAACACACTAGCAGACATTATAACATGTTTTTATTTAGTGTGTAACCAACCTGCTGGATGAGGCTGCCAGGCACATATAGTTACCTCCTGCTATAACCTTCTATAATGCTGTGTCCCAGCCCCCACACTCCGCCTACCAACTTTTCTTAATAAAGAAAAAAAAAACACTCCCTGGTGCCAGGGTGAACTACATAATGGTATATACAAAGTTTATGTACTCTTGAAGGCACATAATAAGACGTGAAATTACTCTGTATAATATTTACTATAAACTACATAGACAAAGTAGACTTTTTCCTTTTATTCCCACTCTTCTCATCAACCTTCGAAGGAAACATAAAGATAAAAATTAAAATATTTATTTCATTAGAATACATTGAAGTTATATTGGATAGTTTTACAATTTGTATGGTTACAGGTTAGTTACTGTGTTATTATATTACATATTGTTATTTATATTTATATGTAGTGGAGGCAGGAACCATACATAGTTTTAAGACGAGGTATGATAAAGCTCAAGGAGCAGGAAGAGAGAGGACCTAGAAATTAATTATATACTCACCTCAAATAGGTGAGTATATAATTAATTTCTAAGGCTTCAAGACTATTTAATGCATCAACTAAACAGAGGTTATTTAAGCGATAATGCACATCAACATTCTGTATTTATGTATTAATAAAAAACGAATATGGCATTGTGTAGCTGTTCTGCATTATATTACAGTTTACAGGGTGACAGAAACATAGCTTTTATACATCTTGAATATGAGCTAACTATACATCCATCACACGGGATAGTTTTCCTGTTATACTCCATCATGAGATAATTTCCCTGCCATACTCCACACGGAATAATTTCCCGTCACTCATCACACGGAATGGTTTTCCTGTCATACATAAAAGGCCCTAAAATCTGGAATTCATTACCTGTAAATATAAAAGAAACACTACCTGTTTATAAATTCAAGTATCTTCTCAAAGATCACTTACTCACTCAAAACCAAATAAATACTGAATAACTGAACCATATAAATTGTATATCCTATATGTTACTCACAATTATATCACACAAATGTTAAACGTAGGACCCAATCTAACTTTGTTTTCCCCTCAAGGAAGGTTCCTTGATGTTGGTGAGGGGCTCTTGATTTAGGGAATTGGATCTGTGCTCCAGTTCCCCGAATTAAGCCTGAATGCCTTCCACATCCCCCCCCCCCAGGCGCTGTATAATCCTCCGGGTTTAACGCTTCCCCTTGATTATAATAATAATAATAATAACTTTATTTTTTTAAATACACTACCTAACAGAATACTCCATTCGACTGAATGTACAGCAATGTATGCAACCATATGACCTGTCTTTGTAATACTCATTTGTGCTTTATAGTTATCTGTTTACAATAATGTTTTATCACTGATTTCATCATTGCTTAGTTCATCTTAAGTTAATTTTAAGCCAGCCCGTAATGCTTGCACAGAACTGCTAAATGCCTCAAATGATGTAGTGGAAGTTTTAGCAGTAAAGGTCGAGAACCAAAACCTAGTCACTGTGACAGTCTACAAGCCTCCGGATGCAACATCCCAGCAATTCCAGGAACAGCTGTTAAAAATTGACCACTGTCTGGAAAACCTTCCAGCTCCTGCACCCAACATCTTGCTCCTGGGGGATTTCAACTTAAGGCACCTAAAATGGAGGAATATAGCAAATAATATTGTTGCAGTAATAACACCAGGAGGCAGCTCTGATGAAAACTCACACTCACGCGAGCTTTTAAATCTCTGCACAAAATTCAATTTAAACCAGCAAATAATAGAGAACCTTCAAAACTAGGGAGGCCAAGCCCATGATGACACTCTTCAAGGTCACTTGTTCTATCTAGGCTGGAATATTGCTGCACACTAACTGCACCTTTCAAGGCAGGTGAAATTGCCGACCTAGAAAATGTACAGAGAACTTTCACGGCGCGCATAACGGAGATAAAACACCTCAATTATTGGGAGCGCTTGAGGTTCCTAAACCTGTATTCCCTGGAACGCAGGAGGGAGAGATACATGATTATATACACCTGGAAAATCCTAGAGGGACTAGTACCAAACTTGCACACGAAAATCACTCACTACGAAAGCAAAGACTTGGCAGACGATGCACCATCCCCCCAATGAAAAGCAGGGGTGTCATAGCACGTTAAGAGAACCATACAATAAGTGTCAGGGGCCCGAGACTGTTCAACTGCCTCCCAGCACACATAAGGGGGATTACCAACAGACCCCTGGCAGTCTTCAAGCTGGCACTGGACAAGCACCTAAAGTCAGTTCCGGATCAGCCGGGCTGTGGCTCGTATGTTGGTTTGCGTGCAGCCAGCAGCAACAGCCTGGTTGATCAGGCTCTGATCCACCAGGAGGCCTGGTCTCAGACCGGGCCGCGGGGGCGTTGACCCCCGGAACTCTCTCCAGGTAAACTCCAGGTAAACTAGACTGGAGAATGCACTAGACCTCATCTTCACTAACAATGATGATCTGATAAGAAATATCACCATATCAAAAACAATATACTCAGATCACAACATAATTGAGGTTCAGTCATGTATGCGCAGAGCCCCAGACCGCCATAATGAGATTAGTCACGAGGGAGCATTCACCAAATTCAACTTCAATAACAAAAACATAAAGTGGGACCAAGTAAACCAAGTCCTAACCGATATAAGCTGGGGAAGATTACTAAGGAACACAGACCCCAACCTATGCCTAGAACAGATTAAAACTCGGTGGAACTCGATGTATGCACAAGGCTTATATCCTACTAAGAAAAAGGAGTAGATGTAAAACAGAAAGAGGACAGGCGCTCCCTTTACAGGCGACGGAAAAGAATAACAGAGCGGCTAAAGAGGTCAATATATCGGAAATGCGTAGTGGAGACACTGGTCAGAGAAATAGCAAGCATCGACTAAGCCCAAAGAATCCTTTAGGAGTCAGGAAACGCAGGGAAGAACTAAAGCCATAAAGAAATCGAAAGAAACCCAAAGTTTTCTTCTCCTAGCCCAAAACAAAATCGAGAAAACGTCCAGTATGGGCCCCTCTTTAACAAGATGGGTCCTAACAATGACAGCAAGGAAATGAGTGAGCTACTCAAGGGCCCAATATGATCGTTTTTAGCAAGCGCTAAACCCGGATGAGAGTCGAAATTCCAAAATGAATTTTTAGGGGTGAGCCACAAAATTTTATTAACACAAGCCTATCCCATGTTTTTCCTGAGCCAAATGATTCGAACAGGCGTAATGACATGCCCATGCACTCTGCCCCAGGGCAGACTCATGGAACTCTGTGTTCATCAAGAACTGCAAGAAGCCCTACACGAGCCTTTTCATTCTATGGAGAGGGAGCATGGACACGGGGTCGTCCCACAGTTACTAAAAACAACAGACATAGCCCCACTCCACAAAGGGGCAGTAAAGCAACAGCAAGAACTACAGACCAATAGCACTAACATCCCATATCATAAAAATTTGAAAGGGTTCCTAAAAAACAAGAAACACCACGCACTAGAAAACCCTCAGTACACAAAACCCAGGGCAACATGGGTTTAGAACAGGTCGCTCCTGTCTGTCTCAAACTATTGGGACCACTACGACAAGGTCCTAATTCACTAGAAGCAAAAAGAATGCAGATGTAATATATACAGACTTGCAAAGCCTTCGACAAGTGTGACATGGAAATAATAGCGCACAAAATGCGTGCTAAAGGAATAACGGAAAGTCGGTCATGGATCATAATTTTCCTCACTAACAGAACACAGAGAGGGAGTCGTCAACAGAGTAAAGTCCGAGGCAGCTACGGTGAAAAGCTCTGTTCCACAAGGCACAGTACTCGCTCCCATCTTGTTCCTCATCCTTATATCCGACATAGACAAGGATGTCAGCCACAGCACCGTGTCTTCCTTTGCAGATGACACCCGAATCTGCATGACAGTGTCTTCCATTGCAGACACTGCAAAGCTCCAGGCAGACATCAACCAAATCTTTCAGTAGGCTGCAGAAAACAATATGAAGTTCAACGATGAGAAATTTCAATTACTCAGATATGGTAAACATGAGGAAATTAAATCTTCATCAGAGTACAAAACAAATTCTGGCCACAAAATAGAGCGAAACACCAACGTCAAAGACCTGGGAGTGTGATCATGTCGGAGGATCTCACCTTCAAGGACCATAACATTGTATCAATCGCATCTGCTAGAAAAATGACAGGATGGATAATGAGAACCTTCAAAACTAGGGAGGCCAAGCCCATGATAAATTTTTTCCCAGGTCATTTTGTTCTATTAGGGGGGATATTGTGCACACTAACACCCCTTTAAGGCAGGTAAAATTTCCCGCCAAAGAAAATTTTAAAAGGAAAACTTTCACGGCGCGCTTTAAACGGAGAAAAAAACACCTAAATTATTGGGAGCGTTTTGAGGTTCCAAAAAACCTGTTTTCCCCTGGAACGAAAGGAGGGAAAGATACAAAAAGATACATTACCTCTGTAATTTGGTGTTTCAAATTAAAAATAAAAAAAAAAATTAAATTATTAACCGGGAAAAAACCTAGAGGGACTAGAAACCAAACTTGCACACGAAAAATCACCCCATACGAAAGCAAAAGTTTGGCGGGACGATGCACCACCCCCCAATAAAAAAGAAAGGGGTGTCACTACCCGGGTTAAAGAGCCCATACAAAAAAGTGTCGGGGGGGCCCGAGACTTTTTCCAATGCCCCAGAAAATAAGGGGGATTCCCAAACCCAGCCCCCTGGCAGTTTAAAAGGGGCACTGGACGCACCTAAAGTCTTTTTCCCGGATCAGGGGGGGCTGTGGTCGTACTTTGGGGTTTGCGTGACCAGCAGCCCCCCCCCCCTGGTTGTTCGGGCTCTGATCCACCAGGGGGCCTGGTTCAGGGGGGGCCCCCCCGCGGGGGCGTTGCCCCCCGGAACTCTCCCAGGTAACCCCAAGGAAAAATAAGTGGCTTTGGCTTTGTGCTTTACCTGTTTTTTTTGGGTACCTCTGAAGTTTGCTTAAATTACTAAAAAAATAAAAAAATTTAAAATTCATAAAAAACGAAAGGGTTTTTTCATATACTCCCCCACATAGATGGTGTTCCTGCCATACCCCTTAACAAAAAGGGTTTTCCTTTATACCCCTTTACGCTGTTGGTTTTCCTTTAATTTTCCATAAAAAAGGAGGGATTTCCCACCTTTCTCCATACAGGATGTTTTTTCCTGTTCCAAAAAAAAAGGATGGTTTTCTTTTCCCATAACAAAGGGGGGTTTCCTGTTCCATAACAAAGGATGGTTTTCCTGTTCCAAAAACCAAAGGATGGTTGATAGGCTCTGATCCCCCAGGAGGCCTGGTAAACAGCCCGGGCCGCGGGGGGCTTTGGGCCCCCCGGGAAACTCTTCCAGGTAAATCCGTAAATCCTTAAAAAAAGGATTTTTTTCCCCGAAATTACTCCATCACAAACAATGGGGGTTTCCCAATCACAAATTAAATTTTGGGGATGTTTTTCCCTGTGATAGTTCATTCACCTGCCCCAGCCGGGCTGTGGCTCGAAAGTTGGATTGTGTGCAGCCAGCATTTAAAACAGCCTGGTTGATCGGTTTTTCTGATCCCCCCAATGAGGGCCTGGTACAAAACCGGGCCCGCGGGGGGGGGTTGCCCCCCGGAAAACTCTCCCGGGTTTAAACGGTGGTTTTTTCTGCCCATTCTTCATCACAAAAAAATGTTTTTCCAATCATTACATCAAGCAGAAAAATGGATTTTCGGGTAAATATTTCCATCAGGAGGATGGTTTTCCCTCCCCAGCCCGTGCCAAAAAAACACCCCTAATCTTCAAAAGTTAATTTTTATTTTATATTCAAAAAAATTCACTCATAAAAAAGGGAAAATTTTTGGAAATAAACCCTGCCCCAAAACCCTTTCTTAATAGTGCAAGAATTCATAGGGCTAATACCAGACAAAAAAATCTCATGATATTTCCCCGTTTTAAAAATCAATCGGGAAAAAAAAACTAAAGGTGTGCTAAAATTTGCCCTTTAAAATTTAAGATCTCTCTGCCTAAAGTTTTCCCCAGTCTGAAGAAAAGTAAGATAATTTGTTCGGTTTTTTAAACCCCGGGAGGGTTAGCCACCCAGGAAAACCCAAGAAATTTCAGGGGCGTCATCGAGGACTGTAAAAATTATTTCCATTGGGGTCCTTAATTTGTCCCCCCCGGATTTCGGGCCCACACCCGTCGAAATAACACCAGGAACCCAAATTTTCTGCTTTGGTGAAAAAGGACAATAGGTGTAAGGAAAAGTGTCGGAATTTTCCCCCCGCCCGGGAAACGAACCCCCCGGGGCCCCGTGTGTGAAGCGGGAGCTTTAGCCACCAGACCACCGGGCCACTCCCAGACCACCGGGCCACTCGCTATCCGCTAGCCACTTTAAAGCTGCTTTTAAAAATACCTCCTTATTTTAATGTGATCTTGGCAGCGGTTCATTATCCTGACAACAATTAATTATGCCGAACAAATCTTGAAACCCTGTTTTTAATCCCGTATTGTCCCTGTCCTGTCCATTACACACTGGAAGTTTTTTCCTGTCATTGTATTTCAGAGGGTTTTTTCCTCTCATATTCCGTCACGCATAATAATGTCCAGCGACAGTATGAAAATAACATAGCATCGAAAGTCAAGTCTGACTCGAAACTGCTGTATAGCCACATCAGGAGGAAGACAACAGTCAAAGACCAGGTGATCAGGCTGAGGACAGAAGGCGGGGAACTCACAAGAAACGATCAAGAGGTATGTGAGGAGCTTTAAGGAAATATTTACAGTAGAGACAGGAAGTGCTCTGGGAAGACAACACAAAGGGGAACATCAACAGGGAGTATACCAACAAGTGTTGGATGACATACAAACAACAGTGGAGGAGGTGCAGAAGCTGCTAAGTGACCTTCATACCTCAAAGGCAATGGGACCGGACAACATCTCCCCGTGGATCCTTAGAGAAGGAGCGGAGACACTGTGCGTGCCACTAACCATGATCTTCAGTACATCCCTTGAAACTGGGCAACTACCTGAGGTATAGAAGACGGCAAATGTAGTCCCCATTTTTAAGAAAGGAGACAGAAATGAGGCACTAAACTACAGATCAGTGTCTCTAACGTGTATAGTATGCAAAGTCACGGAGAAGATTATCAGGAGGAGAGTGGTAGAGCACCTGGAATGGAACAAGATTATAAACGACAACCAACACGGATGCATGGAAGGCAAATCCTGTGTCACAGACCTTCTGGAGTTTTATGACAAGGTAACAGAACACACGAGAGAGAAGGGTGGGCTGATTGCATTTTCCTGGACTGCAGGAAGACCTTCAACACAGTTCCTCACAAGAGATTAGTGCAAAAGCTGGAGGATCAGGCACATATAACAGAAGGCACTGCAATGGATCAGAGAATACCTGGAGAGAGTTCCGGGGGTCAACGCCCCCGCGGCCCGGTCTGTGACCAGGCCTCCTGGTGGATCAGAGCCTGATCAACCAGGCTGTTACTGCTGGCTGCACGCAAACCAACGTACGAGCCACAGCCCAGCTGATCAGGAACTGACTTTAGGTGCTTGTCCAGTGCCAGCTTGAAGACTGCCAGGGGTCTGTTGGTAATCCCCCTTATGTGTGCTGGGAGGCAGTTGAACAGTCTCGGGCCCCTGACACTTATTGTATGGTCTCTTAACGTGCTAGTGACACCCCTGCTTTTCATTGGGGGGATGGTGCATCGTCTGCCAAGTTTTTTTGCTTTCGTAGTGAGTGATTTTCGTGTGCAAGTTTGGTTACTAGTCCCTCTAGGATTTTCCAGGTGTATATAATCATGTATCTTTCCCTCCTGCGTTCCAGGGAAAACAGGTTTAAGGGAAACCCCAAGCGCTCCCAGAATTGAGGTGTTTTATCTCCCTTATGCGCGCTGTGAAAGTTCTCTGTACATTTTCTAGGTCGGCAATTTCACCTGCCTTGAAAGGTGCTGTTAGTGTGCAGCAATATTCCAGCCTAGATAGAACAAGTGACCTGAAGAGTGTCATCATGGGCTTGGCCTCCCTAGTTTTGAAGGTTCTCATTATCCATCCTGTCATTTTTCTAGCAGATGCGATTGATACAATGTTATGGTCCTTGAAGGTGAGATCCTCCGACATGATTTACTCCCAGGGCTTTGACTTGGTGTTTTCGCTCTATTTTGTGGCCAGAATTTGTTTTGTACTCTGATGAAGATTTAATTTCCTCATGTTTACCATATCTGAGTAAATTTAAATTTCTCATTCGTTGAACTTCATATTGTTTTTTTGCAGCCCCCCTGAAAGATTTGGTTGATGTCCGCCTGGAGCCTTGCAGTGTCTGCAATGGAAGACACTGTCATGCAGATTCGGGTGTCATCTGCAAAAGGGAAAACACGGTGCTGTGGCTGACATCCTTGTCTATGTGGGATATAAGGAAAAGGAACAAGATGGGAGCGAGTACGGCCTTGTGGAACAGAGCTTTTCACCGACTGCCTGGGACTTTACCTGTTGACGACTACTCTCGTGTTCTTTTAGTGAGGAAATTAAGATCCATCGACCGACTTTTCCTGTTATTCCTTTAGCACGCATTTTGTGCGCTATTAGCCTGGTCACACTTGTCAAGGCTTTTGAAAAGTCTTTTTAATTACATCTCATTCTTTTTATCTTCTAGTGCTTTTGGGCCCTTTGTTGTAGTGATTCATAGTTGAGACAGACAGGAGCGACCTTTTCAAACCCCATGTTGCCCTGGGTTTTTAAACTGTGGGTTTCTAGATGGGTGTGACTTGCTTCTTAGGCCCTTTCAAAGATTTTATGATTGGGATGTTGTGCATTGGTCGTAGTTCTTTGCTGTTGCTTTACGCCCCCTTTGTGGAGTGGGGCTATGTCTGTTGTTTTTAGTAACTGTGGGACGACCCCCGTGTCCATGCCCCCTCTCCATAGGATAAAAAAGGCTCGTGATAGGGGCTTCTTGCAGTTCTTGATGAACACAGAGTTCCATGATTTGGGGCCCCTTGGGCAGAGTGCAGGGGCATGTCATTTATCCCCTGTTCGAAGTCATTTGCGTCAGGATAAATCGGATAGGCTTTTTTAAACCCAAAATTTTGTGGCTCTCTAAAAAAAAATTAATTTTGATCTTCGACTCCAGCGGGTTTAGGCCTTGCTAAAAACGAGTCATATTGGGACTTGAGTACTCATCATTTCCTTGGGCATTGTGTAACCCATCTTGTTTAATAGGGGCCCAAACTGGACGTGTTCCGATTTTGATTTGGCAAAAGGAGAAGAAATCTTTGGGGTTTCTTTCGATTTCATTTAGGGTTTTTTTTCTTCCCCCGATTCCCGACTCCAAAGGATCTTTTAGCTTAAGTTTGAAAGCTTTCTATTTCCTGCCCGTGTCCCCTACCATTTCAGATATGTTGACCTTTTTAGCCGCTCTGTTATTCTTTTCCGTCGCCTGAAAGGGGCACCCGTCTCTTTCTATTTTTTAAACTAATCCTCCTTTTTCTTTAGAGGAATAAGCCTTGTGCATAATCAAGTGCCACCGAGTTTTAAATTTTCAGGGATAATTGGGTCTGTGTTGCTTAGTATATCTTTTCCCGCTTATACGGTTTGGACTTGGTTTTTCTTGGTCCCCCCTTTTTGTTTTTTTTATTGGGAAATTGAATTTTGGGGAATACCCCCCCGTACTATCTCATTATTTGGTCTGGGGTCCCCGCATACATGTCTAACCTCAGTTAGTTTTGATTGAGTATGTTTTTTTGATATGGTACATTTCTTACAATCATCTTTTTAGTGAAATGAGGTCTATGTATTCTCCATCTAGTAGGGTCATTTTGGGTTTAAATGAATTTTGTGCAGAGATTTAAAAGCTCGTGTGAGTTTTCATCAGAGCTGCCTCCTGGTGTTATTACTGCAACAATATTATTTGCTAATTCCCCATTTTTGTGTGGGTGTATGAGCCACTTAATATTTGATTTTAAAATCATTACAATTGTGACCCGGGTGGGCGTTCAGTGGTTCTTACTTTGTAATTTGTTCTGATGTAACCATGTATAGAGTGAAGGATTCATTAAACCCCTGAACTTGCCAGATTGGACCAGATCTCTTGGATTTTATTTCCTTTGTAACTTGCCAGATTGTGACCCGACTACCTGGATTCTTTTCCTTTGTAACTATTCAGCTTATCCCTTTTTGGGGTTTCCCGCCCCCTGGACCCAATGTACCTTTGTAATCTTTTGACTACTGCCCACAGGATGGGTATGGGGTGCATAATAAACATATTAAACTAAACTAGCATGGCTAGGCATTTCGGGCAGACTTAGTTTAATTCTTAATTTTAAAATATTACAAATTATGAGGTAAGTTGGTATTACCTGGAGTTTACCTGGAGAGAGTTCCGGGGGTCAACGCCCCCGCGGCCCGGTCTGAGACCAGGCCTCCTGGTGGATCAGAGCCTGATCAACCAGGCTGTTGCTGCTGGCTGCACGCAAACCAACATACGAGCCACAGCCCGGCTGATCCGGAACTGACTTTAGGTGCTTGTCCAGTGCCAGCTTGAAGACTGCCAGGGGTCTGTTGGTAATCCCCCTTATGTGTGCTGGGAGGCAGTTGAACAGTCTCGGGCCCCTGACACTTATTGTATGGTCTCTTAACGTGCTAGTGACACCCCTGCTTTTCATTGGGGGGATGGTGCATCGTCTGCCAAGTCTTTTGCTTTCGTAGTGAGTGATTTTCGTGTGCAAGTTCGGTACTAGTCCCTCTAGGATTTTCCAGGTGTATATAATCATGTATCTCTCCCTCCTGCGTTCCAGGGAATACAGGTTTAGGAACCTCAAGCGCTCCCAATAATTGAGGTGTTTTATCTCCGTTATGCGCGCCGTGAAAGTTCTCTGTACATTTTCTAGGTCGGCAATTTCACCTGCCTTGAAAGGTGCTGTTAGTGTGCAGCAATATTCCAGCCTAGATAGAACAAGTGACCTGAAGAGTGTCATCATGGGCTTGGCCTCCCTAGTTTTGAAGGTTCTCATTATCCATCCTGTCATTTTTCTAGCAGATGCGATTGATACAATGTTATGGTCCTTGAAGGTGAGATCCTCCGACATGATCACTCCAGGTCTTTGACGTTGGTGTTTCGCTCTATTTTGTGGCCAGAATTTGTTTTGTACTCTGATGAAGATTTAATTTCCTCATGTTTACCATATCTGAGTAATTGAAATTTCTCATCGTTGAACTTCATATTGTTTTCTGCGCCCACTGAAAGATTTGGTTGATGTCTGCCTGGAGCTTTGCAGTGTCTGCAATGGAAGACACTGTCATGCAGATTCGGGTGTCATCTGCAAAGGAAGACACGGTGCTGTGGCTGACATCCTTGTCTATGTCGGATATAAGGATGAGGAACAAGATGGGAGCGAGTACTGTGCCTTGTGGAACAGAGCTTTTCACCGTAGCTGCCTCGGACTTTACTCTGTTGACGACTACTCTCTGTGTTCTGTTAGTGAGGAAATTATAGATCCATCGACCGACTTTTCCTGTTATTCCTTTAGCACGCATTTTGTGCGCTATTACGCCATGGTCACACTTGTCGAAGGCTTTTGCAAAGTCTGTATATATTACATCTGCATTCTTTTTGTCGCTCGATCACACAGTCCGATCATACAGTTGCTCTACACCGCAAGAAGCCTCTCTTCGACCCCGTCGGGGTGTAGAATTTATATTCTACAAACGTGATATCCTTTTCACAATGCTGTCGAATCGTGTGAAAATCATGCCTGTGAATGGTGCAATAAATGACTCCTCGAAGTTAGCTTTAGCTACCGTCGTTAGGACCTGCCTGCAGGTCAAATTTACGGCAATCCACTCTCTGAAAGACTCCTTCATTGTCGTCTGCACAGATGACACGGAAGCACTAAAACTAATGGACGACGCTTCAATCAGGACCCTACAAACACAACAATTCACTCTATCCCCGTCTCCATTCTTGAAGTCGAAACGTTCGGTCTTTGTGAAAAGACTTGACAATATCGTCACCTCTCTCTCTACTGAAGCACTGAAGACATCTATTGAGGAACAAAACACGTGGGCCTCGGTAGACAGCATCTCAAAGATCCCCAACGCCACATCAATGCTAAAGATTACATTCTCAGACATCTCCATGGCTGCCCAAGCTCTCTCTGAAGGTCTGGCCATCTCATATTACCACATTCACCCAAGTCATATAGAACAAGAACGTTTCACATACATCTCCCACTGCTGGACTGCTACTCCTATAATCACACCACCAAGGACTGCCCCATCAAGAATAAGAAGTTTTGTTCAAAATGTGGGAATGATGGACACGATTTCAGATCCTGCACCATTACTACAACACCAACATGTCTTAACTGCAAGGGTAATCATCATACCCTTGCAGCTAAGTGCCCACTCAGGAAAGAAATCATATTGAAGAAAACTAAAGTTCTGAAGAAGACCTCCAATTCACCGACATATGCTGCAATAACCAAACCACAAACCGACGCCATCAAGACTCTACACGCTAATCTACAGGCACCATCGCCCAGCAACTCCCTCCACTCCCCGACGGTGCTCCTTCCAAGGTGCTGTACTGCATGGTGTATGCACACCTTGCAAACGCAGCAAGCCCCGGCACTTTCAACACACTATTAACGAACTATTCCGTCTGAACAACATGCCTGCCTTCAATTTTCCGGAATCCACACCTTCAGAAGACATCCTCAAGATCCTTCCCAACGTCCTGAACTTTACTGCACCTACAGACCTGTCTCCTGCCCAAGCAACTGCTCCTGTAACTTCTATAACCACTTCCACCTCTGACAACGTTGATCAAGTTGCCTCAACCACCGCCTCCCACCTCTCCCAGCCTGCTGTTACACAACCATTACACCTCACAGCTGCTCCTGTCGAACATCAGTCTCCTGCTACCACCATTGTAGATTCTCCCAGTGAATCCACTCCAGAAGAGGAAGATAACGACGACTCCAGTAAACTCTCATGGGAAAACCTTACCTTTTACACTTCTCCTTCAAATACTGACACCACGACCTGTACTGAACTCTACAAAAGCCTCGGTGCTGGAACAGTCAAGTATGCATGTGAATCACCGCTTCACTTCACACTCACCCAAGTTCTTGAGTTCATCAAGCCTCTACGTTTCACCTTCAGCAACAAGGCTAAATTATACCACCTATCTAGAAGCAGCTTCAAAAAGATTGAAAATGGCTCCATTGCTAACCTGCCTCCTCAGTTACTCCTATAACTCCCATATGTGTTCTACCCTCTGATGTGACCTAGCCTGCTGCCAGCTACTCAAGATTCAAGACTTCAACTACCACAAGTTCAATGCAACAGTCCCAGCTATTCCTGTTCTCAAGTCTGCCCCACGATCGCCTTAGCTGCTGGGTTAAGCCCTGGCTCTATTTCTCTTACTAAGAACACTCCTCTCCAGAGCTATTCTTCATCTGTCCCGTCTTCCCCGCTCATCCCATTGGGATCTTACCTAAACTTGTTTGCTTGCTTGCTTTTGTCTTCTAGTGCATTTAGGACCTTGTCGTAGTGGTCCAATAGTTGAGACAGACAGGAGCGACCTGTTCTAAACCCATGTTGCCCTGGGTTGTGTAACTGATGGGTTTCTAGATGCGTGGTGATCTTGCTTCTTAGGACCCTTTCAAAGATTTTTATGATATGGGATGTTAGTGCTATTGGTCTGTAGTTCTTTGCTGTTGCTTTACTGCCCCCTTTGTGGAGTGGGGCTATGTCTGTTGTTTTTAGTAACTGTGGGACGACCCCCGTGTCCATGCTCCCTCTCCATAGGATGGAAAAGGCTCGTGATAGGGGCTCTTGCAGTTCTTGATGACACAGAGTTCCATGAGTCTGGCCCTGGGGCAGAGTGCATGGGCATGTCATTTATCGCCTGTTCGAAGTCATTTGGCGTCAGGATAACATCGGATAGGCTTGTTAATCAAATTTTGTGGCTCTCTCATAAAAAATTAATTTTGATCTTCGACTCTCAGTCTGGTTAGGGGCTTGCAAAAAACTGAGTCATATTGGGACTTGAGTAGCTCACTCATTTCCTTGCTGTCATCTGTGTAGGACCCATCTTGTTTAAGTAGGGGCCCAATACTGGGACGTTGTTCTCGATTTTGATTTGGCATAGGAGAAGAAATACTTTGGGTTTCTTTCGATTTCATTTATGGCTTTTAGTTCTTCCCGCGATTCCTGACTCTAAAGGATTCTTTTAGCTTAAGTTCGATGCTTGCTATTTCTCTGACCAGTGTCTCCCTACGCATTTCAGATATATTGACCTCTTTTAGCCCCTCTGTTATTCTTTTCGTCGCCTGTAAAGGGAGCGCCTGTCTCTTTCTGTTTTACATCTACTCCTCCTTTTTCTTAGAGGAATAAGCCTTGTGCATACATCGAGTGCCACCGAGTTAATCTGTTCTAGGCATAAGTTGGGGTCTGTGTTGCTTAGTATATCTTCCCAGCTTATATCGGTTAGGACTTGGTTTACTTGGTCCCACTTTATGTTTTTGTTATTTAAGTTGAATTTGGTGAATGCTCCCTCGTGACTAATCTCATTATGTCGGTCTGGGGCTCCGCGCATACATGACTGAACCTCAATTATGTTGTGATCTGAGATATATTGTTTTTGATATGGTGATATTTCTTATCAGATCATCATTGTTAGTGAAGATGAGGTCTAGTGTATTCTCCCGTCTAGTAGGCTCTATTATTTGCTGGTTTAAATTGAATTTTGTGCAGAGATTTAAAAGCTCGCGTGAGTGTGAGTTTTCATCAGAGCTGCCTCCTGGTGTTATTACTGCAAACAATATTATTTGCTATATTCCTCCATTTTAGGTCCCTTAAGTTGAAACCCCCCAGGAGAAAGATGTTGGGGCAGGAGCTGGAAGGTTTTCCAGACAGTGGTCTTTTTTAACAGTGTTCTGGAATTGTGGGAGTTGCACCCGGAGGCTTTAGACTATCCAATGACTAGGTTTTGGTTCTCGACCTTTATGCAAAAAACTTCCACTAAAAAGTGATAAATACTAGTTTGTGAGTTTAGCAATGGGGAGTTTTTTTTGGGGCAAGTACATTTTCAGTTTTTGGATTTTAAAAGGATTTTTTTTTAAAGTTTTGGATTAAATTTTTTTTTGGGTCAAATGGGTGAGTGAGTGAAAGTGTAAACCCACCAGGGGGTTTCGTGTGTTAGTTGAGGGGGTATCGGGAGATAGATGTTTTTAATGGTGTTTGAAGGTGATGAATGTGTTCAGTTCTAGAGTTTCGGGTGGGTTTCCGATTTTGGGGGCCCTTTGACATACTTTAAATTTTTGTAAAGGTTTAGTCGGACACGGGGAATGTCGTAGAGATGTTTGTGTTGGTGTATCCCTGTGGGTTTGTCAAACTTAAAAAAAAGGTTTTAGGTAAAGGTTGATATTGGAGTTTAAGGTCCTGTAGTGTAGATTGCACAGTAGTAATTGTGGATGTACGAACAGGGGTAAGTTTAGTCTATGAAAGTGGGGGGGGGGGGTTTTTTCCCCGGGATGGGATTTAGTGATTTTTTTTACTGCAGCTTTTTTTTGGGTTTTTTTGGTTTAGGTGGTTGTGCAGTTGTCCCCCAAAACCCCAATAGATAGGTGGGGTATGGATAAATGATGGTATGGTGAGAAAGGGGAGTTTGCGGCAGTATCTTGGAGAGGATCCCCGGTTTTTGGGTACTTTTTTGGTTATGTGTTGGTATGGGTGGAAATTTAGGTTGTTGTCAAAGGGATAAGCCTGGAATTTGCCTCTTATGTTGGGAATTTGAGTGTTGTCGATTTAATGTTAATTTGTGCATTTCCTGCCTGCTACCAAAAAATATTTTAGTAGGTTTTGTCAGGTTAAAGGGAAATTTATTGGGTCATCCAAGTCGTTTTTTTGATCGCTCCTCGTTAAAAATGGGTTGAGGGTGAAGTTAGGGTGAGAGTGACATAAGTGTGTGTCAGCAAAGGAAAAGGGTTTCAGGTGTTTGGGGTACGTTTGGAAAACATTTTATTAAATGAGGAAGAGCGGGGCCAAGGACACTTCCCCGGAAAATCCGTATAAGTGGCCCTGTTTTGTGGGTCTTTAATGGTGCATCTGATACCTATTAGTAAAGGGAAGATTTTAAAAAGCAAAACGCATGGCCTCTTATACCGTAATGGTCAAGTTTGTGGAGTAAGGATGTCGTGTCTACTGTGTCAAAAGCTTTTCTTAGGTCAATAAAATTCCTAGTGGATATTCCTTATTTTCCAATGCTGTGTAAGCAATCTAGCATTTTTATGATTGCATCATTAGTGCTTTATTTTTCCTGAATCAAATTGGCAGGGGTTGAGTATGTTTGTGCCGTTATAAATGAATAAGTCCCTGTGCACGAGTTTCTAAATATTTTGGATCAATGTAAGTTTGATATTGGCCCTATACAGTTGATTAAGTCTGTAGGTCACCACCTTTAGTATTGGTGTAACCACTTAGCACGTTGAGTAGTTTCGGGAAGGGGCTAGTTTCTAAGGACTTGTTAAAAAGTAATGAAATAGCATGCGAAAGGACATGGGCGCTCGCTTGTACAGTAATGGTGGGACATGAGACAGATTCCCTGAGTTATTTTTAAGTGACTTTATAATCTCGGTGACTTCCGTGGGCTCAGTTGGTGCAAGATTGAAGGAATTTGGAAATTCCCATCTAGGTAGTCCCGGCATGGGCATTGGTATGTGGGATTTTATTGGCGAGATTAGATCCTATGGTTGAGAAGAAGTCGTTTATCTTGTTAGCTGTGTCAGTGGGATGTAGTGGTGTTTCATTAGTTTAGTTGGACAATATTCTTGTTTTTTTTTCAGTTTGTGGGTCCCTAGAATCTGAGAGAGTGTTTTCCAGGTCTTTTTTATATCTCCTCTAGTGTCTGTGAATCTACTGGAGTAGTATAGTTGTTTGGCTTTCTTTATTACTTTGGTGAGAACTGATGAATAGTGTTTAAGATATCTTTGTGTATTAAGCCCTGTCTATATTGCTTTTCATATTGGTGTTTCTTGTCAATGGATTTCAGAATGCTGCTGGTTAGCCATGGGCAACCAAGCCGTTTGTTTGTGATCTGTTTCGTTTTTATAGGACAATGTTTGTTGTATAGTCTAAGTAATTTGTTAAGAAAAATGTCTGTCCAGTCATCAATACCATTGGCCTTGGAGAATTCTGTAGGCCAGTCAACAGTCTCTAGGTCAGCTGTGAACTTCCTTATTGAGGCCTCATCATGGAGTCTAAATGAGACTTTGTTGTATTCAAGTGGTGGTTTACTAATGTTTGTCAGGAGGAAGGTAGGGTAGTGGTCTGTAGTGCTAACTGTGATTATCCCTGATTTAAGGGGGGGGCTAGTATATTGGTCCATATGTGGTCTATTATGGTTGCACTTGTCTCAGTGAGCCTGGTTGGTTTAGTTATTGTTGGTATGAGAAGTGTGTTGTTCATATTGTTGATGAAATCAGTTACAGGCTGATCATCTAGTAAGCCAAGGTTGATGTTGAAGTCTCCAGCTAAGAGAAGGTGGTGCTTATTCATTTGTCTGTTTGTTATTAGTGACTTTAATTTCTCACTGAAATTTGGGATGTTTGTGAGAGGTATCCGGTAAAAGGCACCGATTGTTATAGGTGTTTTAAGTTTTTTTTTACAGTAAAATTAGCAAAAATGTATTCCCCATATTCATCACTAAAGCAAATGGTGCTAATACAAGATAATTCGTTAGAGTAATAGGTCTCAGTAAGAATAATGTAGGAGAAGGGTGTCTAGTGATTCAAGGAGTGCCAGGAGGTCATCATAGTGTTTGCTTAAGGACCTGATGTTGTAGTTAAGTACTGATAGACTTTTTAGCATTGTTTAGGATAGTGCTGGCTTATGATGCTGTGTAATAAAGGCAGTTACTTTCCAATAGGTTTTGATTGGGTGTCAGATTATGGAGGTTTAGATCAGGGTCAACGTGATCAATCATCTTCTAGGTTTAAATTATGGTTATTTATATCCTGAGTTGTGTGTTGAGTTCTAGTACTGATATCTGTATTGGTGGGAAGTTTGGACAAGTATATAGCTAGAGTATTTTGGTCATGTAGAGTATAGTCACTACTACACATAATGAAGTTGACGTTGTCGATGTGTTGTGAAAAGCAGGGGTGACACTAGCACGATAAGACAACACAGTATATGTCAGGGAGTTTACCTGGAGTTTACCTGGAGAGAGTTCCGGGGGTCAACGCCCCCGCGGCCCGGTCTGAGACCAGGCCTCCTGGTGGATCAGAGCCTGATCAACCAGGCTGTTGCTGCTGGCTGCACGCAAACCAACATACGAGCCACAGCCCGGCTGATCCGGAACTGACTTTAGGTGCTTGTCCAGTGCCAGCTTGAAGACTGCCAGGGGTCTGTTGGTAATCCCCCTTATGTGTGCTGGGAGGCAGTTGAACAGTCTCGGGCCCCTGACACTTATTGTATGGTCTCTTAACGTGCTAGTGACATCCCTGCTTTTCATTGGGGGATGTGCATCGTCTGCCAAGTCTTTTGCTTCGTAGTGAGTGATTTCGTGTGCAAGTTTGGTACTAGTCCCTCTAGGATTTTCCAGGTGTATATATCATGTATCTCTCCCTCCTGCGTTCCAGGGAATACAGGTTTAGGAACCTCAAGCGCTCCCAGTAATTGAGGTGTTTTATCTCCGTTATGCGCGCTGTGAAAGTTCTCTGTACATTTTCTAGGTCGGCAAATTTCACCTGCCTTGAAAGGTGTGTTAGTGTGCAGCAATATTCCAGCCTAGATAGAACAAAGTGACCTGAAGAGTGTCATCATGGGCTTGGCCTCCCTAGTTTTGAAGGTTCTCATTATCCATCCTGTCATTTTTCTAGCAGATGCGATTGATACAATGTTATGGTCCTTGAAGGTGAGATCCTCCGACATGATCACTCCCAGGTCTTTGACGTTGGTGTTTCGCTCTATTTTGTGGCCAGAATTTGTTTTGTACTCTGATGAAGATTTAATTTCTCATGTTTACCATATCTGAGTAATTGAAATTTCTCATCGTTGAACTTCATATTGTTTTCTGCAGCCCACTGAAAGATTTGGTTGATGTCTGCCTGGAGCTTTGCAGTGTCTGCAATGGAAGACACTGTCATGCAGATTCGGGTGTCATCTGCAAAGGAAGACACGGTGCTGTGGCTGACATCCTTGTCTATGTCGGATATTAGGATGAGGACAAGATGGGAGCGAGTACTGTGCCTTGTGGAACAGAGCTTTTCACCGTAGCTGCCTCGGACTTTACTCTGTTGACGACTACTCTCTGTGTTCTGTTAGTGAGGAAATTATAGATCCATCGACCGACTTTTTCCTGTTATTCCTTTAGCACGCATTTTGTGCGCTATTACGCCATGGTCACACTTGTCGAAGGCTTTTGCAAAGTCTGTATATATTACATCTGCATTCTTTTTGTCTTCTAGTGCATTTAGGACCTTGTCGTAGTGGTCCAATAGTTGAGACAGACAGGAGCGACCTGTTCTAAACCCATGTTGCCCTGGGTTGTGTAACTGATGGGTTTCTAGATGCGTGGTGATCTTGCTTCTTAGGACCCTTTCAAAGATTTTTATGATATGGGATGTTAGTGCTATTGGTCTGTTAGTTCTTTGCTGTTGCTTTACTGCCCCCTTTGTGGAGTGGGGCTATGTCTGTTGTTTTTTAGTAACTGTGGGACGACCCCCGTGTCCATGCTCCCTCTCCATAGGATGGTAAAAGCTCGTGATAGGGGCTTCTTGCAGTTCTTGATGAACACAGAGTTCCACGAGTCTGGCCCTGGGGCAGAGTGCATGGGCATGTCATTTATCGCCTGTTCGAAGTCATTTGGCGTCAGGATAACATCGGATAGGCTTGTGTTAATCAAATTTTGTGGCTCTCTCATAAAAAATTCATTTTGATCTTCGACTCTCAGTCTGGTTAGCGGCTTGCTAAAAACTGAGTCATATTGGGGACTTGAGTAGCTCACTCATTTCCTTGCTGTCATCTGTGTAGGACCCATCTTGTTTAAGTAGGGGCCCAATACTGGACGTTGTTCTCGATTTTGATTTGGCATAGGAGAAGAAATACTTTGGGTTTCTTTCGATTTCATTTATGGCTTTTAGTTCTTCCCGCGATTCCTGACTCCTAAAGGATTCTTTTAGCTTAAGTTCGATGCTTGCTATTTCTCTGACCAGTGTCTCCCTACGCATTTCCGATATATTGACCTCTTTTAGCCGCTCTGTTATTCTTTTCCGTCGCCTGTAAAGGGGCGCCTGTCTCTTTCTGTTTTATCTACTCCTCCTTTTTCTTAGAGGAATAAGCCTTGTGCATACATCGAGTGCCACCGAGTTAATCTGTTCTAGGCATAAGTTGGGGTCTGTGTTGCTTAGTATATCTTCCCAGCTTATATCGGTTAGGACTTGGTTTACTTGGTCCCACTTTATGTTTTGTTATTGAAGTTGAATTTGGTGAATGCTCCCTCGTGACTAATCTCATTATGTCGGTCTGGGTCTCCGCGCATACATGACTGAACCTCAATTATGTTGTGATCTGAGTATATTGTTTTTTGATATGGTGATATTTCTTATCAGATCATCATTGTTAGTGAAGATGAGGTCTGTGTATTCTCCAGTCTAGTAGGCTCTATTATTTGCTGGTTTAAATTGAATTTTGTGCAGAGATTTAAAAGCTCGCGTGAGTGTGAGTTTTCATCAGAGCTGCCTCTGGTGTTATTACTGCAACAATATTATTTGCTATATTCCTCCATTTTAGGTGCCTTAAGTTGAAATCCCCCAGGAGCAAGATGTTGGGTGCAGGAGCTGGAAGGTTTTCCAGACAGTGGTCAATTTTTAACAGCTGTTCCTGGAATTGCTGGGATGTTGCATCCGGAGGCTTGTAGACTATCACAATGACTAGGTTTTGGTTCTCGACCTTTACTGCTAAAACTTCCACTACATCATTTGAGGCATTTAGCAGTTCTGTGCAAACAAGTGACTCTGCAATGTACAGGCCAACCCCCCCCCTTTTGCCTGTTCACTCTGTCACATCTGTATAGGTTGTAACCTGGGATCCATATTTCGTTGTCCAAGTGATCCTTTATTGTGGGTCTCAGTGAAAGCCGCGAACATTGCCTTTGCCTCTGCAAGCAGTCCACGGATGAAAGGTATTTTGTTGTTTGTTGCTGGCTTTAGACCCTGTATATTTGCAAAGAAGAATGTTATCGGACTGGTGGTATTGTTGGTACTGGGGGGGGATTTTTTTCCCGGCATTAGTATCTGTATCTGTTGGTTTGGAGTGGAGGCCATCGACTGTGGTTCCACTCCAGGAATGACTGGATTTGGTGTACGATTTCTGCCATTTCCTGCCAGTTTTTTTTCCTTCCTGGCACTAAAAAACCTCTCCCTCTTGAGTGGCTGTGGCTACCCAGGTTTTCCCATGGCCTGGATGTTTTGTATCTTTTTTGTCCCCTTTAGATGGTATGCCTGGCAATTTAAGTTATAGCAGTCTTTCCTGTACTGAAGAGGTACACAGTTCAGGGTGAAAAAGCTTACAGGAAGGGAGTTTGCATTTTCCTGTTGTCATATGGGCAGATTGTTCAACTGCCTTCCAGCATACATAAGGATGATTACCAATAGACCCCTGGTTGTCTTCAAGAAGGCACTGGACGGGCACCTAAAGTCAGTACCTGGCCAGCCGGGCTGTGGTTTGTAACAACGTCGGGTTGCGTGCGGCCAGCAGTAACAGCCTGGTTGATCAGGCCCTTATCCACCATGAGGCCTTGTCACAGGCCTGGCCGCTGGGGCGTTGACCCCCGGAACCCTCTCCAGGACCCTGGATTACCTGGAGGTTATTCCGGGGATCAACGCCCCCGCGGCCCGGTCCATAACCAGGCCTCCCGATGGATCAGGGCCTGATCAACTAGGCTATTACTGCTGGCCGCACGCAGTCCAACGTACGAGCCACAGCCCGGCTGATCCGGCACTGACTTTAGGTATCTGTACAGCTCTCTCTCTTGAAGGCAGCCAGGGGTTTATTGGCAATTCCCCTAATGCTTGATGGGAGGCTGTTGAACAGTCTTGGGCCCCGGACACTTACGGTATTTTCCCTTAGTGTACCAATGGCGCCCCTAGACACAATACCAGACACAAAAACCTCTGACATTCCTCGTGTCTCACAGGATGGGTATGGTGTGCATATTAAACATATTAAACTAACTAACGGCTAAATCTCTACAAAAATTCAGTGTACATAAAAGAGCCTAAAATCTGGAACTTCCTGCCTGAAAACTCCAGAACCGCAGACTCGACTATCATTTTCAAAATTACCGTTAAAAAACATCTTATCTCCCTAACACACCCCATAATTAGTTAACTAAATGAAAACTGCCTACTTCTCTTTTTTGTAACATGAATACATCCAAAAGAAAATAGACTTACTCTCGTTAACTGTAATTCCCCCTAATTTACACTTACACTCATCCAAATGACTGTGAACATAAAATTCCTAATATAGCTATTGCCTAATAAATCTTAAGTTAGTCCTAAGTTTGCTTGAAATACTCTCCCAATATAGGAGCTTTAATAGAAACAGTTTATCACGCCAAGATAAAACCATTCCCATTACTAAATTTACTAATTGTAATATTGTTATGTGTTGTACTACCTCACTATTATAAATCTAATTAATGTTAATTACTTCAGTTACCCAACTTTTATATCATTATGCAATAATATACATTAAAATGTACTGCTCCACAACCTGTGTCAATACAGAGTAAGAATTAGTATTAGTCTGCCCTAAATGCCTAGACATACTAGTGGCCTTCTTTGTAATTAATATTTCATAACATGTACACCATACACTGTAAGCTTTGCAAATAAATAAACTTCTCCTCATCTTCCACCATTGTTCAACACTGGATTGAATAAACCACTGCCTAGAGAAATGTTTCCAGAATAAAGATTCCCCAAGTGTTGTACAAGTGTCTTATTTATGATCAGGTATTACAGCGTCATCTATGATGTGAAGCTGGAATATTGTGAGGTCCCAAGTGACCATTTGTTTAGTGATGTCTTTCTCGAAATTTCTGTGGAAAGTTTTCAAAATATTGTTTACCAAGTGTTTCATCAGAGGTAAAACCTTATTACTGGTATGACCTGGTATATACACCGGGAAGAGTATTCTCTCAGTGTATGTAAACTGAGGGATGTGTTGTGTCAGTGTATACACTGAGATGTGTCAGTATATACACTGAGAGATGTGTTGTGTCAGTATATATACTGAGAGATGTGTTGTCAGTATATACACTGAGAGATGTGTTGTGTCAGTATATACACTGAGAGATGTGTTGTGTCAGTATATATACTGAGAGATGTGTTCTGTCAGTATATATACTGAGAGATGTGTTGTGTCAGTACACTGAGAGATGTGTTGTCAGTATATACACTGAGAGATGTGTTGTGTCAGTATATACACTGAGAGATGTGTTGTGTCAGTATATACACTGAGAGATGTGTTGTGTCAGTATATACACTGAGAGATGTGTTGTGTCAGTATATATACTGAGAGATGTGTTGTGTCAGTATATACACTGAGAGATGTGTTGTGTCAGTATACACTGAGAGATGTGTTGTGTCAGTATATACACTGAGATGTGTCAGTATATACACTGAGATGTGTCAGTATATACACTGAGATGTGTCAGTATATACACTGAGATGTGTCAGTATATACACTGAGATGTGTTGTGTCAGTATATACACAGATGTGTTGTCAGTATATACACTGAGAGATGTGTTGTCAGTGTATATATTCTGACAGTCAGGTCTAATCCCAGTTTTGGAGGCAAAATTCTGTGTGTAGAGATTAATGGTTAGGTTGACCTTCGTGCACTCCATAGGCTTTAAACCTAACATACCCCTCAAGGGAGGTTCATTGTTAATGGTGAGAGGCTCTTGATCTAGGGAATTAGATCTGTGCTCCAGTTCCCTGAATTAAACCTGAATATCTTCCACATCCCCCACAGGCGTTGTATAATCCTACGGGTTTAGTGCTTCCCCTTTTATAATAATATAATAAGTAAACCTAACACTAACTTTTGTAAGGAACATAAATATGTAGTGCCGTATTTTAAGTGCAAATGCATTATTTGTGTAAATAAAACGTTCGATGGTGAGTTTGTATTTCTAGAGTGTCCTCATTGTTGTGAAGGTCTTGAGTTACTTGGGTCACATCCCCATTAAGGAAGGTTCTTTGATGCTAGTGACAGGCTCTTGATCTATGGAATTGAACCTGTGCTCCAGTGCCTTGGATCGAGTCTGAATGCCTTTCATTTCTCCCAGATGCTGTATGACCCCCCTGCGGGTTTATTGCCTCCCTGTGACTGTAATAATATGTTGGGCATTAGTAGTAGGAGTTTACCTGGAGATAGTTCCGGGGGTCAGTGCCCCCGCGGCCCGGTCTATGACCAGGCCTACGCATTATTAATTTCTTTGATTATTATAATAATAATAATATGGATTATTAATCCAAATTACTAACCTGGAGGCTTGCTAATCTAGGATATCCTGATACAGCATGTACAGTATATCTATTTCCATTGGGATCCTTTAATCCTCTCACCCAGGATGCAACCCACATCTGTCAGCAAACAACCAGTCACCTACTTATTGCTAGGTGAACAGAGGCAACATTATTTCAACTTGTGCTGGGAATGAACCCAGGTCCTTCAGTTGTGAGTGCTTGGCTCTCTTTTTCCCTTTGGGCAAATCAGTTAATTGCCAACCAGCTGTCTTTTTTTCCAAGGCTATAGATTTAATATAGACTTCTGGGTAGAAACCTTGGCTATAATACTATATGTATTTTGGTAGCTGCTTCATTACCCAAGTCCCCTTTCCTCAATGCATGCGATTGGAATAGTGCAGAGTACAGCATAAATTGATAATGCAGTTGAAAATTAGCAATGAAGATTTGAAGATTTGGTATTTGTGCTTGGGGATCTACAGCAAATTACCTAAAACCAATAACTCAGCAAAAAGTATCTGTATGAACCATTACCTAATCTAGTGCCAGGCAACACACACCCCCAGTCTTCAGAAGTTTAATGCTGTATAGCCCTTGTGGTTTAGCATTACTTTTTGATTATAATAATAATTCAGAAGTTTAAGTTACTTAGTATGCATAATATTCACTCATACTGCTATGTATACTATATATTGTTTGTTTGTTTGTTGGGTTTATCAGGGCCACTGAGAGCTTACGCCGTATTGAGCTTGACTTCCCGATGTAAAGGGAAGATTTGTTGCCCAAAGCTGGGCAACGAAAGAAAAAGGAATGGAGTTTTTTTTGTAAATAGAAACAAGAACTAGAAGTTTGCAATTAGATTAGGTGAACCCCATTTCCAAGCCCCAGCAGAGCCAGATGCCCACACTCACACCTAAGTTCAGTAACTGACATCTGCCAAAATCATCAAAAAATTATCTGCAGAGCGAAAAAATAAAGCTGACTAAATTAAGCCAATGACAGATGCCCCTCCTGTAATGTGTCCGGTAGGCAAAGTAGATGAGGACAAGTGTCACAGAGAGCGGGGGAAATCTGTCACTGATACTGAGGTGAGAGATGTCCACACCCGACGAAGGCTGGCACAGAAGTTTATACTATATACAATTCTAATATAAACCCTGCTCTGAAACTTCCATGATAGCTGCAACAGAACTCATAGGCATAACACGAGACACAAAAATCTCTCTCATATACCCTGTGATCAACTCAATCCGTGTAAAAATTTGATGGATATAAAAGGCTTTAAAATTTAGAATGCACTACCTGAAGATTCCAAAGGTTTCCTATCTGTCAACCACTTCAAAGCTATTGTTAAAAAACACCTCTGTTATTGTGATCTTGACAACTACATACAGCCTCCCACCACTTAATGACAGAACTTCGTTCCTAAGACCACGTCATTAAATGAATTTGTCACTAATTGAGGAGCATACTGTAATGGTAGTAGGTTTGTGTCAACCATCTTGGATATTGTTTTAATGTCACCTTTGCACCATTTATAACATTTCTGGTATATTTTTAAATGTTTATACAGTAGTGCACTGTATATTGAAATAAAGAGAATAGAGGAAATCAGCTTTTCTATACATTATTCAGGTATAAATACTGGTCAGAGATAAGATAAGATTTCGTTCAGATTTTTAACCCCGGAGGGTTAGCCACCCAGGATAACCCAAGAAAGTCAGTGCGTCATCGAGGACTGTCTAACTTATTTCCATTGGGGTCCTCAATCTTGTACCCCAGGATGCGACCCATACCAGTCAACTAACACCTAGGTACCTATTTGCTGCTAGGTGAACAGGACAATAGGTGTAAGGAAACGTGTCGAAATGTTTCCACCCACCGGGAATCGAACCCAGGCCCTCCGTGTGCGAAGCGGGAGCTTTAGCCACCAGGCTAAGTACGTCGCTAAGTGAGGAGAGGCTGTACTATGTCACACAAAACCTGAACCCTGCAGTTTTCATCCGATTCTGTCCATTCTTCTTCCAACTTTCCTTTAACTCGCTTATATTATGTGCATAAGCTCTCTCATCATATTTGTATTGTTATTTAAATAACTAGTAACACTCATTCTTCTAAACTTAACTGTTATGTCTTCTTGTTATTTTTAATATAAATTTACTCCCCTACACCCCCTAGTCTGTTTTGTGGGTTTTTAGTAGGCCTGAATAAATTATTGGGATGCTGTAAACCATAATCATTCCTGGTTATATTTTATCTGAAAAATAGAGTAAATCTTCTATTTTTGTGTGATTAAGAATTCAAAATGAAAGACAAGTGTAATGTGGGAGAGGCCTGAGGATGTGACTAATGAACAGGAAATGTTGTTTTAATGCCAGGAATGTCTACATTGTTTATTTTGGACTATTTTTAAATTGGTTTAATTTTGTGTAAAATTGGCCAAATTACCAATTTCTGGGCACTTTATTGGATACTTCAAATAGTTGAATGGGCAGTTTCTTGTGCTCAGTCAATAGATTAGAAGGCATACTAGAGAAATTGCTAAGAATTTGGTCAATGGAACAATGAAATTGGCTTAAAATAGGACTCAAAGTGGGCAATATTGCCAATGCTTAAATGGAGCCGAGACCATTATCTTTGCACCTGCGTAATTCCGTAAGTTTTCCATAAAATTTTGCACTTTTGGTATCATTTATTTAAGAAAAAGATTCTCTACCATTTAAGAAGAAAAGTGTTTTTTAAAGTGGACACTGAAATTAATATTAATTTCAGAGCTTGGACAGTGAAAGGGTTAAGTCATAGTAAAGTGCTAAACCTGTAGGGGTCATGTAGCTCCTGTGGAATGGGAAGCATTCAGGAAGCAGAAAATGAAGTCCAGTTCAAGAGACCCTCACTAGCATCAAGGGAAAATAATCCAATGTAAAATAATACTATACCATTTCAAGATTAAAAGTGGCAAAATGGCATCTCACACACTATGAAATATACCGACCTGCTAAGTAGGATACACGAGTTAAAATATTGAAGCCAATCAGAAGGAGCCTTTTTCTTTGGTTATCACATAGAAGTAAAGTTTGGGAATGATTTATGTAATAATGTGCATAGGGCATCCATGTATGCAAGTAGTTCCCCTGCGTGAATCTTGTCCAAGCTGCATTACACCAGCACTTAAAATCTGAAACTAGTCGAACAAGGCGTTCTCGAGTAAAAAAATTTTTTTGAGAAAGTAAATGAAAAAGTCGTTGAGAACGTTGTGAAAAATAGGAAAGTCTAATCATTAAACTTAAAAATGCCATAAAAACTCAAAATAATTTTTTTTCCAGTTTTTTAATTTACATTGTACAGGCAGGCCCCGCTTTACAGTGCTATGCTCTGCGGCGTTTAGCTAATACAGTGATTTTCAGTTATACCCATTCTTCATTTATTCAGACTTCCTACAATATATATGTTCACTACTCATTGTAAGCTAAGAACAAAAATAATTTAAGGTAAGTAATGTGTGTTCTGTCTATGCAATTTTTAGGCCTAGCTATATTGCTCACTTAATATATGATAGTGTAAATATGTTATCAGGCTTTCATATTCATGTGAAAGTGAAAAAGTGGCAATGAGTCACTTTACAGCAATTTTCACTTTACAGCAGTAGCCCATAAGCTAACCTGCTGTATAAGCGAGACCCTCCTATATTTAAAATTCTCTATAGTCCTGTAAGAAAAAATATTTAATTTTGATTTTAAAAAATCAATTTGAGGAAATTGGGGGAAAAAAAGGCAAATTGTTACCAATTAAAATGCACCAGCATTTAGAATCTTAAGAGTAATGAGAAGAGTTATTCATTAGTCATTAAACTAGAAGCTACTGACTTAATAAAACTGGCAGATTGAAATTTATGCAGCTCATAGTGTGTGACAAGCTTTGTTTTAATAAAGCCCACCAATGGTAAAGTTTGAAGTCAGTCAAGAAAGGCATTCTTTAGTTCAGTAATTGATCTGATTCTAACAATTCCATTTTTTTTTGGGGGGGGGGGAACTTTAAGTAAAATTTAAAATTTCCATCGGGTCGCGACCCGATTTGGTCGTGACCCGAACCTAATTTCCCCATTGGATTGTGTGTAAATACAATTAATCTGTTCCAGACCCCCTACAAACTGTATGTAAATATTTTTTTTTTTATTTTTATTTTTTTTTTATTTTTTTTTTTAAGATTTTTAACACAAAAATAGTTAATTATATCATAGAATGCACAGTGTAATAGTAAACTAAATGTAAAAACTTTGAATAACACTGAGAAAATCTTGAACAACAGAGAAAACTAACATTGCATGAATCCGTTCTAGACCCCTTACGAACCGTTCGCTGTAAACCTTTGTTTTTAAGAGTTTTAAGCACAGAAAAAATAATCAAAGTTTGAAAAATCCTTAATTATACAAAATAATGCACAGTTTAATAGAGAAATAACCTTAAATAACAGAGAAAAAACATATCATAAACCAAGAAAAAATACTGTAAATTAAAAAACACAGGAAATACGTACAACACAAGGGGTTCACAGCAAATGAATGCACGTCTGACCGAGACAGACTACAAGACGAGAGCCTTTGTTAGGTGTACACAAACAACAGGAAATGGAAAAAATTGAAAAAAAAAAAAAATGCCGTGGAATGTGAAAATTGGCACGGCTGTGTTTGTTTGACACCCAATTGTGTGTTCGTGACCAGATGCAAAAATTTGGTGAATTTTTGGTCGTGAACCGATTTCTTCGTGTTCAGAAGAGTTCGTGACCAGAGGTTACAATGTACTTGGAAGAAGCTTACAAGAAATATTTTAAAGTCAGTCAGAAGAAGCATTCTTCAGTTATTGAATAAAAATGAATATCACTGTTTATTCACTAGAACTGGCATAGTGGAACTTATGCCACCCAATGGCTATGTGAACCTTGTGTTCAAGAAACCACACCAGTGGTGAACATTTGAAACCTGTCAGATGAGTCATTCTCAAGTTACGGTGCAGATTCCTATGATTCCCATTTTTGTTTCTTTCTGCATCAAATTTGCCTGCATGCAAATGAAACTTAATGGGTACTGTCCTGGTCCTGAGATAAGTAAGTTTATTTAGGTACAGGCACAAACAAGTATAGTTATATAAATTTAAGTGATTAAAATTGTACATAGTAATGTGTGTAAATTACTTAGGATAACCTCCAAAAAAGTGAAAGTGACTTATTTCCAGAGACAGAGAAAGAGAGAGAGAGAGTGAGTGAGTGTACTCACCTAGTTGTACTCACCCAGTTGAGGTTGCGGGGGTCGAGTCCGAGCTCCTGGCCCTGCCTCTTCACTGATCGCTACTAAGTCACTCTCCCTGAACCGTGAGCTTTATCATACCTCTGCTTAAAGCTATGTATGGATCCTGCCTCCACTACATTGCTTCCCAAACTATTCCACTTACTAACTACTCTGTGGCTGAAGAAATACTTCCTAACATCCCTGTGATCCATCTGTGTCTTCAACTTCCAACTGTGTCCCCTTGTTACTGTGTCCAATCTCTGGAACATCCTGTCTTTGTCCACCTTGTCAATTCCTCTCAGTATTTTGTATGTCGTTATCATGTCCCCCCTATCTCTCCTGTCCTCCAGTGTCGTCAGGTTGATTTCCCTTAACCTCTCCTCATAGGACATACCTCTTAGCTCTGGGACTAGTCTTGTTGCAAACCTTTGCACTTTCTCTAGTTTCTTTACGTGCTTGGCTAGGTGTGGGTTCCAAACTGGTGCCGCATACTCCAATATGGGCCTAACGTACATGGTGTACAGGGTCCTGAACGATTCCTTATTAAGATGTCAGAATGCTGTTCTGAGGTTTGCTAGGCGCCCATATGCTGCAGCAGTTATTTGGTTGATGTGCGCTTCAGGAGATGTGCCTGGTGTTATACTCACCCCAAGATCTTTTTCCTTGAGTGAGGTTTGTAGTCTCCGGCCCCCTAGACTGTACTCCGTCTGCGGTCTTCTTTGCCCTTCCCCAATCTTCATGACTTTGCACTTGGTGGGATTGAACTCCAGGAGCCAATTGCAGGACCAGGTCTGCAGCCTGTCCAGATCCCTTTGTAGTTCTGCCTGGTCTTCGATCGAGTGAATTCTTCTCATCAACTTCACGTCATCTGCAAACAGGGACACCTCAGAGTCTATTCCTTCCGTCATGTCGTTCACAAATACCAGAAACAGCACTGGTCCTAGGACTGACCCCTGTGGGACCCCGCTGGTCACAGGTGCCCACTCTGACACCTCGCCACGTACCATGACTCGCTGCTGTCTTCCTGACAAGTATTCCCTGATCCATTGTAGTGCCTTCCCTGTTATCCCTGCTTGGTCCTCCAGTTTTTGCACCAATCTCTTGTGTGGAACTGTGTCAAACACCTTCTTGCAGTCCAAGAATATGCAATCCACCCACCCCTCTCTCTCTTGTCTTACTGCTGTCACCATATCATAGAACTGCAGTAGGTTTGTGACACAGGATTTCCCGTCCCTGAAACCATGTTGGCTGCTGTTGATGAGATCATTCCTTTCTAGGTGTTCCACCACTCTTCTCCTGATAATCTTCTCCATGATTTTGCATACTATACATGTCAGTGACACTGGTCTGTAGTTTAATGCTTCATGTCTGTCTCCTTTTTTAAAGATTGGGACTACATTTGCTGTCTTCCATGCCTCAGGCAATCTCCCTGTTTCGATAGATGTATTGAATATTGTTGTTAGGGGTACACATAGCGCCTCTGCTCCCTCTCTCAATACCCATGGGGAGATGTTATCTGGCCCCATTGCCTTTGAGGTATCTAGCTCACTCAGAAGCCTCTTCACTTCTTCCTCAGTTGTGTGCACTGTGTCCAGCACATGGTGGTGTGTGTGTGTGTGTGTGTGTGTGTGTGTGTGTGTGTGTGTGTGTGTGTGTGTGTGTGTGTGTGTGTGTGTGTGTGTACTCACCTATTTGTGGTTGCAGGGGTCGAGTCACAGCTCCTGGCCCCGCCTCTTCACTGATTGCTACTAGGTCCTCTCTCTCCCTGCCCCATGAGCTCTATCATACCTCGCCTTAAAACTATGTATGGTTCCCGCCTCCACTACGTCACTTTCTAGGCTATTCCATGGCCTGACTACTCTACGACTGAAGAAATACTTCCTAACATCCCTTTGATTCATCTGAGTCTTCAACTTCCAATTGTGACCTCTTGTGTCTGTGTCCCTTCTCTGGAACATCCCGTCTTTGTCCACCTTGTCTATTCCGCGCAGTATTTTATATGTCATTATCATGTCTCCCCTGACCCTCCTGTCCTCCAGTGTCATCAGGCCGATTTCCCTCAACCTTTCTTCGTAGGACAATCCCTGTAGCTCTGGGACTAGTCTTGTTGCAAACCTTTGCACTTTCTCTAATTTCTTGACGTGCTTGACTAGGTGTGGATTCCAAACTGGTGCTGCATACTCCAGTATGGGCCTGACGTAAATGGTATACAGAGTCTTAAACGAATCCTTACTGAGGTATCGGAACGCTATCCGTAGGTTTGCCAGGCGCCCGTATGCTGCAGCAGTTATCTGATTGATGTGCGCCTCAGGAGATATGCTCAGTGTTATACTCACCCCCAGATCTTTTTCCTTGAGTGAGGTTTGCAGTCTTTGGCCATCTAAACTATATTGTGTCTGCGGTCTTCTTTACCATTCCCCAATCTTCATGACTTTGCATTTGGAAGGGTTAAATTCAAGGAGCCAGTTGCTGGATCAGGCTTGTAGCCTGTCCAGGTCTCTTGTAGTCCTGCCTGATCCTCATCTGATTTGATTCTTCTCATTAACTTCGCATCATCTGCAAACAAGGACACTTCTGAGTCTATCCCTTCCGTTATGTCGTTCACATATACCAAGAACAGCACAGGTTCTAGGACTGACCCCTGTGGAAGCCCGCTTGTCACAGGCGCCCACTCTGACACCTCGTCGCATACCATGACTCGTTGTTGCCTCCCTGTCAGGTATTCTCTGATCCATTGCAGTGCCTTTCCTGTTATGTGTGCCTGATCCTCTAGCTTTTGCAGTAACCTCTTGTGAGGAACTGTGTCGAAGGCCTTCTTGCAGTCTAAAAATATGCAGTCGATCCACCCCTCTCTCTCTTGTCTTACTTCTGTCACCTTGTCATAAAACTCTAGTAGGTTTGTGACACAGGATTTTCCTTCCCTGAAACTGTGCTGGTTGTCAATTATACACTTGTTTCTTTCCAGGTGCTCCACCACTCTCCTCCTGATGATCTTCTCCATGACCTTGCACACTATACACGTTAGTGGTACAGGTCTGTAGTTTAGTGCCTCATGTCTGTCTTCCTTTTTAAAAATTGGGACTACATTTGCCATCTTCCATACCTCAGGGAGTTGCCCAGTTTCAAATGATGTGTTGAAGATCTTTGTTAATGGCATACACAATATCTCTGCTCCCTCTTTAAGGACCCATGGAGAGATGTTGTCTGGTCCCACTGCCTTTGAGGTGTCAAGTTCACATAGCAGCTTCTTCACCTCCTCCTTGGTTATATGTACCTCATCCAGCACTTGCTGGAGTACCCCCCTGTTCTGATTTCCTGGAGTCCTACTGGTTTCCACTGTAAATACTTCTTTAAATCTCGTGTTGAGCTCCTGACATACCTCTCGGTCGTTTCTTGTGAATTCCCCATCACCCTTCCTCAGTCTGATTACCTGGTTCTTGACTGTTGTTTTCCTCCTGATGTGGCTGTACAACAGCTTCGGGTCAGTCTTGATTTTCGATGCTATGTCATTTTCATATTGTCGCTGAGCCTCCCTTCTTATCTGTGCATATTCGTTTCTGGCTCTTCGGCTAATCTCTTTATTTTCCTGAGTTCTCTGTCTTCTGTACCTTTTTCATTTTCTAGTACACCTAGTTTTTGCCTCCCTACACCTTTGGGTGAACCAAGGACTCGTTCTGTTCTTCCCATTATTTCTGTTTCCCATGGGAACAAACCTCTCCTCTGCCTCCTTGCATTTTGTTGCCACATAGTCCATCATTTCTTGTACTGGTTTTCCTGTCAGTTCCCTCTCCCACTGAGTCTTGAAGGAAGTTCCTCATGCCTGAGTAGTTCCCCCTTTTGTAGTTTGGTTTTTTCCCACCTTATTCCTGCTACTCTCTCCACTTGGAGCTCAACTATGTAGTCGAAGCACAGAACCACATGATCACTAGCTCCCAGGGGCCTTTCATACATGACATTTTCAATGTCCGAACTACTCAAGGTGAATACAAGGTCCAGTCTTGCTGGTTCATCCTCTCTTCTCTCTCTGGTAGTGTCTCTAACATGTTGATGCATGAGGTTTTCCAGTACTACATCCATCATCTTGGCTCTCCATGTTTCGGGACCCCCATGGGGCTCCAGGTTTTCCCATTCAATCTCCTTGTGATTGAAATCACCCGTAACTAATAACTTTGCTTCCCCCATGTGTGCTCTCCTGGGCACCTCGGCTAGTGTGTCGACCATTGCTCTGTTGCTCTCATCGTATTCTTCTCTTGGCCTCCTGCAGTTCTGTGGTGGGTTGTACATTACTGCAATTATCATCTTATGTCCCTCAGACTGGATTGTTCCTACTAAGTAGCCCCTTTTGCCCGTGCCATCCATTCCTTCCATTTTCTCAAAACCCCACTTGTTTTTAATGAGCAGTGCAACTCCTCCTCCCCCTCTCCTCCCTCTGTCTTTGTTAGGTAAGACACATATGCAACAGTTAGGTATCTTTATTTCGAAACGTTTCGCCTACACAGTAGGCTTCTTCAGTCGAGTACAGAAAAGTTGATAGAAGCAGAAGATACTTGAAGACGATGTAATCAGTCCATCACCCTTAAAGTTTTGAGGTGGTCAGTCCCTCAGTCTGGAGAAGAGCATTGTTCCATAGTATGAAACAATATGGAGATGAAGTGACAGGATGGAGCCTCAAAACTTTAAGGGTGATGGACTGATTACATCGTCTTCAAGTATCTTCTGCTTCTATCAACTTTTCTGTACTCGACTGAAGAAGCCTACTGTGTAGGCGAAACGTTTCGAAATAAAGATACCTAACTGTTGCATATGTGTCTTACCTAACAACCTGTCGGTATTTTATACCATTTTAATGTTCAATCCCTCTGTCTTTCCTGAGGATTTGATATCCGGATGGAAAGATTGAATCTGTTATTATTCTGGTGAGTTTTGTTTCTGTGAGTGCTATTATGTCTGGGGATGTCTCCTTGATTCTTTCGTGCCACTCCTCATACTTATTTGTTATTCCATCTGCATATGTATACCACACCTTCAGCTTCTTCTCTAAGACTGTGGTCTGGGAGGTGTATTGGGGTTGGGGAAGTGGGAGACCTGATAAGGAACTATGGGTGGTTGCTGTGGGGGTGGAGTTTGTAATGCAGTGGGTGGGGGCATTGGATGTGGCATGGGTGTTTTGGTTTAGAGTGCTTGGTTGCACTGGGGTTGACCTGGTTGGGAGGATTCTATAGGAAGTTGTGAGGGAGGCTGTATTTGATCTTCCTGTGTCTGGGATCTCCTGTCTGTCTTCTCCATCCCCTCTCTTTCCTCCTTTCGCCTTTGTACCATCTCTCTCAGTTTCTGCCTTTCTTCTTGTGTTCTGTCGCGGTCGAGATACACCTTCCTGTATGCCGGCATGTCCCTTAATCGTGCTTTCTCCTGCAGGATCCTGTTCCGAGTCAATTCTGCCTTGAAGGTCACTTTCACTGGCCGGGTTCTTTTTTTTACAAACCCCCCTATTCTCCGAAAATTTTCCAGCTGGGTCATGTCGTCTTCTCCTATTGCTTTCATGATGCTTTCAATTGCTTATTTTTCCCCTTGTTTTCTTGCTTCATATGTTTCCCCTTCAACTTCGTGGAGCCCATACACAAAGACTGACCTCACCCTTTCATTCTCCCACTGCATATCCCTGTGTATCCCCTCATTCAATTTGATTTCCTCCATTGCAGCTTTCCTTTCTTCAGTTTCACTAGCTAATGTACTGGGCTCAGTGGCCTGTTATTTTCCCTTCTCGGCTTTCCCTGGGCTCTGCTGTGGTCTGTTAGGGCCTCCACATATAACTTAGCTCTTTCATTTACTACAGTCTCCTCTGATAGAGCTTCTACATGCAGTTTTGCTCCTTCTTTCCCTACAGTCCCCTTATTTGTGACTGAGGTAGCAGTCTCTGTTGTCAATCCCAAAATGTTCTTTAGTTCTTTAGGCTGTTTCAGATTTTTCAGTTCCTCTTCTAAACTCTGTATCCTAGCCTCTGTTGTGTGTGTGTGTGTGTGTGTGTGTGTGTGTGTGTGTGTGTGTGTGTGTGTGTGTGTGTGTGTGTGTGTGTGTGTGTGTGTGTTAGATTAAGAGTGAGTGGAAGCAGTTTGTTTTTATGACTTCACATGTTGGAGTGTGAACAAGGTAACATTTATGGAGGGATTCAGTGGAAACTGATTAGCAGGGCTTGAGTCCCGGAGCTTGTAAATACAGTGCCTGCACTCTGAAGGAAGGGGGGGATATTGCAGTTTGGAGGTGCAGCTGAACCGGGCGCTGTACCGGCGAATCTACAACATATGCTGTACTTTCTATAAGAGTGATGGACTGAACACATCGATTCCAGACTGAGGGACTGATTACCTCAAACTCCTCCTCTCTGATTACCTCTTGGCACTCCTCTGGCAAGACAGTGATTGAGTGAATGATGGTGAAAGTTTTTCTTCTTTTTTGGGTCACCCTTTCTTGGTGGGAAATAGCCGGTGTATTAAAAACAATAATAATACTAATTATTATTCATAGGAATAGTCTGTAGCACGTGAGTCTCTGCCTAGATTTTAAGTGGGAAGGTCCACCTTTTCTGTTTGGAATCCTGTTCCACTTCTCTTCCAGCTTTCAACAATACTTTCTCCAAGGACACCAGAAAGTAAGACTACTGCATAATCTGTGATGGCTTAAAGAAGAAGAAAAAAAGACTTGGTAATATTTATTGATCAATTTACCCAGGTGGTGGCTAATATAATCTAAGCATTTCTGCTAATGCATCTTAGCATTTCAGCTGTTTTCAAGGAAAATGCATGTGCATTAGATCAGTTGAGTTCAACTAGGTTATGCATTGTCATATTCTCTATTTCCTGAGTATTGCCAGCTGTTGCATATGAAACTATTTTTTTTATAATTTTTTATCAACTTATATCTATTAAAGGGAGGTTCCTTAATACCAATAAGGGACTCTTGATACAGGGAATTGAGACTGAACTCCCCTTCCTTGGAGTGAGCTTGATCACTTCCCATTCATCTAGGTGCTGTATGACTTCTTCCCTCAGAGGGGGCTCCTTGATGCTGGTGAGGAGCTCTTGTGCCAGGGAACTGGATATATCCTTCCTTTCCTTGGCTTTAGCCCAAATTCCTTCCATTCCTCAGAGCTCCCCCTATAAGTTTAGTGCTTTCCCGTGATTGAAAGTAATAATAGTAATGGAGATTCCATAATACCAGTGAGAGGCTTTTCATTAAAGGAATTCAACCTGACCTCCCCTTAGGTTGAACTTTATTGCTTTTAACTTTTAAATATAAATAATTATCACAAGGACCCCAATGGAAATAAGTCACTCCGACTGTTTTTGGGATATCCTAGGTTCTCTACACACATGCTGCTATGTATGATAATCTGTATAACTGTATTTGTGTATACTTGAATAAACTTACTTACCCCCAGGTATTATGATACCTATGGGATTGGTTCTTCCCTCCCATCAGTATAATAATTTACTAATTTCAATATTAATCAATTAAATAATGGCAATACAGTGGAACCTCAAAAACTGAACTGCTCCCAACACAACCAATTATGTAAGTGTATTTCTGTAAGTGCTTTTATAAGTGTACTTTTGAGGGTCTGAAATGGACTAACCTAATTTACATTATTCCTCATGGGATTATTATAATCAAAAAGAAGCGCTAAGCCACAAGGACTATACAGATTCCTCATGGAATAAATTCATTCGGTAAAGGCACTCAAACAGCCTTCTGGACCAAAGAAAGTTCGATATTTGAGGTTCCACTGTATTAATTATAGTCTATTTCCTCATTATTTATGATGTAGCTATATACATGTTAAGCTTAAGATGTGTAACTTCCCCATCAACTGTGATGTCTCACACTGCTATTGCATTCAAACAAGATCCTGCCGATTGTTTTACTTTGAGAAACAGTTGAATCCCAGGATAGTTTAAGAAACTATATCTGCTTTTATTGCAAAAGTTATACTCTGTTATACTTTGTAATGAGTAAAATTGTCACAATGTGGTAATACAGTAATTTAATGTTGAAAATTTATACTGTATTTTTGTATTTCAGAAGTGCAAAGCCATGGAGGATAGATTATTGGCCCGCATTGGTCCAACTGGAGGTGGTGATGTGAGAGCAGCTTGCAAGAAATGTGGATATCCTGGACATCTTACATATCAGTGCAGAAATTTTGTGAAGGTATGCCTGTAAATTTTCATGTTTAGGAGGGTGTGTGAAGTATCATTATCAGTGAGTATTGATCTAAAATTGACTATCAGTATCAACATCAAGCTAAAATTGACTGTTGGTATTGATATCAGCAAAAATTTTGGTACTGTCCCATTACTAGTTTTGTTCTCTAATCCTTGATATACCATTTATGTGGTTTCATATAGAGATCTGTTTACCTGTCATCAGTGGTGGCTCATAATGCCATTAATACCTATGCTATCATACCCCATCAAACTTCTCTTTTTAATCATTTTTTTTATCTCGTTTCAACCAAAAAATTAACAATTCGCTTATAAATACTGTACATAGAAAACAACATACAACAGATTTTTCATGTAATATACATGTATTTGTCAATTGCAAATTGCATCAGCCTTTGCTGATGGGATTTTTATTAAAAGTCAAGTTTATAGTGTGTCTGATAGTTTACAGTATATTTATACATTGGATACATTTGTGTTATACTGAATAATTTTTTAAAAATCATGCTCTGCCATAGACAACTATTAAATTATTTCTGAAGAGCCTAAATTTTGCTTCTCTTCTTGACGAGAGAGAGAGAGAGAGAGAGAGAGAGAGAGACAGAGAGAGAGAGAGAGAGAGAGAGAGAGAGAGACCAAGAGAGAGAGAGAGAGAGAGAGAGACCGAGAGAGAGAGAGAGAGACCAAGAGAGAGAGAGAGAGACCGAGAGAGAGAGAGAGACCGAGAGAGAGAGAGAGAGAGAGAGAGACCGAGAGAGAGAGAGACTGAGAGAGAGAGAGAGACCGAGAGAGAGACCGAGAGAGAGAGAGAGAGACCGAGAGAGACCGAGAGAGAGACTGAGACCGACCGACCGACCTTGTGGCATGCCATTAGTACAGATTAGGCTTACTGTATTCCTAGTGAACAGTTACTTTTCAGTCTTGAATAACATCCATATTTTGCACATTAGTCATTTATTTACTACAAATCAAAAGTTTTCAACTAAGCATTCTGTTTAATATACTGCATTGTATTATTTAGGAATGACTCTGCAAACTGTTATTTTGAAAGCATTCTTATTTTGTATTGTACTGTTTAAAGTGTACTTTGTTTACTTGGTACTGCACTTGAACTGAAATTAGTTAATTCTTAGAATTATAAGTTCATTCAAATAGTGGCACTGGTTGTATTGTCATGGGTGGATTAGTACGTTCTGTATTAATGAAGTTAACATTTGTTTGTAACAGGTAGACCCCCAGAAAGATGTTGTGCTTGATGTTTCATCAACTTCATCAGAAGAAAGTGATCATGAAACACCTCTGACACAACTCCACACGCAAGAACTGCTAGAAAAGGTAATAAAAGCATGGCAGCTTTATTGGAGTGCTTTCTTCTTGGTACTTGAAGGAATTTTTTATAGAAGGAAGATACTTTGAATAGGAGAGAGCGAGTGTAGGGTTGTGATGCTGGTGAGGATCTCTTGATTCAAGGAATTGCAGCTGCCATCTTCTTTCTTGGATCAGACCTGATTACCTCCCATTCCCCAGACATTTTATGACCCCTTTGGGTTTAGCATTTCCCTAAGAATATAATAATGATAATTTGTAATTGATCACTTCTACGTTTGAAACCTTCCCACCGGACTTATGATTATAATGTTTTACCTAATTTATACCAACTTCAATTTTATTTAAGATCTAGAATTTAGTAGTTAGTAAGTCTTATGATTAATTTTCCTGAAATGCATTTTCATAATTAGTGGCTTTCTCAAGAGCCTTATATTGTATCTGATGCCAAGAGCATGGGGCTAGGAACCCCTTCTCCTGTATATATTACTAAATTTAAAAGGAGAAACCTTTATTTTTCTATTTAGGTCACCCTGCCTCAGTGGGATATGGCCAGTTCGTTGAATGAAAAAAAATAATAATTATAATATTTCTTTCATTGACCCTGCCTTGGCAGGAGATGGCTGTTGAATAAGTAATAATTAAAATAAATAATAATAAAAATTTTAGGGGAATGTGCTTTGATTCTGGTGAAGAGCTCTTGATTCAAGGAATTGTAACTACCTGTCCCTTCTGTGGATCATACCTGATTCACCCCCCCCTTCCCCATCTTTCTCCCATTTCCCAGGTGCTGCATAATCCTTGAGTTAATCACTTTTCTATGAATATAGTAATAATCCACTCCAGGGGGCTCCCTTGATTCCAGTGATGAGTATTTGATCCAAGGAGTTGGACTTTTCTTCCCATTCCTTGGATCAAATCTGAATGTCTCATACTCCTTAGGCACTACATGACCCCTGTGTACTTAGTACTTCCTGTTGATTAAAATTTAAGAAATAATAATAATGAGAACAATAATTTGAGGATTAGTGTTGAATGAGACATCTGATTAGTCATTTATGTATAATTTCATTGCATTATTTGCAAAAAATAGCTGAGAAATAAAACTGCATGACCAGTGTGCTATCTTGCTAACTACTAGTTAATAACAGTCAGGTCAAGCTGGGGGCAAGGCAGTTTTGCATGATGGATATTTTCTTGGTTACCACATCACAGGTTGAAGCCTGTAATTTATTCTGTTAATTAGATGTTTGTAGCTAATTTGGTTTATTATATAAGTGGTCCCACTGGAGAAAGCTTCTTATACAGTGGACCCCCACTTCACAATCAGCTCCCAATGTGTCCAATTATGTAAGTGTATTTATGTAAGTGCATTTGTACGTGTATGTTTGGGGTCTGAAATGGACTAATCTAATTCACAATATTCCTTATGGGAACAAATTCGTTCAGTAATGGCACCTGAACATACTTCTGGAATGAAATAATATCGTAAACCGGGGGTCCACTGTACTGTATAAGGGGCCCTGCTGTATTACCATATGTATTCATAACTCAAGTTATTTTGTATCTGCAACTTCCTCATGTTTAATTTAACCATTGTTAGCTTGGGCATGTAAAATGATCTGTTTGTTCCATGAAGCTCATGGTATTATAAGTGTAAAAGAAAATCGTTGCATGTTTCATGAAGGAATGATAAATGTGGAAATCTTTTATTTTATATTATGCTTTACAGATGAAACGGGAAAAGAGAATAAAAAAGGAAAATGAAAAGATCGAAAAGAAAGAAAAAAAGCGATCGGGGAAGTCGGAGCAAAAAACAGATCTCGATCACCAGCTGAACGAAGAAAAAGGAGATCAAAATCACCAGTTGTGGAAAAAAACGGAAAGGAGGAAATCAGAAACTGTAGACAGTAGTTCAGAAAGTAAAACAAAGCATAAAAAAAAAAAAGAAGGAAAAGAAAAAGGAAGAAGATGCATGATAAGGAAAAAAGAAAGGGATAAGGAATGATTGTACAAAAACTTACAAAATTGTTCATTCCAATAAAAGGGTCTTAGTCAGGTTTCAATATTTTACAAATATACATGTTTTGTGTTCATATTGTTTTAATATTCCCACTTTTAAAATCATAGATTGACAAAATATTTGAAAGATGAACACTTAAGTTCTTACTTTCATAGAAGGTACAATTATTTGGCTTGCAGTGCCAGCAAACAATACATTAGAATTAAAGTACCATACATATAGTATAAATGCAGTATGCAATGTACACATGCTTATATTGATGATTATACCTCTGCAGGTTTAGTGCTTCCTTATGAGTATAAGAATATACCTTTCTTACCATTTTTATGTTCTGAAGAATATCACCAATTAAAGTTTTTTTTTTCTAGTGTGTTGTTCTAACCTTTTGATGAGATATTTCATCAACAACAATATCAGAAGCTAATGTGCAACTGGCTTTAAAGATTGTAAAAATGGTAAACAAATGTTGAATAAAATCTTAGCCAAATAGCCATGGGTATTGTTTACTGCATCCATTGCAAACAATGTTTACAGATTTAAGAGCCTATTTTGAATATACTTTCCCTGGTGTATAGCTTACTCTTGGAACTGTGGCCCTTGGGTGGGCAACACTGCCTGGTGGAGGACAGAGGTACAAATGGAAGGTTCAGTGCTGGAGCAGTTGGGGTTGGTTGCACATCATTCCATTGTGGTGAAGGAGTGCATTTTACTCTAGTGCAGGTGCCCCTTTCATTTTGTGGCTGCTACTTGTATGTACCACTCTCCCTCTCATTCATTTATTCACTGCAATTTAGTGTACATAAGGGAACTGGCCAAGATCTTAAGGATGAAATTCTTATTGGGGGAAGCTTTAAACCTACAGGGATCATATAGCACCCTGGGAACAAGAGCCAGTCAGGTATGATTCAAGGAAGGTAAGGACACTTCCAGTGTCTTGGATCACGAGCCCCGTACCAGCATCAAAGAGCCTTCTTTGAGGGGATAAGGATAATGAAACAAACTTTTGGGTGTGGTCAGATTTGCCCTTTTGATATATTTATAATTAAAAACCACAGTCAACTGGGTAGATGCTATTATCTGCAAAAAAATGACATCTCATACAAACAAAAATCCATTGAAGTAGCATTAGTTGAAGCACAATCTCCTCTCAGGGATTTTTCTTAAGCTGGTGAAGGCTCCAGGAACTGTTCTTGATTTCAGTTTCCTTGGATTGAACAAGAATGCCTCCACTTCCCAAGGTACTATATGACCCTTGTGGGTTTAACAATTTCCCCCTAAATATAATAATAAAAATTCTAATGGTTACATGGTTTTATATGCAAAACAACCACATGGGGGAGTTGAATGAGATACGTATGTTCGTAATGCCTTTGCGAATAATCACTCAGTTATTGCCATATTTTTTGACCTTGAGAAGGCATATGACAACTTGGAGGTATAATATTTTGGCCCAGGCCCATTCCTTAGGCCTCCGAGGCAATCTACCATCCTTCCTTAAGAACTTTTTAACTGACAGACATTTCCGTGTTCGAGTCAATAATGTTCTTTCCCCGGACTTCGTCCAAGCTGAAGGTGTCCCTCAGGGATGTGTTCTAAGCACAACACTGTTTCTCCTTGCTATAAATGATTTGGCCTCTGTTCTTCCACCCAATATTTGGTCATCACTCTATGTTGATGACTTCGCTATTGCTTGTGCAGGCGCTGACTGTCATCTTATTGCAGTTTCTCTCCAGCATGCGGTCGACCGTGTTTCCACTTGGGCCACCACGCATGGGTTTAAATTTTCAAGTACCAAAACTCACCAAATTACTTTCACTAGACGCTCTGTTATCTCCGTCATCCTTTGTATCTCTATGGCTCCCGTATCCCGAACGTGATACAGTCAGGTTTCTAGGCCTTCTCTTTGACCGCAGGTTATCCTGGAAACCTCACATTACCTCTCTGAAGGCAACTTGTCACAGCCGGTTAAACCTTCTTAAAACCCTTGCTCATCGTTCCTGGGGAGCTGATTTTCGAACTCTGCTTCGCCTACATTCAGCCCTCGTTTTATCGAAACTCGATTATGGTGACCAGATTTATTCCGCGGCCTCTCCTGCTACTCTCTCTAGCCTTAACTCTATCCATCACCAAGGATTACGTTTGTGGCTTGGTGCTTTTCGCTCTTCCCCTGTTGAGAGCCTCTATACAGAAGCGAATGTTCCATCCTTGTCTGATCGCCGTGATGCCCATTGCCTTCGCTACTATGTACGCTCTCACGATCTACACAATCCTTCCATTTATAGAATGGTCACCGATATTAGTAGACATTCTTTATTCGTTCACCGCCCCTGTTTGCTCCGTCCCTTTTCTCTTCGCCTACATTCACTCTTGTCTTCCCTTCAGTTACCACCTTTATATGTTCATGTAGCATCTCACTTTTCCCTACCCCCCTGGGAAGTTCCAGCTGTTCGGGTCTGTTCTTTCTCACTCCCTTGCTCGAAAGCTCAACTGCCTACGGTGGCTTCCCGCTCTCTTTTTCTTGATCACTTCCACTCCCATTCTCATGCCACCGCTGTGTACACAGATGGCTCTAAGTCTTCAGACGGCGTTGGATTCGCAGCAGTGTTTCCGGACAGCGTCGTGCGGGGGCATTTACTATCTTCAGCTAGCATTTTTACTGCTGAACTGTATGCCATTCTTGCAGCACTTATTCGTATCGCATCTATGCCTGTGTCATCATTTGTAGTAGTCTCAGACTCCCTTAGTGCTCTACAGGGTATACGAAAATTTGATACATCTCATCCCCTAGTTCTCCGTATCCAACTTTGGCTACGCCGTATCTCTACCAAACATAAAGATATTTTTTTTGTTGGGTCCCTGGTCATGTCGACGTACAGGCAATGAACAGGCAGACACTGCTTGCGCGGTCAGCAGTACATGACCTACCAATTTCCTATCAAGGTGTTCCATTTCTGGACTATTTTGCTGCAATAGCTACCCACCTTCGCACCCGTTGGCAGCAATGTTGGTCAACTCTGCTCGGTAACACACTTCATTCTATTAAACCGAGCATAGGTTACTGGCCGCCTTCTTGTCATCAGTGCCGAGGTTGGGAGACCACTCTCTCCCGCCTTCGCATTGGCCACACTCGTCTTACTCATGGTATCTCATGGAGAGCACCCTGTTCCTCTCTGTGACAGTGTCAAGTTCCAGTATCGTTAGCCACATTCTGTTAGACTGCCCTCTCTATCAACGAGCACGCAGAATTTACCTCCAACGTCCGTCTTCGTTCTACTACTCTCTCTTTACCTTCCCTTCTTGCTGATGGACCCTCCTTTAATCCTGACTCTCTCATTGACTCTTGACAACGACTGATTTACTCCACAAACTCTGATGATACTTTTCGCACTCCCCTCAACCCTTTCTAGTTCAGTCTCTTGCTGCCCTTTACCTTTCACCATCCACTACCCCGCTGTCATCCGTAACCTTATTACTCATCCATCTCCCTTTTGCCACCTGATGCTCTCACTTCCTTCCTGCCCTGCAGCGCTGTATAGTCCTTGTGGCTTAGCGCTTCTTTTGATTATAATAATAATAATCAAAGCTTTTCATGTTGCAATGCTGTGATAATCTCCGGGTTTAGCGCTTCCCCTTGATTATAATAATAATAATCATGTTGCAATCAACACATCATCAGGAGCTTGCAGCTTTGGGAGAGGGGTTGGGTTAAATTATGGGAATCAAATACAAAATGGGAGTTGACACAGTTACTTTTTGCTGATGATACTGTGCTTTTGAGGATTCTAAAGAAAAGTTTCAAAGGTTAGTGGACGAGTTTGGGAGGGTGTGTAAAGGTAGAAAGCTGAAAGTGAATATAGATAAGAGTAAGGTGATGAGGGTATCAAACAATTTAGATAAAGAAAAATTGGATACAACATTAGAGGGAGGGAGTATGGAAGAAGTGAATGTTTTCAGATGTTTAGGAGTTGACTTGGCAGAGGATGGTTTTATGAAGGATGTTACGGGTGTTGCCCATAACATACATCCATACTGTATTTAATGTCACACCTTAATATTTCTGGGTAATCCTAGATTAAACCTATATAATGTACTTTTAATATTCCCCCAAAATTACAATAAAAGAAAATAAAACTATATTCAGCTTATTCTTTTTAATCTGTAATGATTACAAACACCTGCAGCTTTAGTTTACGTAATACCACTTATAATGTATAAGAACTTTTATTTCCTTGTATAGGTGTATACATGTATGAATATATTGCAATTTCACTAACCCTGCAGTGCTTTCTGCAGACAAAAATTCCACAATGTGTAGAGGTGGTACGCTTGTTTACAAACATTTAAAGGGACCGCTCATGAATGGCGGCTTGCGCTCGTGTAGTAAAATTGACCAATCACATCAATGGCTTAGTGTGACGTCACGTAGTAGTATGACGTCACCAGCAAGCGTAGCTCGGCCAATATTCCAGTGCTTTACACTATTGTCTCTTAAAAGTAACCTCAACAATATGCCTTAATTTCCAAGCATAGAAAAATTGTACGTGATAAATATTTGTTTGTGCTCTAATTATAGAGAAATAATGTATTTTTCAATATTGATGTTTCTAGGGTAATAATTCCTCGAGAAGTAAAGACGAAGTAACCTACATTTTCCCGCGTTTTTGTTCCCATAATTCCCTAATCAAAACATGTCTGCCACATGGGCCAAATCAAGACCTTGGTAAGTACGATTTACCCTCTAAATACTGCTGTCGTATCTTCTAGGCTATGTTAAATATGTTCACAGTTAAAGTTAAGGTGATCTTACAGCGAGATTTACAAGTAATGAGGCATGTCTCCTTAAGGTATGTTAGAGTTCGAAGAGTAAACAAGGAATTTCACGTCACGTGGTACGTGTTCTGTAGATTTTATGCGCAGTTCCTTGTATGTAGTGTAATGTAAAGACCGTGCATTATATATACGCACTGTTGTTCCCATAGCAGTTTATACTTTTCGTTTCGGTATATAAAATTAGATCAGTGTCTTAATTTCCTGACTGGACAGCTAGTGTTATCGCAATATAAGTCTATTAGTAAGAAACTGGGTCAGTCATGATTGTGAACATTATCACAGAATAAATTAAAAGTATAATAATTATAATATAAATTACTATATAAATTTCTGAATTTAGGCTAAAGTTTTAGTTGAGGGATGCCAAGATTGTGTTATTGTGCTAGAATTAATAACCAGCTTTTATTTCAACATATTTGATTTCAATTTTAAGATAATCATAATTTATTTCAACATTAGGGAAGAAGGCAGTTTACACATAAGGCTTATTTATGTTAATTATGGGTTTCTAACAACACTATTAGGAACTAAATTGCTGCTACAATACTTCCATTGAGTTTAGCTGGTGCTCTTGTTTAGTTAAGCTAGTAGAGGGTATTTTACTTCATATACAGTATTTGTATTTTACTGTGAATAATTTATAAGTATTGTAGATACTTCATGCTGGGGTGGCATTTTATATTGGCAACTTCTTAAGATTTCCCTACAATTTCTTTAAAGTATTAATGCTCATTCAGAATGCCCATTGAGTGGAAGTGATCTCACTGATGTTCCCAAGTCATTGATTGATCAGGAAAAAACTCCTATAGTTTCCTATAGGCAATAAGTTCTCTATATAAATTTAGTAAAACTATCAACAAGCACTAACCAAACCTAGCCTAATCTTTTTTACTTTAACCTAAACCTAAATTGTGTTGTTGGGTAAATTGTATTTATATTTATTATTTTTTTATCAAGTTGCTGAACCATTTACCTGAATAACTAACTGATTTTAGTGATATGAAAAGTTGGTGTCTTCATCTGACTCTTCCTCATTTTGCATATCCAATCCGAACACATGATATCAGTCTTAACATCATATCATTTTATAAATATAATTAATATATATTTATTCTTCCTGTAATTTGTATTTCATGTCAACTAAATAAGCTGTACAAAAAAAAGACATATGATGACTTAACCTAGAATATCTCAACAATTCACTCTGTGTAACACTGATGAATGTGTTGAATTCATCAACTGGTCAGTATTGTTTATCATCAGTTATATGGTACTTGCCGTAGAGCATATTCTGATAATTTAACAAAAAATAAGGAACAAAGGGGATCTTAGTTAAATCCATATGCAAAAAGTATTTTGGGTAAATTTAGACTAGTAAGTATAATGCATTATGCTTACTCTTAAGTTTGCTTGAAGTGCTGCACATATGGTACTGTGGGCTTTCAGATTATCATAGTTTACTCTATTTAGATACTGTAATCTTTATAAACTAATTTACTATTGTAATTATTCTCTACTAGACTTATCAAAGCCATGTAGCATTACCTAATAGAATATTCAATTCTCTTGTACTCACTGTAACTGTAACTTATCTAATGCCCATATGAACTATTATTGCCTTCCTAATCTGAAGTTAATTTTTAAGTTTGCCCGAAATGCTCTGCATACAAAGGGGCTTTTGGCATGTACACTGAACTGTTATATTCCTCTGTACAACCGTGTATCAAGTCAAAATAAACTTTATTCTTATTCTTATAAGATTCTGTTCAGATTTTTAACCTGGAGGGTTAGCCACCCAGGATAACCCAGTAAAGTCCGTGCATCATCAGGGACTATCGGTCTTATTTCCAATGAGGTCCTTTAATCTCCTCCCCACTGTGTGACCCATAACAGTTTACTAACACTCCAGGTACCTACTTATTGTTAGGCAAACAGAGACATGTATTTATTTATTTATTTTATTTATGTCTTTGCAAATAGTACATTGAGATTTTGAATTTACAATAATGGGTTGCAATGCAAAGAGAGCCTCTGTTATACTTAGGCATTATGGGCCGACTTAACATTATTGGCTTACAGACTACTTAACACTAAGAATTATGTCATAGCTGTACAGTAGGAAATATGCCCAACTTTTCATCCATGCCAGGGAGCAATCCCAGATTCCTCAGCTTGTAAGCTTAGGGCACTCATCAACTGAGCCATGGGCACTCGCTTGTGTATATGTAATACAGTAGTGGACCCTCGACTAACGCTATTAATCCGTTCCTGAGAGCTCATCGTTAGTCAAAATAATCGTTAGTCAAGTTAATTTTCCCCTTAAGAAATAATGGAAATCAAATTAATCCGTGCAAGACACCCAAAAGTATTGAAAATTTTTTTTTTTAACACATGAAATATTAATTTTAATACACACAAACTGAAGAAGACATGCACAGTTACATGACACTTACCTTTATTGAAGATCTGGTGATGATTGATGGGATGGGAAGAGGGGAGTGTGTTGATGGTCTTGGTGTTTAGAAGGGGAATCCCATTCCATTAGGACTTGAAGTGGCAAGTCCTTTTTTGGGGTTACTTCCCTTCTTCTTTTAATGCCACTAGGACCAGCTTGAGAGTCACTGGACCTCTGTCGCACAACATATCTGCCCATAGAGGCCTGTACCTCCCGTTCCTTTATGACATTCCTAAAGTGTTTCACAACATTGTCAGTGTCACCATTAAACACTTGTTCAGGTTTCAGTCCTTCACTGTCTATGTACTCCTTGAATTCCTGCACATATTTTTCAGCTGCTTTTTGGTCCAAACTGGCAGCCTCACCATGCCTTATCACACTATGTATGCCACTATGATTCTTAAATCTCTCAAACCAACCTTTGCTGGCCTTAAATTCACTCACATCACCACTAGTTGCTGGCATTTTTCTAATTAAATCGTCATGCAACTTCCTAGCCTTTTCACATATGATCGCTTGAGAGATGCTATCTCCTGCTATCTGTTTTTCGTTTATCCATACCAATAACAGTCTCTCAACATCTTCTATCACTTGCGATCTCAGTTTCGAAAACATAGTTGCACCTTTGGCAAGAACAGCTTCCTTGATTGCCGTTTTCTTGGCCACAATAGTAGCGATGGTTGATTGGGGTTTTGTGTACAGCCTGGCCAGCTCGGAGACATGTACTCCACTTTCATACTTAGCAATGATCTCTTTCTTCATATCCTTAGTAATTCTCACCCTTTTTGCTGTAGGGTTGGCACTAGAAGCTTTCTTTGGGCCCATGGTGACTTATTTTGCAGGTGCAATCACTAAAAAGGCTGTGATAATATGAAATGTTCCGATTGTATGCTTGGAAGCGACCGCGGTGGCTGGCTGGCTTGTAAACACTGGCCAGAAGTGGACGCGTCTCAGACGGAACGAATAGTGTTGGTCGAGTTTTTTAGCGCTAATCGAGGCAAAATTTTTGCGATAAAATGTATCGCTAGTCAGATTTATCGTTAATCGATGCCATCGCTGGTTGAGGGTCCACTGTATTTTGAAAATAAATTTTGATTCAGTTTAATTGATTATTTATTAATGTTTCTGGGATCATTGTCCCAGTTGTCCAGTCTTAGACTGGAAAATAAAGTGTATACCAAATGTAAATGGGAGACTACATGATTTAGCTGCTATTTATCAACAAATCACTTGAAGAACACAAATTTCAAGACTGGCTCAAAAGAGCCAAGATGTGACCCATTCACAAAGTTGGTGATTGAATTGTTAACAGTTATAGATTAATATCTAATCTATTATAGTACTATTAAAAATATTGAGAAAGTCATCCACAGCCTGGTCTCAGACCAGGTCTTAATCAAGTATATTAATGTCCTTGCTTTTTGCCATGTTGGATTCAAACTCCAGAATATTCTAATCATGTTATTCAAAAATGTTAATATATGCAGCAATTGAAAGAAACGAGCATTATATTGGCTTTTTTTATTGATCTGTGTAAAGTATTTGTTACAGTTGATCACAATACAGTAATTTGTAAACTTAATTACAGTACTACAGACTCAGGGCTCACGTACAGCTACTTCAGATCCTACTTAACAGAGAACAGCATGTATTCAGAAAAGACATTTCCTCATTTACCCAACAAATTAAATTGGGTGGCCTTAGAGTCCTCTGGGTCCTCTTCTCTTCCTCCTCTATATCAATGACTTATTGATTGCCACCTAGCATCTTAAGGCTGTATTCTTTGCTGATGACACAGCCTATATCTTATGACTCATGAAATTGTAATAACATGGTTGCAAACAAACCACGATACAGGTGGGGCTTGAACTCATGGCAAGTGAGTAATTTTACGACTCACTTGCCGTGAGTTCGAGCCCCACCTGTACCATGGTTTATACCTTATGCTTCACCCCCCTTCCCCACCGACTTTAAATACTATACTATAGTTAATGATCTGAAAAGATCTACATCTGATTGATGATAAATAAACTCTGAAACTTACCCTTAATATAGAAAAAAAAATTTATTGTATATTACCTATGAGAATCAACCTTGTCCACAGTTAGACATCAAAATCAATGGATCCAAAGTAAAGAAATATGATGAGGTTAAGTTTCTAGGTCAGCCCATAGATAATACATTAATACATTACATGTATATCCAACTCTTTTAAAAAGGTATAAAAAACTGTAGTTATATTCATTAAAATTTGCTATTATATTGCCCAGTCTGTACTACTAACACTGTCTTTCATTAACCTGTGCTGATGGAATTTGTGCTTTGGAGTTTTACCTCATCTATTCACCTTAAACCAGTTATTACATGAACCGAAGCTATCATGTGTTAAGCAACACAATGTGCCCTTATTTGAATCTCCAAAGCTACTAATTATTGATGCCATACATAGTATTACATTTTACCCTACATCTTTAAAATAATACTAAAGAATAAAGATTTTATTTCTTTGCAAAGGTTACAGTGTGTAATTACAATTTTGATTTGTTAAGTACAAAGAAAGTCACTATCATGCTGGGGCATTTCGGGCAGACTAATCCTAGTACAGTGGACCCCCGGTTAACGATATTTTTTCACTCCAGAAGTATGTTCAGGTGCCAGTACTGACCGAATTTGTTCCCATAAGAAATATTGTGAAGTAGATTAGTCCATTTCAGACCCCCAAACATACACGTACAAACGCACTTACATAAATACACTTACATAATTGGTCGCATTCGGAGGTAATCGTTATGCGGGGGTCCACTGTACACATAATAACTACTAAAGTCTAGACACGATAAGAGTGGTTAACTATTTAATAAATCTTTATATTATTTTAATACTAATGCAAGGTAGTCAAGGTGGAGCTTTATAAGAATAATAATTTTGAAGTTGCACATAATAAAAGCAGTATTAAAATTAATGGTTCAAACAGTAATATTTTATGGATTGGTAGATGTTTTTATTGACTAAAGGTCATATAATATAATATTTGGGAGAGTTGCTTCAAACTGATTAGAAGTTGTTTTGATTGGTTTGGTTAATATTGAGAGATGAGATGATTTTTTAAGCATAGCCCTAAATTTGTATGTAGTCAGGGGATCCTTTACAGGTTTAGGTCCCCTCAAGGGAGGTTCCTTGATGCTGGTGAGGGGCTCTTGATCTAGGGAATTGGATCTGTGCTCCGGTTACCTGAATTGAGCCTGAATACCTTCCATCCCTCCCATGTGTGCTGTATAATCCTATGGGTTTAGCACTCCCCCATGATTATAAATGATTATAATAATATCTGTTCAGGTAGTGAATTTCAGATCTTTGGGCCCTTTATGTGCATTGCATTTTTGCATGGTGTGAGACTGACACGAGGGATGTTGTCGAGTGCCTTGTGCCTTGTATTGTGACTTGTGTGTTCTGTTGTACCCATCAAGAAGATTAAGTGGAGGGTTTACATTGGAGTTTACTATGCACTGTAATGCTGACACTGACCTAAGACACTTAACTTCCTGGAAAACTGTAACAGAGTTGACAGGCATCACACTCAAAAAAAATTGTAAGTTATAATGAATTTAAACAAAAACTTAAAAGCTTTGTGTGCTTATGTATTTCCTTGGGTCCACTGAGAAAATCATAGGTATGAGAAGCAGGTAGGATTAACAAAGGATAATGCCAAAATATTTGACACAAAAGCTCTTAAGAAATAAAAGCTCATAAAGAAATAAAAACATTTTAACGTACTAACAGATTCATGTTATAAGGAAAATAAAAAAGACCTGAAAACACTTTCTCCAAAATAACTGGGCACTAGTAAAATTAACCAGATCCCAAAAAGCTAATAAACCAAAATTCTTTTCCAACCTCATTGCAAGCCTAGAAAGAAAAAATTAAATAAATACTTTACTTTTTGGAACAATCTAGTCAAAATCCTGGATCCCCAGAGTTAGCGAGACTTTCATTTAAGGGCTACTCCCTCTGTGGTTACCTTTATAATTATGTTCGCAAATATGCCGAATCTTAATCATACCCACAAATCACAAGAAAGCATTTCATTGTGTTGCAGTTGTTCGTAATAATGTTAAGCCAAAACTTCCCCTAGACATCCTAAAGTGTTAAAGATTGTACCACTGAAATAATGACCCAGCATTAATTTATGTGCAGGTATTACACCAAATACAGTTTATAGATTTCACACTAAACAGACCTATGATGGCTGCATTCTTAGTGCTGTTCCCAGGCCTATAGCGTAAAGCTGAAGGATTGCCTAGATTGATAGTGTATAACATCCTGATACGTTTATTTCATCTATACAAATTCACACATGCCTCTTGGGTCACTCTATTGGAACTTTCCGCCAACAGTGGTTTCATCAGTCCATTACGGGTAGCAAACCTGAAAACATGACGAAAATGGTAATCATTCTGCCCACTTGTTTCCAGAGTTCAGTCATCTCTTGATTACCCAAGGCATATCCAAGAGAAGTCACTATAAACCGTATAGAAGGAAAGCACAGTCTAGAGTCATGTCACATTTGTTCAAGTTGAATAGCTTTCAAACCAGAGCATTTAGGCACAAGAATTTCCTAAGTATTAAGATCCCAAGAAGTTGCAGTGCCTGACAGATTTGTAGATGAATGGTTCAGAGAACCGACATGTTGATAAATTAGACACATGTGCAACTCTTGGGTATCTTTATTGAGGAAACGTTTCGCCACACAGTGGCTTCATCAGTCCATACGTAGGAGAAACTTGAAGAACAGGAGAAGAATGAGGTAATCAGTCCCTCAACCTTGAGTCGATGTATTCAGTCCATCAATCTTGAATAGATTGATGGACTGAACACATCGACTCAAGGTTGAGGGACTGATTACCTCATTCTTCTCCTATTCTTCAAGTTTCTCCTACGTATGGACTGATGAAACCACTGTGTGGCGAAACGTTTCCTCAATAAAGATACCCAAGAGTTGCACATGTGTCTAATTTATCAACATGTCGGTTCTCTGAACCATTCATCTACAAACACTATCATATATTAAGTTATTAATAGAATTAGGCATAAAAAACAATAAAGTAAAAAGCATATTCAATACACTCATTACTTACCTTAAAATATTTGTAATCTTAGTGTAGGTGGAGAGGTGACTAGTATTTATTGTAGTAAGTTAGGAGGTGTGGTAGCTGAGCAGGCTACCACACCTCACAATTATGTTTATTTATTTTATTATGATTGTATATACTATTTTGTTTATATGATATGCAGCATGTTTCTTATATAATTTTGAAAAAATGTCGTAGATGGATTGATGAAAATGTCTGACACTGTAATGTACAATATTTAAAGTGCCCCCAGAATAATTATGTATTTGTATTATTATTGCATCAACACTAGTGAGACATTCTTAGTGGTTTTAATGTACCTGCACACCGGCATAGTGTGTAAGTTTATTTAGGTACAAGTACATACAAGTACAATTGTCAGAGTATATGTATACAAAATATGCAATAACTTTAAAACATGTAAAGTAAAAAGACACAAGTGCAACTAATGTGACATTTTATGGTGGCAATGTTTCACTCTCCAGGAGCTTTATCAAGCCGTTTCCAGACATAATAGAGAGATGTGGAGCTCATGGAGAATGTGAACAAACAAATGGCATTCAGACACTGTAATATGAATCAGGAGCCGTGTAAATGAATTTTTGGGTATACATAATTTGAAATGTCCTTATTAGCGAATTGCCATAAACCGGGGCCTTCCTGTATATGTACAGTGGACCCCCGGTTTACGATATTATTTCATTCTCTTCTAAAAAAAGTATGTTCAGGTGCCAGTACTGACCGAATTTGTTCCCATAAGGAATATTGTGAATTAGATTAGTCCATTTCAGACCCCCAAACATGCACATACAAGTGCACTTACATAAATACACTTACATAATTGGTTGCATTGGGAGCTGATCGTAAACCGGGGGTCCACTGTATAAGTAAATTTATGCCTTCATAATTGAACAGTATCCTTAAGCCATGTCAGTTTGGCTTCTTGAAAATAGTGAATAGCCAGTGGGCCTCTTTATTACTTATTAAAAGCTTTTGGTACAGTAGATGACAATATTCTGCTGCTCAAATTAGAACATTATGGAATAAGAGGATATGCTCTCTCACACATTGATTGTTACTCAAAGGACACATCAACATATGACCATTAATGACTATTTTTCAGCAACCCTGTTAGTCATTATAGGAGTTCCTGGGCTCTGTGATATTCCTTATCTACATGAATGACCTTCCTCATGCTTCACAGGAACTTAAACTGATTCTAATTGCAGATGACACAACTTTTGTCACTTCAAATGCTGATCCGACTGCACTCAGCAACCCTGTAAACACCGAACTTGCAGAAATGTCCACTTGGATCACAACTAACAAACCACTCTAAATATTGAGAAAATCTATATAATGTTTGGGAAAAACTCTTAAAATGTTCATCTGAACACAAAGATTAACAATGCACCAGTTTTGGAATACATTTGGACAGTCATCTAAAATTCATAACACATCCAGAACATTTTTAAAAGGAAATTCCAAAACAGTGGGTATTCTCGCAGAAATACCCTATTATGTTCCTCAAGCATCCCTGCTCACTGTGTACTACTCTGTAATCTATCCATACTTCACCTATGGTTGTACATATGGTATCTGAGCATGGGGATCAGCAACAGCTAATTACCTTTAATCAGTTGTTACTCAGTAAAAAATCAGCTCTCAGAATTATCGCTCAAAATACATAGTCACACTTTCTGCTGTGCATTTTGTATCTACAAGGCATTTATGACTACACTACATACAGTATTTACTGTTGTCTGTTCATTAAATATGATTTGAAGTAGGTGTATGTTAGCCATTAGAGTCCATAGTGATTATACATAGCAGAAATTCAGTCTTCTTTGAGGAAGGAAGAGTTGGCTAATTGCAAGAGGGAGTGAAATTCATCCATTTACTCGTGATAGCTTCCAACATGGCCAGGTAACACTGCACCTTGTCCTCCTCTGATATGCAGTAATGCACCACGTATGTGATCACATCCTACGTGTATCACCACATCTGGCTGATTTAAAAACACCAGAATTAATAATGGGCATCAGTGGCATTATTGAAAAGTAGTATTTTGTATTAGGATGATGATTACCATAGTAAAGCTGTATACTTACATTTTTATTTTTTTGCAGGCATGACTCTCACACATCTGCCCAAGGAGGTTAGTTTAATGGTTTTGATGTACTGTATATTATTATATGGCATTATAACCCATCGGGTTTAATATACTGTAGTCTTTCATTTATAGGAAGGGCATTCGTATATTGATAGTTTTGTTTAGTCACATGGTGATGGTGTGGGTGTGAATGTGTTTTCCCATAATACATTTTTATTATTTCTTTTAATTTAATTTAACCTGGTGTAAAAGAAGTTCATATTTTGAACCTTATTAGACAGAAATATTTGATAATTGAAAATCTATCTTTGGAATATGCAACATTGGATTTGCATTGCTGCTGTTCTCCATCTTGCTGAGTAAAATAATATGCCACTGCCAGACATAAGATGAAAACTATTAATTTAAATTGTATTAGCCCAATTTTTTCCAAGTCATGTAAGTAGGATTGAGCAGCCTAATACCTGGAGTATACCTGGAGAGGGATTTCAGGGGTCAGTGCACCCATGGCCCAGTCTGTGACCAGGCCTTGTGGTGGATCATGGCCTGATCAACCAGGCTGTTACTGCTGGTCACATGTAAACCAACGTACGAACCACAGCCCAACTGATCAGGTACTAACTTTAGGTGCCTGTCCAGTGCCTTCTTAAAAACAGCCAGGGGTCTATTGGTAATCCCCCTTATATATGCTGAGAGGCAGTTGAACAGTCTTGGGCACCTGATACTTACTTTGTTGTCTCTTAATGTACTCGTTGCACCCCTGCTTTTCATTTGGGGGATGTTGCATCTGCTGAGTCTTGCTTTTGTATTGAGTGATTTTTGTGTGCAGATTTGGGACTAGTCCCTCAAGGATTTTTTAAGTGTACATATATTATCATGTATCGTTCTTACGAGCATTCCAGGGAATACAAATCAAGGGACGTCAGCCATTCCCAGTAATTTAGGTGTTTTATCTTATTTCTGTGTGCCTTGAAAGTTTTCTGTGTATTCCCTAGGTCTTCAGTTTTGCGTGGCCTGAATGAGGCAATTAATGTACAGCAATATTCCAGCCTAGAGAAAACAAGCAATTTGAAGAGAATCATCATGGACTTGGCATCCCTAGTTTTGAAGGTTCGGTTTATCCAACCTATCATTTTCCTAGCAGATGTTGTAGATATATTGTTGTGGTCTCTGAAAGTGAAGATACTCTGACATTATCACCCCCAGGTCCTTCACATTAGTTTTTCGCTCTTTATAAGAAACCCATTCCGATGCTAAAATTTCCCCCACAATCTTTTTTGTCATTGAGAAGTCCCATTGCTGGCAGTGGGACTTCTGACCCCCCATCCACAGATTTCTGCCAGAAACATTGCAGGAATACACTTCGATATTTAACCCGTAAATGGTCCAAGCAGATCTACGTTCACATGCGTAGTGGTCCAAAAGTAGATATAGTTTTTTTATGTACATATTTTCAAATATAACAAAAAAAAGTAGATCAAAGGTTTTTTTACACGTTTTCAAATGTACAAAAAAATAAAAGATCTACTTTTTTTACATACTTTCAAATGTTGAAAAAACGTATATAGTATATGTTTGGACCGTTTACGGGTTAACCAGGTTATTATCGGATTCTCAAATTTGGAGTTGTTCAGATTTCTAGAGCATCATTACGCAGGTTAAGATACAAGGGTTAGGAAAAGAATTTCCTGGGCTTGCTCTTCAGTTACTGAAATCACAGCTACTGTGAAATTACAGCTTAGAGTTGTTTACATGTCCAAAGAATTTAAAGCAAGACTGTATAACAAATTTTGAGTTTTGTAATGCTAAATGACTTGGAAAAGGCTCATAGTGAACTAGCTAGCAAGGCTCCATCAATGACTGCATCTGTAGAATGTGGCTTCTCTGCTTTGAAACAAAATTTATTCATGCTCCATAGGTTCTCCATATATCGGTTGAAAAGTAACTACATGTACTCCTCACTTAACGACCTGCCTGTTTAACAACGACTGGGACTAACAACCAGCTCTCCGACCAGTGTACTGTATGTGTATTTTACTTTATTGTTTTTTAATGCCTAGTTCTATATTTTTTTTTTTTTTTTTTTTTTTTTCCAACAAGTCGGTCGTCTCCCACCGAGGCAGGGTGACCCAAAAAAGAAAGAAAATCCCCAAAAAGAAAACACTTCCATCACCATTCAACACTTTCACCACACCCACACACCATCACTGCCTTTGCAGAGGTGCTCAGAATACAACAGCTTAGAAGCACACACGTATAAAGATACACAACATATCCCTCCAAACTGCCAATATCCCAAACCCCTCCTTTAAAGTGCAGGCATTGTACTTCCCATTTCCAGGACTCAAGTCCGACTATATGAAAATAACCGGTTTCCCTGAATCCCTTCACTAAATATTACCCTGCTCACACTCCAACAGATCGTCAGGTCCAAAGTATCATTCGTCTCCATTCACTCCTATCTAACACGCTCATGTACGCTTGCTGGAAGTCCAAGCCCCTCGCCCACAAAACCTCCTTTACCCCCTCTTTCCAACCCTTTCGAGGACGACCCCTACCCCTCTTTCCTTCCCCTATAGATTTATATGCTTTCCATGTCATTCTACTTTGATCCATTCTCTCTAAATGACCAACCTGCTACCAGTACAGTATGCTTGAAATATCAGTAGGGGCCGGCTCCTCACTTAGCGACCAATTTTCTTACCGACCTACTCTTAGGAACAGAACTCGGTCATTAAGTGAGGAGTACCTGTAAATAGTATTGATATAGGTTTTGTTATGACCCACTGGCAGTTTATGGAGCTTGGTGCATTTTACATTTCAGATATAACCCACATATAAAGAAGAAATTTTAGATGTTGTCTAAGGTTTCCTCTACAAGTGTGGGTTATTTGTGAATTTTTCCTTATTCTTATCTTTCCTCTCTGTTTTTACATGTAATGCTGGGGTTGTTTTTTTATAATCATGGTATTTAATTTTTTAGTCGCTTCAGGATTTTTTAATGTATGTACAGTTTAGCATTACAGCATAACTTTTGTAGTAAATTTGGAAAGTACTGTAATGATTTTACTTTTGGGGGGATTTTTAATAGTGTTTAACTGTAATTTAGAGATATTTCATATGTTATCTTAGTTTTTTTTTTTTTCAACAAGTCGGCCGTCTCCCACAATTTTGGTGAATATTTATGAAAATGTTTGTATTTAATTGGTTACCTTACAAACAACAAACAAATTTTATTTTCCAGAGCATTTTGGGCAGTTTTTAATACTTATGTATATGTTTTACAGCATGAGGGAATCCAAGCACAAGTGGCACCATGAGGGCTGCTGTAATAATATTGTGGCCCTAGCCTAGGATGACCCATGATTTCCAGTTATGTAAGTGTGCAGTCTTTATTTTGCTACAGTAGTATTGTATATTACTTAATTTTTTATATGCATACTGTATAGGTTTCCCACTTTTAATATACATTGTGTTAAGTCATGTATTTTATTTTGTTTTCACTACAATATTTGCATAAAAAGTGCTTTGCTCATTTTTGCTTAAGACATTGCATGGTTGTTATATTTGTACTATTGCCATTGATTACTTGTGGGTAAGTGCATGCTTGTTTTGATGGCTTATGGCTTTATTCATAGACCTAGATCATAACCAAAATACTACAAAAAAAAAATGACTACATACTAAGGGATTTTAAGGGAAACTTGTAATGTGTATTTGTTTATAGTGGAGTTCCTGTACTGTATCATTGTTTAGCCTATGGCATGATGGCATTGTACTCCTGAAGAATAGTCTTTTTTTTTTTAAATTGATGCATTGAGTAGCCTAGGTGAATGTGAAAATGTGAAAATAGAACAAGTTGAATAATCTTAAAAAAAAAAAAATAAAGGTAAAATTTTAATTATTTATGGTCATCATCTTGTATAAATTATATTCACTAAACAAATGGCTTTGGCAGCTTACAGTAAAGTGTGCATGGTACTATAGAGTACCCTGAGAGATAGATCTTTGCTATAAAAGATGAATGTTAATCTCAAAGAAAGCCTGCACCTCCCAAGCTTCTACAGGAGAACTCTTTGATAAATGGATGCTGAAAACATAAATATCACCCTACTGGAAACTTCCTAAATCATAGATTATTAAGATACAGTAAACCTTCTTATGTAATGCAGCTCTATGTAACAGATTTCAGAAATGCAGAATAAAATTCCTGGGTCAGTTGACTCAGAAACAAGTATAGTCCTTTGGTTACAGAATTGCCCGAAACTAAGTGATTTGTGATCGCTCTCCCAAAGCTCATCATTTACCTCGAGATTATTAATTAGTGATTCTTTGTTGGCAACAACCATTCTAGCAGATTGTTTCCTCTAGTTGGTTCTGTCACAAACTATTTTATAAAGCAATCCTGAATCGTATTGACATTGTCACAGCAAATTAATCTCTTCTGTATCTACCAAAGTTGCCATTACAGACCTCTTGCTCCCCTATTAGTATGTTGTATTGAGAGTTTACTGTATTGTACTCATATTAGCTATGTCCTTCACTCCCCTTCAAATACTGCTTTGTAAACTCTTAAGCTGTTGTAAAGGACTAACAGCAGAATAATTTTTCTTCAGCTATGTCCCAAATATAACAGACTTAGCATTACTGCCAGCACTTGCTTCAAATGATTTTTCATTGATTTGCCACTCTGTCAACTTTTCTTTGTAGGTGTGGCCTCTTGCACTAATTGATGGGATTAGGAAGCCTTCATTTTAAATTTTTCATATCTTTTTATAATCTTGAATGTGATTGTCTTCTTTTTTCTTCCTATCAGCCAGCCAGAGATCACATATTCAGTGATATCAGCCTTTTCTTTTAAACTTATTTTATATTTGGCTCTTAAGAGCTATTTTGTAGCTTGTCTCTGAACTTTTTTTTTTAGCGTGTTAACATAGTTTTAGGTACAGACACCGTACTACATGGGCACTTTCAAATTTTGGTGTAACGTACAATGTAAACTGCATTTTCAGCATTTTCTCATCCATATATCTATTTGTTATTTTATAGTTGGCCAGTGTTGGATAGGATTTGCTTACCACTGCATTTTGCTAATGTGAATCTTCCTTGGCAAAATTTTGTCGAGGGTGACTGCTAGGTCCCTGTCTTACAAGTCTTTTTTTTTTTTTTTTTTTTTTTTTTTTTTTTTTTTTTTTTTGACAAACCAGCAATCACCCACCGAGGTAGGATGACCCATTAAAGAAGAAACACATTCACTATCATTCACTCCATCACTGTCTTGCCAGAGGGATGCTGATACTACAGTTCATAATAGCAGATATCCCCTACCCCTCCTTCAGAGGTTCAGGCACTGTGCCTGCACTCAGGTCCATCTAACTGGTTTCCCTGAATACCTTTATACATGTTATCTTGCTCACCAAGTCATTTATATAGATTAGAAATGTTAAGACAAGCACTGATTCTTGTGGCACCTTACTAGTGATATTCCACAAGGACATACATGTATTTCATTTTTTTATGTACATTAGCATTTACTGTGCTCAAGTAAATTATAGTACAGTAGACAACCTGAAGTTGTATGATCATAGCTCATATTTTCAGTGTTCTGTGACTAAGTTTTGTTTCCACTAGTAGTGTGCAATTTCTATTAAGATGCACTAGATTGGAATTCATTTCTATTGGTATCATACATTTTCATTAAGGAGCACCATGGCAGGCTGACTATAGATGACTCCCTCCCTCCCATTAAGCATTGGGCAACTTCTTTGTCATAGTGGTGCATGGGAGGGTGTGAGGAAGGGTGAGGGGATGTAAGCAAACAGTCTTCATGCATTCCTGCACACAGTACAAAGCCTCTACAATAGATATCTCCCAGTAAAAACTGAACAGATGACAATGAAGAGATTATATAACCCATGGTTAACCAAATGTCTCTTGGGTCCATTGATATACTGTATATCTAAGAGAAGCAATACAGACTGAGGCTACTACCTAAAGAAATATACTATTACACTCACTAAACTCCTAAAGAAATCAAAACAACTGTATTATGCTAGCAGATTCAGTCATAATAAAGGAGCTTTAAAAAAGATGTGGAAAACACTTTCTCAGGTGTTAGGCACTAGTAAGTTTACCAGATCCAAAGAAATAGCTCTAAAACATAATTAAATCTAATGAACCTCCCTTCGGAGCTTCTGAGACAGTAAACAAATTAAACACTTCTACCCAAGTTAGAGATTACCTCACTTATAACTACCCAAGCTCACTAAGTATCCCTAACCACTTCAACCAAGGTTATTTAGTAGTTATACCATTGAAAAATAAATTAGGAAACAAGGCACATATACCACCACAAATACACAAGAAAGTAGGGATGGGACAATGCCAATTTTTTAATCTGATACCAATAATCAGTTTTAGGCCTACATTGGTACTGATAACCATAAAATTAGCTAATATCTACTGATGCCAATAATATTAAGCTGATACCAATGCTGTGGCACATCCCTACAAGAAAGCTTATATGCTGTTGCCAACTATTGCAGCATTGTTCAATAAACAATTGAAATGAAAAATTTCCATGACATAAGCTATCAAAAGTTACACCAGTCCACAAAAGTGGTGACCCAATAGAAGTCAGTAGTTACTGTCCAATTTTAAACTTGCTAGTAAAGTAAAGGTTTATTTCTTTCTAAAGGTTACAATGTGTAATTACAATTTTGTTTTTTTGAGTACAGTGGACCCTCAGTTATTGGCCAGTTCAGATTTTGGCCGCTTTTTTGGCCAAAATTCTATCCCGGTTTTTGGCCGTCATTTCGGAGATTGGCCGTATTGGATGCATAATAATAATCACTCTTGGGCACATTAAATGTCTTATTTTATGTTAATATAGGCATTTTCATTAATCCATCTACGATATTTTCTTTAAAATTGTATAAGAAACACGTTACATAGCATATAGCATATAAACATGCAATGTTTATATGCTGTTGAGCGGTGAGTACCGGCAAATCGAGGAGGAGGGAGGGAGGAGGGTGGAGGGTAAACATTACGTTTTCTCTGATTCATCGCTAGAGAAAACTGAATTTGACATCTGGTCCAGTCACCACCCTTCATAAACGTTTGTTTACAATTTTCAGCATGAATTATTCATTACTTCTCCCTTTATTTATGATGGCATCTAAAGGTAGTTGTTAGAAATGATTAAACTCAGTAAACATGGTATGTTGATGTAATAATATGGCTGTGTAGTGTAGCCCATTGGGGGCTACATATGTGGACCTATATCTGCTGGCTACCTACACTGAATTCCTACAAAAAAATATTACTTGACTCTCACCCTACATTAAGACTACAAATATTTTAAGGTAAGTAATGAATGTACTGTGGCAGTATCAAAGCCCTATCTTGATACCTGAAGTCCCTATGGAGGGGGATTCCCAACTCCCTCTCCCCTCCTCGCCTTCAATACGCAAACAAGAGTCTTCAATAAAGGTATGTAATGTTCATTTATCATTAAAATTTGTGCTTTATAATTATTTCTCATCGTTTTGTGTATGTAAAACTATAGTTATTCTTCATAAAATGTATTTTTTGTTAATACTTTTGAGTGTCTTGAAACATTAATTGGATTTACATTATTTCTTATGGGAAATGTTATTTCGGTTTTCGGCCTTTTCGGATTTAGGCCGACCTTCTGGAACGGATTACGGCCGATAACCGAGGGTCCACTGTACAAAGAAAGCCACTATCATGCAGGGGCATTTCAGGCAGACTAATCCTAATACATAGAAACTACTTAAAACTTGACAGATAGCAGTGGTTAACTGTGGTACATTTTTATTTAATCAGAATACTAATTTTTTTTTTTTTTTTTTTTTTTTTTTTTTTTGAAAAAAAAAAAATAAACGTAGGACTTCACATTCAAATACAATAATCTTAACCTGTGTCAGTTCTGCTCCAGGCTAGAACAAAGCACCAATAATGCACTAATAAAAATGTTCAGCTCAATCTATTTCTCTTGAAAATAATGAATTTCTGATGGGCCTCTGTATTGATCTGAAAAAGCCTTTAATACAGTAGCCCATAACACCACAACATTCTACTGTTCAAATTAGAACATTATGGAATAAGTGGACATGTTCTTTCATACATGAAACCTCACCTGAGTGACAGACACCAACATGTGACCATTAATGACTATTCTTCACCATCCTGATTAATAAACATAGATGTGCTACAAGCAGTGTGCTGAGCCCTCTTTGTGTTCCTTATATACATCAGCAAGAAACCTGATGTTTCACAGCAACTTGAACAATTCTATTTGCAGATGACACAACTGTTGTCATCTCAAATCAGATCCAGCTGCACTCAGCAACATAGCAAATTCCAAACTTACAAATATGTCTACTTGGATCACAACTAACAAACTAATCCTCAGTATTGACAAGAACTTTTACATTATGTTTGGGAACAAAAGTCAAAATGGTCATCTGAACATAAATAATATACCTGCTGTCCAGGTGTATCCCTGGACAGCAAACTAAAATTCATCCTACTCATTCAGAACAATTCTTAAAAAAAAAAAAAATGAATAAAATGGTGGGCATTCTGTCAGAGATCATCTATTATGTACCCTAAACATCTCTGCTCACTTTGTACTATTCTCTGATTTATTCCTTCCTCACCTATGGTTTTTGTATATGGGGAATCAACAACAGCTAATCACCTGATGCCTGTTGTTACTCAGCAGAAATCAGCTTTACTTAGAATTTATCTCTCATTCAGATTCCACGGAATACCCCTCTTCCCTGTTCAGAAGCTTAAAATTTCTTAACACAGCTTAAACTCTTTCTGGAGAACAGCAGCAGAACACACAAACACAATACAAGGAACAGGTACCAATTAGATATACCACAAGTATAACTTAACCTGTTTAGAAACTCCTTGAAAATAAAAGGCTCAAGAATATGGAATGTGTTGCTTGAAAATGCCAAAAGTTGCCAGTCTGCCAGCAGCTTTAATTATCTTGTTTAAAAAGCACCAATTAAATCTTACATATATGTTACATATATTATTTAATTCATTGTAGCTACTCATGTCTTTTTGTCATCTACTCCAGAAGAAGTACATAAATTTGATGCATATCCATATAAATTTGTAATTGTCTAACTCATCATTTGTAGTCTGTCTCGTCATGTTTATGACTGGAATGAATTACTCATGTTGTACTGATATACAATGCCTTAAATTGTATTCAAGAACTAGAATTAAATAGTGTGTTTGGTTTTACAATTAGTTTGCTCAAAATGCTTTGAATTACAAGTGACTATTGAATATGATTTGTATTAATTGTAATCTGTATTATAATTGTATCAAAATATGGCCAAATGGTATGTAAATCTACCTACTGTAATATCTTTGTATGATTATTAGAAATATTTTTCGTTACTTTATTTTTCCTGAATTTGCCTACCCATAGGTTTTATTTTATATCCTATTTATTATCCTATACAGTATAACACATTATCCACAACTTGCCTGTGATATTACATTGTGATCCATGAGCTGAGCTCTCATAACTGTGACTCATATATGATATTATAGCCTTATTAATATCTGGAACACGTCTTTCCTTTCTTATTTAAATAAGTTTTTTTTTATCTGTGAATTCACCATCAATGTTCTTTTCATGGTTCACATCCCCATGAATACTCTGAGAGTACAATACAGTTTACAAGTTCAACAATAACACTAATCTTAGATGGGGCATAAAATAGAAGTGATACTAGTGAAATAGCTAAGAAATTGGTCGACTGGAATAATGTAATTGGCCTAAAATAGGAGTCAAAGTGGGCAAAATTGCTAATGCATAAATATCGCTGGCGCAGCAAAATTTGCAGAAGTTTAATTTCATCAATTTTCCATCAAATTTTGTACTTTTTGTTTTATTAGCTTCAGAAAAAAATTCTCTACCATTTCATAAGAAAAAATAACAAATTTCTTTGTTTTTTTTTTTAAATTCTTGGACCCTGTGGACAAGGCATAGAACTACGGGACGGACCCTCGAAGGGTTAAATCCGAAAATTGTCTATTACAATGGACCCCCGACTTACGATGGCCTCAACCTATGATAAAACCGACTTACGATGCTTGTCAGTGTAAAAATTTGACCCCAACCTACTTTGAAAAACTCGACTTACATCATTCGTCCCGAACGTGGCCGTCTGGTCTGTCTGGCCTGAGTGCCTCAGCTGAGCTAGTGTGACATTGTTTACAAGCCAAGCGGATGGTTGCATACATACATTTGATAAATTTTGTATTCTAGTGTTTTTAGTGCCTGTAACTTCTAAATAAGCCACCCTGGGCTCAAAGAAAGCTTCTAGTGCCAACCCTGCGGTAAAAAGGGTGAGAAATACTATCGAAATACTATCGTACTACGGTCAGCTGCTGCTGGTGCTGCTGTAACACGGTCACCTGCTGCTGCATCACGGTCAGCTGCTGCTGTAGCACCATCATTTGCTGCTGTAGCAATGTCAGCTGCTGCTGCTGCTGCTGCTGTACCATGGTCAGCTGCTGCTGTATCATTGTCAGCTGCTGCTGTACCACTGTCAGCTACTGCTGTACCACTGTCAGCTGCTGCTGCTGCTGTACCATGGTCTGCCATTGCTGCTGCTGTACCATGGTCAGCTGCTACTGTAGCACCATGGTCAGCTGCTGCTGTAGCACCATCAGCTGCTGCTGCTGCTGTACCATGGTCAGCTCCTGCTGCACCACAGTCAGCTGCTGCTGTACCACCATCAGCTGCTGCTGTAACACCATCAGCTGCTGCTGCTGCTGCTGTACCATGGTCTGCCACTACTGCACCACGGTCAGCTGCTACTGTAGCACCATGGTCAGCTGCTGCTGTAGCACTGTCAGCTGCTGCTGCTGCTGTACCATGGTCAGCTGCTGCTGTACCACAGTCAGCTGCTGCTGTACCATGATCAGCTGCTGCTGTACCACAGTCAGCTGCTGCTGTACCACGGTCAGCTGCTGCTGTACCACGGTCAGCTGCTGCTGTACCATGGTCAGCTGCTGCTGTACCACGGTCAGCTGCTGCTGCACCATGGTCAGCTGCTGCTGCACCACAGTCAGCTGCTGCTGTACCACTGTCAGCTGCTGCTGTAGCACCGTCAGCTGCTGCTGCTGCTGCTGTACCACGGTCAGCTGCTGCTGCTGCACCACGGTCAGCTGTACTACTTGAAGATGTGGAGAGACTGTTGTTGGTGTGGCTTATCGAGAATACCAAGAAACAATTAACCCCAGAGGGTTAGCCACCCAGGATAACCCAAGAAAGTCAATGTGTCATCGAGGACTGACTAACTTATTTCCATTGGGGTCCTTAACCCTTTGACTGTTTCAGGCCCCTCTCTGAAACTGTCATTCTATGTCGCCAAATATTCAAAAAAAAAAAAAATTATTTTTTCTTACGAAAATGTTAAGATTATTTTTCTGAGTGTTTTAGTCCAAAAAAAAAATTTTTGCCATCGGTACTTACCGAGATATAGAGCCGTGAAGTTTGCAGAAAATGAGCCGCGTATGGCAACAGCGGCGACTGCCGCTCACCTTGTAAACTTTAGTTTACTTGTAATTGAAGGTTTTTTGTTTTTTTCACTATTTTATTTTTTCACATAACTTATGTGGCCTATGAGACCAAAGTAAGGTGCAATGTATATATATACACTCGTTGTATACAACACAATAAGCACACAAACATAATTATCAATATATTGTTTACAAAGGTAGGTAGTAGGTTGGTAGACAGCAACCACCCAGGGAAGTACTACCGTCCTGCCAGATGACTGTGAAACAAAAACCTGTAACTGTTTTGCATGATGGTAGGATTGCTGGTTTCTTTTTTTGTCTCATAAACACGCTAAGATAACAGGGATATCTTACTACTCCTACTTACACTTTGGTCACACTTCACAGACACGCACATGCATATATATATATACATACATCTAGGTTTTTCTCCTTTTTCTAAATAGCTCTTGTTCTTTTTTATTTCTTCTATTGTCCATGGGGAAGTGGAAAAGAATCTTTCCTCCGTAAGCCATGCGTGTCGTATGAGGCGACTAAAATGCCGGGAGCAATGGGCTAGTAACCCCTTCTCCTGTATACAATTACAAAAAAGAGAAGAAGAAAAACTTTATAAAACTGGGTTGCTTAAATGTGCGTGGATGTAGTGCGGATGACAAGAAACAGATGATTGCTGATGTTATGAATGAAAAGAAGTTGATGTCCTGGCCCTAAGCGAAACAAAGCTGAAGGGGGTAGGAGAGTTTCAGTGGGGGGAAATAAATGGGATTAAATCTGGAGTATCTGAGAGAGTTAGAGCAAAGGAAGGGGTAGCAGTAATGTTAAATGATCAGTTATGGAAGGAGAAAAGAGAATATGAATGTGTAAATTCAAGAATTATGTGGATTAAAGTAAAGGTTGGATGCGAGAAGTGGGTCATAATAACCCGTGTATGCACATGGATAAGAGAGAATGCAGAGGAGAGAGAGAGATTTTGGGAGATGTTAAGTGAATGTATAGGAGCCTTTGAACCAAGTGAGAGAGTAATTGTGGTAGGGGACTTGAATGCTAAAGTAGGAGAAACTTTTAGAGAGGGTGTGGTAGGTAAGTTTGGGGTGCCAGGTGTAAATGATAATGGGAGCCCTTTGATTGAACTTTGTATAGAAAGGGGTTTAGTTATAGGTCATACATATTTTAAGAAAAGGGGATAAATAATATACACGATATGATGTAGGGCGAAATGACAGTATTTGTTGGATTATGTATTGTAGAAAAAAGACTGTTGAGTAGACTTCAGGATGTACATGTTTATAGAGGGGCCACAGATATATCAATCACTTTCTAGTTGTAGCTACACTGAGAGTAAAAGGTAGATGGGATACAAGGAGAATAGAAGCATCGGGGAAGAGAGAGGTGAAGGTTTATAAACTAAAAGAGGAGGCAGTTAGGGTAAGATATAAACAGCTATTGGAGGATAGATGGGCTAATGAGAGCATAGGCAATGGGGTCGAAGAGGTATGGGTAGGTTTAAAAATGTATGTTAGAGTGTTCAGCAGAAGTTGTGGTTACAGGAAAGTGGGTGCAGGAGGGAAAGGAGCGATTGGTGGGAAAGATGATGTAAAGAGAGTAGTAAGGAGAAAAAAGGGTTTGCATATGAGAAGTTTTTACAAAGTAGAAGTGATGCAAGGAGGGAAGAGTATATGGAGAAAAAGAGAGAAGTTTAGAGAGTGGTGAAGCAATGTAAAAAGAGAGCAAATGAGAGAGTGGGTGAGATGTTATCAACAAATTTTGTTGAAAATAAGAAAAAGTTTGGAGTGAGATTAAAAAAGTTAAAAAGCCTAGAGAACAAATGGATTTGTCCAGTTAAAAATAGGAGAGGAGAGTTATTAAATGGAGAGTTAGAGGTATTGGGAAGATGGAAGGAATATTTTGAGGAATTCTTAAATGTTGATGAAGATAGGGAAGCTGTGATTTCGTGTATAGGGCAAGGAGGAATAACATCTTGTAGGAGTGAGGAAGAGCCAGTTGTGAGTGTGGGGGAAGTTCGTGAGGCAGTAGGTAAAATGAAAGGGGGTAAGGCAGCCGGGATTGATGGGATAAAGATAGAAATGTTAAAAGCGGGTGGGGATATAGTTTTGGAGTGGTTGGTGCAATTATTTAATAAATGTATGGAAGAGGGTAAGGTACCTAGGGATTGGCAGAGAGCATGCATAGTTCCTTTGTATAAAGGCAAAGGGGATAAAAGAGAGTGCAAAAATTATAGGGGGATAAGTCTGTTGAGTGTACCTGGTAAAGTGTATGGTAGAGTTATAATTGAAAGAATTAAGAGTAAGACGGAGAATAGGATAGCAGATGAACAAGGAGGCTTTAGGAAAGGTAGGGGGTGTGTGGACCAGGTGTTTACAGTGAAACATATAAGTGAACAGTATTTAGATAAGGCTAAAGAGGTCTTTGTGGCATTTATTGGATTTGGAAAAGGCGTATGACAGGGTGGATAGGGGGGCAATGTGGCAGATGTTGCAAGTGTATGGTGTAGGAGGTAGGTTACTGAAAGCAGTGAAGAGTTTTTAACGAGGATAGTGAGGCTCAAGTTAGAGTATGTAGGAAAGAGGGAAAATTTTTTCCCAGTAAAAGTAGGGCCTTAGACAAGGATGTGTGATGTCACCGTGGTTGTTTAATATATTTATAGATGGGGTTGTAAGAGAAGTAAATGCGAGGTCTTGGCAAGAGGCGTGGAGTTAAAAGATAAAGAATCACACACAAAGTGGGAGTTGTCACAGCTGCTCTTTGCTGATGACACTGTGCTCTTGGGAGATTCTGAAGAGAAGTTGCAGAGATTGGTGGATGAATTTGGTAGGGTGTGCAAAAGAAGAAAATTAAAGTGAATACAGGAAAGAGTAAGGTTATGAGGATAACAAAAAGATTAGGTGATGAAAGATTGAATATCAGATTGGAGGGAGAGAGTATGGAGGAGGTGAACGTATTCAGATATTTGGGAGTGGACGTGTCAGCGGATGGGTCTATGAAAGATGAGGTGAATCATAGAATTGATGAGGGAAAAAGAGTGAGTGGTGCACTTAGGAGTCTGTGGAGACAAAGAACTTTGTCCTTGGAGGCAAAGAGGGGAATGTATGAGAGTATAGTTTTACCAACGCTCTTATATGGGTGTGAAGCGTGGGTGATGAATGTTGCAGCGAGGAGAAGGCTGGAGGCAGTGGAGATGTCATGTCTGAGGCAATGTGTGGTGTGAATATAATGCAGAGAATTCGTAGTTTGGAAGTTAGGAGGAGGTGCGGGATTACCAAAACTGTTGTCCAGAGGGCTGAGGAAGGGTTGTTGAGGTGGTTCGGACATGTAGAGAGAATGGAGCGAAACAGAATGACTTCAAGAGTGTATCAGTCTGTAGTGGAAGGAAGGCGGGGTAGGGGTCGGCCTAGGAAGGGTTGGAGGGAGGGGGTAAAGGAGGTTTTGTGTGCGAGGGCTTGGACTTCCAGCAGGCATGCGTGAGTGTGTTTGATAGGAGTGAATGGAGACAAATGGTTTTTAATACTTGACGTGCTGTTGGAGTGTGAGCAAAGTAACATTTATGAAGGGATTCAGGGAAACCGGCAGGCCGGACTTGAGTCCTGGAGATGGGAAGTACAGTGCCTGCACTCTGAAGGAGGGGTGTTAATGTTGCAGTTTAAAAACTGTAGTGTAAAGCACCCTTCTGGCAAGACAGTGATGGAGTGAATGATGGTGAAAGTTTTTCTTTTTCGGGCCACCCTGCCTTGGTGGGAATCGGCCGGTGTGATAATAAAATAAATAAAAATTGTTTACAAAACTTGTTTACAAAAACAAACAAACAAACAATCATCCTCCTCCTCCTCCTTCTCCTCCTCCTCCTCCTTCTCCTCCTCCTTCTCCTCCTCCTCCTTCTCCTCCTCCTCCTTCTCCTCCTCCTCCTCCTCCTCCTCCTTCTCCTCCTCCTTCTCCTCCCTCCCTTTTTCTCCTCCTCCTTCTTCTCCTCCTTCTTCTCCTCCTCTTTCTCCTTCTTCTCCTCCTCCTCCTTCTCCTCCTCCTTCTCCTCCTCCTCCTCCTCCTCCTCCTCCTCCTCCTCCTCCTCCTCCTCCTCCTCCTCCTCCTCCTCCTCCTCCTCCTCCTCCTCCTCCTCCTCCTCCTCCTCCTCTCTCCTCCTCCTCCTCCTCCTCCCTCCTCCTCCTTCTCCTTCTCCTTCTCCTTCTCCTTCTCCTCCTCCTCCTCCTCCTCCTCCTCCTTCTCCTCCTCCTTCTCCTCCTCCTTGTCTTGTGTGCGAGTGTGTGGCTTATAATTGTTTTGAGTCAGAAGTCGGCAGCTGTCAAAGTGACATATTGTCTCATTAGTCATTACCCCTACCGCCTGTCAAAACAATGGGGTCGGATGCTGCTTCCCCTCCTCCATTCTATCTAATTATCTTTCTCCCTCATTCTATATCTTTCAATCTGTCTCTCTTTCTATCTGTCTGCCTATCTCTGTCCTCACAGTACACATAAATACAAGTATACATAGTGTAAATTACCTAGGATAACCCAAGAAATCCAGACAAAGTGCTATACTCTGCTTGAAGATGTGAGTAAACGTGATGACACAGTCTTGTGGCTCTCTCTGAGACAGAGAGCTAGATGGACAGACAGGGAGCTTGACAGACAGACAAATAGACAGACAGAAATGTTTATGTACCAGCAAAAACAAAGGGAGGGCGATGGTCATGTAATATTACCCTCCTTTATGCTCATCAAAGTCAGCTCTTATCAGATGTTATCTCCCCTTATCTTGTCACTGTCATGGGGTGGACTTTTTTTTTTCTTGCTTCAAGGGAACAATATTATTACATCTTCTTCTTCCTCCTCCTTTTCTCCTCCTCCTCCTCCTCCTCCTCCTCCTCCTCTTCCTTCCCTCCTCCTCCTCCTCCTCCTCCTCCTCCTCCTCCTCCTCCTCCTCTTCCTCCCCCTCCTCCTCCTCCATTGCTTTTGGTCTCAAACTCCTCCAAATCATGAAATTGATCTTCACTGACACTTCCATCTGTGTTAGAGCATCACTTGGGAAGAGAAGAGTCCCAGATTTGCTGGGGAATCACATATTTCTTACCGCTAGACATGCTGAAAAAGGACAACTGAAATGGCATTCCCACAATGCACCACTGGCTCCCCGATTTTTTTTATATGGTGCACACTGACCATGGAGACCCATTCTCTCACATGTGGGCCTACCAGCTTTCTCCTGCTTGATTTGAAGCTGCTAGAATTTATGCGTATAAATACGTCAGAAACATTGGCTCGTAAGACGTATTTATACGTCGGAAACAGTCAAAGGGTTAATCTTGAGCCCCAGGATGCGACCCACACCAGTCAACTAACACCCAGGTGAACAGGAAAAAACGCCTGGAACTAGTGCTCGTATTAGTGAATTTAAGGCCAGCAAAGGTTGGTTTGAGAGATTTAAGAATCGTAGTGGCATACACAGTGTGATAAGGCCTGTTCTGGAAGAAAATCCCAAACAGGACCTACATTACTCAGGAGGAAAAGGCACTCCCAGAACACAAAGTGTCTCATCACTCATCACCACATCTTCAATAAAGTTAAGTGTTATTTATTCTTCATTTAGTAGAGTAGTACATGCACAATATATATTGTGCATGTATCTTTCTTTTTGTGAGTAGGAAAATGTATATTTCATGTGGCAAAAAAAATTTTTTTCATACTTCTGGATGTCTTGAACGGATTAATTTGATTTCCATTATTTCTTATGGGGAAAATTAATTTGACTTACGATAATTTCGTCTTACGATGTGCTCTCTGGAATGGATTAATATCGTAAGTCGGGGATCCAGTGTATTATTATGATTGTGGAAAAAATGCTCTCGTGTTTTGGATTTAACAAAAATCAGTTTTAATGGACATACTCTTCCCCTATTTGTCCACTAAATCAAGGGTTTACTCTGCCTATATCCATGAGTGTGGAACATTGGGCCGGGGTTCCCATGGAGGCCATGAGTGGGCTGAAGCTTAAGCAGCTGTTGTGCTGTCTGACAAATTGACTGAGAAATGCTACTCTATTTCATAAAAAAAAACATTGTAAAGAATTTCTAGCTTTCTCATTTAAAAAATGTATTAATGAACACATTTTTGTTCTTTACCAATTTTTTTTTTTCAACAAACTGGCTGTATCCCACCTAGGCAGGGTGAGCTAAAAAAAAAAAAGTTTTTCTTTTTGAAATTTAGTAATGTTTACAAATATGTATTTTATAATTGAAGTCAAAAAATTTTAAAATCTGTCTAGAGAGAACAGAGCATTAACCCTTAAGATGCTAGTTACGTAAATTTACCCCAGCAGGGAAATTGCTGATGTAAATTTACGCCAAAATTCTAGAGCCTCCAAAATGATCTCATTTGACAAAGACAGTGACAATGGCCTGGTTAGGCTTAAATCAGAGAAAACGGATCTCACTTTGGTAGTTTAAGGGTTAATGCTATGGTTGCTTGCCCTTTTTTATCCACATTCAAATGAGCATCTGATGATAATCACTTGGGGACGAATGTTTACTTCTACCAGTTATATACAGGGTTGAAAAATACCTAATTGAGACGTAATTAGTCTATTACTTAAATTGATTGCCATTAACCCTTTCAGGGTTTTGGCCGTACTAGTACGGCTTACGCCCCAGGGTTTTTGACGTACTAGTATGCCTAAATTCTAGCGCCCTCAAATCTAGTGAGAGAAAGCTGGTAGGCCTACATATGAAAGAATGGGTCTATGTGGTCAGTGTGCGCAGTATAAAAAAAATCCTGCAGCACACAGTGCGTAATGAGAAAAAAAACTTTAACCGTGTTTTTATATTAAAACAGCAACTTTGCACTGTATTTTTGTATGGTATTTATTGTTGTATTCTAGTTTTCCTGGTCTCATTTTATAGAATGGAAGACATATTACAGAAATTGAGATGAGTTTGACTGGTTTTACAATGAAAAGTACCTTGAAATTGAGCTCAAAGTAGCAGAAATGTTCGATTTTTACCAAAGTTCAAAAGTAAACAAATCATGCCAAGCGTCCAATACAGGTCAACTAGTGAGTCTAATATTCTTTCACAAGTGTGCTGATAATATTTGTACCATTTCTACACTAATGCAGTAGTCTGCATAACAGTAAATCTTCTATTTTTTGTGAGAATAAAAATTCAAAGTGGAAAGCCAAAGAAATAAAAGAGGGGCCTGGGGATGTGACTAACGAACAGAGAACTTATTTTAGTGCCAGGAATGTCTTTCTTGTTTATTCTGGACCCTATTCGGAAATTGGCATCTTTTGAAATTTGTGTGAAATTGGCAAAATTGCTAAATTCTGACCACTTTATTGGATAGTTGAAATCGGTAAATGGATGGTTTCTTGTACTCATTCGATAGAAAAAATGGAGTTCTAGCGAAATAGTTATGATTTTTGTCGACTAGTACACTGGAATTGGCCGAAAATAGGGCTCAAAGTGGGCAAAATCGCCGCTGCGTAAGCATCATTGAGACTGCTAACCTCGCGAGAGCATAATTCCGTAAGTTTAACATCAAATGTCATACTTGTGGTGTCATTATGATCTGGAAAATATTCTCTATCTTTTCATAAGAAATTTTTTTTTTTTTTTAAATTTGGGGACCCTGAAAACAAGTCTTGCAGAGAGCCTGGGGACCCTGAAGGGTTAACCCCCTTTACTGTCAGAAGCCCTGAAACTTAAAAGTACTTGCAATGTCGGCATTGTTTTCTTTAATTTCTTCTGAATTGGTAGAGAATCTTTTTCTGAAGGTAATGACATCAAAAATATGAAATTTGATTGAAAATTTATGGAATTACTCAGACATACAGTTGGCAGTTTGTACATTGGCAATTTGTATTCCTTCTATCAAATAGTACCAAGAAACGGCCAACAAAGCCACAAAAGTCATCCTGCAAAACACCTCAAAGTCACTATACATTAAATTAAACATAAGGTCAGAGCTTTGCTTTCCCACTGGTTTTCCAGCACTGTATGACTCTTGTGGATTTAGCACTTAGTTTTGATTATAATAATATTAATTTGCTTGCCCCATCGATGATGCAGTTTTTTTTTTTTTTTTACACTGTGCACACTGCACAGACTCATTTTCTCATATCTAGGCCAAAATTTACTGCTCATAGCTTACCTGAGTGGGCTTAACTCATAACATAGAACAATCTGAAGGACCCTGGCCTTGATGATGTAGTTCAGCAAGATGACTGCTGAAAGGGTTAAACCAGAGCTGGCAAATGAATATTTTTGCTAATTGTATTATGGAGATGGTATTAGAATATAAAAAACAATTTAATGATTTTTCACTTCTGATAACTAGTATTATGGATTTAAGTGCTAAATTTATTCTGACACAAGTTTGTGTTCTCTGTTACTAATTTATTTTGTATGGGTAAAATGCTAAAACCTAGGTAGTAGGTTGGTAGACAGCAACCACCCTGGGAGGTACTACTATCCTGCCAAGTGAGTGTAAAATGGAAATCTGTAATTGTTTTACATGATAGGATTACTGGTGTCTTTTTCCTGTCTCATAAACATGCAAGATTTCAGGTATGTCTTGGTACTTCTACTTATACTTAGGTCACACTACACATGCATGTACAAGCATATATATACACACACCCCTCTGGGTTTTCTCCTATTTTCTTGCTAGTTCTTGTTTTTGTTTATTTCCTCTTATCTCCATGGGGAAGTGGAAAACAATTCTTCCTCTGTAAGCCATGTGTGTTGTAAGAGGCGACTAAAATGCTGGGAGCAAGGGGCTAGTAACCCCTTCTCTCGTATACATTACTAAAGTTAAAAAGAGAAACTTTTGTTTTTCTTTTTGAGCCTTGGTGTGACATGGCCAGTTTATTGAAAGGAGAAAAAATAAAAATACGAGTTTCTGTATATTAAAAGTATGGCACTCCTCACACAACTATGATGACACCAGAAAATTTTTTAGGAAAATTAAGGTTGGTACCATTCTTTATTAATGACCTTGCTGCCTTTATGAATACAAAATAAAGAGTACAAGGCATGATTGTTTTAGTACAACAGTGGAGGTTTGTTGTATGCGTGAATAGTATTTAGCTTTTATATGGAATACTGCATGTAGACTCTTGTTGGTTTATCTTGATGGCTCACGAAATCGTAATGACATGATTGCAAACAAACCATACCACGGGCAGGGATAGAACCCGAGATCAGTCATAAAACTCCAGACCAAAGTGCTAGCCAGTGGCTAGCGCGTCAGTCTGGCGTTTTATGACTGATCGCGGATTCTATCCCCACCCATGGTATGGTTTGGTTTATCTTGATTATTGGCCTCAACAGACTCTCCAGTACTAGTTACAGTACAAAAAAAGACATTCACTGAGAGGTAGGAAAAAAATAATTTTGTTGAAATAAGATAATCGTCCCATATAAGTTTATACAGAGGAACCCCAGATTTCGCACGCACAGGATATTGGACTTTTCGGATTTCAGACACTTTTGTGCGAAATTTTGTTTTGAATTTCAGACCTTGTCCAGGGAATCACATGTATCAGACGCATCCACCTGCTGGGACGCCGCTTCAGTCTAGCTCTGTCACTGGTTGAGTGAGCACTCATCCGAAACATTTCGCAGTTTTTGTGCTTGTTTATTAGTTGTGACTGCGAAATAAGCCACCATGGACCCAAAGAAAGTTCCTTGTGCCAGCCCTTTGGTAAAGGGCTGAGAGAGAGAGGGCAGAATGTGCTTTCTTCAGTGATTCTGCGATATGTACGATACTAAAGCAGCTATAGCACCAGCCAGCGATGTAAAGTGTAGCATTAACAGTGTAGCAAGTAAGTTAAGCGATTAAGCGATAGAAAAAGGGTGACGCGAAATTAAACCTTCCAATGTTGTTGGAGGTATATAGGGCCACTAACAACATATGCTGCCCTGCGTATTTTCCACCACCCTAAACCTCTGCCAGCATCTCAATAACCACTTTATTTCCTTATATTCTCCACAATAACCACTTTATTTCTTTACATTCTCTATTATGTTTTTATACAATATGTCTTATTTATAAATTACGTACATTGTTTCAGTGTGACTAGTGGTGTTTCAGTGTGACTAGTAGTGTGTTTAGTGGTGGTGGCCGCTGCCGCCGCCACCACCACCGCCACCACCACTATACAGCTTATGCTGTCAGTGGCCCTGATAAACCCAACAACAACAACACCACCACCACTAGTCACATACGTAATGACATATTTTATTCATTCTAGAGTATACAGTGGACCCCCAGTTTTTGTAATTAATCTATTCCAGAGAGAGAGTGACTAAACCTGAACCCGATGATTTCCGAATTAATTTTCCCCATAAGAAATAATGTAAATCCAATTAATCCATTTCAGACACCCGAAAGTATTAACAAAAATTATTTTTTTATAGATTAAATATAGATTTACATACAGAAAAGAATGAGAAATCGAGTATAAAACAACAATTTCACACTTACCTTTATTGGAGACTCTTGTTGGTGTGTGGAAGATGGGAGGAGGGGAGAGGGTTAGGGTGATGTTCCTCCACAAATGTTTGCACCTCACTCCACTTTGCACAAATGTCCTTAATCTTTGAAGAAGGAAGAAGTCACCTTCTTCCCTTTCTCTTTCTCCTCTGAAGCAATTTCCTCAGCTGGTGTACATCAGAACATAAGAAAGCAGGAATACTGCAGCAGGCTTGTTGGCCCATGCTAGGCAGGTCCTTCACACACTCTCCCATTAACAGAATCGTATTTGCCCAACCCAATTTTCAATGCTTCCCAAGCAATGAGCTTTGATAATTCTATTCACTCATGGGCAAGTCCCACTCCAATCAAATCGTGTGTGTAGGGAAGTACCCTGTCTGGTGTGTGGGGAAGTGCCCTGGCTGGTGTGTGTGGGGAAGTACCCTGGCTGGTGTACATAAGAAAGCAGGAACACTGCAGCAAACCTGTTGGCCCATACTTGGCAGGTCCTTCACTATTCACTCATGCGCAAGTCCCACTCCAATGAAATAATGTGTGTGGGGAAGTACCCTGGCTGGTGTGTGGGGAAGTACCCTGGCTGGTGTGTGTGGGGAAGTACCCTGGCTGGTTTGTGTGTGTGGGGAAGTACCCTGGCTGGTGTGTTCTTTCTTGAATTCTATCATGTTTAACACCTTCTTTTCCAAAAGTCTGGCACTAGGAGCTTTTTTTTAGCCCATGGTGGTTTATTTAGCAGTTGCAAGCACTAAAAAGAACTGAATAATACAAAATGTATTGTATGAACGTTTGGGATCGTCCTCACTGGCTGATAAACAGTGGCACACTGGTTGTAAATGGTGTGTCGGAGCGTGGACACATCGGGATGAATGACTATTACGAAGTTCAATGATGATCACAGAGCCAATATTTTGATGAATATTACGAAATCCGACGACTACGTAATCCGGGGGTCCACTGTATATCATGTTACTATGTTATTAATATTGTTTGTTATGTCATATTAAATGAATTGTGATAGATAAATAAGCCATAGAGTTGATATTAGCATCATATTTAAGTATTTTATCCTGTCTCTAAACATAAACCCTCTTCCCTCCATATGCCAACAAGAGTCTTCAATAAAGGTAAAAGTGATGTTAAATGTTCATTTATCCATTTCATTAGTCCTTTATATTCATTTCTCATTGTTTTCTGCATTTAAAACTATAGTTATTCTTTAAAAAAATTATTTTTTGTTAATATTTTTGGGTGTCTGAAATGGATTAATTGTACAGTGGACCCCCGCTTAACGATCACCTCCCAATGCGACCAGTTATGTAAGTGTGTTTGTACGTGTATGTTTGGGGGTCTGAAATGGACTAATCTACTTCACAATATTCCTTATGGGAACAAATTCGGTCAGTATTGGCACCTGAACATACTTCTGGAATGAAAAAATATCGTTAACCGGGGGTCCACTGTATTTACATTATTTCTTATGGGAAATATTACTTTGGTTTTCACACTTTTTGGATTTAGAACGACTTTCTGGAATGGATTAAGTATGAAATCCAGGGTTCCACTGTACTAATAAACCAAACTGTAAAAGAATGAGACTTAATTTCTGCAGAAGAAATTTATATACAGTGGAACCTCAGTTTTTGAATTTAATTCGTTCTGGATGTCAATTCGACAACCAAAATCAGTAATAACCAAAGCAGTTTTTCTCATAATGAATAATGTAAATAGAAATAATCCGTTCCAGACCCCAAATGACAATATAATAATAAATACTACATAAAGCAATCTATAAAATTATACTGCACAGGAAAACTGTAAAAATGATTACTAAATGAAAATTTTACTGAAATATTGTACAGTAAATGAAAATTTAATTGCCCCTTAACTGTCAGAGGAGAGCTAATGTTGTTTCTCTTCATTGTCTCTCTTCACTACTAACATCTTGTTCTGGCTCACTGGTTCTTTGTCTCACTAAAAACCTGTTCAGTGAGGTTTGATTCAGGCTCTGTTTTAGCACTTGTTTAAATTGAGACATCACACTGTCATTGTACATGTTAGAGAGATGGGTGGCCACTACTTTGTCTGGATGGTATTTTTCAGCAAACTCCTGCACTTCATGCCATTTAGCACTCATTTCCTTGACAAGTGCAATGGGCACATCATCCCTTCCATCCTCTTCCTCTGATGACAGCTCCTCTGCTGCAATCTATTGCTTCTCCTTCTGAAGGTCTAGAGGCTCTTCTGTGGTGAGTTCAGTTCTATGCTCCTCCACCAACTCCTCCATATCATCTTCAGTCACCTTTAGGCCCAAGGTCTTCCCCAGGGACACTATCCTCTACCAGCTCAGGCTCATCTTCAAAGCTTTCAAAATCCCTGACTGTCACAAAGTCAGGTCACAATTTCTTCCATGCTGATTGCATAGTCCTGGAAGATACATTCCCCCAGGCTTTGTCTATAAGCCTCAAGCAAGTGAAGACATTGAAATGGCCCTTCAAGAACTCCTGAGGGTTAAATTTGTTTCTGAAGTGATTTCAAAACACCTTTCAAAAAGTTCTTTGATGTAGAGTTGTCCGTCGACAACCAAGAGAACGTACAAAAACCAGAACTTTTTTTTTCTCAAACACCTCGTTCAAAAACTGATTTATTCAACATGTAATGCAATCAACAATTGACGTTCGAAATGTAAAAAACAGAGAAAAGAAGAAAGGATGACTATTGGTAGAGTGTAATGGAAAATTGCTATCTTTGAAGGGTAATGGGGAATTTTAATTTTTAGCAGTAAGTTTGAGTGTAAATTTGTCTAAATAAGGTAACCTTGAAATTACTCAGAAAAGTAATTATCTTCATGAGTGGTGCTTATGTAAGTAGTCAAAATTAATCAATATATCTAATAAATGGAAAAATAATAACAGTAGAACTATTAAATATCATAATAAAATAATAGGATACCTGTGTGACATTGCCATGACTGATTTCAAGGTTTTTTTTTTTTCCCCTTGCTGTCTGGGCCCACAAATGTGGATACAGCAGTTCTCCTGTTTTGCTAAAAATGCTCCTACTTTTCACTGGGTTTATTTTGCTTTTCTTCTATATTTCTTAAATCAGTATGTTGTTTTGGGAGTGTGCAGATTTGGGATCAGGCCCTAAACTCCTCCAGGATTTGAATATAGTATATGCAGTATTGTAAAATGGCCAAGCCTAAAAACAGTTATACTAAATATCACAAGGCAAAAAAGTTCTGCAATGTTTCAACGTCTTTTTTCTTGAATTATGAAGCGAGTGTTACACGTGCAAAGATGTTTTTCGTATGAAGATGTATTATTGGGATTTCTGGTTATTCATCAAATAAACTTGCTCACTCATGCTAAAGCTGCTTGTGATATCAGGTTATAATATTATGTCATTATTTATTTTACTATAGATTATCTCATGAACCAAATGATCTTCAGTTGTATGGTCAGATTTCAAGGTGCTATTTCCAAGGTTTGGGTCTCTTATCAAGATATACTTTATATTTTCATTTATTAGCTAAAAACTATGAAATATGAGGATAATCCATGGTATGTTTGTGTATCATTATACTGATTGTAACTACTCACAATAAAATGTGTCCCGTTTAAAAAAAAAATCTTGCTAAAAACTTCACAGTTGAAATGTATGTATTGTACCTAATCCAGTTTAGTGCTTTTGTTGGTATCTACATTTTCTAGTCATTCTTTTATCAGTTGCAAGATCCTGTAATTTTATATCAGTATAAAACTTTTTGTATTTACACACAAAAATGAGCAATTATTCACACACAAAATATGATATAGTACAAGATATTCTGGGTCATTGACAAGGTATATAAGGATAGAATCTTGATAAGGGGAAGAGCTAGAACTTGAATACAAGAATAGACACTGCACAAACAACTGTAAGAATATATCAGTTGAGCAAATGGATTAGTGAATGTATAATGGAATTTAACCCTTTGACTGTCGCAACCCCCAATCCTGAGGTGTCTCCTGGTGTCGCAAAATTTAAAAAAAAAAATTATTTTTTCTTATGAAATGATAAAGAATCTTTTCCCGATTGTAATGACACCAAAAAAAACAAAATTTGATGGAAAACTGACGGAATTATGCTCTCGCAAAGTTAGCGACCTCGGCGCTAACTTTACAAATCGGCGATTTCGCCCACTTTGAGCCCTATTTTCGGCTAATTCCATTGTTCCAGTCGCCCAAACTCATAGCTATTTCTTTAGAACTCCATTTTTTCTATCAATTGAGTACAAGAAACTGCCCATTTACTGATTTCAACTAACTAATAATGTGGTCAGAAATTTGCAATTTGGCCAATTTCATGAAAACTAAAAAATATGACAATTTCAAAATAAGGTCCAGAATGAACAATGCAGACATTCCTGGCTCTAAAATAACATTTTCTTTGCTCATCAGTCATGTCTCCAGGCCCCTCTGATATTACTCTTGCTTTCTATTTTGAATTTTTATTCAAACAAAAAATAGAAGACTTACTATTATGCAGACTACTGCAATACTGTAATAATTGTATAAATAACATCAACCCATTCATGACTGCATATTAGAATGGCTAGTTGGACATTTATTGGACAATGGCATCATTTGTTTACTTTTGAACATTGGCAAAAATCAAACATTTCCCCTACTTTGAGCTCCATTTCTAGGTTCTTTTTATAGTAAAATCAATCAAAATCACCTCTATTACTATAATATATTTTCCATTCTATCAAATGAGACCAAGAAAACGAGAATATAACCATAAATACTATACGAAAATAGACCACAAAGTCAGCATTTTAATTAAAAAAAACAGTCGGAGTTTTTTTTTTCTCATCATGCACTGCGTGCTCCAGGATTTTTTTTATATGGTGCACACTGACCACACAGACCCATTCTCTCACATGTGGGCCTACCAGCTTTCTCCTGCTTGATTTGAAGCCGCTAGAATTTATGAGTATATATACGTCAAACACAGTACCTCGTAAGATGTATATATACGGCCGCGACAGTCAAAGGGTTAACCTGTGAGATAAGTGCCACACTGGAAATGGATGAAGGTGAAAACAGATCCCATTAATATTGTAGATTGTTTATAGATTGCATGAAATTGTGTAAAACAGTAGATTGAAGATACTGGAAATACCCTTGTTGATAAATGAGAAAAGGAAGAGATATTGCATACAAGTTCATAGAAGTAGACAATAAAAATGCTACTAATAACTAAAGAAAAAAAGTATAAGTGTTGAAGACAGAACACTGCAGGCATAACTCTGCTCCTGTAATACAAAGAGGTAATCATAATTAACTAATCTGAGGTAGTGATCAACTAAGAATTAGTTACCCAAAGGCATTTGTGAGTGACAGAGATCCAGATCAATGATTACCTATGAATGTGTGTGTAGTGATCCCTACAAATTCATGGGTGTTATGTTCCTAGATGTCCTGCAGAACTCGAGACTAATACAAAATTAAGAATGCAAAAAAAAAAAAATGTTTTAGATTCAGATTCATTTTGTTTCAGAGACCATACATCTGTAATGTATCACTCTAATTTGGTTAATATTGACATTCGTAAGAAATAATGATCAGAATTAAAGAGAGAATTTGACGTAGAAAGGCCACTGAGTCAAAATAACATTGGATAATTAAATCTGTTTATTTGTTGCCCTTCATTTAAAGTACTAAATACTTAAAATCCACAAATAAGGAGGCCCATGAATTTGTAAGGACAACTATCTAAGTTAAATTCTTCTTTTGTTACACATTTGTATTCTACACACATATCTTTATACTTACTGTAAATACTTTTAATTATACAATTACTGTGAGATACAAATATGGAATCACATTAAGTTAATTATGGTGCATATGTACTGTTTGAGCAAAAAAGGGACTTATATATAATAAGGTGCCTCTGGGCTGAAGTGCTTTGGATAATCAAGAGTCAACTGTGCATATGTGTAATTAACAATTTGTAATTACCTGTGTGTGTGTGTATTTACATATACAGTACACAAAATGCAAATCACTTAGGCATGGTTGTTGTAAGAATTTGAATATCCAGTGTGTGGCATTGGAAGGACTAAATTTCAGATCCCGAAATCTGAATAACACATTCTTCTGATCATATCAAAAGCAGGTTCATTATGAATAATAACATTAATAATGTCTGTATTTTTAAAATGTACATTGAGACTGTAATGAGTAGATTTGTAGGCAATGTACAGATTTGAAAAAAAAATAGTCCTAGCTGCACTGCAGTTTGGACTGACCTAAACTAGGACAATACTATGAATGTATTACATAGTTGGAGTCTTAATCCTACACTTAATTATAGGAAAATAAATTTTTGTGTTGTATGGTGTTTTCTGGAGACATTATTGGACTCTCTTTGTCAAGCTTGCTCTACTTCTGCAGCTGGACTGTGGTAGTGTGCTGTATTAAAATTCTTGGATCTTGAATTTGGTCACCACAGTACTCCTTGATTTTCAGTGTTACATTCACACTTTTGTGAGTTTTAGTTTGCATGTAGAGGAGTGGAGACTATGGACTATGGATATCAGATTGGAGGGAGAGAGTATGGAGGAGGTGAATGTATTCAGATATTTGGGAGTGGACGTGTCAGCGGATGGGTCTATGAAAGATGAGGTGAATCATAGAATTGATGAGGGGAAAAGGGTGAGTGGTGCACTTAGGAGTCTGTGGAGACAAAGAACTTTGTCCTTGGAGGCAAAGAGGGAAATGTATGAGAGTATAGTTTTACCAACGCTCTTATATGGGTGTGAAGCATGGGTGATGAATGTTGCAGCGAGGAGAAGGCTGGAGGCAGTGGAGATGTCATGTCTGAGGGCAAATGTGTGGTGTGAATATAATGCAGAGAATTCGTAGTTTGGAAGTTAGGAGGAGGTGCGGGATTACCAAAACTGTTGTCCAGAGGGCTGAGGAAGGGTTGTTGAGGTGGTTCGTAGAGAGAATGGAACGAAACAGAATGACTTCAAGAGTGTATCAGTCTGTAGTGGAAGGAAGGCGGGGTAGGGGTCGGCCTAGGAAAGGTTGGAGGGAGGGGTAAAGGAGGTTTTGTGTGCGAGGGGCTTGGACTTCCAGCAGGCATGCGTGAGCGTGTTTGATAGGAGTGAATGGAGACAAATGGTTTTTAATACTAGACGTGCTGTTGGAGTGTGAGCAAAGTAACATTTATGAAGGGGTTCAGGGAAACCGGCAGGCCGGACTTGAGTCCTGGAGATGGGAAGTACAGTGCCTGCACTCTGAAGGAGGGGTGTTAATGTTGCAGTTTAAAAACTGTAGTGTAAAGCACCCTTCTGGCAAGACAGTGATGGAGTGAATGATGGTGAAAGTTTTTCTTTTTCGGGCCACCCTGCCTTGGTGGGAATAGGCCAGTGTGATAATAAAAAAAAAAAAATCATGCAATGGAAAGGATTGGGGTCAAACTGAGTCTTGGCCACCAAATAATGCCTAACAGTGAAGGTGAAAGAGTTGAATAACTAGTTCCACTATACTCATACTGTGCCTGTCTACAGTTATGGTACTTTTAATGTTGTAGTAAAAAATTTTAGACTCATACCTGTGTAATAACTGTATGCTTCTTTTGTATTAGGAATGACATCTAATTTTCTGTAATACATCTGTTACATAATGTAGTACATCAATTTCTCTCTTGCTATTTCTATCTCTTACACAGTTATATATGTTTTGAAGCTCTGAAACCTCATAAAATATTGAATGAAGCTTGTTATGTGTTATTAGTGCAAGAGTGTTTTACTAGATGAATAAAAGTACTTCTCTCTCTCTATAGTTAACCTGGTAATTTAAGCCTATTTAAGAGCTAATTATTTATTGAGTAGTAATTCTTCTAAAGCTGTTGTATTGCAATGCATATAGTGCATCACTATGAGATTGATGTGCCATGCACTGTGTCATGTTACCATCTTATAATTTAAATTCACATTTCACTTTCATGAATCACTTATTAATGTAATGGTTGGAAGAATTAAGGATACTTAGCTAAAAGGGTAATTTTTTAAAAATTATTATTTACTAGGTAAGAATTTATCCCTAAGAGAAGTGTGGATAGGCACATTTCCTTGGTGAAGAATTATGTATTTGCATTGTATGCTTAAAATGGTTGTAGGCAATAAAGTAGTGTGATTGCAGTGGGTCAGTGTGAATGATTAAGTTTATACCATGTATGTGTACGACTAATTTGTGTAACTGAAGACTATCTTGCTAGGTGTAAATTAGTGGAAAGAACAGTGCCATACTGCATCTATTAGAAGTAGACAGTAACTTTTAACATGTAGAGTATTGTGATACCTTGATGCTCCAGAATATTTGTGCATTGGATGGCTTGCTCTATTCTTGATATGAATAGTTTAAAAGCAACCAATTCTTCCCCTGGCTGGCCAGGTGAGCGTGTGAGGGACGTCTTAGCTACTGCATGAGCAAGCCACCAGATGTGTGATCCTGGCTTCAAACCCGTGAGTAATTCTATCTCACCAGATACTTTAGTCACGGGAGAAACATGCCACATTTATTGACATAAGTGCGAGATGATGCAGCAGCTATAACCTGGCTCCTGAATTATAAAAGTTACAAGTTGAGCATTAAAAGATTAAGGAAAAGTAAAAATTAAGGAAACAAAGAACTGCAGACAGAGTAAACTCAGTTCCCCTTGTAAATCCACTTCATAATACAATATATTACAAACTAAATTATAAGGGAGTGAATTGTGAATGCTTTTGAATAATTCTGGATAAAATTGAATTCATCCAAAAGATATTTTTATCCTAGTAGTTTTTAATAAATTACAGCTTTGATTATAGCTTGGCTTTTTTTGATAGCCTTGCCCTTTATGGGGAAGAAAAAGAAATCTGATTTTTGAAATATAATGATCTTTTTACCTAAATGCAGTGCAATTTTGTTTGTTATGAAGAATTAGAGATACCTTTTATATTTTTCTGGAACAGTAAAAAATTACGGGAAATGAGTGACTTATTCAAAGTTAATGCCCAACTATTAAGTGTGGAGACTTTTTGGGCAAGGGGTGTAAAATACTCTGCAGAAGTGGCTTGGCTTTGTATGTTATTTTGGATTTTTTGAGGCAATCACCAATACCGATTGATCAGGGAATGCGCTGTTTTAAGACAGAGGATCGAGCCCCAGAAAGGGTTTTCACAGGTGATCCACATGTTCTTGGATTGGGGTCTTGTTTAAAAACAAAATTTCATTGATACTGAGATTCAATATTGCTCTTCTTGTTAGTAAAAAATTCTTTTTTGCTTTTTACTTTTAATTTCTTTTGCTCAAAAATTTTTTCCATTACATTGACTTGCCATAATTCCATTTACTTACCCCTTACAACGCACCCAGTGACTTCCTTACAAATGCCCCCAATGACTTTTCCATAAAAACGCACCCCGTGACCACTTACAACTGCAAAACCCCTGACTTCCACATACAACTGCACCCCGGGCTTACCACGTACAACTGCACCCGGTGACTTACCCCGTCAACTGCACCCCGTGATTTACCACTTACAATGCACCCGTGACTTACCCCTTTTAAAAAGCACCCCGTGACTTACCCCTTTCAACTGCACCCATTACTTACCCTCAACTGCACCCCGGACTTACCACTCAACCGCACCCGTACTTTCCACTACAACGCACCCATGACTTACCATTAAACTGCACCCAGTGATTTCCACTCAACTGCACCCAGGCAAAACGCAACTGCACCCGTGACTTACCACGTACAACTGCACCCATACTTACCATACAACTGCACCCAGTGACTTACCACGTACAAATGCACCCAGTGACTTACCAGTACAATGCCCCCATGATTACCACGTACAACTGCACCCAGGGGCTTTCCACGACAACCCCCATGATTACCAGTACAAATGCCCCAGTGACTTACCACGTAAATGCCCCAGTGATTACCCGTACAAATGCCCCATGACTTACCACGTACAACTGCACCCGTGACTACCCCGTACAACTGCACCAGTCTTACCACGACAACTGCACCCAGTGACTACCACGTACAACTGCACCCCTGACTTACCACGTACAACGCACCCCCGGACTTACCCCTACAACTGCACCCAGTATTCCACACAACTGCACCCAGTGACTTCCCCCGTACAACTCACCGTGACTTACCAGACAACTGCACCCAGTGACTTACCACGTACACTGCACCCCGTGATTACCACACAACGCACCCATGACTTACCACACAAGCACCAGTGACTTACCCCGTACAAAGCACCATTACTTTCCATACAACTGCACCCATGACTTACCACTACAACTGCACCCAGTGACTTACCACTTTACAACTGCACCCGGTGACTTACCACGTACAACTGCACCCAGTGACTTACCACGTACAACTGCACCCAGTGACTTACCACGTACAACTGCACCCAGTGACTTACCACGTACAACTGCACCCAGTGACTTACCACGTACAACTGCACCCAGTGACTTACCACGTACAACTGAAACCCAGTGACTTACCACGTACAACTGCACCCAGTGACTTACCACGTACAACTACACCCAGTGACAAACCGGAAACTGTTTTGACATTTCCTAACGAACATAAATATTTCTATTTTAAATTATTATGTTTTTCTTCAAATTAAGTTGTAAGGCAATTTAAATTCATAATGCTTTTCAGTGTGCACTAACAGGTAAACTCTAAAATATAGGTTTATTAGATTATTATTATTATTATGTTCCAGGGGAAGTGCTAAATCCATAGGATTCATAGTGCTGGGAAATGGGAAGTAATTAGACTTGATCCATGGAAAAAGAGAGAGCATAATTTCCCTTGGACAAGGTTTTTTTCACCATTTTTCAAGGCATCCCATCTTGAAGAAAGGTTTATGGCCAAATACTCGAACTGCTGGATGCAAGATTATTGGAACATTCAGTTTGTGCATTTTCACCAATTAATTTCAAATTAAACTTATCTGTTACTTGCGTTTTTGGAAAGTAATATTCATTTTTGTTGCTTCGATAATGGGGGGGGGGGTCGGGGGGCCTAACAACTCATCTCTTTATAAAGAGTTTTTTTTTTTTGTTTAACACACCTTTTCTTAAAAAGAAAGTGTTTTTTATTCAAAGGTGCGTTTGTTTAGAATTCCAATTATAAAATTAAACTGTGGGCAACAGTTTTTGTCACTACTTAAGTTTAAAAAAAAAATTTGCCTGTGTATTCACCATGACCACTAGATAATATTTTACCTTTTCTTCTACCCTTGTAGATTACCTGTTTTTAAATCCGTCATAAAAAAGGCTTAAATAATGGAATCAAATTGATTAGTGCACAAATTTTGCCCTTTCCTTTTAATTTCACAGTAGCAGTTTTGGATTTACCGGTAATACAGTGAACCTGGGTTTTTTGTATTAACCTTCTAAAAGTCTGACGAAAACCGATTGTATAAAACTAAAGCAATATTCCCAAAGAAATAATGAAATCCTTTAATCCATTCCACACCCAAAAAATTTTAACAAAAAAACTTTTTTATAAGAAAACTAAGTTTTACAACAGAACAAATGAGAAATAAAATAAAGACTAATAAAAAGGATAAATGAATATTTAACACATTTTTTACCTTTATTGAAGACCTTTTGGCGTATGGAAGAGGGTGGGGGGGGGGAGAGGGGGGAAAAAGGTTATTTTTGGAAAGGGGAAAACCCCTTTCCCAAAGGACTTCAGGTTTAATATTAAGGCCCTGTCTGAGGTTACTTCCCCTTCTTCGTTTTTTACGGCACTAGACCACTTAAGTCTTTGTACCTTGTCCAAAAAAAATCTTCTTGACGGGTCTTTTTCGGCCCCTTTTTAAATTTTTCCCTAAAATAGGAAAAGGCTTTGTCTTGAACATGTTAACAGGCTTGCAGCAGTTTTTGTTAGGGTGATATTTCTCCACAAAACTTGCAACCCCATTTTGCACATATGCCTTAATCCGAAAAAGGGCACATTCCCCCCCTTCTCTTCTTCCCCTCTGAAGCAATTTCCTTACTCAGTTGGTTTCGTTCCATTAAAGGGCTTGCAGCTCTTCAGGGGTTTATTTTTCCTTATCACCCCCAACGTTCCACATCCGGGCCACTCACATCCAACCCCAGGACTTCTCCAAAGACTAATAGATTTTCACAATAATGTGGGGTTGTCCGCCTTTTTTATAAAAGTCTGGCCCAAAACTTTTTTTTGGCCCCATGGGGGCTTATTAGCAGTTGCACCAATAAACAAGCAAAAAAAACAATGGATAATGCTCAGGTGATGCCACTCAATGGAAAAAAAAAGCAACTGATCCAAACGCATGGGATGTTTTTTTTGTGGGTCTTGGGGGCTGAGCACGCGGGCGCATTTGGTTCGGCCATTTTCAACTCATGAAAAAAAGCGGATGTACGAAAACAGGATGAAAATTTTTATGAAAAAAGTCGCAAAAACTGAATCCTACAAAAAATGGGGCTAAAAAAACCAAGGTTCCCTGTAGTATTTTTTGATTCATGACTCATCACCCCATATTTGATTTGGAATAAATTTGTTTACGACTGAATTCTTTAGCATAAATAATGTTCACTTTGTGTCTTATTAATCTTATGATTTTTTTGTAAATTTTTGTAATTTATATATACAATAAACTTTTTCTACTGTTCCAAAAGCGTTCGAACCAAACAAGGTTTCCCGAACCCTTCAAAAAAAGTACTTTTTTCATACTCCCAAAAGCATGTCAAGTATTAAAAACCATTTTTCCCATTCACCCCACAAAAACCTCAGCTGCCTGCTGGGAATCCAAACCCCCCACCACAAAACCCCCTTTACCCCCCCCCCTCCAACCTTTCCTAGGCCGACCCCTACCCCGCCTTCCTTCCACTACAGATTGATACACTCTTGAAGTCATTCTGTTTCGCTCCATTCTCTCTACATATCCGAACCACCTCAACAACCCTTCTTCAGCCCTCTGGACAACAGTTTTGGTAATCTCGCACCTCCTCCTAACTTCCAAACTACGAATTCTCTGCATTATATTCACACCACACATTGCCCTCAGACATGACATCTCCACTGCCTCCAGCCTTCTCCTCGCTGCAACATTCATCACCCATGCTTCACACCCATATAAGAGTGTTGGTAAAACTATACTCTCATACATTCCCCTCTTTGCCTCCAAGGACAAAGTTCTTTGTCTCCACAGACTCCTAAGTGCACCACTCGCCCTTTTCCCCTCATCAATTCTATGATTCACCTCATCTTTCATAGACCCATCTGCTGACACGTCCACTCCCAAATATCTGAATACATTCACCTCCTCCATACTCTCTCCTTCCAATCTGATATCCAATCTTTCATCACCTAATCTTTTTATCCTCATACCCTTACTCTTTCCTGTATTCACTTTTAATTTTCTTCTTTTGCATACCCTACCAAATTCATCCACCAATCTCTGCAACTTCTCTTCAGAATCTCCCAAGAGCACAGTGTCATCAGCAAAGAGCAACTGTGACAACTCCCACTTTGTGTGTGATTCTTTATCTTTTAACTCCACGCCTCTTGCTTTTCATATTGATGTTTCTTATCAGTGGATCTTAGTATGCTGTTAGTTAGCCATGGGCATCCTAGCCATTTATTCGTAATGTTTCGTTTTTATGGGACAATGTTTGTTATTTAGTCTAAGTAATTTGTTAAGAAATGTGTCTATCCAATCATCGATACCATTGGCACTGGAGAATTCTGTAGGCCAGTCAGCCGTACCTAGCTCTGTTATGAAGTTACTTATTGATGCCTTGTCATGGAGTCTAAAAGAGACCTTCACACATCCCTCCTTGCAGGAGGAGGAGGAGGATTTGAACCAGCTGGTGTGTTCCTTCATTACCACTGTACTTGCCATGAAAAGGTAACTCATCATTCCATATGTGATAAATCCAATCACATCTTCTGGTACTCACCTTTTACTTAAGCCTCATGTCATTCTAACTCCTTCCATAGTCCTCTACACTTCCTTGGGTATCTTATGATATTTAGTGACAGCCATGGGTGTCTATTATGGTGTTGGACAAGGGGGAGGGCAGCTCCCTTCCTGCCGGATCAGGTTGACATAAAGGTAAAGGATGGGGAATGCTCCATTCTTTTCCTTGGAAATCCTTTTTCCAATGGAAAAGCTCTGGCAGAAGCTCATGTTGTTAGCCTGTGAACAAGATCAAATTTGTCAGCTTTTTCTGAATTGTGCCACATATATTTCCAATTTTATACATTTTTCAGGGTTTAACCCTTTGACTGTTTCGGTCATATATATACGTCTTACGAGGTACCGTGTTTGATGTATAAATACTCGTAAATTTTAGCGGCTTCAAATCAGGCAGGAGAAAGCTGGTAGGCCCACATGTGAGAGAATGGGTCTGTGTGGTCAGTGTGCACCATATAAAAAAAATCCTGGAGCACGCAGTGCATGATGAGAAAAAAAAACTGACTGTTTTTTTTAATTAAAATGCTGACTTTGTGGTCTATTTTCGTATAGTATTTATGGTTGTATTCTCGTTTTCTTGGTCTCATTTGATAGAATGGAAAACATATTATAGAAATAGAGGTGATTTTGATTGGTTTTACTATAAAAAGAACCTGAAAATGGAGCTCAAAGTAGGGGAAATGTTTGATTTTTGCCGATGTTCAAAAGTAAATAAATGATGTCATTGTCCAATAAATGTCCAACTAGCCATTCTAATATGCAGTCATGAATGGGTTGATGTTATTTATACAATTATTACAGTATTGCAGTAGTCTGCATAACAGTAAATCTTCTATTTTTTGTTTGAATAAAAATTCAAAATAGAAGCAAGAGTAATATCAGAGGAGCCTGGAGACATGACTGATGAACAAAGAAAATGTTATTTTAGAGCCAGGAATGTCTGCATTGTTCATTCTGGAGTTTACCTGAGAGAGTTCCGGGGGTCAACGCCCCCGCGGCCCAGTCTGTGACCAGGCCTCCTGGTGGATCAGAGCCTGATCAGCCAGGCTGTTGCTGCTGGCTGCACGCAAACCAACGTATGAGCCACAGCCCGGCTGGTCAGGAACCGACTTTAGGTGCTTGTCCAGTGCCAGCTTGAAGACTGCCAGGGGTCTGTTGGTAATCCCCCTTATGTATACTGGGAGGCAGTTGAACAGTCTCGGGCCCCTGACACTTATTGTATGGTCTCTTAACGTGCTAGTGACACCTCTGCTTTTTATTGGGGGGATGTTGCATCGTCTGCCAAGTCTTTTGCTTTCGTAGTGAGTGATTTTCGTGTGCAAGTTCGGTACTAGTCCCTCTAGGATTTTCCAGGTGTATATAATCATGTATCTCTCCCGCCTGCATTCCAGGGAATACAGTTTTAGGAACCTCAAGCGCTCCCAGTAATTGAGGTGTTTTATCTCCGTTATGCGCGCCGTGAAGGTTCTCTGTACATTTTCTAGGTCAGCAATTTCACCTGCCTTGAAAGGTGCTGTTAGTCTGCAGCAATATTCCTGCCTAGATAGAACAAGTGACCTGAAGAGTGTCATCATGGGCTTGGCCTCCCTAGTTTTGAAGGTTCTCATTATCCATCCATTCATTCTGGAAATTATTTTGAAATTATATTTTTTAATTTTCGTGAAATTGACCAAATTGCAAATTTCTGACCACGTTATTGGGTAGTTGAAATCGGTAAATGGGCAGTTTCTTGTACTCAATCGATAGAAATAATGGAGTTCTAAAGAAATAGCTATGAGTTTGGTCAACTGGAACAATGGAATTAGCCGAAAATAGGGCTCAAAGTGGGCGAAATCGCCGATTTGTAAATGTATTGCCGAGGTCGCTAACTTCGCGAGAGCTTAAGTCCATCAGTTTTCCATCAAATTTCGTTTTTTTTGGTGTCATTAAAATCGGGAAAAGATTCTCTATCATTTCATAAGATTTTTTTTTTTTTTAAATTTTGTGACACCAGGAGACACCTCAGGATTGGAGGTTACGACAGTCAAGGGGTTAATGCTTAGTTATGATTGTAATAATACAGCCTCTCCTCACATAGTGACGTACTCATTTACTGATGACTCGGACTTATGACAGGCTCTCTGACCAGTATGCATATCTGAATAATGTACGCTGGTACCCCGAGTTTCGAACTTAATCCATTCCAGGAGCTAGTTCTAAAGTCGAAACATTCGAGACTCAAAGCAACATTTCCCATAAGAAATAATGTAAATACAATTAATCCGTTACAGAAACCCAAAAGTATTCACAAAAAATACATTTTATAGAGATTAATTATAGTGTTACACACAAGCATACATAGTACAATTAGTAATAGATAAATAAACATTTAAATAAACATATAAAATAACATTTTTACTTACCTTTATTGAAGATTGTTGATGGCATCTGGAAGATAGGGAGGAGGAATGAGGGAGCACTTATTGTTTGGAAGGGGAATCCCCTTCCATAGAGACTAGGTAGCAAGTCCTTATCTGGGGTTACTTTCCTTCTTTAAGATTTCCTTAAAATGGGACATGGTTCTGTCATTGAACTTGTTGCAGAGATGGCTTGTTTCAGCTTGCTCAGGGTGATATATTTCAGCAAATGGCTGCACCCTATTCCACATTGCACAAATCTGAATCTCTGAAGAAGGCACCATCTACCATTCACCACCACCATCCACCAATACCATCCACCATCCACCAGTACCATTCATCACCACTGTCATCCACCAATACCATTCACCACCACCACCATCCACCAGTAACATCCACCACCACCACTATCCACCAATACCATCCACCACCACCATCTACCAGTACTATCCACCATCTACCAGTACTATCCACCACCACCACCATCCACCAATACCATCCACCACCACCACCATCCACCAATACCATCCACCACCACCACCACCACCATCTACCAGTACTATCCACCAATACCATCCACCACCACCCCTATCCACCACCACCACCATCCACCATGGTAGCTCATTTCACAGTTGCACTTAATAAACAAGCACCAAACACAATGAATTAATTGTGAAATGTTTAAATGAGTGTGCAGGTTAGTGTTCACTAAAGCATAAAAAAAGCCAGACTGGCTCACGACACCTGCGCGGGGGATGCGGGCAGGCACGGACAGGTCTGGTACGCAGTTCAAAACATGGGGCACGTTCGATACTTGGGACAAAACTGGTGCGAAAAAGTCGAAACTCGAAGCATTCTGTAATACGTTCGAAACTTGGGGTTCCACTGTATATTAGACCTGATTTCCTCAATTCTGTTTATTACAATATACAGTACATTGCTGTATAAACATTTAAAAATATACCAGAAATGTTATAAATGATGCAAAAGTGACATCAAAACAGTATCAAAGATGGTTGACGCAAACCCACTACCATTACAGCATGCTTCTCACTTACCAACGAATTCGTTTACTGACATGGTCTAAGGAACGGAACTCTGTCGTTAAGTGAGGAATTGCTGTATACATTTTTCAGTTGAAAAATTCAATGCCTACCATCCTTTTGTAGTTACTGTATTTGAAAATAGATGGAGCAGTTCATTCATAAGATTGTAAGAATAGCAGAACATTGCAGCAGGTTTACTGGCCCATGCAGGTTCAAAAAGGAAAATCTCATTTCTAGCTAAGTACTGGTAGAAACCCATAGACCTAACCTCAGTCATCTTCATTGATATGGAGCCTTTTAAAAATAAACTTCTCCGTGTGTAAATGAAAATTTTTTCACTTTTTCTTTAGATAATATGAGTCATTGAGGCCTTTCCAACATAGGCTTTATCTCTTGTGTTATTTCTGAATAACTTTATTCTTGATGGCTTAGGAGCACTTTTTTTTTTGAGGGGTGTGATAATATAACAATGTTTTACTTTTGGAGTATACATCTTTTACTGTCAAGCATCTCAAGAGCTACTTACAGAGCCACATTAGATTTTTGTTCCTAAATTTAATTTACCTGTTGTATATATTGGATTTCTAGACTTACCTGTACCCTCTTTCTTCTCATTGACCAGTTTTTTATTAACTTTCTGATTTAAGAGGCTTGGTTTGAGACTGGATCACAGGGGTGATGATTTCTAGAACAGATAACCAGTATTGACTCTGATTTTCCTACATTAACTGTGACTTCTCTGTCTCCTGTATTGGGCTCTGATTTCCCATTAGAAACTACCATTAGCACCCCTCTAAAACAGTAGCTGGGAATCCAAGTGTCCTGGCATAAAGACAGGAACACAACCTATGAGCTGGGTGCTTCCATCTGAGCTTCATAATTTGTCTGACCTGGATGTTACTGCAGAGGCTCTTTTATTGTAGGCCCTGAGCAAAGCCAGCTGAAGCTGCTGTCCTGGTACTTAGAAATCTTGTAATTATTACATGCAAACCACTCATCTAGCCACATAACCAGCCAGCAACCTTGCATAGTTTCAAGCACACGGTGTCAACTACCGATGACACTAAATATCAATCTGGCCTAGGCTTTGTGAAAACAGTACCTGATAATATAGTCACAGTACTCCTTTTATTTATACTGTCAGGATACAGTATACTGTGTCCACGATTAAGATGCTTTGCCCAAATGGGGGGGGGGGGTTGATCAGGTCATGCCACGTTAGGCAGAGCCTGGTATTTCCTTCCTCTTACAGATCTCACTGGACTCTGGGGAACATTTCCAGTCAGAAGTTATCAAGAGAAATGCCTATGAAGTGTTTTTTTTTTTTTTTCATTTCCAAGGATTTTAAGGACGTGTACAACAATAACAGTCACTCTATACATTTTTTGACTCAAATGGTTGGATTTATTAGATATTTTTGTTGTTAAAATTTAGAGTGGTGGAACTGAGTGACTGTAGTAAAAAACAAGTTATGGCTTTAAGTAAGTGTGAAGACTAATTTTATGTGCTTTAATTTTTTCTTATATGCTCTGACCTATTTAGGGCAGCATTGAGGTTTCTAAACATTTTCAGTAGTCTTATTACATTCTCGTAAGTTAAGTATCTTTAATGATTCAACAAAACACACACTTGATATAAACTAAACGAATCTTTTATGTGTATAGGGAAAATAGAAAATATTGGTAATTCTGAAAGAAAAGAGAAACGTAGAGAGAGAGAGAGGAGGAGGAGGATGAGGAAGGGAGGGAAATTTTTAATGATTGTCATAAAATTTGTTTTAATTATGAAGTATACTTGGATAGGAAACCCAACGATACTACACTCTTAATTGCTGTAAAGCTATCAAATAATATTTAGGTTATTGTCAGTGATCACTCATAAAAAATGTGAAGTCTTCAAAGTAAATCATCAAAAGTACTGTATCTAGGTTACTATAAATGATTACCAGTAGAACATGTTTGTAAAGTCTTCAGAGTAAATCTCCATGAGCATTAAACATCTTCCATGTTTCATATTTTCTTTTCTATTCGTCCAAACTGTAGTTTTTTCCTTTTGTATATAAAATTTTTTGTTTTTGGCTTTTCCTTTAAAATATGCAATCTTGTTTGATACAATTCATAGAAAGCTTATTAATGTGCTTTTTGTATATCTTGAGTGATTGCTAGATGTATTAATTCAGTACTTGTTTTATTACTGCAGAAATTAAAAATGACAGTCACATCAGTGTAGAATAGCAAAATTATATTGGTAGAGAAGAAACTTACCATTAATGTATGATTTTCTTTTATTCAATGCTATAAAATGCATTGGCATTCTCCTATGTTTTCTTGTGCTTCATGATTTATTTTAATTGTGTATTAGTGAATAGGTTAAAAATTCATACTTGGAGCACTTCTTCACCTCTCAACATTTTGTCATGGTGTATAATCTGCTGTATTTAGAGTATGCAGTATATCCATAGTTTGTTTAATTTACAGGGTGTGAGGATTGTCAGAAGAGTCACGAAGGTGATTGTGAGGAGCACGGTCCATTAAAGAAAGTGGCAGACACAGAAGTATCTACTCGAGCCAGACGTTCAATACCACACATTCTTCAGCTGAAAGAGGAAGACACCCATATTGGTAATCTGCTTAGTAATATGCTATACATCCTGCAAGCATGTTAGATCTGAGTCTGTGGAGACAGTTGGTTGTTGGAATTTGATGTGCTGCTGGAGTGAACTAGGTAACATTTATGAAGGAATTCATGGAAACCCCTAAGCTGGGCTTGAGTTCTGGAGGTGGAAATTACAGTTCTTGACCTGAAAGATGGGTAAGGATATTGTGATGTCCATTCACTTTTGGTAAGACAACTGTTGAATGAGTAATGGTGAATATGTTTCCTTCTTTGGGTCATCCTGCCTTGGTGGGGAAAAATCTGTAAATATCGACCTTGCCATCACCATCAAAGAGGAAAAAACAGAGGATCTAACCAGAGTAAAGAATAGTGGGATACAATGTACCCATAAATTAGTGCCAACTACCTATCACTTAACTCTTGCATTACATTCACAGCTGCCCCATCAAAATGATACCTAAGTGAAAAATGTAAATTCTTATTTTGCTCGGGAGTTTTGTTCCTGAAAATCATCATTATTATATTGTTAGGAATTGGTAATAATTCTTTGATATTCTATACTAGTTGATGGTATACTTGAAAAGGTGTGCCTAGCACCTTTTTAATTTTATTATGAATTTTGTAGTGGAAAGAACAGTAATGGGGATAAAACAAATGAGAGAGTTAGTTTTTTATGACCACACCAACATATCAGTGTATCACCAGCATCCCACCAACACTGAAGTTCCACATTGCTTTTTGTGTTCTGGCATAACATTCATAATTCTTACTCATAGTAGCTGATTTAAAAGGATACTATGATAGAAAAGATAATATATAAAAAGACTGTTTAGGAAGATTAATCTCATAGGCAGTTCCCAATGTTGACAGGTCCACTGTGCATCCTGAATAGAAGTACAGTTTATTACAGAATTGATGTCTGGTAATGTCGTAATTATATTATGTTTGTTATCTGTAAAGTTTGGTGGGATATGTTGTGTATCTTTATACGTATATGCTTCTAAGCTGTTGTATTCTGAGCACCTCTGCAAAAGCAGTGATAATTTTCTTTTTGGGGATTTTCTTTCTTTTTTGGGTCACCCTGCCTCGGTGGGAGACGACCGACTTGTTGAAAAAAAAAAAAAATCTGTAAATTGTTTGAGGTGGATGGGATGATGATCCCAGTGTATGTATCACTTAGGTCAAGGGAAAGCTTAATTACTTTTCCATCGCTATCCATCGGATAGCGATAAAATCAGATACCGATACGTTTTTGCATCAGAATATTGGCTCGGCTAATGATAAAAAAACTCAGTTAAGGACATTTGTCCAGAAAGTGTCCGCGCGGCCTGAGCCACCCAGCCACTCCAGTGTGGCTAGTGTGCCATTGTTTACAAGCCACTGCGGATGATTCCACGCGTACATGCGATACATTTTTATTATTCCATTGTTTTTAGTGCTTGTAACTGCTAAATAAGCCACCATGGGCCCAAAGAAAACTTCTAGCACCAGCCAACCTTTTGGTAAAGGGCTGAGAGAGAGGGGAGAATGTGCCTTTATCAGTGATTCTGAAATATGTACGATACTAAAACAGCAGGGGTCTATAAAGGCTATAGCGGCAGCCAGCAATAAAGTGTAGCATTAACTGTAGCAAGTAAGTTAACCGATTAATTGATAGAAAAAGGACAGCACAAACCTAACTTCCAATGTTGTTTGAGTTATGTAGGGCAACTGACAACACCGCCATCGCTACTGCCTCTGCTGCTGCCTTCCTTCACTACTATGTATGGCTTATGCTTTCAGTGGCCCTTATACACCCAACAACAACAACACAGCAACATTCGTGACATACTTAATGACGTATTTTATTCATTCTAAAGTACATGTCGTGTTTGTATGTTATTAATATTGTTTGTTATGTCATGTTAGATGAATTGTGCTAATGGAGGTAAGCGCATTCTTGTGGTTGGTGACTCTCAGGTAAGATATATTGACCGTGCTTTTTGTAATAGGAATAAGAAGATGAGAGATAGAGTGTGCTTTCCTGGAGCTGGTGTTGGGGACATAGTCAACAGGCTGGATAATATCATGTCAGGTAATGGGAACAAGCCCATTATCTGTCTCAGTGCTGGTGGAAATGATATTGGGAAGGGTAGGAGAGAAGAGCTGCTAGATAAGTACAGGTCAGCTATAGATTTAATTAAGTCTAAGGGAGGGATCCCAATCATATGTAGCATCTTGCCTAGAAGGGGAGTAGGAAATGAATGCTTGTCTAGGGCAATTGGTGTAAATTGCTGGCTAGACAGATACTGCAAGGAACTTGCAATCCCATTCATTGACAACTGGAACAACTTTTATGGCAAACATGATATGTATGCAAGGGATGGGTACATCTCTCTGGGGCTGGGGTGGTAGCACTTGCAGACTCGATTGAGAAGGCCATTGGTGAAATGCCTATGATTTTAAACTGATAGAAGATAGAGGTATGGGTGTGTGTGGGAAACAAGCAGGTTGCAACACTAGGGTTCGAAACAGTAAATGTATAAAAGGCATTCAGCATGAAGTTATAAATAAAAACAATAGATCAGGTCAGCAAACAAAGGGGGACAGCAGAGGGCAGCAAGGGACTAGCTCCCTTAAGGTTTACTATACTAATAGCAGGAGTGTAAGAAATAAGATAGATGAGTAAGATTAATTGCAAGTGCAGGAAACATAGATATTATTGCTATAACAGAGACCTGGCTCAATCTGAAGGATAGAGAGATGCCCTCTGAATGTCACATACAAGGCTATAAATTATTCCACACTGACAGGGTCAACAGGAAAGGTGGTGGAGTAGCGATGTATGTCAGAGACAATTTAAATTGTTGTGTTAGACAAGATATAAAATTAGAAGCATCAGCCACTGAATCTGTTTGGTTACAGCTTCTCGAGGGCCGAGAACTTCTATGGGACGAAATTCGTAAGGCATCTACAAACGAAAATGTGCTAATGGGAGATTTCAACTATAGACAGATTGACTGGAGCAATTTGACAGGAAATTTAGAGTCAGGTGACTTTCTTGATACGATCCAGGATTGTTTTTTAAAACAGTTTGTGACAGAGCCAACTAGGGGAAATAACCTCCTTGACTTGGTTCTTGCCAGTAGGGAAACACTAATTAATAATCTTGAGGTTAATGATGAGCTTGGGGAAAGTGATCACAAATCACTCAGTTTTAATATATCATGGAATTCCCCTAATAATGGCAATCAAGTCTCTGTCCCTGACTTCCGCTTGGCTGATTTCATAGGACTGAAAAAATACTTAGGTGGGCTGAACTGGAATGACCTGACTAAGGGTCAGGTAGGTGGTGATGGATGCCGATATGACGCTTTCCAGGGCATAGTTCTAGCTGCTCAGTCAAATTATGTTCCAAATAGGGAAATCAGATCAAACAAAAATGATCCTAAATGGATGAACAATAAATTAAAATATCTAATTGGTCAAAAGAGAGGCATATATAGGCAAATCAAAAGAGGAGAGGGGCAATTAAGAAATCGATATATTCAGTTAAAGAGAGAAATAAAAAAAGGAATTAGAAAAGCAAAAAGAGATTATGAGGTTAAAGTTGCAAGAGATTCGAAGACTAACCCAAAAGGATTCTTTCAGGTATACAGAAGTAAGATCAGGGACAAGATAGGCCCACTCAAAAGTTCCTCGGGTCAGCTCACTGACAGTGATAAGGAAATGTGTAGAAGTTTTAACACATACTTCCTCTCAGTTTTTACACAGGAGGATACCAGCGATATTCCAGAAATGATAAATTATGTGGAACAGGATGATAATAAACTGTGCACGATTAGGGTCACAAGTGACATGGTCCTTAGGCAAATAGATAAATTAAAACCTAACAAATCCCCAGGCCCTGATGAACTGTATGCAAGGGTTCTAAAGGAATGTAAAGAGGAGCTTAGCAAACCTTTGGCTAATCTTTTCAACATATCACTACAAACTGGCATGGTGCCATATTAGTGGAAAATGGCAAATGTGATACCTATTTTCAAAGCAGGTGACAGGTCCTTAGCTTCAAACTATAGACCAATAAGCCTAACCTCCATAGTGGGAAAATTTATGGAATCAATAATTGCCGAGGCAGTTCGTAGCCACCTTGAAAAGCATAAATTAATCAATGAATCTCAGCATGGTTTTACAAAGGGGCATTCCTGCCTTACGAATTTGTTAACTTTTTTCACTAAGGTATTTGAGGAGGTAGATCATGGTAATGAATATGATATTGTGTACATGGACTTCAGTAAGGCTTTTGACAGGGTCCCACATCAGAGACTATTGAGGAAAATTAAGGCACATGGAATAGGAGGAGAAATTTTTTCCTGGATAGAGGCATGGTTGACAAATAGGCAGCAGAGAGTTTGCATAAATGGGGAGAAATCAGAGTGGGGAAGCGTCACGAGCGGTGTTCCACAGGGGTCAGTGTTGGGCCCCCTGCTGTTCACAATCTACATAAATGACATAGATGAGGGCATAAAGAGCGACATCAGCAAGTTTGCCGATGACACCAAAATAGGCCGTCGAATTCATTCTGACGAGGACATTAGAGCACTCCAGGAAGATTTGAGTAGACTGATGCAGTGGTCGGAGAAGTGGCAGATGCAGTTTAATATAGACAAATGCAAAGTTCTAAATGTTGGACAGGACAATAACCATGCCACATATAAACTAAATAATGTAGATCTTAATATTACGGATTGCGAAAAAGATTTAGGAGTACTGGTTAGCAGTAATCTGAAACCAAGACAACAGTGCATAAGTGTTTGCAATAAAGCTAATAGAATCCTTGGCTTTATATCAAGAAGCATAAATAATAGGAGTCCTCAGGTTGTTCTTCAACTCTATACATCCTTGGTTAGGCCTCATTTAGATTATGCTGCACAGTTTTGGTCACCGTATTACAGAATGGATATAAATGCTCTGGAAAATGTACAAAGGAGGATGACAAAGTTGATCCCATGTATCAGAAACCTTCCCTATGAGGATAGACTAAGGGCCTTGAATCTTCACTCTCTAGAAAGACGTAGAATTAGGGGGGATATGATTGAGGTGTATAAATGGAAGACAGGAATAAATAAAGGGGATGTAAATAGTGTGCTGAAAATATCTAGCCTAGACAGGACTCGCAGCAATGGTTTTAAGTTAGAAAAATTCAGATTCAGGAAGGATATAGGAAAGTACTGGTTTGGTAATAGAGTTGTGGATGAGTGGAACAAACTCCCAAGTACAGTTATAGAGGCCAGAACGTTGTGTAGCTTTAAAAATAGGTTGGATAAATACATGAGTGGGTGTGGGTGGGTGTGAGTTGGACCTGATTAGCTTGTGCTACCAGGACGGTTGCCGTGTTCCTCCCTTAAGTCAATGTGACCTGACCTGACTAGGTTGGGTGCATTGGCTTAAGCCGGAAGGAGACTTGGACCTGCCTCGCATGGGCCAGTAGGCCTGCTGCAGTGTTCCTTCGTTCTTATGTTCTTATAAATAAGCGTAGAGCTATCTTGTGTCTCCCAACACAGTTCCTAACATGCGCCAGAAACAGACCTCTCTGGAAAACTTTTTTGAGCGACGGGGGTCCAGTGGTTCTCAAGCTGGTCCTAGTGGCATTAAAAAACAAAGGAGGGAAGTAGCCCAGGATAAGGACTTGGTACCTGAAGTCTTTATGGAGTGGGATTCCCCTTCCAAACTCCTCCATCCTGTCCCCTCCTCACATCTTCCATACTTCACCATGTCTTCAGTAAAGGTAAGTGTGATGTTATTATCGTTTTATTCTTCATGTATCATCGTTTTCTATGTAGGGAAATGTATATTTCATTTTAAAAAGTTATTTTGTTTATTACTTTTGGATGTCTGAAACAGATTAATTGGATTTCCATTATTTCTTATGGGGAAAATTAATTCGGATAACGATAAAATCGGTTAAGGACAAGCTCTCTGAAACAGATTAATATCATTAACTGAGGGTCCACTGTACCTGCACATAGAAAATAGGAAAGCCTAATTAATTCTCCGTAACTACTGTTTTGGCAGTGTTTTCTTAGGTATCCCTGTTATAGGGAGATACTCTTTAACCCTTTCAATGTCAGTCCTGTAGCACTAAGGCTTTGAAACCAGGGTTGGTCCTGTAGTTCTATACCATGAGCTCAGCACACTCAGATAAGCTGTGAGCAGTCATTTTGGGCCTAGAGATGAGAGAATGGGTATGTGCAGTAAGTGTGCACCATATAAAAAAAAAAAATCCTGCAGCAAGCAGTGCATAATGGGGAAATTTTTTTTTTTTTTTTTAACCTTTTCAGGGTTGACAGGCCCTCTCCCAGACTTGTTCTCAGGGTCGAAAATTTTTCAAAAAAGAAAAAAAAAATTTTCCTATAGGTTAAACAAAAATTTTTTACCATCAATACTTACCGAGATATGGAGGCATGAAGTTGACAGAAAATGAACGGCATACGGTAACATCGCCGACTGCCGGTCACCCGGTTTTAGTTTATTTATTTTTTTTAGTGTTATTTTCTATTATTTTTTACTTTTTTTTTTCAAGTAACTTTTATGGCCTGTGAGACCAATATGAGCACTATTTTGTAAGTTTTTTCTCTTTATTTACTACACAATAACTGCACAAACCCTGTTGTCACTATATTGTTCATAATTATTGTTTACACACACAAACGATATAAAATGTTGTTTATTACTATTTTTCTATATTTTACATACACATATACAGTCACAGGGAATGTTTCTAGAAGCTCTGCAGCCTGTGCAACTCTTTGAAACATGGTGTCATGCACAGTGGTGTTTTACACTCCTCACACATAAAATGAGTGTCTCTGCGTTGTGGGCATTTTTTTGTATGTGCACAGATGTAACACCTCTTCTGAGCCTTTTTCTTGAAAGCAGTAGCAGGCAGTTTTATTAGGAAGTGATCACCATGCTTCAGACGAGAATGTAGTTGTTGATAATTTAGTGGGTGGTTTTCTATTGCAGGTGTATAACGAGATTTATTTCGTACGATGAAAGCGGGTGCGTGAATTATAAACATCTTCGGAGGCTTCTTACTTTATTTGCAAAGTCGTGGTGGGTACACAGGCTTGTGTGTTGTGCCCATGGCCCAGGAGGGCCATCCCACGAGAGGGAGAACTAGTAGGCCTTCTGTCTTGCTGCTAGGTCGCTGTGAGAGAATGAGAGAGTGTGGGCTCAGCATCCAACAGACCTGGAGCAGGCCCAGAGGGCAGCACCTTAGTGCTGCAAAATATGAACTAAGCTGGCAGACAGCATAGGCTGTCTGTGCAGACAGTACAGCTGTCTACATACGCTCGGCCACCTACCTCGCGTCCCGATGCGACAATACTGGTGGTAAAAAAAAAACTGTCTCTCTCTCGTAGGAACAGGGCATAGAACACAAAATGAAAAACATATACAGTGGACCCCCGCATAACGATCACCTCCGAATGCGACCAATTATGTAAGTGTATTTATGTAAGTGTGTTTGTACGTGTATGTTTGGGGGTCTGAAATGGACTAATCTACTTCACAATATTCCTTATGGGAACAAATTCGGTCAGTACTGGCACCTGAACATACTTCTGGAGTGAAAAAATATCGTTAACTGGGGGTCCACTGTATATACATATGGACATGGAAAAAAAAAAACTTCCTACAGGGAGGGAAGAAAAAAACATGTGGGGTGTGCTAAACATCGTGGTCAAAGGCAGTGAGCGTCGAAGGGCATCACTGCACGCCTTCCTGCGTCTGGACAGATACTGCAACACAGGAGACATCGCTGCAGCTGAGCTGTGACGTAACAGGTTACGGTCTCCTCTAGAACGGTGAAGCAGACATCGTAGGAGTCACTGCAGGTTTTCACTCGGCCTGGGGCACGACATGCTGGTGCCCTCGAGTGAGGCATCGACAAAACTCGGCAACTGGGCAGGACTTCTGGCAAGCGACTCAGAAGGACACTTCTCGACACTTGTCTGACCTTTGGACGAAGACCTACTTCGACTAGTGGATGGTACCATTATGACCACCTCCTCCTGCTTCGCCTCACCTCACTACAGTATATAAGCCACATCTACGGCCCTATGCTGTACATTCTACAAGATTGATGGACTGAACACATCGACTCCAGGCTGAGGGACTGATTACCTCAAACTCCTCCTCTCCTTACGCCTTTCTGCTTTGTATCGGACTGATGAAGCCACTGTGTGGCGAAACGTTTCCTGAATAAAGATTCCCATATGTTGCATAAGTGTCTCAATCTTCAACTTGTCAGTTTTTCAAACCATTCATCACAACTGTCAGACACTGCAGCATCATGGGATCTTGTTACAAAGAATTCTTCAACACTTGTCCGACCTTTGGATGAAGACCTACTTCGACTAGTGGATGGTACCACTATGACCTCACCTCCTCCTGCTTCGCCTCACCTCACTACAGTATATAAGCCACGTCTATGGCCCTATGCTGTACATTCTACAAGATTGATGGACTGAACACATCGACTCCAGGCTGAGGGACTGATTACCTCAAACTCCTCCTCTCCTTACGCCTTTCTACTCTGTATCGGACTGATGAAGCCACTGTGTGGTGAAACGTTTCCTGAATAAAGATTCCCATATGTTGCATAAGTGTCTCAATCTTCATAACTTCCAGTGTACAAAATAATATCCAATACAAGACCACTGTAGTAATCACAAAGCACAAACAACTTTATACCAAAGCGTTTCCTCTTGCTTGGTATGTACTGCTTGAAAGAGAGTCTTCCTTTGAACAGAATCAAAGACTCGTCAATAACAAGCTTCCTGAAGTGATAAAAATACATATTGAATTTCTCTTTCAGATACATAAACACATTCCTAATCTTATATAACCTGTCATTTCTGTCAGGTCTGGTTTTGTCTGAGAGGCGAAGCATGTGTAATAGTAGCACAGATCGATTCACTCGCATTATATCACTGAAACCTGGGGTTGCAATCAGGCGGTCTGTTGACCAGTATGATTTCACAGTGTGCTTATACACATGTGGCATAAGCATTATTGTGGCAAAGAAAAGATACATCTCAGCCACAGTTTTCTCCTTCCACTGGTTTAGACGTGATTTTGGTGAAAGTATTGTGTTTGCCATGGTGTAATCGAAGTATCTGTTGCTTTCCCTGACAATAATTTCCATCAGGGGCTCTTCAAAGAATAACTCAAAACATTCCAGTTCACTGGCATTGTTCCCCAGTGTACAAGATGGCCGTATTCCACTTTGGCTTTCATCGAACTGGTGGAGATTTGGTACAAAATTGACAGCTTCCTGCCAATCCCAGGTGCGGTCTGCTGGTGGGTACTGGACATTGACAGGTGGTTGTGGTTGTGGAGTTTGTGGTTGTGGTTGTGGAGGCTGGTGTGGTGGGTGGGTGGGGGATGGTGGCCTTTATTGTCGATCAGCTGAGGCAGCGGCGTGGGTGGCAGCATGGCCCACTGATGGTCCCTCACGGCCGGCACCACCACTACCACCCCCATGCACATTTTCCATCCCAATTGCAACACAGTCATCTTCATTTTCACTATCTGTTCCTGTTGTAAAGCCACGGGATGTACTCCAAGATGTACTCCTTCCCCTTGGAACAGCATATGGCACACTACCAGAGTGCATATATCATTGTATATACTGACACTTCACTGGAGAATATTCCACTTCACTGTCTCTACTGGAAGTGTTTTCAAGAGCTTTTAGTTCATATTCACTATCACTATCATCACCAATGCTCACATCTGAGTCTGGGATATGGGAAAATAGGAGTTTCCTCTTTGCTTCTGGTACAACTGAACGTGAACAAGATGACCCAGCAGCAGAGGTGGAAGGCTGAGGGTCGTCTGGGTTTTCCTCACTATTACCGGTATTATGGTCATTAGTTTCGGTCACAACTTCATCAAAACCTTGAAACTCATCTTCACTGGCACTTCCATCTGTATTAGAACTGTCACTGGGGAACAAAAGTGTCCCAATTCTCCGAGGAGGGAGGAGTTTCTTACCGCGAGGCATGGTGAACAAGGTCTACTAAAATGGCATTCCCACAATGCGCCACTGGGTCCCAGATTTTTTCTACCGCGCACACTGACCACACACTCATTCTCTCACATCTAGGCCTGCCAGCCTTTTCCCATGAGATTTGAAGGCACTAGAATTTATGCATACTAGTACGTCAGTAACCCTGGCACGTAAGCTGTACTAGTACGTCGGAAACCCTGCAAGGGTTAAAACAGTGACTTTGCGGTGTATTTTCATGTTTTTTATGGTTGTATTCATGGTTTATTGGTCTTGTTTGATAGAATGGAAGATGTATTACAGGAATAGAGATGATTTTGATTGGTTTCAGGACTGAAAGTAGCTGAAATTGAGCTCAAAGTAATGGAAATATTAATTTTTGCCAATATTCCAGAGTACACAAATGACATCACTCATCCAATATGCATCCAATTGGCCAGTCTAATAAGCATTTAGGAATGCATTGACATTATTTATAAAATTATTACAATAATGCAGTAGTCTGCATAACAATAAATAATTTTTTTGTGTGAATAAAAATTCAAAATGGACATAACTATGGGGACATAACTAATGAACATAGGAAATGTTTTTTTAGTGCTAGGAATGTCTACATTGTTGATTCTGGATCCTATTTTTAAATTGGCAATTTTTTAATTTTGTATGAACTTGGCCAAATTACCAATTTCTGATAATTTTATTGGATAGTTGAAATAGGTAAATGGGTGGGTTCTTGTACTCAGTAGAATAGAAGGAATACTAGTGAAATAAGAATGAGTTTGGTTGACTGGAACAATGGAATTGGCCAAAAATGGGGCTCAAGGTAGGCAGAATCGTTGATGTGTAAATATTGCTGAGGCCACAAAGTTTGTGAGAGTGTAATTCTATAAATTTTTCATCAAATTTCGTACTTTTGGTTTCATTACCTTCAGAAAAAGATTATTTCGTAGGAAAAATAATTTTTTTTAAATTCTTTGACACTGAGAGCAAGCTTAAGATCAGAGATCTCGACCCTGAGAGGGTTAAGGGATGTGATTTTTTCTCTAACTGTTGCTTAATTTTATGGAATATGATGCAGTGAGTTTATGTACAAATATTTTACCAGGTGTGTATGCAAGGGAGGTGCTGCATAAAAGATTGCAGTTTGGTCCTCTGCAAGCTGAGAGGGTACTTGCTGGCACCCAACAGACAGCTATTGAAGAAGAAATCACAGAGAGGTGAGTTCATTTTTTTCGTTAAGTGTGTTTTTCCTGTTTTCTAACTTTCAATCCCAGCTCTGTGTGGTGGAATAGAGGTGTGTTGTTACTTTCAATTTTTTGTGCACATTGTCTGTCTTTTGCCAAGACAGGGTGACCTGAAGAAGGAAACCAAATTCACCATCGCTCACTTCATAGCGGTCTTTACAGAAGTGTAGATTACATCGTAATTCATTGACACACTAACCTAATAGCCCTGCCCAAATTTCAGAAAACTTAATTCTGGCTTATCAATATCCCCTGAATTTCTTTGTGGATATTGCCATGTTCACAAGCCAACAGCACATCAGATCTAAAAAAAAAAAGTGCTTGTTTTCATGCATTTTGATCAAACATGCTCATAGAGGCTTGCTGGACACTTGAAACTTTACCTTGCATGTTTTCCACCCCTTCCTCACAAATCCTCTACACTTACTTTTCATTCATCTTATTTATGCAGTCCTTATTAGGGGTGTGCCAAAATATTAGTATCAGTGGGCACAGACTAATTTTGATGGTATTGGTATAGGTACTGGTGCCAGGATTGTTGGTTATCTAATTTTGATGGTATTGGTCTAAAACTTAGTATTTTGCACTGGTATTGTCAAAAACTTTGGTATTCCATCCCTAGTCATCATCAACCTATTGTCCCTTATCCTTTCTTAACCTTTCAACTGTGTCCAACATACAAGCATGCAACTGACAACTATATGTCCAATGTACTAGTATGCACAATTTTTCATTTCTTCAGATATGCTGCCTGTCAATATTTTTTACTTCATAGCAACTATTTGGGTCTTCCATAATCTATTCATACATTTTTAACCCTTTCACTGTCGAGACCCTTGCTCTCAGTGTCAAAGAATTAAAAAAAAAAAACATTTTTTTCTTAGGAAATGATAGAGAATCTTTTCCGTTGGTAATTACACCAAAAGTATGAAATTTGATGGAAAACTTAGGGAATTACACTCTCGCAAAGTTAGCGGTCTCAGAGATATTTACACATTGGCGATTTTGCCCACTTTGAGCCCTATTTTAGGCCAATTCCATTGTTCCAGTTGACCAAACTCATAGCTATTTCACTAGAACTCCAGAAATTGGCAGTTTGGCCAATTTCAAAACAGGGTCTGGATTAAACAATGCAGACTGCTGCATTATTGTAATAATTGTATAAATAATGTCAACTCTTTCGTGACTATGTATTAGACTGCCCAGTTGGACACATATTGGATGGTAATGTCATTTGTTTACTTTTGAACATCGGCAAAAATCGAACATTTTTGCTATTTTGAGCTCAATTTCAAGGTATTTTTCATCGTGATATTAATCAAAATCATCTCTATTTCTGTAAAACATCTTCCATTCTATCGAGTGAGACCAAGAAAACACGAATACAACCATAAATACCATACGAAAATACCCTGCAAAGTCGCTGTTTTAAACTAAAAACATGCACTGCAAAAGTAGCATTCTGAAACTTAAAGAAAGACTAAATGAAAACACTTTACCTCATTTGTGACCTTTTTTAATGTATGCAGAGCCATATTGGAATCTTCATCTAATAAAATGCTAAGTGAAACTCAAAAAAGTGTAAAGGAGTGTATTAAAACTGGAACCTGAGTCGAGGTGGAAAGAGCTGTGAAGGCAGAATGCAAGAACTAGGTTTCATGTCACTTGGGAGGAAAAAACACAAGGGGATATGATCACGATATTCAAAATATTCAAGGTCATAAACAGGATAGACAAGGGATGTAACAAGAGCATGGGGTCATGGTCAAATATGCCACAGGGATGTCAGAAAAAAATACTTAATCAAAGAATAATAACGAAATAGATTGAACTGAACAAAAACAATTCCACTGTGTCTATAGAGTGTTCATTTTCACTGAACTCCAATATAGAGGTTCAAAAACCTATATGATAATGCTAGTTGGTTGAGAGTTGAGAAACACCAGGAACTAAAGAAAGAGTCACACCTATAAAAATACGTATATCTAGAAGTGTATTATCTGCTAATACAGTCAGTATTATTTACCTCTGGTACTTCAATTTTAAACAATTATTCTCTTGTTTGGCTCAAAATTTCCTCAAAATTCATTGGCATTTAGAATCACTTGTTCACCCATTCAACCACTCAAACCCACCCACCCAGTTACTTGGTCATTTCTCAACTCTAGACCTGGCCTACCAAATTTTCCCTTGGAGCCTCCACAGTCTCTTATTAACTCTCATGAGCCTCTGCTTCCTGAAACTGGGAATATTACACCTCAGTTTTCTGATGATGACTCTAATGATTCTGTTAATATTACCAACTCTAGTGAGGATAGTGACACTTTTAGTACACAAGCAACTACTCAGAATTTCCCTCCTCCCCTTGACGAGTCCAGCAGGAATAGTGTGGATACCAAACATAAATTTACTTGCAGAGGTTCAGACTGCAGTACACGTGCGAAGTGCAAGAAATAATGGGGATTACAATTTTCCAACTTAATGTTCAACATTTCTTTAACAACCATTACCTTCTTGAAGTTGAACTACATAATTACAATCCTGATGTTATACTCTTGAATGAGACAGCTGCGGGAGTTGATCAACACATTAAATTAGTTAAATTAGGCTATGCATTTAGAAATATTCATGTTGATGAAGATAACATTCTTGCAATCGAACTGAAGACGTCTCATGGCCAACTATTGATAGGAACTGGATATTTTCCCCCTGAGACAACCATATATAGAGTCAATTCCTCTACATAGGATATTAAGCAGAAATATTCCAACAATTCTAGCGGGAGATTTTAATGCTCATCACCCTGCCCTCTTTAACTGTGGAGCTGGTAATCCACTGGGTGACTTGAAAGGAAAACAGCTATTTAATATCATGACAGCCAGAAACTTGTCATTTCAAGGCCCATTCTTTAAATCGTATATTGGTCCTCATCCAGGGACACCAGATATAGTCCTGACAAACAGAGACTGTGACCTTCTTTCATTGTCGATCTCTCCTGGTGGAAATGTAGGATCTGACCATATCCCTGTTATAATACAACTACAAACTTCTCCATTTAGAATACCTGTATCTCCTAAACCCAACCTCAACACCCTAAGATTTGACCCCTTCAGGGCATTTCTGGGTGAAGATGAAATTGTGTCATTGGAAAATCTACCTTCCACTGCAATTGAAGACGCGATCAGGTCCCTTCACAATCGAATAATTCATGCTACTAATGCAACTTACCAATTAGCTTCCACAAAGATCTACCAGCAATATAAACCTACGAGAGAAATTAGAGACAGTATGAGAAATTATCAAACAGAATGTCGAAGGCATCTTCAAACGCGGCAACCACCAGTAGCTACATTGTATAGATTGAGGCAAGAATTAATTAACATGATTAGTCATCATAAACGTGACTTATGGAAATTGCTAGTTCTAAAAGCTAATCAGTATAAACGAGAGCCTGCAAAATTTTGGAGTAAGATTCGGCAACTTTTAGGTGCAAAACACAAGGCTCCTACCTACCTAATTCATACCTTCACTGATGATGATGAAGAGGTTGAGATTAAACTTGATGATCCACAGGACCAGGCTAATTTGATGGGTGATGTAAGGGAGAAAATTCTCTCCCACAATAACAGTCGTCAATTTAATAATAATCACTATCAGTTGGTCAATGAATGGAGAGATGAGAACTTAGCTGATCTACAACCACTACCTACCATCGATACATCAACTCTTGAAGAGGCACACCTGCTTACTAGACCTATCACACTACTTGAGATGAGTCAAGTTATTGGAAGAATGCGAAATAGAGCCCCTGGTCTCTCTGGAATAACAATGAAACAAATAAAGTTTCTACCCAGAAATTGTAAACAGTCTTTAGTTAATATCTTTAATGCCATCTTGGCCTCCGGACATTTCCCAGTGGTTTTTAAGACTGCTAGGATGATCTTTCTTGCTAAACCCAATAAAAACATCCATCAACCAGAAAACTATAGACCTGTATCCTTACTTGAAGTCACTGGGAAAGTTCTTGAAAAGATCATTTCCAACAGAATGAACTACTATATGGAGTTTAACCACCTTTTTACTGAAAAACAGTTTGGCTTTAGGACACATAGAGGTACCCATCATGCAATAAATATTGTTTTTGATACTGTAGCGAGTCTGAAACATCAGGGCAATCTTGCCCTAACTGCCACCAGAGATGTTCATAAAGCTTTTGATAGCTTATGGCATGATGGTCTTATATACAAACTTATTGACCTACCTGACCATAACTGGACATTTCTCAGATTTATATATAACTTCTTAACTCAAAGAAAAATCATTCCTACCTTTCATGGCAAGTCAACAGAGCCTTTTATACCAACAGCTGGTGTCCCACAAGGTTCTTGTCTTAGTCCAATTCTATTCAACATTTATGTGAATGATCTTCCTCAACCAGAGTTTAATGATACAATTATAACACAATTTGCAGATGAGGTTATCCATGTCGTCTTGTCAACTCCTGTAACAGGAAAATACAAATATGAAAGAGTCATAGAAAAAATGAATATTGAACTTCGTCGAACATTCAGTTGGGAAAAGAAATGGAGAATTACGACTAACCCTGACAAAGTCCTGGTTAGCATGATAGGATGTTTTGCATCAACCATCGAAGATAAGGGGGGTATCTCCATCAGAGGTACACCTGTAGCCATTAGAAATCCTAACAAGATCTTGGGATATGAAATAGACAGGCTGCTCCACTCAACATCTCACGTCAATAAAAAGATCAACATAGCCAAAGCCGGTCTTAGCAGTCTCTTTAGATTTAATCAAGCCCCTTCACATGTCAAAAAACATCTGTATAAAATGATGATAAGACCTATACTCGAATACCCATGTGTCCCAATGTCGTTAACAACAAAGTCCAACATGTTGAAGTTGCAACGGGTCCAGAATAGAGCTCTCCGCTTTATTACGGGTACCAGGAGGAGAGACAGAGTCAAAATGGCAGATTTACCTTTACAACAGGATATTACTGCCTTAAATGTATGCCTTGATACTCTGAAGAAGAGACAACTCTATGCAATGCAAGAACTCTACATACCAAATAGAGAACATCCTCTCCAAGTTGAAAATACCATTGACTATATCATTAAGACTCCTCCTCACAGGACCTAAAGAATGACTCTCCCACAGAGGGTGCGTCACTTCATCCATAAAGACGATTACCATCGACCAATGATCTTGAGCAACCTCCCTGCAGATGAAGATGATTGGGTAACACCAGAACCCTTCTATGTCTACTCAGAAAATTTTTGCCCCCAATTAGGGAGACATTTTGTATAACACTTCTACTTCTACATCTACTGTTATAAATATGCTACATTTACTATGGCAGGACACCACCTTTTAAGAAGCTAACGTGTCAAGTAATTCTTTACGAACTGTCCAGATTACCGCCTTGTCTTGTCGTTTAAATATTCGTTATGTAATCACAAAAAAAAAGCAATTGCAACTTGTATATATACTACCAATTCAGAGTCATGTACCTATGTATCTGTTATATCTATGTGACTCTGATCAGTTAGTATTATACCCCTTCAAGAATATTCTATTATTTCACATAAACTTTTTAAATTGCACCAAAGTGGTTGGGCCACTTACCTTTTATATCCTACCTCACTCCCCCCTCCCACCCTTTTCCAATATTTCTATCCTTACCCATCCTTCTTCCTTACCCATCTTACCAAAAACTCTGGTCATAAGAATCAAAAACCTATCTAATCTTTATTGTTGAATTTAAATATTTATGCCACCTCTTTTCGTTCCACAATTCTTTATTCAGCATTACAATTACTCCTTTAGCTCTCCTCTTATGTACACCTAACTTTATTTTTCTCTTCTGCAGGATGCATATGGTTTTAGGATTTATAAATATAGTAATAAAAGTAATAGTAGTAGTAGTAGTAGTAATAATAATAATAATAATAATAATAATAATAATAATAATAATAATAATAATATTAAGGTAGTAGGTTGGTAGACAGCAACCGCCCAGGGAGGTACTACCGTCCTGCCAAGTGAGTGTAAAACGAAAGCCTGTAATTGTTTTACATGATGGTAGGATTGCTGGTGTCTTTTGTCTGTCTCATAAATATGCAAGATTACAGGTAAGTCTTGCTACTTCTACTTACACTTAGGTCACACTACACATACATGTACAAGCATATATATACACACCCCTCTGGGTTTTCTTCTATTTTCTTTCTAATTCTTGTTCTTGTTTATTTCCTCTTATCTCCATGGGGAAGTGGAATAGAATTCTTCCTCTGTAAGCCATGCGTGTCGTAAGAGGCGACTAAAATGCCGGAGCAATGGTATAACCCCTTCTCTGTATATATTACTAAATTAAAGGAGAACTTCAGTTTTTCTTGGGCACCCTACCTCATGATACGCTTAGGTTAAAGAAGAATTAATGTATGGTTGTTTTACTGCAACCACCAGGGTCTACCGTCCACCAAGTGAGGTGAAAAATGAAGATCCTGAATTGCTTTATCATCATGGTAAGATTGCTGGTGTCTTTTTTTCTGTCTCATAAACATGCAAGGTTTCAGGTATGTCTTGCTACTTCTACTCACACTTAGGTCACACAACACATACATGTTTTTTTTTTTTTTTTTTTTTTTCTTCCAACAAGTCAGCCGTCTCCCACCGAGGCAGGGTGACCCAAAAAAGAAAGAAAATCCCCAAAAAGAAAATACTTTCATCATCATTCAACACTTTCACCACACTCACACATTATCACTGTTTTTGCAGAGGTGCTCAGAATACAGCAGTTTAGAAGCATACACATATAAAGATACACAACATATCCCTCCAAACTGCCAATATCCCAAACCCCTCCTTTAAAGTGCAGGCATTGTACTTCCCATTTCCAGGACTCAAGTCCGACTATATGAAAATAACATACATGTACAAGCATATATATATATATACACCCCTCTGGGTTTTCTCCTGTTTTCTTTCTAGTTCATGTTCTTGTTTATTTCCTCTTATCTCCATGGGGAAGTGGAACAGAATTCTTCCTCCGTAAGCCATGCGTGTTGTAAAAGGCAACTAAAATGCCAGGAGCAAGGGGCTAGTAACCCCTTCTCCTGTATATATTACTAAATGTAAAAGGAGAAACTTTCGTTTTTTCCTTTTGGGCCACCCCGCCTTGGTGGGATACGGCCAGAGTGTTGAAAGAAAGAAAGAATAATAGTAATAACAATACTTTCCATTCAAGCTCTTCCACTACTTTTAACTTTGCATCACTCAGTGCTAAGACATCCATCTTCCTTTCATTAATAATAATAATTCTTAATTCTTTCTTAACATTAGATGGTATTTTAGATAGTGTGTGTAGTTCATGCTTAGTGGATGGAGGAAGCCTCTCCATCACCTCTCGTGCTGACTGGTCCACTTGACTTGAGTGTATCATTACAAATAAATACATACTGTGGAAGTGTTTCCTGGCTCTAAGGAGTCTTTCATGTCTATTCCCAAGAGATTTACACTTGGTATTAAAAATTACTGATATGAATGCATTCTTATTATTCAGTGTTATTATTATTCACTGATCCCTAGTATATAAAGGTTAATAGAAGTACAAGTGGTGATAAGTGCAGTATATATGTTATCATGCCATTTTTATCTCAGTTATATTTTGTTTTTATCAAATAGCAACAGGTATGCCAGGTTTCCTAACAAGAGTAAAAGATTTTTTAATTATTGTACAGAGTGACAGTATAACTGGAAACCTCCCTATCTGAATTATTCACCTTATTGAACTGATTCATTACAGACTTATCTCTATTCATCATTTCACTTTATGCACAGTTCATAGCTCTCCGGTGTGCCAGCTGCTTGTCATTCCTCTAACACATTCACTATGAACACACTTGACATCTCTTATGAAGTCAATTTTTTCCACTCTTGGTTTCAATTTATTCTTATTACTGTATTTTTATTTTTATAATTTTCAAATTTAAGATAAATAACTGTTTTGTGTGTGTTTAGCTATTCAGCTTTAGATTATTTTAGGAAGGTTAATATATTTTTGCATAGAATTTTGACTTTTTTTTTTATAAAAGCTACATTTTGGACTTAATTTACATTTAGGAATATTATAAAACAGATATTAATAATTTTTTGCTCTCAGCTTTTTATTTAATTTGAATTCATAGCAACATAATAATATTCATTGATTTATTATTAGCTAGCTTAGGTCATAGATGAATTTTTTGTTATACAGGTTTGGCATTGTTTTCAAGATAACACAAGAGGAAGGGGACTACTTACTTCTTGATACACAACAAGAAGAGCGCAGCAACTGGATGATTTTTGTGCGACCTGCAACGAGAAAGACTGAACAGAATTTGGTGGCATTCCAGTACAAAGGAGAAATATATTTTGCAACTATTAAAGTAAGTGTAAATCATTGTTATCTATCTCATTACAGTGAAACCTTGGTACGCAAACAACTCCCTACTCAAACAAAGCTCAACAGTCAACCAAACAAACATGACCTGCCAGAACTTAACTGTAAACTATTTCGTGTTTCATAGCATTGTTTGGTGTTTTTTATATTATTTATATAAATAAGTTACCATGGGGCCTACGAAGATTAGTGATAACCAACCAACCAAAAAGAAAAATTAACTGTAAAGAATTTGTTCGATACTCGAATGGATCGACACTCAAACAGCCTTCTGGAATGACTTACATTTGAGTACTGAGGTTCTACTGTACTATTTTCATATTGTGTATTACGTAAAACATTGTCAAGACACAAATGCAGTATAATACATTCCTTTATTGACAATGTTTCACCCACACTGTGGGCTTTATTAATTCACAAACAGATCTGCATGGGGATGGGGTAGAGAGAGAGAGAGAATGCACATATACTTATAGAGCAAGTGTAGTGACATGAAGAGTCAGGTAAGTATGTTGAAACTGACTTCTTGGATAGATTAATGACAGGTTGGACAAATATATTGCCGAGAAGATGTTTGATTTAAAAAGAATCTGCCTAGCTTGTATCAGTGGGTCTGCCACACTATCATCCCATACTATGACCTGCACTTGAGTGGGATAAAATAAAGGATTGCATTATACTGCATTTATGTTTTTATCCATCGTGTTTGGTATATATTTTTAAGTTTATGATAATGGCTTTTGTTCTGTTATATCAAGAGAAAAATTCAAGAGAAAGTATCATTTTTATGATACGTTCTCTTGAATTTTCTCTCACTATTTATAATACTGTATTTATTTTTTCTTAGCGTTAATGAAGAGTTACTCTTCAAGGCAGGCACCATGGTGCAGATGAAGGGCTCTTCATCCAAGGAATTGGAGGTACCCTTCCTTTCTTTGGATCAAACCTGATTACTGTATTCCATTCCCAGGTTCATTGCTTCTTGTTAATAATGATAATAGTCACCAAGGGCATGATTCAGAGGGCTACGAAGGGGTTTTTGAGGTGGACTGGGCATGTAGAGAAGATGGAGAGGAAGAGGATGTATAACTCTGGAGTGAAAAGTAGGAGGGTAAGGGGTCATTCCAGGAATAGTTGGAGGGAGGGGTAAAATAGACTTGAGTTTTAGGGGCTTGAGCATCCAGCAGGTTGTGAAGCACAGTTGACCCTTTCACTGACCATCACATGGAACTACATCATTGAGGCCAATGTCCTTGATGTAGTTCTGTGTCATGAGCTTAGAGCACTCAGATAAGCTGTGAGTGGCAAATTTTGGCCTAGATATGAGAGAATGGGTCTGTGCAGTGAGTGTGCACAGAGTACATGATGGGAAAAACAACACTGACTATGTGTATGGTTTAAAATAGTGATTTTGAGGTGTTTTCTTGGATGCTCTTTATGGTTTTGACGTCTGTTTCTTGGTATTATTTGATAATATGGAACACATACTACTGAATTAAGAGATGATTTTGATTGCTTTCAGGACTGGAAGTAGCTTGCAATTTGAGAATGGGTAAGGCTCTCTTACACCCCTAGTTTGTCTCATGGGTTTTTAATGGGTTTGATTTAATTATTGGAACATTATAAACCATGGCCAATCATTCCTGGTTATATTTTATTATCTGAGAAATAGAGTAAATCTTTTGTTCTGTGATTAAAAATTCAAAATGGAAGGCAGGTGTTATATAGGAGAGGCCTGGGAATGGATTAATGAACAGAGGAAATGTTTTAGTGCCAGGAATGTCTACACTGTTTACTTTGGACTCAATTTTTAATTGGTATTTTTTAATTTTAATTGAACTTGGACAGTGGCATGCTGACAAAATTAGCTTTCCAGCACAGGCCAAGTCATATTACTTTTAAAACAGACTGTAGGTAAGAGCTCAAATCACAGTAGTTGTTGTTAGAGCCTCTCCAAGCTCATTGGGTATCTAGGTCAGTGGAAATGCATTTCCAAATTCTCATCCTAAATAGGTTACATTCAGTATACAGTTTTCTTTGAGATAGATTTAACTTCAGTTTATTTGTGCTTACTTTCAAGATCTCTCTTATCATTGACTTTGGTAAGTACCTTTAAAGGTCTGCCTGTAGACTTCAAATACTGATTATTTTGTTAGTATTTTTATACATATTAATTTATATTTTTTTTTTTGTAATTTATTTCAGGAAATACCAGCACAATGTGAACTCAAAGTATGGTTTTCAAAGGACTATGCTGAAAGGATGGGAACAAGAATACTTGCTGGTAAAACTTTTCATTTTCTACATAATCATAATAATATATAGGTATATTTATGATTGTATATCTTTATACATATATGCTTCTAAGCTGTTGTATTCTGAGCACCTCTGCAAAAACAGTGATTATGTGTGAGTGAGGTGAAAGTGTTGAATGATGATGAAAGTATTTTCTTTTTGGGTCACCCTGTTTCGGTGGGAGACAGCCGACTTGTTAAAAAAAAAAAAGTATCTATTTTCACTTCATTAATATTCGCCATAAAATGAAGTTTTGATAATATATTGGCTTTCTCCTGTACAGCTACCTGTGTGAGTTTGTGGAGGTATGCTCCAGCTCTTATGCTGGTCTTTTTAACTTTAGACTGACTGATGAGGAATAGCTTGGTTATATCTGCTTTCAAAGTCCTGTGTGGAGTTCACTCTCACTGTGTCATTCAGTTCTTTCCCCCTTTTTGTATCCTTGTGACTCGTATGGACTTTCCATCCACACCCTCTTTTTCTAAATTCTTCTCTTGCATAAAGCCTATTATTGTCCACCCAATCCATTCCCCATGGTATTTTTTGTCGTGATTATATCGGGTCATGTTCTTCCAGAAACGGGAGGCTTTCTTCATAATTAATTTTCCCAACTCAGCACCAGTCAGGATGTGCCCCTTTGAAATTTCTTGTGGTTCACTGTGTCTTGACTAGGTGAGGATTCCACAATGTTGCTGCATACTCACAAATATATCACGCACATGAGATAAAAATATTTTGAATACTGTTTAACTTTTTCTAGGTTCCTGAATGTCATTCTTATATTAGGTTCAACTTCAGCAATAATTTTTTAACCATTCCCCAAGTCTGTCCAGTTCTCCCAGCAGCCTTCCATCTTTTTTTAATTTGTATTTTTCTTTTCATTTTGTTATCTTTTGAAAACTAAGGAGTTTATTCCTTTTGGTAGGAATGTTATGAGGTTCAACACTGATCATTGTGGTGACTCCATTCTTCAATCCTTACTGCAACTCTGTTCCATATCATTCATGTAATCCTTTAACCATATCAGTACTGGTCTCATACTGGGCCTCCACAATTAGATAGGAAATATTACTGAAATAAGTAATGAAACTATATGTGTATATTGAATATAAGTCAAAGTTTATAAGATTTATGTCATCTTGCATATTCATGAGAAAAAGAAATAGCCAGTAATCCTGTCAGTGTGTGAAATGTTTAATAAGCTTCCATTTGATGTCCATATGAGAGGACAGTATTAGCTCCCTGGATGGTACATTAACTTGAATCACTTCTTTAATGCAGTGATAAATAAAAAATTATTGTATTGAAGAAATCAAATCACAGAATGAGTGAGGCTTGAACCCATGGCAAGTGAGTCTAAAACATGCAGGCCAGTGTGCTAACCACTGGACCATACTGACATAAGTCATCCAGTTAGGTTGACCAACTTTGATTGACAGTCTGGTCTCATAGGCAATTGAAGCTTTTAAGATTTTTTTTTCACATAAATTCCCAGATTGTAATTATTCTCACTTGCACATGGTATCTAATAACTCCTTTGGTATGTGGACTGGTAAGCCAGTGGAAGGCCTCTGTCAGGTGACCAAAAGCTCCAACGACAGGTCATCATCTGACTAAGACCCACGTCAGGAAACACTTGATCTGTTTCCTGACAAACCTTACCTAACCTTTGCTATGTTATGAAGTTCCTCATTTACCTTGTCAAAGTGTTCTTCCTATCCATGTGTTAAATGGTGGGTTGTTTGTATTGACACTTAAGGAAGTTTTGACCTGGTTTTAGAGTTTTACTCTAAAGTTTCAATATTATTTGTCTTTTGAAATTAAATTTGCATTGCTTGTACTTTAATAATCTACTTCATTTTTTCTGTCTGTCCCATCTCCATACTGTGTAGTTTACTTCAAGTGCTACCATGTTTAGATTTTATTGTTTCAGTTATTTTAAGACTCATACAGTAGTACAGTACAGTATCATATTTAGCTCTAATATTACCCCATCTGTTTTTATATAAAAATCTTTATAGAAACGTTAGTCTACTGTCTTCCTGGTTTTCATTTTTTGTGTTTGTGTGTATGGTACTGTGTTAAGAGAGGAACAGCACATGCAGTGCAGTGGGTACTGCCCTATAACTTCAAGTTTCATGACTCCTAACACATATGTAAAGTTAGTTAATGTTATTATTTATCTGTTTGCATTTAGAAAACTTGCTGCATTTTCTTTCCCAGTGATATTGAAGTTCAATTTTTTCAAAACATACTGCACAGGGTGTGATTTTGGATTTTATTCCTGCCGTATTGAATGGGTTAATTCCAGAGTTCGTTGATAGTTTTAGATCTTTTACTTTTATATTCCGCCATAAATAACAGTGATGCACATTGGTAACTGACATTCTGCATCGTTTAATCAGACTATATGTAAATTCTCAGAATGTTGTATATGTTTCCTTTGCCATTCTATACGTATAATAGTGCTGAGATTTTCTTCCATCTCAAATGCGATACCTTGATTCTAAAAGTACATATACTCAATACATGCTCCTTCTTACTTCAATAGATCAATTTATCAGTACAGTGGTCCCTCAATAATCGTCCGGCCTGAAAGTCGTATATTTCAGAAATAGTCCTGTTATTTCGTCTAAACATTGGCTCGCAAATGGTCCGTTAACTCGCTAATAGTCCTTCGTCCGGGACGCGTACTCACGCTCTGAGCCGCCTGGGCCTTCCCTTCCCAGCCAGTGTGCCATTGTTTACCAGTGAGCGACGGTCCCCTCATTTGCTCCAATAAAATATTTCATAATATTCCATTGATTTTAGTGCTTGCAAGTGCTAAATAAGCTACCATGGCTCCAAAGAAAGCTTCTAGTGCCAAGACTTTGGTAAAGAAGGTGACAAATACGATTGAATTTAAGAAAAACATCATTGAACAGTATGATAGTGGCGTACATGTGGGCAAACTGGCCAGGATGTATAACAAATCCCGTACAACCATATCTTCCATCATAGCAAAGGGGTAAATATGCTGACAAAAATGAGATCACCAGTACTTGAAGATGTTGAGAAGTTATTATTGGTGTGGATAAACGAGAAACAATTAGCAGGAGATAGTCTTATGACGTCGCTATTTGTGAAAAGGCTAGGCAGTTGCATGACGATTTGGTAAAGAAATTGCCTGCAACTAGTGGTGATGTGAGTGAATTTAAGGCCAGCAAAGGCTGGTTTGAGAGATGTAAGAAGCGTACTGGCATACACAGTGTGGTAAGGCATGGTGAGGCTGCCAGTTCTGACAACAAAGCGGCTGAAAAATCTTTCTTTCTTTCAACACACTGGCTGTATCCCACCAAGGCAGGGTGGCCCAAAAAGAAAAACGCAAGTTTCTCTTTTGAATTTAGTAATTTATATGGGAGAAGGGGTTACTAGCAGGAATTCAAGGAGTACATAGAGACTGAAGGACTGAAACCTGAACAAATGTTCAATTGTGACGAAACAGGCCTCTTTTGGAAGAAAATGCCAAAGAGGACCTACATTACTCGGGAAGAAAAGGCACTGCCAGGACACAAGCCTATGAAAGACAGGCTGACGCTAATGTTCTGTGCTAATGCTAGTGGGGATTTCAAAGTGAAGCCGTTACTAGTGTACCATTCTGAAAATCCCAGAGTGTTCAAGAAAAACAATGTTATGAAGAGTAAATTGTGTGTGTTTTGGAGATCTAATAGTAAGGCATGGGTCACAAGGGACATTTTCGTAGAGTGGTTCAATGAAGTGTTTGGCCCTAGTGTGAAGAATTACCTCCTGGAAAAGAAATTGGATCTTAAGTGCCTCCTAGTAATGGACAATGCACCTGCTCATCCTCCAAGCTTGGATGACCTAATTCTGAAGGAGTTTAGGTTCATCACAGTAAAGTTCTTGCCCCCGAATACCACGCCTCTCCTCCGGCCCATGGACCAGCAAGTCATTTCAAACTTAAAAAAAACTACACCAAAGCAATGTTTGAAAGGTGCTTTAATGTGACCTCAGACACTCACTTGACCCTAAGAGATTTTTGGAAAGAACACTTCAGTATTCTCCATTACATAAGCCTTATAGGTAAGTCTTGGGAGGGAGTGACTACCAGGACTTTGAACTCTGCTTGGAGAAAATTGTGGCCAGATTGTGTCCACAAGAGGAATTTTGAAGGGTTTGAGGCAGCCCATGATGAGCCTATGTCAGTTGTGAACTCTATTGTCGCACTGGGGAGTTGCATGGGGTTGGATGTGAGTTTGGAGGATGTGGAAGAGTTGGTGGAGGCCCAAAACGAAGAGCTAACCAGGGGACGCAAGAGTTTCAGCGGAAGAGAAAACAATCGCAGCTCAGAATTTTGCTGCAGAGGAGGAGGAAGAGAGATGAAGAAGGTGCCTTCTTAGAAATTAAGGATTTTTTTGAAATGTAAAGGGATGTTGCAAGCCATACGGAACTTGTACAGTGAAAAGGGTTTTGGGCCCTTTTTAGGGAATTTTAAAAAGAGACGCCAGAAACAGAGCCTCGGACTTTTTTTTGGGAAAAGACAGGACTCCAGTGACTTCAAGGTGGTCCTGGGGCATTAGAAACAAGAAGAGAAGAAACCCCAAAAAAAGCAATTTGGTACCCGGGTGTTAGGGAAGGGGTTTCCCCCTTTCCAAAAACAGTAAATTCCCCAATCTGTTTTTCCCTCCGTCTTCCATACACAAAGAAAAATCGCCAATAAAGGAAGGGTTTTATTTTTTAAGTTTAAATTCTCATGGGTCACGTATTGTTTATGATACATCTAATTTCATGTAAAAAATATTTTTTTTTAATACTTTGGGGGGTTTAGAACAGATTAAATTCATTACATTTTTCTTATGGGGAAATTGATTTGAAAATCGTCTATTTCGATAATTGTCCCCCCTTTCCCGGGAAAATTTTGGACGATTATTTAGGGGCCACTGTATATTTCTCTATTTATGCAGTGGAAAACTTGCTTCAAAATACATTGGAAAGCCAACAAATTTTTATAGTCATGTATGGTTGGTAGAAGCCAAAAACCCAGGGAATACTACCCCGCAGATGACTGTGAAACAAAAACCTGTAATGTTTTATGATGGTAGGATTTGTGGTTTTTTTTCTGTCTCTAAACCCTAAACAGGAATCTTGCTACTCCTTTACACTTTGGCACACTTCACGACACGCACTGCAATATATATATACAAAACTCAGGTTTTTTTTCCTTTTTTTAAAAAGCTTTGTTTTTTTTTATTTCTTCTATTGTCCATGGGGGAATGGAAAAGAATCTTTCCTCCGTAAGCCTGGTTGTATGAGGCGACTAAAAAAGCCCCGGGGGCAATGGGGAGTAAAACCCCTTTTTCCCCGGGGTTTACAATTACTAAAAAAGAAAAAAAGGAAAAACTTTTTAAAAATGGGTTGCTTAAATGTGCGTGGATGTAGTGCGGGGACAAGAAACAATGATTTCTGATGTTATGAATGAAAAAAAGTTGGGTGGCTGGCCTAAGCGAAAAAAAGCTGAAGGGGGGAGGAGGTTTTCGTGGGGGGGAATAAATGGGATTAAATTGGAGTATTGAGAGAGTTAGAGCAAAGGAAAGGGGAGCTGAATTTTTAAATGATCGTTTTGGAAGGAGAAAAGAGAATATGAAGTGAAAAATTCAAAAAATTATGTGGATAAAAAGTAAAGGTTGGATGCGAAAGGGGTCATAATAAGGTGTATGCCCCTGGAGAAGAAGGGAATGCAGAGGAGAGAGGTTTTTGGGAGATGTTAAGTGAATTTAGGGCCTTTAAACCCCTTGAGAGAGAAATTTGGGGGTAGGGGCCTAAATGCTAAGTAGGAGAAACTTTTAGAGAGGTGTGTGGGTAAGTTTGGGGTCCCAGGTGTAAATGAAAATGGGAGCCCTTTGATTAAATTTTGTATAGAAAGGGGTTTAGTTATGGGGTAATACTATTTTAAGAAAAAGAGGAAAATAAGTATACCGATATGATTGGGGCGAAATGACAGTAGTTTGTGGATTATGTATTGGTAGATAAAAGACTGTTGATTAGACTTCGGATGTAAATTTTATAGAGGGGCCACAGATAATCAATCACTTTTAGTTTTGCTACACTGAGAGTAAAAAAGGGAGATGGGTACAAGGGAATGGAAGCTCAGGGAAGAGAGAGGTGAAGGTTTATAAACTAAAAAAAGGAGGCGTTAGGGTAAGAATAAACAGCTATTGGGGGATAGATGGGCAATAAGCATAGGCAAAAGGGGCGAAGAGGTATGGGGTAGTTTTAAAAAAGTAGTGTTAGAGTGTTTCGAAAGTTTGTGGGTTTCAGGAAAAATGGGGCAGGAGGGAAGGGAGGATTGGTGGAAAGATGATGTAAAGGGTTTAAGGGGAAAAAGTTGATAGAGAATTTTTTAAAAAAAGAAGTGAATGCAAAGGGGGGAAGAGTATATGGAAAAAAGGAAAAAAGTTAAGAGAGTGGTGAAAAAAATGAAAAAGAAAAATGAGAGAGTGGGTGAGATGTTTTCAACAAAAATTTTTTTGAAAATAAGAAAAAATTTTTGGAGTGAGTTAACAAGTTAAAAAAAACCTAGAGAAAAAATGGTTTTGTCAGTTAAAAATAGGAGAGGAAGTTATTAAATGGAGAGTTGAGGTTTGGGGAAGATGGAGGGATTTTTTGAGGAATTGTTAAATGTTCATGAAGATGGGGAAGTTTTGATTTGTGTATAGGGCAAGAGGAAAAACCTCTTGTGGACGAGGAAGAGCCAGTTGTGAGTGGGGGGGATTGTGGGCATAGGTAAAATGAAAGGGGGAAAGGCACCCGGGATGATGGGTAAAGATAGAAATTTTTAAAAGCGGGTGGGGATATAGTTTTGGAGTGGTTGGTGAAATTTATTTAATAAATTTTGGGAAAAGGGGGTAAGGCCTGGGGTTTGGAGAGAGCATCCATATTTCCCTTTGTAAAAAAGGAAAAAAGGGGATAAAAAGAGTGCAAAAAATGGGGGGATAAGTCTGTTGGTGTACCTGGAAAAAAGTGTATGGTAGTTTTTATAATTAAAAGAATTAAAGTAAGAGGGAGAATAGGTAGCAGAGAACAAGGGGGCTTTAGGAAAGGTAGGGGGTGTGTGGACCAGGTGTTTACAGGGGGAAACAAAAAGTAAACATATTTAGATAAGGCTAAAGAGGTCTTTGTGGATTTATGGGTTTGGAAAAAAGGGGTTTTGAAGGGTGGGTAGGGGGGGGCAATGTGGCAGATGTTGCAAGTGTATGGGTAGGAGGTTGGTTATGGGAAAACAGTGAAAATTTTTTTTACGGGATAGTGGGCTCAATTTAAATATGTAGGAAAGAGGGAAAATTTTTTTTCCCTAAAAAAAGGCCTTAGACAGGGGGTGTGATTTCACCGGGTTTTAATAATTTATGAGGGGTTGTAAAAGAAGTAAATGGGAGGGGCTTTGGGAAGAGGCGGGAGTTAAAAGATAAAGAATCACACCAAAAAATGGGAGTTGTCACATGCTCTTTTCTGATGGGCACTGTGCTCTTGGGGGATTCTGAAGAGAAGTTTCAGAATGGTGGATGAATTTGGTAGGGTGTGCAAAAAAAAAAAATTAAAGGGGAAAACGGAAAGGTGGGTTTTTAGGGTAACAAAAAAATTGGTGATGAAAGATTGAATATCAGATTTGGGGGAGAGGAGTATGGAGGAGGGGAAAGATTCAGAATTTGGGAGTGATTTCACGGGTGGGGTCTAGAAAAGGGGAATATAGAATTGAGAGGGGGGAAAAAAAGGGGAGTGGGCATTTTGGGTCTGTGGAGACAAGAACTTTTTTCCTTTGGGGGCAAAGAGGGGAAGTATGAGAGTAAGTTTTCCCAAAGCTCTTGTATGGGGGGTGAAGCGTGGGGGATGAATGTTGGCGAGGAAAGGGTGGAGGCGTGGGGATGTCATGTCTGAGGGCAATGTGTGGTGTGAATATAATGCGAGGGAATTCGTAGTTTGGGAAATTAGGGGAGGTGCGGGGTTACCAAACTGTTGTCCCGGGGGTGAGGGGAAGGGTTGTTTAGGTGGTTCGGAATGTAGAGAGAAAGGAGCGAACAGAAAGACTTTAAGAGTGTATCGTCTGTAGTGGAAGGGAAAGGGGGGGTAGGGGTCGGCCCGGGAAAGGGTTGGGGGGAGGGGGGTAAAGGAGGTTTTTTTTGGGGCGAGGGGTTGGACTTCCAGCAGGGATGCGGGGGCGTGTTTGTAGGGGTGAATGGAGACAAATGGTTTTTTTAATACTTGACGTGTGTTTGGAGTGTGAGCAAATAAAATTTAGAGGGGTTTAGGGAAAAACCCCAGGCCGGACTTGGTCCTGGAGAAAAGGGGGTACAGTCCCCTCACTCTGAAGGAGGGTGTTAATGTTGCAGTTTAAAAACTGTAGTGTAAAGACCTTCTGGCAAACAGTGATGGAGTAAATGATGGGAAAGTTTTTTTTTTCGGAACCCGCCTTGGTGGGAATCGGCCGGTGTGATAATAAATAAAAAAAAATGTTGTTTTCGTCATTTATTTTAAGATTTTTTAATTTGATATTTTTTTACTCATGATAACTTTATGGTATTCTTGTGAGAGTTAAGATTGTTTGAAGGGCACTTTAATATTTTTTTTACCCGGGAAAAATACAGTTGTATGTGTTCATTTTAAAAAAAATACACTCTGTCGCCACTTTGTTGGGAACCTATAAAATTGTTAATGCAATATCTAAACAGCCAATCATGTGTCAGAACCCCAGTGCCAAAAGCATTTTGAAATGGTAAGAGGTTTGTTGGTTTCAGATGAAATCAGAATGGGGGAAGAAAGTGGGAAAGATTTTTGGTGCCAGATGGGGTGGTTTAGTTCTCAGAAACTTTTTCCCCTTGGATTTTTTTGCACAAGTCTCTGTAAAATTTTTCATGAGTGGGAGGTCAGAATGTCTATAACCTTTGGGGTTGGGTGGAAAAGGTGATTTGCATCTGAAAAGTACAATTTCAAACTGCGCAACTTGGGGATGCTTCATATCAAATGAACCAGGATCTCTAGGAATGTTTCCAGCCCTTGTTGATCCATTCCATGAATTTTCGGGGTTTTTTTTGGGGGGCAAAGAGGGGTTGTACCCAGTACGGAAAGGGTGTACCTAATAAAACCCCCCCCAAACAACCCGCACTTTAAAAACAGAACTTACGACCCCCTTTTCGGCCGACTTGGACCTTTGACAAAGTCACATAACAGAGGAGGGCAGGAGGCAAATTATAGGCAGGAAGAGGGGAGGTAGTGTAGGGTAGTAGTAGTGGGGGTAGTGTACAAAAATTGTAAATAATCCCCGACAGGGAAATGAACATTGCACAACACCCGGGCATCCCCCCCGAACGTTTCGCCATCCACCAGCCACGGAGGGGAAAAACGTCCACAACAAAGAACCAGAGCCGCACTGTTTTTAAATTTCATCAGTGAGTGTAAAAGAAGAAAGGAAGTAGTACTGGTAGTGGAGAAGTGGGAAAAAAAGGAAGACGACCCATCAATAAAAGGAGCCTGCAAGAGAGCTAAAAACCCCACAGAGGGAGAGAACGCACGGGTGCGTGAAAGGGGAAGTGGTGAAAAAAAAAAAAGGAAACAGAAACACAGACGGAGGAAAAGAAACCCAAGGGAGAAAAGGGGAGAGGAAAGGGGAAGGGGAAAAAGAAAAAGAAGAAGAAGAAAAAAAAAAATGGGGGGATCGGGTTTAAAAGCACGGGTGTTTGAAGTTTGAGCTTTTAAATTTGTAGGGGGAGAGGAAGGGCTCTACAGAGACGAAGCCAGGGCTAAGGTTCATAAAAGGGAAAAAGTTGTGTATAGAGAGGATTAACCCCAAAGGGACTGTTCGAGTTGGAAGTGGGGGAAGACATTTTGCAGAAGCCCAGTCAATAGGATGGCTATGATCTCTGACTGACAAAAAAAGCATTTTAGTGTCGGAAAGCCTAACATTTTTTTTTGTCCCTAAGTCTGTCAGAAAGAAATCGACCATTTCCCCAAAATTTTTTTTTTTTTTTTTTTTTTTTTTTTTTTTTTTTTTTTTTTTTTTTCACCACTTCCCCTTTCACGCCCTGGGTGCGTTTGCTCCCCTTGGGGTTTCTGCCCTTGCGTGCTCCCTTCCTTTGTTTTGACGGGCTCGTCTTCCTTATTTCCCATTCTCCATACCTACTACTTCCTTTCTTCTTCACTACATTCTGATGAAATTAGACACATGTGCGGCGTCTGGTTTTTTTTGTTTGGGGACGTTTCGCCATCCAGTGGGGGCTGGAGGGCAAAAAGTCTACGGGGGGATCCCCGGGTGTTGTGCATGTGTCATTTCTTTCCTGTGGGTTTTTAAAACAATTCTTGTCTACTACCACCCTATACTCCCCACTACTACTACCCCCACCTCTTCCTCCTATAATAGCCTCTCCCCTCCTCTGTTAGTGGACTTTGTCAATGGTCCAAGTCGGACCAAAACGTGTCGTAAGCTTCTGTTTTTATGGCGGGTTGTTTGTGTATCGTTCCAGTAGGGGTTTTGTGCCTTTTTGTTATTTATTTATGGCCCCCCGCAGTTAACGTCATATTCTCCCCAATTTTTTTAATGTTCTTCCCTTTTTAAACCCCTCTTTCGCTTATGGGGCTGTCTTATTGTCCCCGGCGTGAAAGAATCACTTGCTTCCTACGTGACTGTCTTGCTGAACAATTCTGCCCCCTTCCTTCTCCCATTTCCCTGAAAAACCAACCCATGGGCACCCCCTTTTCCTGATCAGCCCGTCCTATTTCAACAGCTCATTCTTTCTCAAAAACACAGGTTGAAGATCCCTTCTTTACTCTCCGTCAACGCAACGTGCTCTCGGGGGGGGGGGGCTCTACCAAGGTCTCTGTAACCTTCTCTTCCATTGCCTTTGACACTCCCTCGCCTGAATGCCAAATTTCATTCTTCCAAACTACAAAATAAACTTCAACGTTCATCTAAGTACCCTTGGTCTAAATTCCCCTCACTGACGGTGAAACTAATCGTCTTCTGTCTCACTCTCTCAGTATGAGCTTGAACTTCTTGGTTTTGGTTTTTCCCTTTTGCACTTCCCCTACTCCCGCGCTGGTATTTCCCTATTAGCTCGTTTGTTTTCCTTTCGAAAATTCGCTTCCGAATCTTCCTGACTTGTCCCACTTTTTTGGTGCCTCCTTTGCTCTTGTTAGTCTTTTTTCAAAAATCACCACCTTCCCGCCGTTCCCAACTGCCCTTTCTTCTCTTAAATCTAACCAAACATTGTCATACTATTTCTGACAAAGGTAATTCGGTAGTTATCCTTGATCGCGGGTTTACCTCCTAAAGCTGATGTCTTGCTCTCTGACTCACCCCCTACACCCCTCTCTTTTTCCAACCCTCTTGATGCATAAAGAGAATTTTCAACAAAAAACTAAGGACTCTCTCCGCCCCTTGTCCTCCTGATTTGCCCCTTGTTCAACGGTTTCGTTACTGTCCCTCTCTTCCCTATTTCTAGGCCTTCCAAAACTCATAACCTGATATTCCTTTGTCCTATCATACCTCTGGGGGTTCTGTTCTTATTCTCTTGCTTTTGGCTGGCCAAAACCCCTCATCCCTTTCTTGGTACTTTTCTCCTCCCCACCCCCGTCACTTAAAGACTTCATTGAAGGGGTTTCGCTCTCTCCCAACCGTAAGATGTTTAGTTTGACGTTAGTCCCTTTTCACCAATGCCCCTCTTGATGAGTCCTTGTTTTTCCTTAGAGGAAGGCCCCAAAAGGGTTTTTTTTCATCTCCCTACCCCACTGATGTCTTTCTTGATCTGATCCCCCTTTTGTGGGGGACTCTAACCCTTTTCCTTCAAGGGAAATATTATTCCCAAACCCTTCGGTGCGCTATGGGCCCCTCCCCTGTCCTTGCTAACTTTACAGGGAAATATTCGAGACTTTTTTCTTTTCCTCCCCTCGATTGCAACCTTCACTCGGCTCCGCTATGGGGATGAATCTTTGCTTGTGGTATGATCCACCCTTTTCCCAATTTTTCTTGAAGCTTTTTAACAATCTTGCCCCTTCCATTAATTTTTTAAAGCTGAAGGGGGAATCAATTCCTTACTTCCCTTTTCCCTTTGATGTCCATTCCCCCGCCAGATACAGGTTTTTTCCTTTTCCGTTTCCCGAAAAACCATGCACAGTGGCTGTACATTCACTACTTTTCCCTATCATGCCCCCCTGCAAGAAAAGGTTCTTTCTCCCTCTTTCTCCGTGCCCCCCCCGCATCTGTGATCCATTCTTCCGCAGAAAATTCCCCACTTTTTTTAAATTCGTTCCCGTTTTGGGCTCCCCTTTCCCCATTTCATAGACTCTGCCCTCTCCGTGCTAAACCAAATTTTTCTTCTCTCCCAAACTCTCTACTCATGGAACTCTTTATCCTCTGCCTTCCACTTTTCCGGTCTTTCTAATCTCAACAATCTCTCCGCCCCCTTAGACACAGCTTACCTTCGCCAACAACACTTTCGCACAATTGTTATACCTCTCCTCCCTCTACAGATGTTCCTGGTGTCTACTTATTTTTTCCCCTCCTGTTCTTAAATACTTTGGAAAGAAATGGTCGATCTCTTTCTGACAGACTTAGGGACCAAAAAAAAGGGTTTTTGGGGCTTCCCGACACTAACAATGCCTTTTCTGTCCGTCAGAGATATAGCCCCCTTTTGACGGGTCTTCTCAAAACTGTTTCCCTACTTCCAACTCGAACAGTCGCCGTTTATTTAATCCTCTCTAACACAACTTTCCTTGTATGAACCTTAGCCCTGGCTTCGCTCTGTAGATGCCTTCCCCCCCACTACATTGTTAAATGCCCCCCAAATTTCAAAACACCTGATTTAAACCTGAATCCCATTTTTTTTCTTCTTCTTTTTTTTCTTTTTCCCTTTTCCCCTTTTCCTCTCTCCTTTTCCCCTCTGGGTTGTCTTTCTCTCTCCTGTCTCGTGTTTCTGTTCCTTTTATTTTTTTTCACCACTTCCCCTTTTAGCACCTGGGGCGCTTGCTCTCCCTCTGGGTTTCTGCTCTCTTGCAGTGCTCCCCTTCCTTTGATTTGACTGGCTCGTCTTCCTTATTTCCCACTTCTACCACTACCCGTATCTTCCTCTTCTTTTTCTACACATCTACTGATGAATTAGACACATGTGCGGCTTTTTGGTTGTCTTTGTTGTGGAGTTTCGCCATCCGTGGCTGGCTGGAGGCGAAACGCTACGGGGGGAGCCGGGGGTTGTGCATGTGTCTTCTCCTGTCGGGATTTTTTAAAAATTCTTTACTCTACCACCCCACTACTACCACTACTACACCTCCCCCTTTCCTGCCTTAATGCCCTCCCGCTCCTCCTCTGTTAGGTGACTTTGTCAATGGTCCAAATCGGACCCCAAACGTCGTCGTAAGCTTCTTTCTTTTTGTGCGGGTTTTTGTGACGTTCCATTTAGGTATTGGCCCTTTTTTTTATTTATGACCTAATGAAGTGTTCACTAAGTTAAAAAAATTTTACATTAAAAAAAGGACTGGGATTGAAGGGTCAAATTTTAGAATATTTTCTTCACTCACGGATTTTAGGAAAATTTTTTTTTTTTCCCATGTGGCTGTCTCCCCTGAGGTGATGACCCAAAAAGAAAAACCTTTTCCCCCCATCGCCTTTCACCCCCTTCAACACTTTCACTATCTTCTGAAAATCACGTCTTTGCAAGGTGCCGACATGACAGTTCAGATGTCACTCCAAAAAGCAAAATCCCAAAAACCCCCCCTTTTAAAAAACAGGCATTGTACTTTCCCCCTCCAGGGGCTTTAGGCGGTAAAAGGGTTTCCCCGAATCCCTTACCCAAAATTACCCTGCTCACACTCCAAAACCTCGCAATCCCAAAAACTATTCATCTCCATTTTACTCCTGTTAAAACCCACACATGCCTGCTGCAGTCCGCCTTTGACACAAAACCTCTTTTACTCCCTCTCCCCCCTATACTTTTCCCGGTGACTCCTACCCCCTTCCTCACTAAGATTTATTGCCCCCATGTCATTTACTTTTTTCCCTTCTTTTTTAAATCCGCCCCTAGACAACCCCCCTTCAGCCCCCTGAATAATACTTTTAGAACTCCACACCTCCCAATTGCCCCATGTGAATTTTCTGCATAATATTTACTCCACATAGTGCCCCTTTGAAAAACATCTCCACTGCCCCCCCCTCCAAGTTTTTGTGTGCAAGGGGCCCCGGACATTCGCAGGTATTGGAGCAGTTAGATAGGGAGTGAATAGAGAAGAAAGGTTTTTTTGGGCCTGATGAGCTTTGGAGCATGAAAAGGTAATTTTGTGAAGGATTCAGGGGAAAACCCTTTGCCCAAAATTAAAACTTGGAGGTGGGAAGTGCATCCTTTACTTTTAAAAAGGGGGGTTTGGGATAATTGGGGCATTTGGGGTACATCTAAACTGTAACCTGGGCACCTCTGCAAAGACAATGGTTGGTAAAAAGGTTGGGGAAAAATGTTTCTTTTTTTGGGGCACCTGCCTCAGGGGGGGACAGGTGACATGTTTAAAAAAAACACAAACACGCCAATGCATGAGTACACGCAACTGCTACCCAAAAACACACACACACACACACCATGCACACACACACACACACACACACACACACACACACACACACCACACACACACACACACACCACCACAACACACACGGGTCACAACTGGAAGTTGAAGACTCAAAAAAGTCAGTGATGTTAAGGAGTATTCTTCAGCCCTAGAGTTGTTTAGGAAGTGGAACAAACTGGGGAGTGATTTATTGGAGGGAGGACCATAATCTTTAAGAAGAGATTTGATAAAGTCATGGAGAAGGGGAGGAGGGACCAAAGTGACAGTGAAGAAGGGGGGCCAGGAGCGTGACTCTGCTGCTCCCTCTCTCTCCTCTCCTCATCACAACCCCCCACCACACACACACACACACCACACACACACCCACCCCAGGAGCTGAGTCTCGACCCCTGCAACCACAATTGGTGAGTAACACAACACACACACACACATGCGCACATACACACAACACCACACACAAGCGCACATACACACACACAAACACACACACTGTGCAAATACAACACACACAGCACACACCGCACACCACACAGCACACACACACGCACACACACATGCACACCCACAGCACAACACATGCACCACACACGACACACACATGCAACCCCCCACCCACAACATCACACACACAGCACACACACCGACACAACTGCACACACACACGCACACACACGCACACACACCGCACCACACACACGCCCACACACGACACACGCAACACACATACAACACACCCCCACCACAACGCACACACAGCACACACACACCCAAAAACACACGCACACAAACCCACACACACGCACACCACCACACGCACCCCCCCCCCCCCCACACACACACACACACACACACACACACACAAACCACAAACCCACTACACACAAGTGCAACGAACATACCACACACACAATACTCACACATACACACACACACATACAACACATACACATAACACATCGATGAGGATGGGCAGGACTGAAAGAGACCTGGACAGGGTGGACATGTGGGCCATAACTGGCTTCCGAATTTAAACCAGCCCAAAAGCAAATCAGAAGATTGGGGAGGGGCAAAGGACCGCAGATAGGTATAGGCAGGGGACAAAGACTCAGACCTCCTCAGGGGAAAGACCCTTTGGGGGACCATAACACCCCAGACTCACCGGGGGCACACATCAACCAAATAACTGCGCAGATACAGGCGCCTGGCAAACCTGAGAATAGCGTTCCCATACCTTTAAAAAGGGAACGTTTTTAAGACACTGTACATTGTACGTTTTGGGCCCCTACTGGGGTAGCAGCCCAGTCTGGAACCCAACCTGGTCAAGCACGCAAAAAGTTAGAGAAAGTGCAAAGGGGTTTTCAACAGGCATCCCAGAGTCAGGGGGAAAGTTTTTTACGAGGGAAAAGGTTTAGGGAGATCGGGGCTGACACACTGGAGGACAGAAGGTCAGGGAACATGAAAGACAGACAAGATACGCGGGGGAAAAGACAAGGTGGACAAGATAGGATGTTCCCGAGAGGGGACACAGGGACAAGGGTCCAACTGGGAAGCTGAAGACTCAGACGAGTCACAGGGGCGTTAGGGAAATATTTCTTCGTCTGAGTTTTCAGGGGAATAGCCTAGCAAACGAAGTAGTGGAGGGAGGAACCATACTAGTTTTTTGAAGAGGTATGATACACTCGGGGAAACAGAGAGAGAGAGAGGGCCTAGTAGCGATCAGTGAAAAGGGCGGGGCAGGAGCTGAGTCCGACCCCGAAAACCCCAATTAGGTGAGTACACACACACACCACACACACACCAACACACACACACACACACACACAAACCCCAAAACAACATAACAACACATACACACACATAACACAAAAAAAACCCACCAAAAAAAAAAACACATACACACAAAAACCACCAAAGCAAAAACAAAAACACACACACACACACACACACACACACACACAACACACACACACCACATGCAAAAAAAAAAAAAACAAAGCAAGCACAAAACACCCACCCCACACACACACACACCCAAAAACACACACACACACACACACACACCACACACACACACAACACACATACACCCTACACACACTACACACATACCACACACACTCACACACACACTACACACACACTACACACACACACACACACACACACACACACACACACACACACACCACACACACACACACACAACACACACACACAACACACACACCAAATCTGATGAGGGCCAGGCAGGACCAAAGGCCTGGACGACGGACACCTGGTCCGCAAATGGCTTCTCAATTTAATCCTGCCAAAACAAAGTCAGAAGTAGGGGAAAGGGGACAGAAGACCACAGACAGAGTATAGGCTAGGGGGCCCAAAACTGCAAACCCACTCAAGGAGAAGATCTTGGGGTGATATAACACCAGCTGTTTTCCGGGAAACACAATCAATCAGATAACTGCTGAGCTTTTGGGCGCCTGGCAAACCTGAGAACAGATTCCGATACCTTGTAAGGATCATTCAGACACTGTTTCACCGGTATGTCAGGGCCCCTACTGGAGTATGCAGCCCTGTTGGAACCCCCACTTGATAAAACAGTCAAGAAACTAGAAAAGTACAAAGGTTTTTGACAAGGTTTTGTTCCGAGCTAAGGGAATGTCCCATGAAAGAAAATTAAGGGGAAACGGGCCCCACGACATGGGGGACAGGAGGGTCAGGGGAGACATGATAAAGAATATAAAATACTGCGTGGGAAAAGCAAGGTGGACAAAGACAGGATGTTCCAGGGAGGGGACACAGAAAAAAGAGGCCCAATTGGGAAATTGAAGACACAAATGAGTAGAGAGAAGTGGAAGTTTTTTTTCAGTCATAGAGTTTTAAGGCGTGGGAAAAAGCCCAGAAAATGACGTAGTGGAGGCGGGAACCATACACAGTTTTAAAACGAGGGTTTTAAAAGCTCATGGGGGCGGGGAGAAGGGGCCCAGTAGCAACCGGGGAAGAGGCGGGCCAGGAGCTAAGCTCGACCCCTGCAACCACAAATAGGTGGCACACACACACACACAAAACACACACACAAACAAACAAAAAAACAAAAAAAAAAAACACACAAAAACACACACACACAAAACACATGCACAAAAAAAAAAAACACCCCCACAAAAACACACAAAAAACAAAAAAAAAAACACACAAAAACACAAACAATAACACACAAACACACACAACAAACACACACACACAAAACACCACACACACAAACACACACAAAACACACACACACACAACACACACAACACACAAACACACACACACACTTAGCCGGAGCTAAGACTCGACCCCGCAACCACAAATAGG
>NC_069416.1:54752801-54792574 GCF_026875155.1 Cherax quadricarinatus
AAAAGATGTTTTTTTGGTTAAAACGCGATTTTGAGGTTTTTTTTGTATAGTTTTATCGATGAAATTTTGCGTTTCATGGTCTTAGGTGATAAAATGGAAAACATATTTCAGAAATAGAGATGATTTTCATTACTTTGACGATGAAAACGACCTTGAAACTGAGCTCAAAGTAGCGGAAATGTTCGATTTTCCCAAATGTTCAGGAGTAAAACAAATCACACCACACGTCCAAATACACGTCAACTGGGGAGTCTAATATTCTTTCACTAGTGCACTGATATTATTTATCCCATTTTTACAATAATGCGTAGTCTGCATAACGTTAAATTTTTTGCATTTTTTGTATGAATAAAAAATCAAAATGAAAGAAATATATAGAGGGGCCTAGAAAATGTGCTAATGAACAGAGGATATGTTTTTTTTGTGCCAAGAATGTCTACTTGTTTATTTGGACCTTTTTTGAATTGGCATCTTTTTATTTGTGTGAAATTGGCCAAATTGCAATTTCTGACCACAATATTGGGTATCCAAATTTGTAAATGGGCGGTTCTTGTACTCAACTGATAGATAAAATGGAGTTCTTAAAGAAATAGCTATGAGTTTGGTCAACTGGAAAAGGGAATTGGCTGAAAATAGGGCTCAAAGTCGGCGAAATCGCGATATGCATATGTCGCCGGGAGACCGCTAAATTTGCGGGAGTGTAATTTCCATGAGTTTTTGACCAAATTTCGAACTTTGGTGTCATTACCATCGGAAAAGATTCTCTATCATTTCATAAGAAAAAATAATTTTTTTTTTTTCAAAAATTTAGCGACAATGAGTTTCAGAAAGAGGCCTGAAACAGTCAAAGGGTTAAGGGAAACTCTACCAAACATATACTATTAAGAGTATAGGTCAATTTTTTTAAGACCCAAATTTTTAAGCAAAATGTAAGGGGTCAACCTATTTATGAGTAAACATCTGAGAGGTTAAATTTCCCCTTACATATTGAAGGTCTACGGCATACTAGATTCCTTTTTCCCTTTGGTGCATCAAGGGCAAAACCTCTAACCATATTACACCTGAATTTTTTTTTTTTTTTTTTTTTCAAGAAGTCGGCCGTCTCCCACTGAGGCAGGGTGACCCAAAAGAAAATACTACTTTCATCATTCAACACTTTCACCTCACTCATACATAATCACTGTCTTTGCAAAGGCACCCAGATACAACAGTTTAGAAGCATATATAGAAATATTTAACAATATCCCTCAAACTGCCAATACCCAAGGCCCCTCCTTTAAGGTGCAGACTTATACTTCCCTTTTTCCAGTACTCAAGCCCGGCTATATAAAAATCACTGGTTTCCCTGAATCCCTTCACTAAATATTACCCTGCTCACACTCCAACACTCGTCAGGTCCCAAAAACCATTTGTTCCATCACCTCCTTTCTAACACACACGCTTGCTGGAATCCAAGCCCCTCGCGCACAATACCTCCTTTACCCCATCCCTCCAACCTTTTCGAGGACGACCCCCACCCAGCCTTCCTTCCCCTACAGATTTAAAACGCTCTCCAAGTCATTCTACTTTGATCCATTCTCTCTAAATGACCAAACCACCCCAACAACCCCTTTTTCAGCCCTCTGACTAATACTTTTATTAACTCCACACCTTCTCCTAATTTCCAAAATTCCAAATTCTCTGCATAATATTACACCACACATTTCCCTTAGACAGGGCATCTCCACTGCCCTTTACCGCCTCCCTCGCTGCAGCATTTAAAACCCAAGCTTCACACCCCTATAAGAGTGTTGGTACCTATACTTTCATACACCCCTTGTCTCCATGGATAATATTTTTTGCCTCCACAAATACCTCAATGCACCACTCAAACCTTTTTTCCTTCTTTAATTTTATGATTAACTTTATCCCTTTAAAACCCATCCACTGACAGTCAACCCCAAAAAAAAATCTGAAATATTAAACTCTTCCATTAATCTTAAAATTTGGGTTTAATTTTTTTTAATTTGGGTTTGATACCCTAATCACCTTACCTTTACAAATTGCACTTTCATTTTCTCCCTTTTAACAAAACCCCCCCCCAAAACTCTTCCCCAAATTTTTGGCAAATTTTTTTTTGAACCCCCCCAATTGGGGCACGAAATCATAAAAAAGGGGGGGGAATGAAATTTTTTGAAAATTTTGTTAAAAAAAAAATTTAAAAATATTAAATGATTTAAAATTTTTTTTAAAATTTTTTAAAAATTTAAAATTTTTTTTTTTTTTTAAAAAAAGGGGGGGGGGGGAATTGTGGGGAGGGGGGGGGTTAATTGGGGTGGGGGGTTTTTGGGTTTTGGGGGTTATTTTTTGGGAAAGGAAGGGGGGGGGTTTTTTTGTTTGGAGGGGGATTTTTAAGGGGTGGGAAATTTGGGGTTGTTTGGGGGGGGGGGGGTTATTTTTTAAGTGGTTTAATTGGTAAATTTTAAAAGGTTGGTTGGGAAAAATTTTTAAAAAAAATTTTTTTAAAATTGTTTTTTTTTTTAAAAAATTTTAATTAAAAAATTTGTTTTTAATGAAAATTGGGGGTAGGATCACAAGTTAATTTTTTATAAATTTTTTTTTTTTTAAAAGAAAAATTTTTTTTGAAAAAAAGGTTTTTTAAATAATTGTTTGAAAAAAAATTTTTTTGGTTATTTTTTTGGTTGTGTCCTGGCAAGGAATTCGGTGTTATGGGTTCTTTTTTGGCTTTTTTCCAAAAAAAATGCTCCCCAAAAACAAACACTTTTGGGGAAAAAACCCACTCAGCCTCAACAGTCACTAAACTCAATGACCTTTTTCTTGAAAATCTTTGCCAGAACAAAGCACCTCCTCATCCTCACTACACAATTTTAAGGGGGCCACTTCTCTTAAATTTTAAACCCCCCAAAGACGGGGTTTTTTGGAATTTTTCCAATTGGGGTATCGGGCACTATTTAAAGGGCTTTTTTTAAGGATGGGGTTGCAGACATTTTGTTTTTTCCCATTTGGTTTGGTTGAGTCCCCAAGCAAATATAAACCTACCGAGCGATTTTTTTTTAACTGAACAAACCCCGTTGGGATTTGGGGCTGTTTTTTTTCCCAAGGTCTGCGGTACAGAAATGGGTTTAAATTTTTAAAACTTTTTTTGGAGCCCCTAAGAAGGCGGGTTTTCTTTTCCGTATGGTACCCTTTGCCCAATTGGGGGGTTTTACCAAAAGAAAAGGTATCTTATGCCTAATTGGGGTTGGTTGGTGGGAAGAGATGAAAGGGGTTTTCGTCTCTGAAGGCAGATTTGGGGTAACACCCTTTTATGTCAAACTTCTTTTCAGAAAACCGGTTTTACCCCTTTCCCCAAAAAAAAAAATTTAGGTATTGGAAAACCCAATACCAATACCAAAATAATTGATTACATTCCTATAGAAAACGGGGGAAACGGGGCAAAAAAAAAAGGGAAAGAAATTTTTTAAATTGAAAGGTAAGTCAGGGAAAGGGCAGTCACAATTTGAGGGTGCTTTTTTTAAATTAGCAGATAAACTACTTTAAAGCAATATTTCGCTCAGTACTTGTAGCAGCATTGAAAGCAGTGTTGGTTTTTAGCTCTCTCAAAAGGCAAAGCACTGAACATGTAAAAGTCCCCGGGAATTTTATTTTTTATGGAACATCAGTTTGGCAACTTTGGGTAGGGAAATTTTTCTGTCTTCAGGTAGGGGGGGATCTATGTTTTCGACTCAGGAAGTGGAGGTTCCAAAAATTTTAATTTCATAAAGGGACAAAACAGCTGCAAATCTTGGTGGGGAACCATGTGAAGGGATAGCCCAAAAGTTTCTTGGCCCTGAAAAAAAGGGGGAGTGTGGGGGAAAATTAAATTTTTCAGCTTGGCCGGGATAGTTTTTTTTGACGGATGATCAATTTTGGGAAAGGGTTGAAAAAAGGGGGGGGAAATTTGGGTTACATAGGTTTAAGAATTCTTATACTACATGCAACAGGATTTCCTTGTAGCACTAAAAAAAAAATTTTGTCCATTGGGCACTGGAAAGTTTTCCCAGGGGAGAGGGTTTTTTAATTTTTTTTTAAGTGCCCAAAACCCAAGGGGTTTTGTACAAAAACAATACCACTTCCAGGGAAACAAATTGCTGCTTTTGGTTGCAGAAACTGTGAAAAACCCCAAGGGAGCCAGTTTCCCTACAAAGGTCATGTTGAGGGCAGATACCAGAGCATAGTAAACACCCTTTCCCCGGTTTTTGGGGAGCAAGAAAATTGGGCCCCAAAAGAGATTTTCTGGTTTTAAAAAGGGAAGGGAAGGGGGGTGGGGGAAAGGGGGTCCCTTGGGGTTCCCCCGTTCCTTTTTCTTTCCCCTTTTTTTCAGAAAATTTTTTTGGGGACAACATTTTGTACCCCTTCCCAAATCCCCAAAAATTAAAACAGCTTGATTACTAAAATTTTTTGGTGAAGGAAAATTATAGGGGGGAAGGGGAAAATTGGGGTTAGGAGAAATCCAAATTCGATTAAGAGGGAAACTCCAATTATTTACCCCTGTGTCCATGTTTGTTTGTAAGGCTTGATAAAGCTTTTCCTGGAGAGTGAAACGTTGGGCCCCAATTAAATGGGAACATTATTGCAATTTGTTCTTTTTATTTAAATATTTTGGGTAATTTTTTAAAAATTTTTTTTAAAAAATCCAAAATTTCTTTAATCAGGAAATTCTTCCAAACATCAAAGCACCTTTTTTAAACCAAACATTATTTAAATGGGGCCCAAAATTTTTTCCCCCCCCTAGCCTAACTGGAAAGCTAGCTAATCCCATTAAAATTTTTTTTTGATTTTTTTTTTAATTTATTTTATTTTCCCCAAAATTTTTAGAAGTTTTTTTAAAATTTGTTTTGGGGAAAAAAATGGGTTTTTAAGGTTTAAAAATTTTAAAAAAAATTTTTTTTTGGGGAAATTTTTAAATATTTTTTTTTAAAAAAACCACCATTTTTTTTTTTTTTAAAATTTTTTTTTAACAAACCAAAAATTAAAAAATTTTTTTTTTTATTTATTAAAATTTGGGAGGGAAAAAAAAAGTTTTTTTTGTAAAAGAAAAAAAATTGGAATTTTTTAAAATTTTATAATAATTATTACATTTTTAAAAAGGTTTCCCCAAGATTTTTTGGTAAAAAATTTTTTTTAAATTTTTTAGGGGTAAATTTAAATTATTTTTTAATTAATGGTTTTTTGCCAAAGGCAAAAGGGGAAAAAAAAAAAAGCTCCCCCTCCCGGGAGCTTTACTACTTTGTCCTTTCTTTAATTTTTTGTCTTGGTTTTCCCACCCATCAAAAGGGAAATAGGGGAAACTTAAGTTAACAAAAGTAAAAATTAAATTTCCTCTCCACTTAGAATAATGTATTTAAACATAAAACAATAATTATGGGGAAAAGCCCAAATTCCCCTTTATAAAAAATTTAGCCTTAAGCACAGACCAGATAATATTTTTAGTAAAGTACCCATTTCAATTATCAACAAAGGTCACTGGGAAATTTTTGGGAAACAGATAAAAGTTCCTTTCCCACTGTTTTGGGTTTTACCATTTTTTTTTAAATGGCAAGAAAATAAGTTAAATTTGGGAAAATATTAAATTTTAACATAAAGAAGAACAAAACCCCAAGGGGGTACAAATTTAAATTTTAAAAAAAACAACCCCAAATAATGGAAAAATTTTTATTGTTCATGCAAACTAAAATCAGCCCAAACACGTCTTCATTTTAAAAATTTTTTGGGGGGGACCATAAAACTCACTTAGGCTTTAAAAATTTTTAATTATACTAAAATTTTTTTAAAGCCTTTAAGTCCCCAAAGCAATACAGTGATACCTTGGGATAAAAACACCCCAACTCGAACAATTAAGCGGGTGTATTTTTGCGAGTGGTTTTGCAAGTGTATTTTTGTGGATCTGAAACAGATTAATCTAATTTACATTATTCCTTATGGGAACAAATTCGTTTGGTATCGGGACTCGAACAGCCTTCTGGAATGAATTAAGTTCATATCTCAAGGTACCACTGTATATGTAATTTTGGTTTAAATATTTTACACCAACGTAAAAAAGATATTGACATGGTACTTATTAATTCTTGATTTTTTTTTTTTTCAACAAGTCGGTCGTCTCCCACCGAGGCAGGGTGACCCAAAAAAAAAAAAAGAAAATTCCCCAAAAAGAAAATACTTTCATCATCATTCAACACTTTCACCACACTCACACATTATCACTGCTTTTGCAGAGGTGCTCAGAATATAACAGTTTAGAAGCGTATACGTATAAGATACACAACATACCCTTCCAAACTGCCAATATCCCAAACCCCTCCTTTAAAAGTGCAGGCATTGTATTTCCCCATTCCAGGACTCAAGTCCGACTATATAAAATAACCGGTTTCCCTGAATCCTTCATAAATATTACCCTGCTCACACTCCAACAGATCGTCAGGTCCCAAGTATCATTCGTCTCCATTCACTTCCTATCTAACACGCTCTTTGCAACGCTTGCTGAAGTCCAAGCCCTCACCCACAAACACTCCTTACCCCCTTTCCAACCCATTTTTTCGAGACCAGCACTACCTCATACACATTCCCCATAGAATTATCATGATTTCATGTCAATGTACTTTGATCCTATCATCTCTAAATGACAAACCACCTCAACAAATCCTTTGTTCGGCCTGCCCTCTGAACTAATGCTTTTATTAACTCCACAATTTTCTTAATTTTCCACACTCAGAATTTTCTGCATAATATTTAAACCACACATTGCCCTTAAAACATGGTGCCTCTGGATTATTCTTAGAAAAAATTATTTATATTTCTTTACAGGTTTGGCTAAGAGAAAATCATGGCTCTTCAATTCTGAGGTGTTCAGTACAAGTTACAAAATTTTTGGCTCAAGTAGATATGGGTTAATGTGATTCTACTGTACTGTATATCACTCAGCTTGCTTATATTTAACGTCTTCAGTCTGTTAGGCTTTCATTAACCTGGGGTGCAACATTTAATCATTTTAGTGTATAAAAAAAAAAAAAATACCATGCAAATTTTACTGTATTATCAATCCTATCATTTTTTTTTTTTTTAATTCAGAAGTATTTACTTTTTTCTTTTCAGCCAACTAAAGATAGTGGCAGAACCCTTCATTAGCCAGTGCTGAGTTGCAGGTAATCAAAAGGTCCTGCCATAAAAATGGCCACAAGCTTCCTGCATGTCCACCAATCTCCAAGAGAACACGAGACCTGTGCTTAGGCCTCAAAGGGGGCACCAGACTCCAGACTCGTTTCCACTACGGATGGGAGATGGGGGAAAGGGAAAACTGGTAATCTCCAGCACCTAAAGGGCATATACAAAAGTGGCTTAGATAAAAAACTCAGATTATTATTACATTCACAGAGTACCTGAAGTTTACCAAGAAATGGTTTTGGAGGTCAATGCCCCATGGCCCAGTCCCAGACCAGGTCTCCTGGTAGGCTGTCTGATCACTCAGGCTGTTGCTGGTACACACAGTTCAACACATGCAATACAGCCCAACTGATCAGGAACTAACACAATTTCAGTTCCCTCTTGAAGACAACTAGGTGTCTGCTGGTAATTTTCCTTATGAATGAAGGGTGCTGAAGTCTTGGTCCCTTCATGCTTACTGAGTTCTCTTAGTGTGCATCCCTGTTTTCACTGGGGGTATTATGCACCATCCCCAAGCCTCTTGCTATTGTAGGGAGTGATTTCTGTATGCAGATCTGGGACAAATTTCTCTAATTTTCCAGGTGTAAATTAGTGCCAAGCCCATAAGGGTCATACAGTTCTTGGAGGAATGGAAGGTAATCAAGTCTAATTCAAGAAGGGGTTGTCAGGTTTAATTCTTTTAATCTAGTTCCATCAATGAACCTCCCTTAAGGGGTAGAACTCTCAGCCTCTAAGGGGGGGGGGGGGATGTAAAGGCCACAATTTCACTTTGGCATACAGAACTAGGCAGACAGGGCACCCCTAGCTGGCCATCTCCCAAGGTGTACAAGGAAACATCTAGGTTTTCACCACCTTATTAGACATTTTAAGGAAGATACTGCTTTGCAAATGAAGTATCAAGTAAAAGAGAAACAGATGTCTTACACTGGAAGCCTGAGAACAGAATATTTATCACATATTCTCACCACACAGATCAAGTATGGAAATTCCACAGCATAGACTTCACCATATTTATGAACAATGATAAGGTAATTGCCTAGTCAGTTGCTTATATGGATATCAGCATGTGAAATTGCTTACCCAACTGTATACCTCATTACACTGCATGTGAATGCTATTTTATGGAAAACAGAACCTGAACACAAGAGCATGTTTTTCTTCCAATAAGCAATCAATAGAACTTAGCAGATGTAATGAAGTTTGCCAAACTGAAGTAGTGGGGGAAGGAAGGAGGGGAATGGGAGAGGGGGAAAGAGTTGGAGACTGGACTTTCCTGCCAAGTTTGGAGCGATAGCCAAGTTGACAAATGATAAAACTCATCATGGTAATCCTTTATCAGACTTTCACCAAGCTCATTTTACTACTGTCAAAAGCTAGCTTTATTGCACGTTTTACCCAGGTATCATGAAACTGTTAGTCAATTTTATTTAGAGGAAAGAAAATTCAAGTATTGGGATAAAACAACCACCTGAATTATTTCTCTTTTAATAGTTATTATATCATTACATTCATGAGGGAAGCGCTAAACCCATAAGGGTCATACAGCGCCTGGGCATATTCTATTCACATATGGATAATACATGCCAGGAAATGACTACTTTCATAACCTTTCATATATGTACCTACATGGTACGTTACAGATCATAGTAGTTGGTTCAGGTGACTAGTTTAAATTCCAAAGGTCAGGTATCATTTGGTATCAAGGAATCGTATCTACACATTCTTTTGTAGACATGCATACTTAACAATTTTACCCCATCCTAGTCTCTCGGTCCTTTTACAGCATTCAGGAAATTTAAATATTGACAAAAACACTATGAAAACTTGCAAACAAATTTCACAGCAATGAAGAGGACAACTTAGATAACCTACTCTAGTTAAACTTTTTAGCCTTGTTAAACTAAAAAGAGTATTGGTAGATTTAAATAATGCCTTTCACAGAGTTCTAGTTGAGCATATGTATACATACGTAAATGTTTTCAGATATATCACACATGGTTCCAATGTCTGCTCAATCAACCAAAGAATGGAACCTTGAAAATTATACATTTCAAAATTCCATCTTTAGTGAAATATTACTAGTTTTGCCCTGGTCTACTGTAGACTTCAATGCTAGTGGTACTGCATTACAATTTTGGCATGCATGCAACAAAGTTAGTTCCCAGTGCTTAAAAAAAAAAAAAAATGCATATTCTTCTGCAAATATAGGAACAAGTTATGTTCTCAATTTCTTACACCATGAGTTTTATATGGAAACTTGTACAACCAAACTCAGCCATCACAAAAGGGAACTTAATAAAATTAATAATAATGAAAAATATAAATATATATATATATATATATATATATAATATATATATATATATATATATATATATAAATAATATATATATATATATATATAATATATATATATATATATATATATATATATATATATATATATATATATATATATATATATATATATATAATATATATATATATATATATAATATATATATATATATATATATATATATATATATATATATATATATATATTATATTTTTTTTTTCAACAAGTCGGCCGCCTCACACCGAGGTGTGTATACATGTATATGTATATATATATATGTATGTGTGTGTAATATATATATATATATATATATATATACACATGTATATATACACACACACACACATACATTATATATAATATATACATATATACACACCTCGGTGTGAGACGGCAGACTTGTTATAAAAAAAAAAATATATGAATATATATATATATATATAAAATGAACATAGTCCCTTTCAAAAAATAACACCTTGTTAGACAAGAAGCATGCAAAAAATGTATTAGCATAAGCATAGTGATCAGCTGTAATACAGAGTTACATCCCCTAGTTAAATTATGAAGCCTATTACTGTGCAAGAATTCTCCACAACCAAGTATGTACAGTATATCCATACATATATACGCATGTACATTTATGCAACTTTCTGTAAACTTTAAAATCTCTGGACTGGCACTTAACAGCAGTGGTTTTCATTTATTTAAGTTCCATAAAAAAAAAATCTTATGCATGGAGGTTATAAAAAAAAAAGTCCATCTCAATAGCTAAATTGTTAGTTAGCATATACTACCCACATACAGGACTACAGTATATACAATAACTGCATTAACAATTTCATGTGTAGATGCATAGCTTTGAAGCATTGTACTGCCAATATTTTCTTTGCCGTTAGGAACCCAAACTAGCATAAGAACACATTTTTCCCCAAATAACCCAAACAAATTACTTTACGTACAAAACCCGCATGGTATTTGTAAAGCCAGCTCCCTTCTGCCATCCAGTCACCACCACCACAGGCTCGCCAGATTTGATGAAACCAAGTTCTTTGCCATAATTGACAGCATAATCGACACGAGCATTAACATCGTCCATCCAGTCTTCTACACGCTCAGCTGAAATTGAAAAATATTCAAATTAATTTGATTTGCAATGCCACTAAAAAATTTAACATTGCTACATTTCACTAAATTTTCTACAAAGCTTCCACTATTGACATTCATGGAACAGCACCTTTGGATGTAATATATAATTTTTAAAGCAGGATGGAGGTGGATTAGTAAGCAAGAGAAGGCCTGTCAAATGACTAAGTGCCAGAGAGAATGTCGTGTAACAGATCCACTCCAGAAGAAATTTTCCCCTTTCCTCCGATTAACAAATACCCCCCATCCCCTCCGGCCTAGGAATAAAGATTTCATAATGTTGACAACACTTTGAAAAACCACCATAATTTTTTTTAACACATCGGCCATTTCCCACCAAGGCAGGGTGGCCTGAAAAAGAAAAATTTTCATCATTCACTCCATCACTGTCTTGCCATAGGCATGCTTACACTCCAGTTGTAAAACTGCAACATTAACACCCCTCGTTCCGAGTGACGGTACTGTACTTCCCATCTCCAGGAATCAAGTCCGGCCTGCCGGTTTCCCTGAATCCCTTCATAAATGTTACCTTGCTTACACTCTAACAACACATCAAGTCCTAAAAACCATTTATCTCCATTCGCTCCTATCTAACATGCTCACGCACACTTGCTGGAAGTCCAAACCCTTCGCACACAAAACCTCTTTTACCCCCTTCCTCCAACCTTTACTAGGCCAACCCCTACCACCATTTTTATAGCAGTTATATTTAATATCTGATCCTCAACAATCCTGCAAGAAAAACAACTGTAGGTAAATCATACAAGGCACTCTGAAGCTTTGTAACCATTTCACTGTAGACCCCCTCTTCCTCTAAAAAAAATTCTTCTCTTTTTCCGAGAGTAATGGTACCTAAAGTGAAAAATTGGATGGAAAACTAAGAAACTATGCAGGTGCAAAGTTAGCGTTCTTGGTGTAACTATCATCTTAAAATGCCAACTTTCTTTACTATAAACCAGGAATTAATAGTAAATTAAGATTTGTAACATCCTGAATTTGAAACCCTTTAAAATTGGCTTTTGTGGAAAAAATTATTGAAGATCACTTTGTTAGCTCATTCATTACTGTTGCCAATAAAAAATAGAACAAATCAAAATTGCCTTAAAATTATTAGCATGATAAAAACATACACCACAAATATTAACATATCAAATTACCAGTAAGATACTACAATCATTACGAATTCCAATGATTTGCCAATATCTAAATACTCCGAGATTATGAGGTCTACAGGCACCCCCATTAATTACAATAATACAATGAAAGCAAAATGGCTAACTGTATATTACTAGCCATAAACATGTCCCAAGTAATAACAAAAAGCATATGATAGGGTGAATAGGGGAGCATTGTGGCAGATGTTGCAAATGTATAGAACAGGTAGTAAGCTATGAGGATAAGCAAGCCTCAGGTTAGGGCATGTAGGAGGCAGGGAGATTACTTTCCAGTAACAGTAAGCCTTAGACAGGGATGTAAAAGAAGGAAATGCTAGGGTGTTGGGGAGGAATGGGATTCAATTATGGGGAATCAAATACAAAATGGGAGTTGACAGTTACTTTTTGCTGATGATACTGTGTTTTTGGGAGATTCTAAAGAAGTTGCAAAGGTTAGTGAATGAGTTTGGGAGGGCATGTAAAGGAAAAGAGTTGAAAGTGAATATAGATAAGAGTAAGGTGATGAGGGTATCAAACAAGTTAGGTAAAGAGAAACTGAATATCTCATTGGAGGGAGTATGGAAGAAGTGAATGTGTTCAGATATTTGAGAGTAGACTTGTCAGCAGATGGGTTTATGAAGGACGAGGTAAACCATAGAATTGATGAAGAAAAAGAGATGGGTGGTGCGTTGAGGTAACTGTGGAGACAAAGAATGTTATCCATGGAGGCAAAAAAGGGAATGCATGACAGTATAGTGGTATGAATACACATATGGGTGTGAAGCATGGGTTGTAAATGCTGCAGCAAAGAGACTAGAGGCAGTAAAGATGTCATGTCTAGGGGTAATGTGTGGTGTGAATATGATGCAGAAATTTGTTGTGTGGAAACTAGGAGGGTGTGGAGTTACTAAAAGTATTAGAGGCCTGAGGAACTGTGGTGGTATGGTCATTTAGAGAGGCTGGAGCAAAATAGGATGACTTGTAGGGTGTATAATTCTATAGTGGAGGGGAGGAGAGGTAGGAGTCATCCTAGGAAAGGATGGAGGGTGGGAGATGAAAGTTCTTGTGTGCAATGGGCTTGGACACATGTATGAGCATGTTAGGAGTGAATGAAGATGAATGGTTTTTGGGACTTAAGCTGCTGGTGTGTGAGCAGGGTAATATTTTGTAAAGGGATTCAGGAAAATCAACTAGCTGGACTAGTCATGGAGGTGGGAAGTACAATGCCTGCCCTTTAAAGGAAGGTTTGGGATATTTGCTGTTTTGAGTGACATTGCACTGTCATATCTGGACACCTCTGCAAAGAGTGATTTTGTGTAAATGATGGCGAGTGTTTATTTTTTTGGGCCACCCAGATGGCCGACATGTTTAACCTGTTAACTGTCCAAACGTAGATCTACGTTTATACGAGTAGTGCTCAAACCTTTCTCCATTTGAAAGAATGTAAAAAAAAAAAAAAAAAAAAAAAGTATATCTACATTCTAGATCTTAAGAAAAAGTATTCATTGCTAGGTTTAAGGGCTGCCACAGTCCTAAGTGGCTCCAATTACATCTCTCTGCTGTGAGACTGACTACCAAATGCTTTTGTAAATACAGTCTAAACAATAATTCTACTTCAATTTTAACCCTTTCAGGGTCTGTGCCGTAGATCTACGGCTTTACGTTGAGGGTCCAAACCGTAGATCTACACCATGAGCTCAGGTCACTCTTATAAGCTGTGAGTAGTAAATTTGGGCCTAGATATGAGAGAATACATCTATTTATTTATTTATGTCCTTGCAAATAGTACACTGAGATTATGTATTTACAATAATGGGTTGCAATGCAAAGAGCCTCTATTATGCCTAGGCTTACTGACTACTTAACACTAAAGAATTATATCATAGTTGTACAGTAGATCTATTAATTATAAGCGAATAATTTATACGAAACAAAAGATATATTCATATATTCAAAAATACTTTTTGTGAAACAACGATTCAATTATATTCCTGTCGACAATGGGTAATAGGTTCAAAGGTAATTATCGAAATTATGACATGGGAATACGTATTGAGTATGGGAATACTGAGCATTAAACATTTCGTCTAGGGTGATTAAGTGACTTTTGAGAAGAGACTTAAATTGATTTTCAGACCGGGTTACTTTAGTATCTTCTGGTAATGAATTCCATATTTTGGGGCTCTATGTGCATAGAGATTTTACAGTGTGATATGGACACGGGGTACATCAAAAAGAGATGTGTCTTGTGTTATGGTCATGTGTCCTGTTAAGGTTGGCGAGGAGAAGCTTGAGTGGAGGGTTTATATTTGCATGTAATGTTCGGTGCATGTAGTAGGCACATGAATAAGTATGAATGTTCTTAATGGTGAGCAGATTTAGACTAAAAAAATTAGTGGAGTATGCTGTTGGGAGTGGGAATTTGTTATTCTGACTGCTGCCTTTTGCTGGGTTATTAGAGGTCTTGGGTGATTTAATGTTGATAATCCCCATGCACAAATTCCATACGTGAGGTAAGGGTATACGAGTGAATGATATAGTGCCAGGAGAGCTGATTGTGGAACGTAGTACTGTATCTTTGATAGTATGCCTACAGTCTAAGAGATTTTCTTGGTGATTTGTGTGTGTCTGGAACTTAAGGCTACTGTCAAGGTGAATACCTACGAATTTTCCCTTTGCAAGTCTTGTGACTGGTGATCTGTTTAGTGTTGTGTTAAGTGGAACATTTGCAACTTTGTTTCCAAACTGAATGAAATAGGTTTTATCAGTATTCAGGGTAAATTTTATTAGTCATCATCCAGGCAGATATTTTCTGTAATTCGGCATTGACAGTGTTGGCGAGTATGACTGGGTTTGGGTGGGAGAAGACGTATGTAGTGTCATCTGCAAATAATATGGGTTTGAGTAGCTGTGATACATTCGGTAGATCATTGATGTAGATGAGAAAGGAGTGGTCCAAGGACACTCCCCTGTGGGACTCCTCCTATGATCGGTTGGGTGGAAGAGTTTGCACCATTTTTGTACACATATTGACTTCTGCTACTAAGGTAGTTGAGGGAGTGGCCTCTGATACTATAGTGTGTTAATTTAGAGTACAGCAGTTCATGGTCGACTATCAAAAGCTTTACGTAAATCAATGAAAATTCCCAGCGGGACTTTTCTTTTTGAGTGCAGTATATATTAGTTCTAGCATGTACATGTATGATAGCATCATTTGTGCTTTTATTATGTGGTATGTGTGTACCACATAAAACAAATCCTGCAGCACACAGTGCATAATGAGAAAAAACCGAGACCGTAATTTTCTATTAAAACAGCAACTTTGCAGTGTTTTTTTTTTTGTATGATTTTTATAGTTGTATTTGCGATTTCTTGGTCTCATTTGATAGAATGGAAGGTATATTACAGAGAGATATGATTTTGATTGGTTTTAGTATTGAAAATGGCTTGAAACTGAGCTCAAAGTAACGGAAATGTTAAATTTTTGCCGATGTTCAAGAGTAAACAAATGACCTCACTTCTAACACACACCAGCTGGTGGGTCTAATATACATTCACAAATGTGCTGATATTATTTATACACTTATTACAATATTGCATGACATTAAATCTTTATTTTTTGGTTTGAATAAAAATTCATTATGTGAATTAAAAATCAAAATGTAATTCATTTGTAAAGCCTGAAAACATAACTAACGAACAGAGGAAATGTTAGTTTAGTGCCAGGAATGCCTGCATTGTTCATTCTGGACCCTATTTTGAAATTGGAATATTTTGAACTTTGCACAGAATTGGCCAAATTACCAATTTCCAATCACTATATTGTAGTTGAAACAGCAGAGCTGGCAATTTCTCGTTCTCAATCGATAGAATAAAAGTAATACTAATGAAATACGCTAAGAATTTGATCAACTGGAATAAGATAATTGCCCTAAAATGGGAGTCAAATTCGGCAAAATCGCCGATGCGTATTATTATTATTATAATCAAAAAGAAGCGCTAAGCCACAAGGGCTATACAGCGCTGCAGGGTAGGGAAGGAAGCAAGGGAATTGGATGGCAGGAGGGAGGGGGGATGATCAGCAGGTTACAGAAAACAGCGGGGCAGGGGATAGTACGGGGGTAGAGGGTAGCAAGAGATACAAGTAGAAAGGGCTGAAAGTATCAGAATTTGTGAAGTAAGTCAGTCGTTGTCAAAAAGTCAATAAGAGAGTCCGGATGAAAGGTGGGTCCATCAGCGAGAAGGGAAGGTAAAGAGAGAGCAGCGGGGCGAAGACGACGACAGAGGTAAATTCTGCGTGCTCGTTGATAAAGTGGGCAGTCCAACAGAATGTGGCTGACTGATAATGGAGCTTGGCAATTCTCACAGAGAGGAGCAAGACGCCTCTCCATGAGATATCCATGAGTAAGACGAGTATGGCCAATGCGAAGAGACGGGAGAGAGTAGTCTCCCAACCTCGACACTGGTGATAAGAAGACGGCCAGTAACCTATACTCGGTTTAATAGACTGAAGTTTGTTGCCGAGCATAGTAGACCAACGTTGTTGCCAACGGGTGTGAAGGTGGGAAGATATTACAGCAAAATAGTCCGTACATGGAATACCTCTGTAAGAAACTGGTAGGTCATGTACTGCTGACCGCGCAGCAGTGTCTGCCTGTTCATTGCCCTGTACGTCAACATGACCAGGGACCCACAAAAAACAATATCTTTATGCTTAGTAAGATGCGGCGTAGCCAAAGTTGGATACGGAGGACTAAGGGGTGAGGTGTATCAAATTTTTGTATAGCCTGTAAAGCACTAAGGGAGTCTGAGACAACCACAAATGATGACACAGGCATAGATGCAATACGGATAAGTGCTGTAAGGATGGCATATAATTCAGCAGTAAAAATACTAGCTGAAGATAGTAAATGCCCTTGTACGACGCTGTCCGGAAACACTGCTGCGAATCCTACGCCGTCAGAAGACTTAGAGCCATCTGTGTACACAGCAATGGCATGAGAATGAGAGTGAAAGTGGTCAAGAAAAAGAGAGCGGGAAGCGACCGTAGACAGTTGGGCTTTCGAGCAAGGGAGGGAGAAAGAACAGACTCGAACAGCTGGGACCTCCCAGGGGGGTAGGGAAAAGTGAGATGCTACATGTACATAGAAAGGTGGTAGTTGAAGAGAAGACAAGAGCGAATGAAGGCGAAGAGAGAAGGGACGGAGTAAGCAGGGGCGGCGAACAAATAAAGAATGTCTACTAATATCAGTGACCATTCTATAAATGGAAGGATTGCGGAGATCATGAGAGCGTACATAGTAGCGCAGGCAATGGGCATCACGGCGATCGGATAAGGATGGAACGTTCGCTTCTGCATAGAGGCTTTCGACAGGGGGAAGAGCGAAAAGCACCAAGGCATAAACGTAATCCTTGGTGATGAATGGGGTTAAGGCTAGAGAGAGTAGCAGGAGATGCCGCTGAATAGATCTGGTACCATAATCAAGTTTCGATAAAATAAGGGTGGAATGTAGGTGAAGGAGGGTTCGACGATCAGCTCCCCACGAAAGATGAGCAAGGGTTTTAAGAAGGTTCAGCCGGCTGTGACAAGTTGCCTTCAGAGAGGTAATGTGAGGTTTCCAGGATAACCTACGATCAAAGAGGAGGCCCAGAAACTTGACTGTATCACGTTCAGGGATACGTGAGCCATAGAGGTACAAAGGATGATCAGAGATGACAGAGCGTCTAGTGAAAGTGATTTGGTGGGTTTTAGTGCTGGAAAATTTAAACCCATGTGTGGTGGCCCAATTGGAAACACGGTCGACTGCATGCTGGAGAGAAACTGTAAGGAGGTGACAGTCAGCGCCTGCACAGGCAATAGCGAAGTCATCAACATAGAGTGATGACCAAATATTTGATGGAAGACTAGAGGCCAATCATTAATAGCAAGGAGAAAAAGTGTTGTGCTCAGAACACATCCCTGGGGGACACCTTCAGCTTGGACAAAGTCCGGGGAGAGCACATTATTAACCCGAACACGGAAATGCCTGTCAGTTAAAAGTTCTTAAGGAAGGATGGTAGATTGCCTCGAAGGCTAAGGAGTGGGCTTGGGCTAAAATATTATACCTCCAAGTTGTGTCATATGCCTTCTCAAGGTCAAAAAATATGGCAATAACTGAGTGGTTATTCGCAAAGGCATTACGAACATACGTATCCAAGCGCAGTAAGGGGTTCTATGGTAGAACGTCCCTTACGAAAGCCATATTGACGAGTGGAGAGACTGTTGTGTGTCTCTAAATACCACACTAAACGTCTATTTACTAGACGTTCCATTACTTTGCAAACTGCACTGGTAAGAGCAATGGGACGATAGTGGGAGGTTTCATGTCCCGTAGTGCCTGGTTTGCGGAAAGGGAGAACAATGGCGGATTTCCACAGCTGTGGAAGAACTCCTTGTGACCAAATAAGATTGTAAAGGTGTAATAGGACTGCAAGGGCTGACTGATGTAAATGTTGTAGCATACGAATATGAATGTCGTCGGGCCCAGCTCCCGATGATCGACAAGCTGAGAGTGTTGCCTCCAGTTCTTGAAGTGTAAAAGGCACATTATACTGTTCTTCTCTGAGAGAAGAAAAGTCCAAGGGTGCTAACTCTCTGGCAGACTTTGAGGAAAGAAATGAGGGGCATAGATGGAGTCCCTGAGAAATACGGACCAGATGATTGCCAATTTCATTGGCAACATCTAGTGGGTTTGCTATATCAACACCGGCAACCCGCAGAACAGGAGCCGGGTCAGGAGAATATTTACCACTCAGTTTTCGTACTTTTTTCCAGACTGCACTCATAGAGGAAGCAGAGGTGATGGTGGAGACATAATCTCGCCAGCAAGTGCGTTTAGCGTCACGGATGACACGGCGAGCGATCGCACGCTTCTGTTTAAAATCAAGGAGTCGCTCTGTGGTTCTATTGTACCGGTACCTGCCCCATGCAGCGCGTTTCAAACGTACTGCACGAGCACAAGCAGGAGACCACCATGGCACGCATTTCTGAGAATGCCTGCCCGAAGTTTGGGGTATAGAATGAGAAGCTGCGGTGAAAACGGAGGACGAGAAGAGGTGTAAAAGCTCATCGATGGAGGACGAAGAAGGAACCTCTTTAAAAACAGTCAGGTGTGAGTAAAGGTTCCAATTTGCCCGATTAAATTGCCAGCGTGGGGTGCGAAGAGGTGGCGAATATGAAGGGGAAGTAAGAATGATTGGGAAATGATCACTGTCATGTAAGTCCGGAGAACAGACCAAGTAAAGTCTAATGCGGCGGAGGAAGAGCAAACTGAGAGATCGATGCAAGAGAGAGTATGAGTCCGAGGATCAAATGGGTGTGAGTACCTGTATTTAAAACATGGAGGGGGTGGGTGGCAAGAAAAGCCTCTAACTGAATTCCACGGGAATCACAGTGAGACCCTCCCCAGAGGAATGGTGGGCATTAAAATCACCAAGTAACAGAATCGGTGGCGGTAATGACGAAACAAGGAAGGCAAAATCCGGAATAGATAATGCCCGAGAAGGAGAGAGATATAAAGAACAGAGCGTATACCACCTATGTAAGTGGATACGGGCTGCTGTGTAATGCAGCGAAGTATGAACAAATAGCTGATGGTACGGAATATCAGTGCGGAGAAGAAGGGCACTTTCATTAAAGGTCCCCATCAGGAAAAGGATCTGAAGAATACAATAAATTATAGCCTGAGATGTGAGAAATAACAGCAGAGTGTAATTTTGGTTCCTGTAAGCAAACACCAACAGGGGCAAACTGGGAGAGTAACATCTGAAGCTCACCCCGATTACCCCTGAGGCCGCGTATATTCCACTGTAAAAAGGCCATGATTGGCAATGATAAAGATACTTGAAATCCGCAGGTAAGGGTTCCTACGGACTAGAAGGGTTAGAAAAGTCCACATGCGGAGGCAGTGGAAAATGTTCAAGCAGCGAAGGAACGGTGTGCGCTGTGAAGAAAGGAGTTGCGCAGATGGAGCAGAGGAGAGAGGAAGAGCGGAAGGTGGATCAGTGTCCATTGATGGTTTGGTCTCTGCAATATATTCAGAGATTGCTTCAAGTGTTTCGGAATTCAGAGATGTCGTATGGGAGACAATATTGGGAATGGTAGGGGGAGGATGAGTAAAGATTGGAACTGTATCGGACTGTACCAAGGTAGGGGGGGGCGAAAGGGTGGAGGGAACTGGAGAAGCGTGGCAGGGGACAGAAGAGACAGGAACCTGGGAGGTGGGAGAAGAAGGAAGAAACTTGGGAGGGAACAGGGGAGGAAGGTACATTACGAGGAGGAGGGTGAACCTCTGCACTTGTAACTGAGCCAGTGAGAGGGGAAGAACTAGGGACAGAGACAGGGAGGGTTAAAATGAGGAGGTGGAAGATGGGTAGGAGGTGTTACCGGACCTTTTTTTGACTTTTGAGAAGTAGAGGGACGATTGGGAAGAGGTGTCGTACGAGGTCTCGTCGATACTGAGGCTTGTAAGAGAGAACTCGAAAAAGCGAGATTAGACTGAGGCGTTGAAGTAGGGACGTCTGAGCCGAGGACAGCAAAAGGATTAGATACAGGAGTGATTATGGGAGAGGTAACCACAGAGGTGGGTGTAGAAGATGGGATACCAGAAGTGGGGGGACGTTTTGAAACACGGGAATAAGAAACACGTGGGAGTCTCCCTTGAGGCGGAGATGAGAAACTGCCATGGCATAAGGGAGACCTTCTGTCTCTTTGAGGTAACGGATTTCCCGCTCGTTTAAATAGACCTGACAACGGCGAGAGTACGAAGGGTGAGCCTCATGACAGTTAAGGCAAGAGGGAGATCGATTGCAAGACGTATTAGAATGGTCATCGGCACCACAGACTGGGCATTCGGCGATAGATCTGCAATATTTCGCTGGATGGCCAAATCGCCAGCAATTTCTACACTGTTGTGGTGTAGGGATCACCTTTCGAACTTGTAACCGATGTCCTGCTATATAAACGGAGGATGGGAGTTCTCGGCTGTCAAAAGTTAAACGAGCCACATTGCTAGGGTATCGTCCGCCCACGGGCAGGAAGAATGTAAGTGTCTACCTTGAGGATTGGGAGATCTTGGAGTTCCAGCTGTTCTAGAATGTCGGTGCCACATGTCTGGAAATTTTGTTGAACTATGGTATGGGGCAGAATAACGGTACCACTACAAGAATTGAGGGAATGATGTTTTTCAAGGGTGACAGGAACAGTATCTATATGGGTAAGACGAGAGAGCTCACGAGCCTGGGTAGCATTCTGTACGGTAATGATGCGCGTACCGCTCTTAAGAGCATGAAAAGAAATATCTTTACCAACATGGCGTAGGAGTGCCTTGCCAATACTATGGTCAGAAAGATAGGCAGTAGAGGAAGTTGGTCGTAAAGTGAAGAATTTAGTCCACTGTTCAGTCTGAAACTGAGCGTGGAAAGGTAGTGAAGGACGTGTCGATCGTTTCTGAGAAGAACGAGAAGGTGAAGGTGGAGAAGTATCATCAGCAGGTAATTGTCGTTGACGTTTAGGCGTGGGACCAGAGTTGGTCCGACGTGGAACGGGTCGGCGATTTGAAAATTTCCGCACCGTAGAGGGAGAGGCCGGAAGCATAGTCAGAGGAGAGCGAAGGTCTGATAAATCGAAGGAGTCAGTCGAGGCCTCAGTACCTGAAGCGGGTGAGGAAACAGCACCGGCAATAGGTACAGAGGCATGAGGAATGTCTGAAGAGTGGTCCAAAGACGAGGCGGGGTCAGAACGGGGTGCGGTATCAAGAAGGGGCCCGGGGGTACCAGGTTCATGGACTAGGGCTGCCATGGTTAGGTTACTTCTTTCTTTTTGTTTTTAAGAAAAAAAAAGAAAGAAGAAAAGAAAATAAAAATAAAAAAAAGAAAAAAAAAGGGGGGACCGGGGAGGGATAGTTCCTAGGAGGGATGAAAGGGCCAGAAATCTCCCTCCGCGCCCAAGAGGACTCGACACCGCTAGTAGCGCAGATGCAGCATGGAACCCGTGCCATACCCTACCCTTCATGCCAGTAAACCAGCAATCTGGGATAGCAACCTCACATCTGCCGAGCTACCTCGGTGGACAAAAGAGAGGGCGGCCGGATATCCGCCACAAAGCATACCTCCTTCAGCCACCACCCCCGGAATCCGAAAGGTGGCTTCAGAGCTACACCCGTCGCCCAAAAGACACCCAAAGCTACTCCGGGATACCGGAGAGGGATCGGGACATCCCTAGGCAATCCAGATTCCACGGCAAACTACGCCACCGCCAAGAAACCTCAACGGAATGGGATGGACCCCGGTGTCCTTTCTCCTACCTAGGAACTAGCGCGCCTGTGGGAGAAATCCCAAAGGACAAAAAGAGGAAGGGCAAAAGGGAGGAGTGGGGAGGAGGAGGAGGAAAGGAAAAAGGGGAGGATGGGGAGGATGGGATAGGGGAGGGGAGATTGGGGGGTAATTAGGTTCGGTCTGAGGAAGAAGACCGATAGGTCTAATTCCTCAGACCAAGAGCCTCTTCACCACGCCAAGGAGCCCCCCTTGAAGAGGCGCCGATGCGTAAATATCGCTGACCCGTCAAAATTCGCGAGAGCATAATTTCGTCAATTTTAGAGCAAATTTCGTACTTTTTTGTTTTATTACCTTCAGAAAAAGTTTCTCTACCATTTCATAAGAAAAAACAATTATTTTTTGAAAAATTCTTGGACACTGGTGTGCACTTTGAAATTTGGCCTCTGGACCCTGAAAGGGTTAAGCAAAACAATTATTTCCCATCTTTTTAATAACAGAAACAAGGAATGGGAGAGAAGAGCAGATTGTAAACAATGACAAAAGAGACAGACTACCCTGGCATATATGTACTGTATATATTTATCATAAAATAAGATTAAGAACCAAACTGATGTGCAGTGTATATATACAATAAGTACTGTATTGGCATTAAAATCCATATCCTTGTTTTAACCCACAGAAGTGACCAGTTGATGCAGGCGAGGGGTTAGCGATACAAGGAATTGGACCTAATCTGTTTGCCTCATTTCTGCAGGCACTGCATGACCCCCCATTAGTTCTTCCCCATCAGGAATGTAAAAATAAGGATTCCCAAGGTTAGAAAATTTGAATTTAAACATCTCTAGTCCCCATCACACATTTTATCCCTGAAGTGAATGAATACAAGTGGTTTTTTAAAGGACATTCAGTTAGATTTAACAGGGTAACTTTTGTGATGGTAATCAGGAAAACTGGTTAGACATACTAGTCCTGGAAGTGCGAGGGCAGCACCTGCACCCTGAAGTGGGGTTGTTATACTTGCAGGGTAATCTAAACTGTGATGTCAGCACACTTCTGGCAAGACAGTGATTGAAATGTGGTGAATGCATTTTCAATGCACCCACAATTGCTACGCAGGAATTTCATGGTGATAATTTATACACAGTATCAACATTAGCATCAGTTTCCTCACAGGGTATACCAACAATGCATGAATTATTGTTATGCACTAAACTGATCGACTCCCATGCGTGTGACCTGAAAACATTCCTTATTTTATTCTTGGGGGTAATGCAAGAAGTTGGTTTGAGGCAAGTTCTTCCCCCTCCCCTCCCTCATTTGTACTGTTATGGCTAGTAATATACACCTAGTGAAGCAAGCTCAGATTCACATGCAACAAATATAGTATTGCACATTCAGTAAGGAAGTGATAGGAACAGCCAGTGTAGCGACTTTTGTACAGTAACAAAACATTGTTGTTTACTTGTTAAAGTGACTTAAGTGTCACAGGCTGCCATTTCAAGGTGATCACACACAAATGTTGCACATTTGCTCTTTAGCACTGAAAAAATCTAACCACTGACAAATATTAGGCAATGACAATGGCCCTAAGATTGCAAATTAATATTCCACTAACTTGCATACAAAACTAGTTTGGGTGAACATGGACTTGTGTCACTCGTTCTTTCAAATAACCCAAATAAAACATTTAAATACAGGAACGTGCAAATAAGTCTGAATAAAGGCAAAGGACGACTCATTAACCCTTTCACTGTTGGTGTCATAATACTACGCCAAAATTCTAGCAGGAGAAAGCTGGTAGGCCTGCATTTGAGAGACTGGGTCTGAGTGGTCAGTATAAAAAAAATCGGGGCACCTGCATTGCAATGTGGGAACGGCATTTCAGTAGTCTCTGTCTACCATGCCTCGCAAAAAAAAAACTTCTTGCTCCCCATGCAAATTGGGACTCTTCTCTTCCCAAGTGATAGTTCTAACACAGATGGAAGTGTCGGTGAAGATGAATTTCTTGGTTTTGACGAGTCTGTGACCAAAAGCAATGCCCAGGATACCAGATACAGACAGTGAAAAGTGAAGGCAGCTTGGGTGGTGGAGAAAATGGTGTGGGTGATTGGGAGGAAAGTGTGCAAGTTTATTCAGGTATACACGAATACAGTTATAGATTATCATACATAGCATGTGTAGAGAACCTAGGATAAAAAAAAAAAAAAAAAAAAAAAAAAAAAAAAAAAAAAATATCGAAGTGATTTATTTCCGGCATGGTTGATGGGGATGACTGTGGGTGGGAAAGGTAGCAAGGGTTTGTGTAAACAGGTTATGTAAACAATATAGAAACTGTTAGTGCAGCTATTGTGTTGCATACAACGATTGGAGATATTTAAGTATATAAGAGAATACAATAAGTGTCATGGGCCCGAGACTGTTCAACTGCCTCCTAGCATACATAAGGGGGATTACCAATAGACCCCTGGCTGTCTTCAAGCAGGCACTGTAAAAGCACCTAAAGTCAGTACCTGACCAGTTGGGCTGTAGCTTGTACGTTGGATCGTGTGCAGCCAGCAGTAACAGCCTGGTTAATTAGGCTCTGATACACCACGAGGCCTGGTCACAGACCAGGACACGGGGGGCATTGACCCCCGGAACTCTCTCCAGGTAATATATATACAGCAGGGCCCCGCTTTATGGCGTTTCGCTTTACGGCGTTCCGCTAATACGGTCATTTCAAATTATGACCAAAACTCGCTATACGGCTCCCCCCACCTGACTTTCTAATACTGTCACCGCGCCCCACCCGGTTTGTTTACATTCTCTGAGATCCAAGCACTAAGTCTCTCCATTATGTCTGGAAACAACAAAATTTCAAGTGTTTTTAAAAGTTATTTCATATTTTATATATACAGTACTCCGATAATTATACTTATGTATACCTGTACCTAAATAAACTTACATACTGTGTTGGTGTGCAGGTACACATTAAAATCAGTAAGAGTGTCTTATGTCTCGAGACGTCATATTAGTAATGGTAATAATAATCGAGTCTCATTAACCCTTTGAGGGTTTCGGACGTACTAGTACGGCTTACGGGCAGGGGTTTTTGAAGTGCTAGTATGCATAAATTCTAGCGCCGTCAAATCTTGCGGGGAAAAGGCTGGTAGGCCTAGATGTGAGAGAATGGGTCCGTGTGGTCAGTAAAAAAAAAATCTGGGACCCAGTGGTGCATTGTGGGAACGCCATCTTAGTACACAATGTCCACCATGCCTCGAGGTAAGAAGTTCCTCACTCCTCAGCGAATTGGGACACTTTTGTTCCCCAGTGACAGTTCTAATACAGATGGAAGTGCCAGTGAAGATGAGTTTCAAGGTTTTATTGAGGTTTTGACTGAAACTAATGACCATAATATCGGTAATAGTGAGGAAAACCCAGACGACCCTCAGCCTTCCACTTCTGGTGCTGGGCCGTCTTTTTCACATTCAGTTGTACCAGAATCAAAGAGGAAACTCCTATTTTCCCAAATCCCAGACTCCAGATGTGAGCATTTGTGTTTGATAGTGATAGTGATTATGAACTACAAGCTCTTGAAAACAGTTCCAGTAGTGATAGTGAAGTGCAATATTCCCCAGTGAAGCGTCAGTATATACGACGATATATGCGCTAGGTAGTGTGCCATATGCTATCCAAGGGGAAGGAGTACATCTTGGATTTACATCCCAATGGCTGTACAACAGGAACAGACAGTGAAAATGACGATGATAGTGTTGCAATTGGGATGGAAAATGTGCATGGTGGTGGTGGTGGTGGTGGTGACGGCCGTGAGGCACCAGCAGTGGGCCATGCTGCCACCCAAGCTGCCACCCACGCCGCTGCCTCAGCTGATCAACAAAGGCCACCATCCCCCACCCACCCACCACACCAGCCTCCACAACCAAAACCCACCTGTCATTGTCCAGTACCCACCAGTAGACCACACCTGGGATTGGCAGGAAGCTGTCAATTTTGTTCTAAATGCCCACCAGTTTGATGACAGCCAAAGTGGAATACGGCCATCTTGTACACTTGGGAACAATGCCGCTGAACTGGAATGTTTCGAGTTATTCTTTGACGAACCCCTGATCGAAAGTATTGTCATGGAAAGCAACACATACGAGTACACCATGGCAAACGCAATACTTTCACCAAAATCACGTCTAAACCAGTGGAAGGAGGCAACTGTGGCTGATATGCATCTTTTCTTGCCACAATAATGCTTATGCCACATATGTATAAGCACAAAGTGAAATCATACTGGTCAACAGACCACCTGACTGCAACCCCAGGTTTCAGTGATATAATGCCAGTGAATCGATTTGTGCTACTGTTACGTATGCTTCACTTCTCAGACAAAACCAGACCTGACAGAAAGACGGGTTTATAAAGATTAAAGGCATGTGTTTGTGTATCTGAAAGAGAAATTCAATATGTATTTTTATCCCTTCAGGAAGCTTCTAATTGACAAGTCTAATTCTGTTCAAAGGAACCCTCTCAAGCAGTACATACCAAGCAAGAGGAAACGCTTTGGTATAAAGCTGTTTGTGCTTTGCGATTGTTACAGTGGTCTGGTATTGGATATTATTGTGTACACTGGAAGTTATTCATTGCAAAATACCAAGCATCTCTGGTGATGTGGTTAGAACAATGATAGAACCATACCTTGGTAAGGGGCATATATTATATACAGGAGGGCCCCACTTATACGGCAGGTTAGGTTCCAGGCTACCGCCGTAAAGCGGAAACCGCCGTAAAGCGGAAACCGCCGTAAAGTGGAAACCGCCGTAAAGTGGAACACCCTTTTTTTCCACTTACAAATGCATACAAACACTAGATAACAAGTTTACACTAACATATATTATGTTAGCAACAGAACCAGGCATCAAAAAACAATAAAAAAGTACAATACACACATAGTGCACTCATTATAAATATTTTAAGGTAAGTAGTCTTAATCTAGGGTGAGACAAGTAGTATTTATTGTAAGAAATCAAGTGTGGTATGTATGGTAGTCAGCCAGGCTACTATACCAGGCCACCCCACCCACACATACTATTCTATGATATTTAAGCATCCCAGAGCGATAAAATGTATAAACAATTCACTCATTACTTACCTTAAAATATAGGGCGAGATGAGTAGTATTTATCGTAAAAAATCAAGTGTGGTATGTATGGTAGTCAGCCGGGCTACCATACCAGAGAGAAAGAATGAGTGCAAAGAAGAGAGGACAGGCGCAGAGTTATGTAAACAAACCCGGGGAAGGTAAGTTTTGTAAACAGTGTAAACGTCTGGTTTGTGTACAAGTTACATAGTGTACAGGTTGTCTCTACATTGATACGGTTTTGAATAAATAAAGAACAACACTCCCATTCTCATGTAACATCATTTTGAGAAGAAATGATGCTCCAGTGAAGGCAATGGAAGTAAGTCATGACTTTTTGGGTTATCCTAGGTTTTTTTACACATGTTATGTATTTATGTTATGTATCGTTTTTATTATATAATTTTGAAAAAAAATATCATGGATGGATTAATGAAAATGTGTATATTAACGTAATATACAACATTTAATGATACACCAAGCTCAGACAGTGTAAACAAACAAACTGAAAAGGTTGTGGACGATCACTCGGTCAGGCGAAATAGACGGTATTAATACGTGTCCAGTTTTTTGTTCATTCATGTACATTTGTAAGAGTTTGTGGGAAAATTTTACCTTATAATAATTTTTTTTTATTATTATAATAATTAAATCACGAAAAAAAACTCTTACACTGTGTACAAGTTAGACAGAATTATAGCTATAAAGTGAAGGCATACGAAAGGAAAATTTTTGTACAGTTAAACCCTAGTAGAGGTGACGGGCTAGAGAAAACGTAATTCTTCCGACACTTCTACAAACCGTTTGGTAAACATCTCGTATATATTTTTATAAATTTTTATACTGTGGGTGCATGTTCATGTTAGTACTCGCCTAATGTGGTTGCAGGGGTCGACTCGCTCCTGGCCCCGCCTCTTCACTGATCACTACTGATCCTCTCTCTCTCTGCTTCCTGAGCTTTGTCATACCTCTTCTTAAAACTATGTATGGTTCCTGCCTCCACTACTTCACCTGCTAGGCTATTCCCCTTGCTGACAACTCTATGACTGAAGAAATACTTCCTAACGTCCCTGTGACTCGTCTGAGTCTTCAGCTTTCCCGTTGTGACCCCTTGTCCCTGTGTCCCCTCTGGAACATCCTATCTCTGTCCAAACCCTTTTCTATTCCCCGCAGTATCTTGTATGTCGTTATCTGTCTCCCCTGACCCTTCTGTCCTCCAGTGTCGTCAGTCCGATTTCCCTTAACCTTTCCTCGTACGACATTCCTTGAGCTCTGGGGCTGCCTTGTTGCAAACCTTTGTACTTTCTCTAACTTCTTGACGTGCTTGACCAGGTGTGGGTTCCAGACTGGGGCTGGATACTCCAGTATGGGCCTAAACATACAGTGTACAGTGGGCTTGAACGATTCCTTATTAAGGTATCGGAACGCTATTCTCAGGTTGCCAGGCGCCCGTATGCTGCGCGGTTATTTGGTTATGTGTGCCTCCGGTGATGTGCTCGGGTTATGGTCCCCAAGGTTTTTCCCCCTGGTGGGGTCTGTAGTCTTTGCCCCGCCTACCAAACCCTTGTCTGCGGTCTTCTTTGCCCCTCCCCAAATTTTCAGATTGCATTTGGCTGGATTAAATTGGGGAAGCCATTTTACTGACCACATGCCCAGCCTCTCCGGGTCTCTTTGCAGTTGCCTCATCCCGTCCGATTTAATTCTTTCATCAACTTCACGTCTCGCGAACGGGGACATTTCAAGTCTATTCCTTCCATCATGCGTTCACATATATCAAAAATAGACGGGTCCTAGAACTGACCCCTGGGGACCCGCTCGTAACAGGCGCCCACTGTGATACCTCTTACGTAAAAGACTCGTTGCTGCCCCCCTGTCAGGTATTCCCTTATCCTTTGCAGGCCCTTCCTTTTAGGTGCCGACCCCCAGCTTCTGCACTAATCTCTTGTGGGGGGAACTGTGTCAAAGGTTTCCTGCGTTGGAAAACGAAATTCCCCAAACCCTCTCTCTCGGTCTTACTTTGTTACCTTGTCAAAAACCCCCGGGGAGGTTTGTGATACAAGTTTTGCCTTCCATGAACCCATGCTGGTTTTCTTTTTAAAATTTCTTGTTCCTTTCCAGGTGTTCGACCACTCTCTCCTGTAATTTTTCCCTGACTTTCCCAAAAAAAATACAGTAGAGAAAGGTTGTAGTTTTGCCTTTTTTGTTTTTTTTTAAAAAATTGGGGACTACATTAGCTGTCTTCCTTCTCAGGTATTGCCGTTTCAAGGGATGTGTTAAGTTTTGGGGTTTTAAGGACACCCCCAAGCACTCTGCCCTTCTCAAAGGGCCCCATGGGGAGATGTTGTCCGGCCCCATCCCCTTTTTTGAGGTTCAAGGCACTTAAAGGCTTCTTCCCCCCTCCTCAGTTGTTGTATGTCACCAAAACACTTGTTGGTATTTTCCCCTCTTGATGTTCCCTTTGTGCTGTTTCCCACACCCCTTCCGTCTTACTGTAAAAACTTCCTTAAATCCCCCTTTTCAGCTCCTCACATACTCCTGTCATTTCTTGTATTTCTCCACCTTTGTCCTTAATCTGTCACCTGGTTTTACTGTTGTCTTCCCCCTGAGTGGCTATACAAACAGTTTGGGTCAGTCTTGATTCTGGGGCCATGTCATTTTATACTGTCGTGGGCCTCCCTCCTTACCTGTGCGTACTCATTCCTGGCTCTGCGACTGATCTCCCTTTTCGTGTGTTTTTCCCTTCTGATTTTTTCCTTCCTATTGCACTTTTTTTTTGCCTCCTTACCCCTGGGTAAACCAGGGGCTTGTTCTGGTTTTCCCCCGTTGTTTGTTCCCCTTGGGGGAATGAACCTTCCATGCCTCCTTGCATTTTGGGGACATTTCCTCATTTCTTTTACGGGTTTTCCTGCCAGTTCTCTGCCCCACTGGACCTCCCGCAGGAATTTCTTCAACCCTTGTACCCCCCTCTTTTTAGTCGGTTTTTTCCCATTCTACTCCGTTACTCTCACTTGCGTCTCTATGTTTTTCAAAGACAGAACCATGTGGTCGCTAGCCCTAGGGGACCTCATATTGAGTCCTCAATGTTGAGCCGCCCGGGTGAAAAAAGGGTCCAATTTTGCGGTTCACCTCCCCTCTCACTTGGTTGCCCTTAAAATTTGGTGATGGGGTTTTTCCAGCACCACGTCCAACATCCTGGCTCTCCATTTTTCGGGACCCCCATGTGGCCCCAGGTTTTCCCGCAATCCCCCTGTGGTGAACCCCCCCTAAACCAGCAATTTTTCTTGATGGATGAGCTCTTTTGCCAAACCCCCAGCAAGTGTGTCCACCATTGCTTGTTGCTCTCTTCAATTTCCTCTCTTGGCCTTGCAGTTCTGTGGGGGATTATACTCCTCAATGCCCCTTTGTGTTCCCCAGATGAAGTGTACCTGCTATGAGTCTCTCTCTCCCCTCTTTTATTATTCCTTTTATTTTTTCGAATTTCCATCTGTTTTTTTCGGCAGAGCCCCCCCTCCCCCCCTGCCCCTTTTACTTTCCTCATGACTGGTATCCTGGGGGGAAAATTGCATCTGTTATTGTCTCCCTGGTTTTTTTTCTGTAACTGCTTGATGTCGGGGACTTCTATTGATTCTTTTTGCCATTCCCCATTTTTTTCGTTAATCCACTGCATTTGTGTACCAAACCTTCAACTTTGTTTAATACGTAACTGTGGTGCGGGGGGTGGGGGGAAAAAGGGGATCGGGGTGTGAGGTTGGTTTTGGGTTTTTCAGTTTCCTTGGGGGTGTTGGGCTGGAGTCCTTCTGCAGGTGTTTTTGGGGGGTGTGCTTGTCCTTCCATTTGATCCTGGGTTTTCGCTCTCCTTTTTCATTTTTCCCCCATTTCTCCTTTCGTTTTTGAAACTCTCTCTTCATTGTCCCTTTTTTTCCTGTGTCCGTCCGGGGCGGGTAACATCCCGGGAAATCCTGCTTGCCTTCGCCCCCCCCCCTGCAGGATATGGGCCGGGGGTTTTTCTCCTTGAAAATTCTTTAGAGGCCGATTCCTTTTCTTTGTGAACCACCCAATTTCGAAAATTTGCCCCCGGGTCATTTTCCCCCTCCCCTATCACCTTTATGATGTCTTCAACGCTTTTTTTTCCCCCCTGTTTCTTTTCATTAAGTTTCCCCTTTTGCTTTTTTTGCCCATAGCCCGGTGTGTTACATAATGTGTTTCTTTTTAATTTTGAAAAAAATATATAGAAGATTAAGGAAATGCTAATTAAAGTAATATGCGACAATAATTTTCCCTATTAATTTGTCCCTTTTTACACTTCTGAAAATAATTCTCCCTTACCAATACACTGTACTGCCCCTTTTTTTCAGTAATTGCTATACTCCTAGTTTTAACAACAATTAAAGGGCACTTTAAGAGATTTAATTTTTTTTTTCGCCCTTTTTTTCAAAAAGTGCATTAAAATACTCCCGTGTATTGACTACCTCCGTGCACTGATCTGCTTTTTAAAACATTTTTTTTATTCTTTTGTCCTTTATTTTAGCTGTAAAAACTACCGTAGCATAAACTCACATTTTTTTAAAATAATTAAAGGGCTATTAGATGCTTTAAGAGTATAAGTGAATTTTCTATTCTGTAATAATCCCTTTTTTTTCAAATTTTTCAATTTTGAATAATCACAGAGTCTTATTCATAATCTAGTTTTAGATTCAATAAAATGTTTATTAAATTTTCTAGAAAATCAATTTGTAAAATTACTCATTATGATTACCGGCATAATCCTGGGAACTTTTTACAAAATGAATTACACAATCAAACAGAACTGTAATTATAACAGCAGACCAAGCAAAGACATTATCGGTGCAAAAAAATAACACCATTTTAACTACAATTCAGATCCTTAAACAAACTTATGATGACCCCACAGATTTTTCAATTCCCTTATTCCCAAAAAATCACACACACACACACAAAACCTGGCTTAAGCCTGTATTAAAGATTCTAACCATTCCTGGCTATTGGCCATACACAACTGTAGAACAACCAGCAAGGGGGAAAGGGAAAAGCTGTATCTACTCAATCAACCGAATGTAAAAAATCTTTTCACAAGGGAACGAAAAATGGGAAAAATTCACAGCCAAATTTAAATCAAAAGACCTGCAAAAAAAAAAAACCCTCACAGTGATAAACATCTACAGAGTACCACAGTCAAACATTTACCACTTTAGTGAAAAACTAGGAAACATGACTACTGATGCACACATGAATAAAGATCACCCACTACTGATACTGACAGGAGATTTCAACAAACATACTACATGACCAGGACCCACAAGTAACCGAATTCACAAACACAGTGAGTAACTGCCTGTTGCTACCAGCAATGTCTAAACCTACAAGAATCACTGAGACAAGCATCTCCTTAATAGACCACATCTGGACAAACACCATATCCCCTTTAAAATCAGGCATAATCACACACAACACTACAGACCACTACCCAACCTTTATCATAACTAATCTGTGCAAACTGCCACAAGACATAACTAAAGTAACCTTCAGACTACATAACGAGACAGCAGTTAACTTTATAGCAGCTATGAATAACAGATTGGCAAAATGAGCTCGAAACATATACAGATATGAATGAATGTATAAATAATTTTCTAAAAAAAGCCCAAAGCCTCTATAATGAACATTGCCCCCAAAAAACTAAACAGATCACAGCAAAGAGACTGAATAATCCCTGGCTAACACCAAGCATCCTCAAATCCATTAACACAATGCACAAATATGAAAAACAGTATAGAATGGGTCAAATAACTAGAGAACAGTCTAAACGTTACTGGTCAGCACTTACCAGCCCGATAAGGTGTTCTAAAAAATTGTATTATGAAAATAGATTACATAACATCAAACGCAATATGAAAAAACCTGGAAAACTATCCGAAATTCTTGGAACTAAAAAGTTATCCAAAAACAAAACAAACTAACAAAATCAGATGAACCCCTACTCACTCCAACTGAAACAGCAAACAGACTCGATGTTTTCTTCTCCACCATAGGAAAAAAATCTAGCGAACAAAATACCAAGCGCAAACACCCGTCCATCAGGCTACCTCATAGGTACCTACCCAAATACGTTATTCCTAGCTCCAACCAACCCCATAGAAGTTACTATCATAAACACCCTTAAAAACAAGGCAGGAGACAAACAACTTGCCCACTTTTATGTACAAAAAAGCTTCTCAAGTATTGTCACCAATTATTGCAATGCTCTTTAACAAATCCACTGAATCATCTACCATCCCAACAATCCTCAAAATAGCGAGGGTCACTCCGATCCACAAAAGAGGTGACCAAGCTGACTTGAATAACTATAGACCAATATCTAACTTACCACTGCTTTCTAAAATCTTTGAAAAATTAATTCATAGGCGGATCTATTCCTACCTTGTCTCACACAACATATTAAACCCTTGTCAGTTTGGATTCAGGAATAATAAAAGCACAAATGATGCTATCATACACATGCTAGAACTAATATATACTGCACTTGAAAAGGAAAGTCCTGCTGGGCATTTTCATTGATTTACGTAAAGCTTTTGATACAGTTGACCATCAACTGCTGTACTTCAAATTAACGCACTATGGTATCAGAGGCCACTCCCTCAACTACCTAAAATCATACCTTAGTAACAGAACTCAATGTGTGTATGGAAATGATGCAAACTCTTCCACCCAGCCAATCACAGTAGGAGTCCCACAAGGAAGTGTCATTGGACCACTCCTCTTTCTCATCTACATCAATGATCTACCAAATGCATCACAGCTACTCAAACCCCTATTTGCAGATGACACTACATGTCTTTTCCCACCCAAACACAGTCATACTAGCAAACACAGTCAATGCCAAATTACAGAAAATATCTGCCTGGATGATGACCAACAAACTTACCCTGAACACTGATAAAACCTATTTCATTCAGTTTGGAAACAAGGCTGCAAATGATCCAATTAACATAACGCTAAACGGATCATTAGTCACAAGACTCGCAGAGGGAAAATTCCTAGGTATCCACCTTGACAGTAGCCTTAAGTTCTGGACACACACACACAAACCACCAAGAAAATCTCCAAGACTGTAGGCATACTATCAAAGATAAGGAACTACGTTCCACAATCAGCTCTCCTGGCACTGTACCATTCACTCTTATACCCTTATCTTACATACGGAACTTGTGCATGGGGATCAACAACATCCAATCACCTAAAACCCCTAATAACCCATCAAAAGGCAGCAGTAAGAATGATAAATTTCCACTCCCGCCAGTATACTCCACCAATTTTCCAAAGTCTGAATCTGCTCACCATTAAGAACATCCATACTTATTCATGTGCCTACTACATACACAGAATACACGCAAATATAAACCCTCCGCTGAAACTTCTCCGCACCAACCTAAACAGGACATGACCACAACACAAGACACAGATCTCTTTGATTTACCTAGTGTCCATATCACACAGTGTAAAAACTATGCACATAAAGGGCCCCAAAATATGGAATTCATTACCAGAAGATGTTAAAGTAACCCAGTCTGAAAATCAAATTTAGACTTCTCAAAAGCCACTTAATCACCCTAGACTAAATGCTAAATACTCAGTACACACACTCGCTTATGTACCCCCACATCATAACTTCAACAATCACTTTGAACCTTTTATCCATTGTTGACAGGAATATAATTGAATCATTGTTTTCACAAAAAGCATTTTCAAATATATGAATATATCTTTTGTCTTATACAAATTTTGATTCATTTATAATTAATAATCTACTGTACAACTATGAAATAATTATTATCCTACTGTACAACTATGATATAATCCTTAGTGTTAAGTAGACTTAGCCAATAATGTTAAGTTGGCCCATAATGCCTAAGCATAATAGAGGCTCTCTTTGCATTGCAACCCACTATTGTAAATGCAAAATCTCTATGTACTGTTTGCAAAGACAAATAAATAAATAAATCCTACCATCATGTAAAACAATTACATGCTTCTGTTTCACACTCACTTGGGAGGACGGTAGTACCCCCCTGGGTGGTTGCTGTCTCACAGGCAATAAAAGTTACATGAAAAAAATAAAATATTAAAAACAAAGAAAAAAGAATAAAAGTAAATATATTTTTACCAAGTGAGCGGCGGTCACCGATTTTGCCGTAAGCAGTTCACTTTGTCACTTTCACGCCTCTATCTTGGTAAGTACTGATCACAAAATTTTTTCTTTTAAAACACTCAGAAAAATATTCAATATAAAAATTTTTTTTTCCAAATATTTTTTGACAGAGGTCTCAACAGTGAAAGGGTTAAGTAAGGTTTCAAACATCAAAAAAAAAAGTAAGAAGTTTTGTTCAAAATTAGTTAATATTCCCACAATCAGTGCCAAACCATGCAAGATAATGTAACAATTACATTAATTTTAACTGCAGCTAGCTCAAATATGTTCCATTATCATGGACAATCACAGGCCGAGAAAATAAACATGAAAAAATGTAAATACAGTATGTATAAGTTTAGGATGCATGTTGTAAGAGATGACCAAAATGCCGGGAGCAAAGGACTAGTAACCCCTTCTCCTGTATATATTACTAAGTTTAGAAAGAGAAACTTTAGTTTTTCTTACTGGGGGTCACTCTGCCTTGGTGGGATATGGCCGGTTCAACGAAAAAAAGAAAAAAAGTTAATTTTCACCAAGCTGAAAGCAGAGAGGAGCAAAACAAAAGCAAAAGCATGTACAAGTATAGTACCTAGGACTGCAATTGCAACAACCAACTGCTAGTAAACTGCAGCTTAATAGTATGCATATGGCATGGTACAGTAGACCGTCGTTTAACACTGTTTTGTCTTGCAAATTTTGGTTATAGCACGATTGAAGAATAGTGGCATATTTTTATTTAACACTTATAAAATTAGTTTAACACGGCTGCGGGTGGGGAAAAAATTTTGAGCACAGTCACCCGCCGGGTGGGATGGTCTATGGGTTACACCATTGAGTCAAGTCAGCCAGTAAAGCCAGTTAGCTAGTTTTTAATTGTATGTTCTTTTTAACCGACGCTTCATTAAGGCCACTCGTAAGCTTATCTAATACAGTGGACCCCCGCATACTGTCGGCATCACATAACGTTCAATCCGCATACCGCTTGCTTTTATCGCAAAAATTTTGCCTCGCATACCGCTCAAAAACCCGCTCACCGCTGTTCGTCCGAGACGCGTCCAATGTGCGCCCTTAGCCAGCCTCACATGTGCCGCCGGTGGCATTGTTTACCAGCCAGCCTCCGCGGTAACATTCAAGCGTACAATCGGAACATTTCGTATTATTAGTGTTTTTGGTGATTTTATCTGCAAAATAAGTGACCATGGGCCCCAAGAAAGCTTCTAGTGCCAACCCTACAGCAATAAGGGTGAGAATTACTACAGAGATGAAGAAAGAGATCATTGATAAGTATGAAAGTGGAGTGCGTGTCGCCGACCTGGCCAGGTTGTACAAGAAACCCAAATCAACCATCGCTACTATTGTGGGCAACAGAAAGGCAATCAAGGAAGCTGTTCTTGCCAAAGGTTTAACTGTTTTCGAAACAGAGATCGCAAGTGATAGAAGATGTTGAGAGACTCTTATTGGTGTGGATAAATGAAAAACAGCTAGCAGGAGATAGCGTCTCTCAAGCGATCATAAGCGAAAAAGGCTAGGAAGTTGCATGAGGATTTAATTAAAAAAATGCCTGCAACTAGTGATGATGCGAGTGAATTTAAGGCCAGCAAAGGTTGGTTTGAGAGATTTAAGAAGCGTAGTGGCATACTAGTGTGATAAGGCATGGTGAGGCTGCCAGTTTGGACCACAAAGCAGCTGAAAAATATGTGCAGGAATTCAAGAGTACATAGACAGTGAAGGACTGAAACCTGAACAAGTGTTTATTGTGATGAAACAGGCCTGTTTTGGAAGAAAATGCCAAGCAGGACCTACATTACTCAGGAGGAAAAGGCACTCCCAGGACATAAGCCTATGAAAGACAGGATTACTTTGTTGATGTGTTCCAATGCTACTGGTGATTGCAAAGTGAAGCCTTTATTAGTGTATCACTCTGAAACTCCCAGACCGTTCAGGCAAAGAATGTCCTCAAGGAGAATGTGTGTGCTGTGGAGGGCAAACAGTAAGGCATGGGTCACTAGGGACTTTTTCTATGACTGGTTACACCATGCATTTGCCCCCAATGTGAAAGAATTACCTAACTGAAAAGAAATTAGAACTTAAGTGCCTCCTGGTGTTAGACAATGCCCCTGGTCATCCTACAGACGTGGCAGAGCGACTTTATGGGGACATGAAATTCATTAAGGTGAAGTTTTTGCCTCCTAATACCACTCCTCTCCTGCAGCCCATGGACCAGCAGGTTATTGCAAACTTCAAAAAACTTTACACAAAAGCTCTGTTTGAAAGGTGCTTTGTAGTGACCTCAGAAACTCAACTGACTAAGAGTTTTGGAGAGAGCACTTTAATATCCTCAATTGTGTAAACCTTATAGGTAAGGCTTGGGAGGGAGTGACTAAGAAGACCTTGAACTCTGCTTGGAAGAAACTGGCCAGAATGTGTAGACAAAAGGGATTTTGAAGGGTTTGAGGCTAACCCTGAGAGGATTATGCCAGTTGAGGAATCCATTGTGGCATTGGGAAAGTCCTTGGGGTTGGAGGTTAGTGGGGATGATGTGGAAGAGTTGGTGGAGGAGGACAATGAAGAACTAACCACTGATGAGCTGATAGATCAACTTCAACAGCAAGAGGCCAGACCTGAGGAAACTGGTTCGAAGGAGGGGAGAGAGAAATTGAAGAAATTGCCTACTACAAAGATTAAGGAAATCTGTGCAAAGTGGCTTGAAGTGCAAACCTTCATGGATGAAAATCACCCTCACACAGCTATTGCAAGCCGTGCTGGTGATTATTACACTGACAATGTTGTGAAACACTTTAGGGAAGTCATAAAGGAACGAGAGGTACAGGCCACTATGGACACAGATGTTGTGCGAAAGAAGTCCAGTGACTCTGAAGCTGGTCCTAGTGGCATTAAAAGAAGAAGGGAAGTAACCCCAGAAAAGGACTAGACACCAAGTCTTAATGGAAGGGGATTCCCCTTCTAAACACTAACACACACACTCCCCTCCTCCCATCCCATCAATCATCACCAGATCTTCAATAAAAGTAAGTGTCATGTAATTGTGCATGCCTTTTTCAGTGTGTGTATTAAAATTAACATTTCATGTGGTAAAATTTTTTTTTTTCATACTTTTGGGTGTCTTGCACGGATTAATTTGATTTCCATTATTTCTTATGGGGAAAATTCATTCGCATACCGATCATTTCGCATAACAACGAGCCCTCTTGCACGGATTAAAGTCGCTATGCGGGGGTCCACTGTATCTCTATTTTCTTAGTAATTCCTAGACTTGAATGCTTAAACCTTTCCTTTTCTTGTCACTTACAGGAATACCTGTATACTTACTGGGTGCCATGATTGCTTGGCAGATTTAACAAATGGCAATGAAAATAAGAAAATATGTATGTAAATAAACGCAGCGAGTCCTGAGTATCGTCGTCCTACATGAGTATGAACTGAAGTGAAGGCTGGGAAGGTGGTGTGGGTGGGTGTGGGTGGCTGAGGGAGACCTACCATCATCCCCTACCACCCTCCAGTTTGGTTCATAGGACGACAATACTCGGGAAGCTCACGGTGTTCATTTACATACGTATTTTCTTATTTTCATTGTCATTTGTTAAATCTGATTTACTGACTTGACTGACTTAATGATTTAAAGTTAGACTTTTCACTGAAGAGAGTAGCTGATGCCTTACCATCAGTTGTACAATGTACTTCAGGGTAAAGTAGAACAGAAATCCATTACAGAATTTATGCACACTCCAGTACAACCATCAACTTCAGTACCAGAACCTCTACCATCCACCTCAGCCCAGTAGGGCCACAGTATAACTCCATTCTCTTCACAATCATTGACAACACCATCACCCACAATTTAAGCTAAGAAATACATATTCCTTTTATTTCTGTAACATCTGGAGGTCTAAAAAAAAGTTTGGCTTTTTGGGGGCTCCCAGGAATGTAACCCTATTTTTTCCACAAGTTCTTCAGTTTGTCTAACACTGTTTTGTCTAACATGGCGTTTTCAGGAACGTAACTACAGTGTTAAATGACTGTCTACTGTATTTAGTGAAAGGTTATAAAAACTGATTTATTAAAATGCTACTTGCATAATTATAAACATTGGCCTCATGCAGCTTACAATATTCATATACAATTTTTATTAAACTAGGCAAGATTCTGCAATTTAAGCCGTACAAAAAGGTTGCATGAATTTCGAGAGCTTCACTTCAAACTCTGAAATTGTCAAACTACGATGCTACAAGTAAAATAAATATAAATTTTCCCAGACCACCTCATCCGCCG
>NC_069416.1:54793074-54808074 GCF_026875155.1 Cherax quadricarinatus
TAAATAAAAAATAGAAAACCTAGTTTTATTAACAAAAATGACCAAGAGACAAAAGGTGTAACTTAGGACAATGTAATGTCAAAAATATCAGAAAGTTTTCCTTCACAGACAGACGTTACTATACATTAGAAAATGGCTCCAATCCTCCATTGGCACTCTGCCATATTACACTGAGAAAAATCCTCTACTTTCTCCTGTCCAGTTTTATGTACACTGAACACTCATACTGTATAGGAGATCATCCAATTATTTCCAGTAAAATACATTATATATGTCTACTATGTGAAAAAATTTCTTAATTGATATCACTTAATTACCTGTTGACTAGCAAGTTCATGAGCCTTGCCAAGTGCCTGCAGGGATTCCTTATATTCCTTTTGCAGCTCCTGTACCTGATTCTCTTTCTCTGCTTGCCACTGTTGGTATAGGTCCTGTCTTAAATCTTGGATCATTTGTGACTTTTTACTATGCACAGATTCACGAATACGCCTGGCTTCTTCTTTTGCCTGCTCCCGTACCTGGAATAAATTAAAACAGAAATTATTGCATGACTACATCTACTGAACATGTAGGCTATCCTAAACTTGAAATAAAGTGCATTTAAATCTACCCTGTGGCCAGGTAGGCAACGCTCTCGCTTCACACACAATGTCTGTGGATCAATCCACATCAAGGGTGGAAACATTGGGCATGTTTCCTAACACCTGTTGTCCCCATTTACCTAGCAGTATGTACCTGGTATGGGTCGCATCGTGGGGTACAAGATTTAAGGAAACCAATGGAAATAAGACAGACAGTCCTTGATGATGCACTGACTTTCTTGGGTTATCTTGGGTGGCTAACCCTTTGGGGTTAAAAATCCAAACAAAATCTTATGTCTACCCCTTCTCACTACCTATATTCTTTCTAGACCACCTTTCTCCTAATAGTTACTTATATTTTACCCTATCTCCTCCTATAATTTATAACCCTTCACCTCTCTCTTACTGATGACATTCTCCTTGCACCCAATCTACCTCTTATTCTCACTGTAGCTACCACTAAATAATGATCTGATATACTGTATATGCTGCCCTTCTAAACACACACACATCCAGAATCAACCCATCAACCTTTTATCTAACTAACACAAAGTCCAGCAAACTGCTTGTATCATGCACTATACTGTATCTATTTATTTATCTTTTTCTTTAAATACATATTACCTATTAGCAAACCTCTTTTCGTACATAGCTCAATTTGAGGCCTCCAATTATTATTTACCCCAGGCACTTCAAACTTACATACCAGACCCTCTAAACAGTTTACGTCGCCCACAACACAATACATATAACTGTTGAATTCAGGCATCTAATGTTACACAATTCTTCTCATGCAGATATTTTCTTCTAAGTTTTACAAATCTATGTTCATAAAATACAAACATTGAAATTATTTGTCTATAATGGTATGTAATGATTCACTACTGCAGTAGGATATTCAATATGAAGCACTGACATGATTTACATGATAATGTACAACTTACATGCTAACAACTCTTATGTACTGTATGTATATATTTGTGTATGTATGCATGTATGTTTTATAAATATGTAGGGTATATTGTAGAAAACACACATGCATACACACACAACACACACCCCACACACACACACACACCCCACACACACACCACACACACACACACACCACACATATATATATATATATATATATATATATATATATATATTTTATATATATATATATACATGTATATATATATATATATTTTCTTTTTTTCAACACCTGGCCATTATCGCACCGAGGTGGGGTGGCCCCAAAAGAAAAACGAAAGTTTCTCCTTTTAATTTAGTAATATATACAGGAGAAGAGGTTACTAGCCCCTTGCCCCTGGCATTTTAGTCGCCTCTTACAAACGCATGGCTTAGGGAGGAAGAATTCTTTTCCCAACTTCCCCATGGAGGTAAGAGGAAATAAACAAGAACAAGAAAAAATAGAAGAAAACCCAGATGAGTGTGTATATATTTTTTACTGTATGTGTAGTGTGACCTAAGTGTAAGTAGAAGTAGCAAGACATACCTGAAATCTTGCATGTTTATGAGACAGAAAAAAGGACACCGCAATCCTACCATCATGTAAAACAATTACAGGCTTCCGTTTTTACATCACTTGGCAGGACGGTTACCTCCCCGGGCGGTTGCTGTTTACCCCAAACCCACTACCTAGAATATATATATATTATAAAATATATTATATATATATATATTATATATATTTATATATTACGTTATAATGATTTTACTATCATTCACGGACCTACTGCAGTGTTCCCCTTTCTTATGAGTCCGGTATTGTCCCGCGTCAGGTGTTTCTTTGTTGTGGAGTTGACTGTGAGGTGTGGTCTAAGCCCTTTAAATTGCCTTCCTTTGATGCATTACTTTCGTAGTTCCTTGACAATGTGAGTAGTCACGAAAGCGCTTGGAATTTTCCTACTCTTTCACAGTGGTTGTTTTGCTATATATATTTTATTTTATAAATATATAATATATATATATATATATATTTATATAATATTAAATTATAAATTATAAAAATAATTATAAGTGCAGCAATACAATAGTAGACAGGTGATGGTAACACTGTAAGATAGGCCACAGGGTATGTAAGTCTTCAGCTCACGATCTTTCATGCTTTCCTGTGCTTCATCAGGAGCTATGAAATATTCTAAGGCAGAAGAAATCACTGTCAACACGCTTCCTTTACTCTGAGGAAGCACTGACATATTATAACATTATAATCATGAGGAAGCACTAACATATCATATCACAAGGAAGTACATACATTATATTATAACCTTGAGGAAACACTAACAGAATCATGGCAGAAATTTTTACAGCTGATTTGTCTCTTTAATTAACTTTGACAAGTGTCCAACACAATCTGCTAAAGAAGAAATTTTTTGCCTAGCTGGTAGTAATAAGTTATCACAAGTTATATACACTGATGGATCTAAATAGGAGTCTTTTGGCAGGGCTGCATCTACTCTTGTTGCCACCTCCGTAGTTAAGAACGATAATAAACTTGTTGAACTAGGCATAAGAATTAACAACTGTGCTTCTACATTGCAAACTTAACTGTTTGCAATCCTAATGGTGCTAAAGCTAACTTATGACACCGAGCTTGACTCTATCATTATTACTGATTCTATGTCATCATTGACATCATTGACTCCAACAACATGCTCATTGGAGAAACCAGGTATAGATACTCAAAAATCAGGGACAAAGGAATTAATGTACAATTGCTATGGATCCCATCACACATTGGATTACTCCTTCATGATAAAGTTGATATGTTAGCCAAGAAGAGTACTCAGAAGGAGAATGTAGAATATAACTTTGGTATATCTGTGTCTAGCATTAGGAATAATATTAGGAGAGAAGTAAATAATGAAATTGATTGTTAAAGAAATGCAGTTAGAAGCCTGAGTAGATCTATAACCCACTATGATAACATGAACGTAGATAAATATGTTTATGGAGTAACTTGCAATGTGAACAGACTGACTGATGTTGTAGTGGGCAGACTTAGGCTTGGTTACAAGTACTTCTGGCAGTTTGGGAGACACACAGATGATGATCAAACTAAATGTAAATTATGTGATGAGGTATATGGTCACTGTCTTGAACACTATGTGCTTAATTGTCCACTTATTGAGGAATACAGAGACAGAGAGTATAATAACCTATGTGACATGTCAAGATATCTTATTAATGAAAATAAGATACCAGATATACTAAGCAAATTTCCTAAATTTGCTTGTAACAGATAAGTGAACTGTAGATATGTATATATAAACCCATATGTACACCTCTTAACCCATTTGGGACCTAGTTCCTCGGCCTTTTGTGTATCCATATGTTCTTGCGCTACCGTCCACAGGATGGATATGGGGTGCACAATAAACTAGCCACTTCGGTGTACCCCCCACAGGATGGGTATGGGGTACAGTTAGTTTAGTTTAATATGTTTATTATGCACCCCATACCCATCCTGTGGGCGGTAGTCAAAAGATTACAGAGGTACATAATTGGTCCAGGGACTGGACTCCAAAGTTTTGATAGCTGAGCAAGTTACAGAGGTAATGAACTCACAATTTACAAAGGTAATGAACTCACAATTTACAAAGGTAATGAACTCACAATTTAAAAAGGTAATGAACTCCAGGTAAGTCTGGTCACAATCATGACAAGTTACAAAGGTATTTACAGATTACAGAGGTACGTAATGGGTCCAGGGACTGGGCCCCCAAAGTTTTGATAGCTGAACTAGGTACAAAGGTAATGAGCTCACAAGTTACAAAGGTAATGAATTCTGTAGAATGGTTACTTACGTGGGGTACATAATAAACATATTAAACTAAACTAACTTCGGTGGCAAAATCTAATCCAGCCAACCTGTTGAATGCGGAATATCTTCCACTTGTTCCTCTCCTGCTGCACTACTTGCTCCAGCTCGCTGCCACTCACACGCAAGCTTCTCCAGCATGACTTCTCCATACAGCCTCTCTAGTCTCCTTATAAAATAACAACTAACGTGTTTTCCATTGCTCATATGTTGTTGTTATTGTTGCTGTTAAAGGCCACCATAACTCACGCCTTATTGAGCCATTCTTCCCGGGAGTGCGGAGGAACAATATATGCCTAAGTCTGGAGGAGGGAAATATATAGAAAATACAGTTTCCTCTGAAGAGAAACGGAAACGATGAATTCATAAATAGGTCAGATGGAACGTCTGTCTTGCCTAAACCCCGGCAGAGCCAGATAATCTCCAACTGAGTCAATAACAACAGACTTTACCAAGACCTATAAGGAGGTGATGTATGGCTCCAAGACCACTGCCCCTCAAGGAAGGTTCCTTGATGTTGGTGAGGGGCTCTTGATTTAGGGAATTGGATCTGTGCTCCAGTTCCCCGAATTAAGCCTGAATGCCTTCCACATCCCCCCTAAGCGCTGTATAATCCTCCGGGTTTAGCGCTTCCCCCTTGATTATAATACTAATAATAATAATCCAAGACCACTGTCCCTGAGAACTCACTGTCACTAGACACTATACTACATCACACAAGAATAGACACTATTTATTTTATTATTTATTTATTTTATGTCTTTGCAAACAGTACATTGCGATTTTGTATTTACAATAGTGGGTTGCAATGCAAAGAGAGCCTCTATTATGCTTTGGCATTATGGGCCAACTTCAAATTCAAATTCAAATTCAAATTCAAAGTTTATTCTCTATAAGGATTACAATGCTGAGTTTACAGAAATTTGGTTATTGTTTGGTTTACATGTAGTAAAATTGTGATTACAGAGTGTACCACTAGAACGCTTAGCATGGCTAGGCATTTCGGGCATACTTAGTTTTATTCTTAACATTATTGGCTTTCAGACTACTTAACACTAAGGATTATATCATAGTTGTACAGTAGGATAGTAATTATTTCATAGTTGTATAGTAAATTATTAATTATAAATGAATCAAAATTTGTATAAGACATAAGATATATTCATATATTTGAAAATGCTTTTTGTAAAAACAATGATTCAATTATATTCCTGTCAACAATGGATAAAAGGTTCAAAGTGATTGTTGAAGTTATGTTGTGGGAGTACATAAGTAAGTGTGTACTGAGTATTTAGCGTTTAGTCTAGGGCGATTACGTGGCTTTTGAGAAGAGTCTTAAATTGATTTTCAGACTGGGTTACTTTAACATATGGCAATGAATTCCATATTTTGGGGCCCTTTATGTGCATAGAGTTTTTACACAGTGTGACATGGACACGAGGTATATCAAAAAGAGATCTGTGTCTTGTGTTGTGGTCATGTGTCCTGTGTGGAAAATACTGTATATTTTCCGGAAATACGGTAATTTATAGGTAAATAGATGGCCATACTGTATTTAATAATATTTATGTCATAGAAAACGGAAAGCCTGCGTCTGCGCAGAAGTCGCCAGTTTGTTTGAATTGGATACAACGTTAGTGCTGTGGAAAATACTGTATATATTTTCCAGAAATTCAGTATTTATATGTAAATATATGGCCATACTGTATATAAAAATATTTATGTCATAGGAAGCGGAAAGCCTGCGTCTGCGCAGACGAGGCACTCGCCATCTTGGCTTTGAATTGGATACAACGTTAATATAATGGGAAGAATTTTTCGTGCTCTAGAGGTTAAAATTGGATTGACACCTCTCAAATAGGAGGCGAAATTGTTGGATGTGCATTCCTGCATAACTTGAGATATCAGACGACTGGACAAGACAGCTACAGGAACCTCAGATAAGCTCTCTCGATTTGTGTATAATTCTGGCCAGTGTTTTCATAAATTTAGTGAGGTTTTTCTGAGTATGATACAACTTAATATCCAGTCAAATTGGTGAGTGATATTAAGATATATTTTCCTTCTGTTATGTGTATGTGAATTTATATATAATTATTTTTTAATATACAGTCCACAAATTTATATATTTACCAGTATTCCTGGTGATGTATATTTCATTTAATTAATAGGTCCAGAGCAACTTGTGGATATGACAGTGGTAGGTATCGAAGGGGGACATTTTTTGCGACCTAGGTGTCCCAAATTCCTACTTGTCTAACTGATAAATAATAATTATCTGTTCATTTACTGTTATGTACATAATAATACATTCAGCTAAATGCAATTTTCCACAAGTGCAATGGGAAGGAATTTTCGTGCTCTAGAGGCTAAAATTGGGCTGACACCTCTCAAATAGGAGGCGAAATTGTTGGATGTGCATTCCTGCATAACTTGAGATATCAGACGACTGGACAAGACAGCTCCAGGAACCTCAGATAAGTCTGTTATGTTATAACTCTGGCCAGTTGTTATTTTCATGTATAGACAGTGAGGTTTTCTGAGTATGATACAAGTTAATCTCCAGTTAAATTGGTGAGTGATATTAAGATATTATCCTTCTGTTATGTAAATGTGTGTATATACTATAATCCTTTTTAAATTTTAATATACAGTCCACAAATTTATATATTTACCAGCATTCCTGGTGATGTATATTTCGATAAATTAGACACATGTGCAACTCTTGGGTGTCTAATTTATCAACATGTCGGTTCTCTGAACCATTCATCTAAAAAAGATGTATATTTCATTTAATTAATAGGTCCAGAGCAACTTGTGGATATGACAGTGGTAGGTATCGAAGGGGGACATTTTTTGCGACCTAGGTGTCCCAAATTCCTACTTGTCTAACTGATAAATAATAATTATCTATGTTCATTTACTGTTATGTATATAATGATACATTCAGATAAATGCAATTTTCCACATCCTCTTTAGGTTGGTGAGGAGAAGTTTGAGTGGAGGGTTTATATTTGCGTGTATTGTTCTGTGTATGTAGTAGGCACATGAATAAGTATGGATGTTCTTAATGGTGAGCAGATTCAGACTTTTGAAAATTGGTGGAGTATACTGGCGGGAGTGGGAATTTGTTATCATTCTTACTGCATCACACAACAATAGACACTATACTACATCACACAATATACACTATACTACATCACACAACAATAGACACATCACACAACAATATACACTATATTACATCACACAACAATATACACTATACATCACACAATATACACTATACTACATCACACAACAATATACACTATACTACATCACACAACAATAGACACTATACTACATCACACAACAATAGACACTATACTACATCACACAATAGACACATCACACAACAATATACACTATACTACGTCACACAACAATAGACACTATACTACATCACACAACAATAGACACTATACTACGTCACACAACAATAGACACTATACTACGTCACACAATAGACGCTAAACTACGTCACACAACAATAGACACTATACTACATCACACAATAGGCACTATACATCACACAACAATAAACACTATACTACATCACACAACAATAGACACTATACTACGTCACACAACAATAAACACATCACACAACAATAGTTAGTTTAATATGTTTATTATGCACCCCATACCCATCCTGTGGGCGGTAGTCAAAAGATTACAGAGGTACATAATTGGTCCAGGGACTGGACTCCAAAGTTTTGATAGCTGAGCAAGTTACAGAGGTAATGAACTCACAATTTACAAAGGTAATGAACTCCAGGTAGGTCTGGTCACAATCATGACAAGTTACAAAGGTATTTACAGATTACAGAGGTACGTAATGGGTCCAGGGACTGGGCCCCCAAAGTTTTGATAGCTGAACTAGGTACAAAGGTAATGAACTCACAAGTTACAAAGGTAATGAATCCTGTAAGAATGGTTACTTACGTTTATACATGGCTACAATCATGAACAAATTATAGAGTAATGAGCAATTCACACTTCCACACCCGGTCACAACTGTAATGAGTTATTGGTCACACAACAATAGACACTATAATACATCACACAACAATAGACACTATACTACATCACAACAATAGACACTATACTATGTCACACAACAATAGACACTATACTACATCACACAACAATAGACACTATACTACATCACACAATAGACACTATACTACATCACACAACAATAGACACTATACTACATCACACAATAGACACTATACTACATCACACAACAGTAGACACTATGATACATCACACAATAGACACTATACTACATCACACAACAATAGACACTATACTACATCATACAACAATAGACACTATACTGCAGCACACAACAATAGACAGTATACTACATCACACAACAATAGACACTATACTACGTCACACAGCAATAGACACTATACTACATCACACAACAACAGACACTATACTACATCACAAAACAATAGATAGTATACATCACACAACAATAGACACTATGCTACGTCATACAACAATAGATAGTATACATCACACAACAATCCAGGTATCCAGGTATACTACGTCACACAACAATAGACACTATACTACGTCACACAACAATAGACACTATGCTACGTCACACAACAATAGACACTATACTACGTCACACAACAATAGACACTATACTACATCACACAACAATAGACACTATACTACACATAACAATAGACACTAACATCACACAACAAGAGACACTATACTACGTCACACAACAATAGACACTATACTACATCACACAACAAGAGACAGTATACTACGTCACACAACAATATACACTATACTACATCATACAAGACACTATACTGCATCACACAACAATAGACAGCATACTATGTCACACAACAATAGACACTATACTACACATAACAATAGACACTATACTACGTCACACAACAATAGACACTATACTACATCACACAACAAGAGACAGTATACTACATCATACAACAAGAGACACTATACTACATCATACAAGACACTATACTGCATCACAACAATAGACAGCATACTATGTCACACAACAATATACACTATACTACACATAACAATAGACACTATACTACGTCACACAACAATAGACACTATACTGCATCACACAACAATAGACAGCATACTATTTCACACATTGACACTATAGACACTATACTACGTCACACAACTATAGACACTATACTACATCACACAACAATAGACAGTATACTACATCATACAACAGTAGACACTATTACTACGTCACACAACAATAGACGCTATACTATGTCACATAACAATAGACACTATACTACGTCACACAACAACAGACACTATACTACACACAACAATAGACACTATACTACATCACACAACAATAGACAGTATACTACATCACACAACAATAGACACTATACTACGTCACACAACAATAGACACTATACTACGTCACAAAACAATAGACACTATACTACACATAACAATAGACACTATACTACATCACACAACAATAGACACTATACTACATCACACAACAATAGACACTATACTACATCACACAGCAGACACTATACTACATCACAAAACAATAGACACTATACTACGTCACACGACAATAGACACTATCCTACATCACACAACAATAGACACATCACACAACAATAGACACTATACTACATCACACAACAATAGACACTATACTACATCACACAACTGTAGTTACCAGCGGTCGCAATATACACAACGAGAAGCAATTATTACTACAGAAAAAGCGCCCTTCCTCCAAAATTTGCACCAGTCAACTATAGTGATAATATAGCATTTATTGTGGTGGAGACGGAAAAAAAAAAATAGAGAAGCTAGATACAGCGATTGATAAACAAAGGTAGAGGCTCGACCGTTCGTCATTGTAGGAGTGCCAGCAGTCACCGGCTCTTCAACACGCAAGTTATACTTTTGTATCAATCAAATCACATATTACTCGGGTAGATAATTTCCAGTAGATCCTTCATGTGTTAGCTCAAATCACCGACCAGTATGGTTTAAATAAGTGACCCACTGATCAGATCAGATAGACTGGGTCCGAACCCTTGACTGGTCCGAACCCTTGACTGGTCCGAACCCTGGACTGGTTTCAAACGGTTTCGTTGTGCACCACCTAGCAGGTTATTAATAGAATATTCAAGAGGTTGCTAGTAGAATTGCAGTAAATCAACCATTCAAATCATTATGAAGCTGTGTGTAGTCTGTGGTCAGTCAAACAAACGGCTTCCACATGCATAAATTGTCATTTCTGTGGGAAATTGGTGTCACGCCCCTTGTGCAGATATCCAAGAACTAGCTACAAGCAGTATTAAAACAGGGAAGTGTTTTTGGGTATGCCCAAATGAGATAAATCTGTGGACTAAAATCACAAGGGTATTAAAAGAGGTCAACATCAAAGCTGCTTTCATAGAAAACCTGGAAGCTTTCTACAGCAGATGGGAACATAAAAAGTCCGGGGCTGAATGGTACTGCCCTTGATACTGGCCATGTAGTCAGAAACTGTAAGGCTGGAGATGATGTCCTGGTAGTCAGTAAATGGGGGGCTGATAGTGCTGTCCTGGGAGACAGTAATGGGAAGCTGGAGGTGCTGTCCTGGGAGACAGTAATGGTGAAGCTGGAGGTGCTGTCCTGGGAGACAGTAATGGTGAAGCTGGAGATGCTGTCCTGGGAGACAGTAATGGGAAGCTGGAGATGCTGTCCTGGGAGACAGTAACGGTGAAGCTGGAGATTTTGTCCAGGTAGTCGGGAATTAATACGCAGGAAGGAATACATATGAATGACCTCATAGGGGACAGGAGCCATAGTAGGGAAACAAGTGTAGTCAAAGATAAGATAAAACCAATATTGCAAACTAGAAATACCGCAGGAAATAGCAAACAAGAGGACTCCACTAGCAATAGTGAGGATATATTACCAAAAACAAATGGTGGGAGCTCCATTGTTGGTGCTAGGAGGATAGAAGTAAGACAGGGAAACATGCACCAACAGGGAATACAGTCACAGAAACCCAAGGCAAACGGAAACCAAGCCTGTGCACATACTATGCACTCGGTATCTGCTGGCATGGGAAATCTGGAAAAACAGATGGGACGTGCAACTATGACCACCCTAGGAAATGCCATGCCCATATGACAACAGGAAAATGCAAACTCCCTTCCTGTAAGCTTTTTCACCCTGAACTGTGTACCTCTTCAGTACAGGAAAGACTGTGCTATAACTTAAATTGCCAGGCATACCATCTAAAGGGGACAAAAAGATACAAAACATCCAGGCCATGGGAAAACCTGGGTAGCCACAGCCACTCAAGAGGGAGAGGTTTTTAGTGCCAGGAAGGAAAAAAAACTGGCAGGAAATGGCAGAAATCGTACACCAAATCCAGTCATTCCTGGAGTGGAACCACAGTCGATGGCCTCCACTCCAAACCAACAGATACAGATACTAATGCCGGAAAAAAAAAATCCCCCCCCAGTACCAACAATACCACCAGTCCGATAACATTCTCTTTGCAAATATACAGGTCTAAAGCCAGCAACAAACAACAAAATACCTTTCATCCGTGGACTGCTTGCAGAGGCAAAGGCAATGTTCGCGGCTTTCACTGAGACCCACATAAAGGATCACTTGGACAACGAAATATGGATCCAGGTTACAACCATACAGATGTGACAGAGTGAACAGGCAAAAAGGGGGGGGTTGGCCTGTACATTGCAGAGTCACTTGTTTGCACAGAACTGCTAAATGCCTCAAATGATGTAGTGGAAGTTTTTAGCAGTAAAGGTCTAGAACCAAAACCTAGTCATTGTGGTAGTCTACAAGCCTCCGGATGCAACATCCCAGCAATTCCAGGAACAGCTGTTAAAAATTGGCCACTGTCTGGAAAACCTTCCAGCTCCTGCACCCAACATCTTGCTCCTGGGGATTTCAACTTAAGGCACCTAAAATGGAGGAATATAGCAAATAATATTGTTGCAGTAATAACACCAGGAGGCAGCTCTGATGAAAACTCACACTCACGCGAGCTTTTAAATCTCTGCACAAAATTCAATTTAAACCAGCAAATAATAGAGCCTACTAGACTGGAGAATACACTAGACCTCATCTTCACTAACAATGATGATCTGATAAGAAATATCACCATATCAAAAACAATATACTCAGATCACAACATAATTGAGGTTCAGTCATGTATGCGCGGAGCCCCAGACCGACATAATGAGATTAGTCACGAGGGAGCATTCACCAAATTCAACTTCAATAACAAAAACATAAAGTGGGACCAAGTAAACCAAGTCCTAACCGATATAAGCTGGGAAGATATACTAAGCAACACCGACCCCAACTTATGCCTAGAACAGATTAACTCGGTAGCACTCGATGTATGCACAAGGCTTATTCCTCTAAGAAAAAGGAGGAGTAGATGTAAAACAGAAAGAGACAGGCGCTCCCTTTACAGGCGACGGAAAAGAATAACAGAGCGGCTAAAAGAGGTCAATATATCTGAAATGCGTAGGGAGACACTGGTCAGAGAAATAGCAAGCATCGAACTTAAGCTAAAAGAATCCTTTAGGAGTCAGGAATCGCGGGAAGAACTAAAAGCCATAAATGAAATCGAAAGAAACCCAAAGTATTTCTTCTCCTATGCCAAATCAAAATCGAGAACAACGTCCAGTATTGGGCCCCTACTTAAACAAGATGGTCCTACACAGATGACAACAAGGAAATGAGTGAGCTACTCAAGTCCCAATATGACTCAGTTTTTAGCAAGCCGCTAACCAGACTGAGAGTCGAAGATCAAAATGAATTTTTTATGAGAGACCCACAAAATTTGATTAACACAAGCCTATCCGATGTTATCCTGACGCCAAATGACTTCGAACAGGCGATAAATGACATGCCCATGCACTCTGCCCCAGGGCCAGACTCATGGAACTCTGTGTTCATCAAGAACTGCAAGAAGCCCCTATCACGAGCCTTTTCCATCCTATGGAGAGGGAGCATGGACACGGGGGTCGTCCCACAGTTACTAAAAACAACAGACTAGCCCCACTCCACAAAGGGGGCAGTAAAGCAACAGCAAAGAACTACAGACCAATAGCACTAACATCCCATATCATAAAAATCTTGAAAGGGTCCTAAGAAGCAAGATCACCACGCATCTAGAAACCCATCAGTTACACAACCCAGGGCAACATGGGTTTAGAACAGGTCGCTCCTGTCTGTCTCAACTATTGGACCACTACGACAAGGTCCTAAATGCACTAGAAGACAAAAAGAATGCAGATGTAATATATACAGACTTTGCAAAAGCCTTCGACAAGTGTGACCATGGCGTAATAGCGCACAAAATGCATGCTAAAGGAATAACAGGAAAAGTCGGTCGATGGATCTATAATTTCCTCACTAACAGAACACAGAGAGTAGTCGTCAACAGAGTAAAGTCCGAGGCAGCTACGGTGAAAAGCTCTGTTCCACAAGGCACAGTACTCGCTCCCATCTTGTTCCTCATCCTTATATCCGACATAGACAAGGATGTCAGCCACAGCACCGTGTCTTCCTTTGCAGATGACACCCGAATCTGCATGACAGTGTCTTCCATTGCAGACACTGCAAAGCTCCAGGCAGACATCAACCAAATCTTTCAGTGGGCTGCAGAAAACAATATGAAGTTCAACGATGAGAAATTTCAATTACTCAGATATGGTAAACATGAGGAAATTAAATCTTCATCAGAGTACAAAACAAATTCCAGCCACAAAATAGAGCGAAACACCAACGTCAAAGACCTGGGAGTGATCATGTCGGAGGATCTCACCTTCAAGGACCATAACATTGTATCAATCGCATCTGCTAGAAAAATGACAGGATGGATAATGAGAACCTTCAAAACTAGGGAGGCCAAGCCCATGATGACACTCTTCAGGTCACTTGTTCTATCTAGGCTGGAATATTGCTGCACACTAACAGCACCTTTCAAGGCAGGTGAAATTGCCGACCTAGAAAATGTACAGAGAACTTTCACGGCGCGCATAACGGAGATAAAACACACCTCAATTATTGGGAGCGCTTGAGGTTCCTAAACCTGTATTCCCTGGAACGCAGGAGGAGAAGATACATGATTATATACACCTGGAAAATCCTAGAGGGACTAGTACCGAACTTGCACACGAAAATCACCCACTACGAAAGCAAAAGACTTGGCAGACGATGCACCATCCCCCCAATGAAAAGCAGGGGTGTCACTAGCACGTTAAGAGACCATACAATAAGTGTCAGGGGCCCGAGACTGTTCAACTGCCTCCCAGCACACATAAGGGGGATTACCAACAGACCCCTGGCAGTCTTCAAGCTGGCACTGGACAAGCACCTAAAGTCAGTTCCGGATCAGCCGGGCTGTGGCTCGTATGTTGGTTTGCGTGCAGCCAGCAGCAACAGCCTGGTTGATCAGGCTCTGATCCACCAGGAGGCCTGGTCTCAGACCGGGCCGCGGGGGCG
>NC_069416.1:54813074-54819315 GCF_026875155.1 Cherax quadricarinatus
TTGTTTTTGATATGGTGATATTTCGTATCAGATCATCATTGTTAGTGAAGATGAGGTCTAGTGTGTTCTCAAGTCTAGTAGGCTCTATTATTTGCTGGTTCAAGTTGAATTTTGTGCAGAGATTTAAAAGCTCGTGTGTGTGTGAGTTCTCGTCAGAGCTGCCTCCTGGTGTTATCACTGCAACAACATTATTTGCTATATTCCTCTATTTTAGGTGCCTCAAGTTGAAATCCTCCAGGAGCAAGGTGTTAGGGGCAGGAGCTGGAAGATTTTCCAGACAGTGGTCAATTTTTAACAGCTGTTCCTGGAATTGCTAGGACGTTACATTCGGAGGCTTGTAGACTACCACAATGACTGGTTTTGGTTCGCAATTTTTAAACTGCTAAAACTTCCACTACATCATTTGAGGCATTAAGCAGTTCTGTGCAAATAAGTGACTCTGCGATATACAGGCCAACCCCCCACCCTTTTACTTGTTCACTCTGTCGCATCTGTATCGGTTGTACCCTGGGATCCATATTTCGTTGTCCAAGTGATCCTTTATGTGGGTCTCTGTGAAAGCCGCGAACATTGCATTTGCCTCTGCAAGCAGTCCACGGATGAAAGGTATTTTGTTGTTCGTTGCTGGCTTTAGACCCTGTACATTTGCAAAGAAGAATGTCATCGGACTTGTGGTATTGGTGGTACTGGGGAAGACTTTTTTTCTGGCATTAGTATCTGTATCTGTTGGTTTGGAGTGGAGGCCATTGACTGTGGTTCCACTCCAGAAATGACTGGATTTGGCGTACGATTTCTGCAATTTCCTGCCAGTTTTTTTTTCTTCCTGGTACTAAAAAACCTCTTCCTCTTGAGTGGCTGTGGCTACCCAGGTTTTCCCATGGCCTGAATATTTTGTATCTTTTTGTCCCCTTTAGATGGTGTGCCTGGCAATTATAGTTATAGCACGTCTTTCCTGTACTGAAGAGGGACACATTTCAGGGTGAAAAAGCTTACAGGAAGGGAGTTTGCATTTTCCTGTTGTCATATGGACACGGCATTTTCTAGGGTGGTCAAAGTTGCACGTCCCATCTGTTTTTCCAGATTTCCCATGTCTGCAGATACCAAGTGCATAGTATGTGCACAGCCTGGTTTCCGTTTGCCTTGGGTTTTTGTGACTGTATTCCCTGTTGGTGCATGTTTTCCTGTCTCATTCCTATCCTCATAGTACAAAACAATGGAGCTCTCACCAGTTGTTTCGGGTTTAAATATATCCTCACTATTGCTAGTGGAGTCCCCTTGTTTGCTATCCCCTTTGGGGTATTACTAGTTTGTAATATTTGTTTTATCTTGTCTTTGACTACACTGTTTTCCCAAACTACAAGCTCCTGTCTCCCTCGAGGCCATTTATATGCATTCCCTCATGCGTACATTTACTGTCTACCTGGACAGCACCTCCAGCCTCACCATTACTGTCTACCAGGACAGCACTTCCAGCCCCACAGTTACTGTCTACCAGGACAGCACCTCCAGCTTCACCATTACTGTCTACCAGGACAGCACTTCCAGCCCCACAGTTACTGTACCAGGACAGCACCTCCAGCTTCACCATTACTGTCTACCAGGACAGCACTTCCAGCCCCACATTTACTGTCTACCAGGCCAGCACCTCCATCCAGCCTTGCAGTTTCTGACTACATGGCCAGCACCAAGGGCGATACCATCCAGCCCAGACTTTTTATTTTCCCAACTGTTTTAGAATGCTTCCAGGTTTTCTATGAAGGCTGCTTTGATGTTATCCTCTTTTAATACCAATATGGCTTTAGTCCACAGATTGATCTCATTTGGGCATACCCAAAAACACTTCCCTGATTTAATACTGCTTGTAGATAATTCTTGGATATCTGCACAAGGGGCGTGACACCAATTTTCACAAAAATGGCATGTAATCCACGTGGAAGCCCGTTTGTTTGATTTACTGCAGACTACACAGAATTTCATAATGTGATGTCAATGGTTGATTTACTGTGATTCTACTAGTAACTCCTTGAATATTCTACAAATAACCTCCTTAAAGTGAAGATCTGGCTATTTGTATTTCTATTTCTAACTGTACTTGTATATTAGGACAAGCTTACCGCCGTACGTGTCTGTTTCATGGATACGAGGACTGTACCTCAAAATTACTGAGGTACATCATGGTCATCAGTGAAGCTTCAAGTCATCAGCAGGTTATCAAGTGGTCATCAGTGAAGCTTCAAGTCATCAGCAGGTTATCAAGTGGTCATCAGTGAAGCTGCAAGTCATCAGCAGGTTATCAAGTGGTCATCAGTGAAGCTTCAAGTCATGCAGGTTATCAAGTGGTCATCAGTTTTAAGCTTCAGCATCGCAGGGTTTTCAAGTGGGCATCAGTGAAGCTCAAGTCATCAGCAGGTTATCAAGTGGTCATCAGTGAAGCTTCAAGTCTTTAAACAGGTTATCCCCAAGTTTCATCAGTGAAGTTCAAGTCATCCAGGTTATCAAGTGGTCATCAGTGAAGCTGCAAGTATCACAGGTTATCAATGGTCATCATAAAGTTTCAAAGTCATCACAGGTTATCAATGGTCATCCCGGAAGCGCAATCATCCAGTTATCAAGTGGTTTATTCCCGTGAAGCGCAAGTCAAACAGCAGTTATCAAGTGGTATCCAGTGAAGCTTCAAGTCATCAGCAGGTTGTCAAAAGACAGGTCGCTTGTTAAGTGCGCTCTGACCTAGATTCTCAAGTGGATTCTTGAGTGCAGAGGCTTTGTGTTGGGTCTTAAATTGGTGATGGTGACGGCGGCGGCAGTGGCGGTGCCGGTGTGGTGAACGGGCGCTGCGGCGCTGGCGGGGACGACGGCGTGGCGAAGGTGGCGGGGCGGTGGAGTGGGGTGGGAAATGGTGGTGATACCTGGAGAGGTTTTGGGGTCAACGCCCCGCGGCTCGGTCTGGACAGGCTGTGGTGGTTTAGGGTCTGATCAACCAGCTGTTATTGCGGCCCCACGCAAATGACGTACGAACCACCGCCCCTGGTCAAGGTACTGACTTTAGGTACCTATTTCCCGGCCTTCTTGAAGACACCAGATTCATTGGGAATTCCTTATATATGCTGGAAGCAGTCGACAGTCTTGGGGCCCCCTGACACTTGTGTTGTCTCATTGACTCGTGGCCCCTGCTTTTCATTGGGGGAAATGTTGCACTCCTGCCGAGTCTTTTTGCTTTCATAGGGAGTGAGGGTTTTCTTTGGGGGTGACAAGTAGGCTTCCACAAGTATCATACTGGGGCAATGTACGTTTTGGTGTACGTGAATAATGTCGGAGGAGGATAATCTGGCATCTCTGTCCACAATGAAAAAAAACAAGTAAAAATGAAAACAGGAAAGGACAGGAAAAGCTATAAAAGAAACGTGGACAAGTTGCAGGGTTGGCTTTACAAGTGGATATTGAAATTATGCTCTACATATTGTCTAAGGCCCCATAATACATAACTCTACAGCAAATGTGCATCTGGCTTTCAGGGAAACTCAGTAAACATTCGCGACCTGTGTTGACATTTTCTCCTCAAGGGAGGCTTCCTGATTTCCCGGGGGACTCCCTTGATCCAGGAATTAGGACTGTTAATCACTTGATTGCGCATAATTCCCTCATATTCCCCAGATGGTGTGTGACCCCTGAATTAAATAAGTAATCCATAGAATAGAAGGGGGGAAGAAAGGCTGGAGGTGCATTGAGGCATCTGTGGAAACAAAGAACTTTATCCGTAGAGGCAGACAAGGGGAATGTACCAGAGTATAGTGGTACCAACACTGTTATATATGAACCATACCACAGGCGGGTTAGAACCGTTTTGAGACTCTGATCGCGGGTTCTAACCCCGCCCGTGGTATGGGTTGTTTGCAATCGTGTCATTACGATTTCGTGAGTACTGTTATATATGGGTGTGAAGCATGGGTTTTAAATATAGTGAGGAGGAAGCTGGAGACAGGGGAGATGTTTGAGGGCGATTTGTGATCTGAATATATGCAGAGAATTCAGAGCGTGGACATTTATTGTGGGGTTACAAAAAGTATAATTCAGAGGGTTGAGGAGGGGTTGCTGAGATGATTTATACACCTAGAGGTGATAGAGCAAAATAGAATGACTAGGAGGGTATATAAATCTGGGTTGAGGGGAAAGAGTAGAGGTCGTCCCAGGAGGTAAAGGTTTTGAGGGCTAAGAGTTTGAATATCCAGTAGGCTTGTGTTAACCTTCGGATTCGCTTTCGTCATGACGAGGATAATTACGTTTTTGTTACTAACGACCCAACATTCATAGAAAAACTTCTTACTCATAAATATGCTAACATCCAACTCCAAGCTGCCCCACCAAGATCACCTAAAGTACTTATTGTTATCCACAATGTCAATAAGTACATGGATCCAAATTCCTGTTGTCAGATCAAATTGCAAACCCTCCCTCGACTTCCAAATGATTGATATTGGCTGAGTGGATTGGTCCCAAGGGACTCCACCATCATATATCTACTCTCGTGCAGCGCTTAACAGGAGTTACAAAATAGCTTTGTACAAAGCACCTCACCGTAGATGCTACAAGTGTCAGCGCTGGGGTCACATTGCTTGGAATGCTCATCTAAGTCACACTGGTGTGCAGTGTGTGCCAAGGCCCATCCTTCTCACCAGTGCTATGATATGATCAAGAAACACCAGACCGTTGCATTAGAATGTATCAATTGTAAGACTCCAGGAGTCACAGCTGCTCATGCTGACTGCAGAGCGAAAGCTGCCCACATCGCCAGCCGCAGACAGAGCTCCCGCCTCACCCATCACCCCCCATGATGAGGCAATAGGCCTACCAGATACTTCATGTCTGAATACTGACCCATGCCTGAACTCAGACAATATGGTTGAGCGAGTCACTCTGGGAGTACATCAACAGAGCACGATCACGTCTGCTATCAACACTAGTAATGCTGCTGGTGTTGACACCATCTGTCTGGCTGAGTCAGCTGTCAGTCAGCCACCTGACTCAGCTGATCGGGACTTCATACTTCCTGATGACGCTAGTCTTGCTGGGGTGGTACACAACATGCAGCTGCGCATAACAGTACTGGAGAAGCAACAATGGTGTTTGAAACAACAACTTGAGCACACGAGGAAAAACTTACAGAGGTTGCAAATGAGTACATCAACCCACAGATAGTCAGCCATTATGAATCTGAGTGTGGTGATGATGAACAAACTGATGATTGCAGTGGTGTTAATAATCACAAAAACGATGAATCTGATAGTGGTGTTTACAATCACAGTGAAGATGATAAGGGCAGTGAAGGCCATCATGATAGTCAACCTGATGAGTGTAATGTATTGATAGATACCGAGTGTGGAGATGGCCCGGTTGTTGATAATGGTGTATGTATCACTGGTCATAATGATGAGGGAAGTGATACATGTGATGACAGTGATGAGTGTAATAAAAGCGGAGAGTTGAGTGCGATGGATAGTGTCACCTTCCATACATTCACAGACAAAGAGCGCAGTGACCTCTGTGTACAAAGACTCCCAAGAGGTCTCACTAATGGAAGTGCACTTAGGAGACTCATGGATAAGTTGTAGTTATGGTGTTGGTGGTGGTTGTAGTTGTAGTTATGGTGCTTGTGGTGGTGGTAGTTGTAGTTATGGTGCTTGTGTGGTGGTAGTTGTTTGTTTTGGTGTTGGTGGTGGTTGTAGTTGTAGTTATGGTGTTGGTGGTGGTGGTAGTTGTAGTTATGGTGTTGGTGGTGGTGGTAGTTGTAGTTATGGTGTTGGTGGTGGTGGTAGTTGTAGTTATGGTGTTGGTGGTGGTGGTGGTAGTTGTAGTTATGGTGTTGGTGGTGGTGGTAGTTGTAGTTATGGTGTTGGTGGCGGTTGTAGTTGTAGTTATGGTGTTGGTGGTGGTTGTAGTTGTAGTTATGGTGTTGGTGGTGGTGGTAGTTGTTAGTTATGGTGTTGGTGGTGGTTGTAGTTGTAGTTATGGTGGTGGTGGTGGTTGTAGTTGTAGTTATGGTGTTTGGTGGCGGTGGTAGTTGTAGTTGTGGTGTTGGTGGTGGTGGTAGTTGTAGTTATGGGGTTGGTGGTGGTGGTAGTTGTAGTTATGGTGTTGGTGGTGGTGGTAGTTGTAGTTATGGTGGTGGTGGTGGTTGTAGTTGTAGTTATGGTGTTTGGGGGTGGTTGTAGTTGTAGTTATGGTGGCGGTGGTAGTTGTAGTTATG
>NC_069416.1:54819815-54835257 GCF_026875155.1 Cherax quadricarinatus
TGGCACAGTCTTTTGGTACTTATTAGGTTATTTTTATGTTGTCTGTTAAGCTGTGTGATTGGTTTTAAACACTGGAATTGATTTTTAAAATGTGTAAAGGTTTACAGTGTTGGAATTTTGGACTAATTTATTAGGGTTTTGTGTAATTTTGTATGTCCTTGTGACTTTTCTAATCACCTTGTTGTGTAATACATTTGTTATGTAATGAACCTTGGGGAAAATTTATATAAATTAATTTTTGGGTTCATTGCTGGGGACTTTAGATTAGGCACATTTATTGTTTATAGTATGTTAGGTTGAAAATAGTGGGGGGGTTGGTAACCACTAGGGGGGGGGTAATATGTCTGTATAATATGTTCAGTGCAATGCTTGCTGGTTGTAGTTCGTCATTAAGTACCATTTTTCGAGGGATGTGTTAAAAAAAGTGTTGTTCATATATGTAATTCTGTTGAGTAGACCCAACGGTTTTGGGTTAAAGTATAGGTGAGGGGCGGGGAGGGGGGGGTGTACCAAGGAGTTGAAAGTGTGGTGGTAAACTTTAGCTGTGGGAGGATTGTGTTAATTTATAGATTTTAAAAATTGAGTTTTAATTTTATATTTTGAAATGTATTTTTTAAAATAAAAATAAAAAAAAAAAAAAAAAAGTAACTACGTTACTCATTGTGTTTGTGAATTTCAGTAACGTGTGGGTCCGGGTCTTGCAGGAGATTTTTTAAAAAGTCCCGAGAGTAGTAAGTGATCTTTGTTCATGCGTGCATCAGTTATCTACTTCCTAGGTTTTGAAATTGGCTATTGTTTGACTGGGAAAACTCTGTGATGTTTATAAATGTAGAGGTTTTTTAGGTATTTGGATTTGAATTTGGCTATTTAGCAGTTTCTAATGTTTACAATGCTTGTAAAAGTCAAATATTGTATACTTGTGCCCCTTATATGCAGAAAATATGGCTAAACAGTACAGAATGGGTCACATAACCCGAGACCCAAACAAAAGTTTTGTCAATCCTAACCAGCCTGATAGAAGGGCAAAAAAATTTATTATGAGAACAGATTTTCCAAAATTACGAGGTGATATAAAAAAGACCCCGGGGAAAACCCATCAGAAAATTTGGGAACAAAAAGATTCAAAATGCGAAATAAAATTAGCAAATCAGATGAACCCAACTCCCCCCAGCGGGGGAAAAAAAACAAAAGACTCAATGATTTTTTTCTTTCTATAGGACAAAAAACCCTTTCCAATAAAAACCCAAACTCAGTACCCCACCAAATGACCCCACCTCACCCGGGAACTACCGAACACACTGTTCCCAGCCCGACTAACCATACGAAGTCTCCCTTATTTAAAGCACTAAAAAACAAGGAGGAGATTTAAAACCTTACCACCCTTTATATACAAAAAAATGTCACAAGTGCTATCCCAATCATTGCAACACTCTTTAAAAAATCCATTGAATCCCCCCACCTTCCCTAAGTACTAAAAATAGCAAGGGTCACCCCGTCCACAAAGGAGGAGACCAAAAAAAGTTTAATAACTATGGCCAATATCCAACTTACACCCTCTCTCAAAATCTTCGAAAATTAATTCCAAAAGAAAATTTCTCCTCCTTATCTCCCCAAAAAATCTCAAAACCCCCCCCCCCCGCCCAATTTTATTGGCCTAATAAAAATCTAAAGATGTATTTACACAGCTAGAACTTTTTACACTGCAATGAGAAAAAAAAAAGTCCCACTGGGGATTTCATTGACTTACGTAAAAATTTTGATACAGTTGACCATGACTTGCTCCACGTAAAATTGTCACACTATGGTATAAGAGGGCACTCCCTCAACTACCTCAAGTCATACCTCAGCAACAGAAGCCAATATGTGTACGCAAATGGGGCAAACTCTTCTGCGCAACCAATTACAGTTGGTGTCCCACAGGGAAGTGTCCTTGGCCCTCTTCTCTTTCTCCTATACATAAATGACCTTCCAAATGCTTCGCAATTACTCAAACCCACACTATTTGCAGATGACACTACATACGTCTTCTCTCACCCGAGCCCAGTCACGCTAGCCAATACTGTAAATACCGAATTACAGAAAATATCTACCTGGATGAGGACTAACAAACTTACACTAAACATTGACAAAACCTACTTCATTCAGTTTGGTAACAGAGCTACAGATGTCCCTCCTAACATAATGATAAACGGATCACCTATCACAAAGCTAACAGGGAAAATTCTTAGGAATCCACCTTGATAATAGACTCAAATTTCATACACATATACAACAAATTTCTAAGAAAATTTCCAATACTGTAGGCATACTATCGAAGAAAACGGTACTATGTTCCACAGTCACCCCTCCTGCCCTATATCACTCTTTATTTACCCCTATCTCACCTATGGAATTTGTGCATGGGCTCAACAACAATTAACCATCTCAGACCACTAATTAAACCCAACAAAAGGCTGCAGTTAGAATGATAAATTCTCACTACAGGCAGCACACTCCCCCAATATTCAATACACTAAACCAAATCACCATAAAAAAACATCCATACTTTTTACTGCACCTATTACTTTACTTTAGAACACTTAACTCTGATATTAACCCCTCCCTCAAACATCTCCTTGCCAACCTCAACAGAACACATGACCATAACAAAGGCACAGATCACCCTTTGATGTTCCTCGTGTCCATCTCAAAACTATGAAAAAAACTCAATGCACATAAAAGGCCCTAAAATCTGGAATTCATTACCTGTAAATATAAAAGAAACACTACCCTGTTTATTTAAATTAATCTCTTTCTCAAAGTTCAATACTCACCAAACCAATAAATACTGAATAACTGAACCTTTAAATTGTATATCTTAAATGTTCTCAAATTTATATCACATAAATGTTAAACCTAAAACCCAATCTAAGTTTATTATTTTTTAAATACACTACCTAACAGAATACTCCATACGACTGAATGTACAACAATGCATGCAACCATATGACCTGTCTTTGTAATACTCACTTGTGCTTTATAGTTATCTGTTTACAATAATGTATTATCACTGATTTCATCATTGCTTAGTTAATTTTAAGTTAATTTTAAGCCAGCCCGTAATGCTATGCATAGTATAAGTGGCTTTGGCATGCTGCTCTTATCTGTATTTTTTTGTACCTCTGTATGTATGCTTAAATTGTTAATAATAAAAAAAATAAAACGTGTATAAAGCACAATTTAAAAATTTAATGCTACTCTATCGGCGAGATAAACCAAAACAAATGAAAACGAAAATAAAACGAAATCTAACGTTATATTACCTATCATACATTGACCAGGGTTTAAATTTTCTACACAACGTGAAACACCATAGAAGATAATGAGTAAATAAAACTCTCAGTTCAAACGTACAAGATCTTTACAAGACACACAACACTACACATGATCTTCACAAGATCAATAACGTCCATCTTTTCTGATTACTATTATAATCACTTGGCAGCGCTAGACCCGTAGGAATATACAGCTTCTTGGGGGGGGGGGGGAGGAGGAGGATGGAAAGTATTGAAGCGCAATTCAGGGAACTGGAGCACAGATCCAATTCCCTAGATCAAGAACCCTCCCTTGTGGGGGGTTTCTTTCACAACCACCAAAATGCACTTCATGTTCGTGTTTTTTTTTTTGTGATTAAAAATATTTTATCACTTGTAAATTACATTATGTATAATACACAGAAATACAATATTTAACTCTTATTCTCTTCACCTTATTTGTAGTCACATATTACCGTTGTTGTTTGAGAAATAAGTAAAAAAAGTCACTTGTTACCCTCGGAAAAGTATAAAAAACTTGAAATAATTTGTCAACGTCGTCTTAGGATGGATGGATGGTTGGGTGGATGGTTGGGTGGATGGCTGGGTGGATGGTTAGGCGGATGGTTGGGTGGATGGCTGGGTGGATAGTTGGGTGGATGATTAGGTGGATGGTTGGGTGGATGATTAGGTGGAGGGTTGGGTGGATGGTGGTGGATGGCTGGGTGGATAGTTGGGTGGATGGCTGGTGGATAGTTGGGTGGATGGCTGGGTGGATGATTGGGTGGATGGCTGGTGGATGGATGGGTGGATGGATGGTTGGGTGGATGGTTGGGTGGATGGCTGGGTGGATGGCTGGGTGGATGGCTGGGTGGATGGTTGAGTGGACGGTTGGGTGGATGGATGGATGAATGGATGGTTGGGTGGGTGGATGGTTGGATGGATGGCTGGGTGGATGGATGGATGGATTAATGGATGGTTGGGTGGATGGTTGGATGGATGGCTGGGTGGATGGTTGGGTGGATGGATGGGTGGATGGCTGGGTGGATGGCTGGGTGGATGGTTGGTGGATGGCTGGGTGGATGGCTGGGTGGATGGCTGGGTGGATGGTTGGGTGGATGGTTGGGTGGATGGTTGAGTGGACGGTTGGGTGGATGGATGGATGAATGGATGGTTGGGTGGGTGGATGGTTGGATTGGTGGCTGGGTGGATGGTTGGATGGATGGCTGGGTGGATGGTTGGGTGGATGGTTGGGTGGTGGCTGGGTGGATGGCCGGTGTGGATGGTTGGGTGGATGGTTGGGTTGGATGGCTGGGTGGATGGTTGGGTGGATGGTTGGGTGGATGGTTGGGTGGATGGTTGGGTGGTGGTTGGGTGGATGGTTGGATGGATGGTTGGGTGGGTGGATGGTTGGGTGGATGGCTGGGTGGTGGCTGGTTGGGTGGATGGCTGGGTGGATGGCTGGGTGGATGGTTTGATGGTTGGGTGGATTGGTTGGTGGATGGATGGTTGGGTGGATGGATGGTTGGGTGGATGGATGGTTGGGTGGATGGCTGGGTGGATGGTGGGTGGATGGTTGGGTGGATGGTTGGATGGATGGTTGGATGGATGGATGGTTGGGTGGATGGTTGGGTGGATGGTTGGGTGGATGGTTGGACGGATGGTTGAATGGTTGGGTTGATGGTTGGGTGGATGGTTGGATGGATTGGGTGGATAGCTGGGTGGATGTCATCCACTCCACCGAGTTTGTTCTTTCCTCCAGTAAGGAAGAACTGTTACCTTTATTCCAGAACAAACAGCCTACTGGAAGGTTAGCCAGATGGACCTTGACTATCCAAGCGTTCAATCCCACTTTTGAAAATTTACCTGGCAAGTCAAATGTAGTCGCAGATGCTTTATCGCGACACGTTAGTGTAGTTACTGCAGATCCTCCATTTACTGTCGAGGATGTCAAAACTGCACAAAGACTAGATCCCATGTGGTCTGGTGTGATTCGATTCCTTCTCCAGGAAGATCCCATTCTTACTGTAAAGCCACCAGTACCCATTAGTGACTTTGTAATGAGCCAAGAATTACTGTATCGAATAGTCGAGTTGAGTACTCCTAGCAGACGAGTTAGTAATTCCACAGTCACTAGTGATTGTAGTTGTATCTTTTGTAGATACTCGTTCAGATCTCTCTCAGTCAAGGCATGTGTTAGCCATTGCAGAGGAATTCGATCCTCCCAGAGATGATAACCATTCTGCATACGTAAACCTTACCCTCGCAGAATTGGGTTTAAATGTACATAGTCTGTATAATTAGATGTCCGAGATGAATGAAATTGTCAACTGTGTGTTTATTATTAGCTGATCAGTTTGTCGGAAATTTTCGTGTTCACGTTCCCTCCGTATTCTGAGAATTAACAGTCTAGATTTGAGTGCACCGAATCTGCCTTTCTGTTAAACACTTCTTTGTATATAATTATTCTTCCTCAGAATCCGTAGAGTGCATGAATACAGATCGATCGATCAATTCCATCCATATTGTATAATGATTTGTTCTTATAGTTTGTAATGATTACGTTAACACCCATTACGTCAAAATCATGTTGTACCATCCATTAGTTCTAAGTTATATATGAATTTGTTATTGTATAGAATCAGCCCAGATCCGCCTGCCTGTTCAGCCTATAGTATAGTAGTGTATGTCGGGACGACATACGTAACATGACCGAGCTGTCAGCATAGTTGCTGATCCCTGTATTCCCAGTATTATATAGCATAGCATATTAGTATCATCCCTGTGCTTTAGACACGAGATCCCTCGTAGGCCTTTGGCTTTGTGTGACGTCATAGGGATACACATGGGCAGTGATCCCTCTGTCCCGCTCTCACTCGGCGGCAGACCATACAGGCGTAGACAGGCAAGGCAGCTGGGGCTCCATCCCTCATCTCAGTCTGACAATATATTTACCATCCTACAAGTGTGTCTACTTTCAACCTACGATATCTCCATTTAAGAACCCTTACGATAGATGGTTGGGTGGATGGTTGGGTGGATGGCTGGGTGGATGGTTGAGTGGATGGCTGGGTGGATGGTTGGATGGATGGATGGATGGTTGGGTGGATGGCTGGGGGGATGGTTGGGTGGATGGCTGGGTGGTTGGCTGGGTGGATGGTTGGGTGGATGGCTGGGAGCCCCAGACCGACAAAATGACATCAGTCACGAGGGAGCCTTCACCAAATTCAACTTCAATAACAAGAACAAAGTTGGACCAAGTAAACAATCCAAACCGATAAAAGCTGGGGGATATACTAAGCAACACAGCCCCCAGTTTATGCCTAGAAAAAATAATCGGGGGCACTCTTTGTACACGGCTTTTTTCCTTAGAAAAAGGGGGAGAGATGTAAAATAGAAAAACTGGCGCTCCCTCTACAGGCACAAAAAAAGAATAACAGACGGCTAAAAAGGTAAATATATCTGAAATGGAGGAGACCTGGTCAGAGAAATAGCAAAACGAATTAAACTACAGGAATCTTATAGGGGTTGGAACGTGGGAAGAATAAAAAACCCTAAAAGAAAACGAAAGAAACCCAACGATTTATTTCTTATGCCAATCAAAATCGAGAACAAGTTCGTATTGGCCCCCTTTAAAAAAAATGGGTCCTACACAAAACACAGAAATGATGGCTACCAAGTCCCAAAAAACTCATTTTTAAAAGCAGCTAACCCCGACAGAGTCGAAGGAAAAATTAATTTTTTTTTTTAGGAGCCACAGAATTTGGTTAAAACAAGCCTATCGATGTTATCCTGACGCCAAAAAACTTTGAAAGGGAAAATAAAGCCCATGCATCTGCCCCCCGGGCCAAATCAGGAACTTGTGTTCTCAAGAACTGCAAGAAGCCCCTTCGGGCTTTTACCCCTATCAGGGGCATGGACACGGGGGTTCCCCAGTTACTAAAAACAACAGACTAGCCCCATCCACAAAGGGGGGAGTAAAGCAAAGCAAAGAAATACATACCCATAGTACTAACATCCCAAATCAAAAAATCTTTGAAAGGGTCCTAAGAAAAGATCGCCACCCATCTAGAAACCCTCAATTACACAACCCAGGGAACATGGGTTTTTGAGCAAGCGTCCTGTCTGTCTCAACTACTGGATCACTACGACAAGGTCCTAGATGCACTAGAAGACAAAAAGAATGCAGATGTAATATATACAGACTTTGCAAAAGCCTTCGACAAGTGTGACCATGGCGTAATAGCGCACAAAATGAGTGATAAAGGAATAACAGGAAAAGTTAGTAGATGGATCTATAATTTCCTCACAAACAGAACACATAGAATAGTAGTCAACAGAGTAAAATCTGAGGCGGCTACGGTGAAAAGCTCTGTTCCACAAGGCACAGCACTCGCTCCCATCTTGTTTCTCATCCTCATATCTGACATAGACAAGGATGTCAGCCACAGCACCGTGTCTTCCATTGCAGACACTGCAAGGCTCCAGGCGGACATCAACCAAATCTTTCAATGGGCTGCAGAAAACAATATGAAGTTCAACGATGAGAAATTTCAATTACTCCGATATGGTAAACATGAGGAAATTAAAACTTAATCAATGTACAAAACAAATTCCTTCCACAAAATAGAGCGAAAAACCAACTGCCAAAGACCTGGGAGTGATCATGTCGGAGGATTTCACCTTCAAGGACTATAACATTGAATCAATCGCATCTGCTAGAAAAATGACAGGATGGATAATGAGAACCTTCAAAACTAGGGATGCCAAGCCCATGATGACACTCTTCAGGTCACTTGTTCTATCTAGGCTGGAATATTGCTGAACACTAACAGCACCTTTCAAGGCAGGTGAAATTGCTGACCTAGAAAATGTACAGAGAACCTTCACGACACGCATAACAGAGATAAAACACCTCAATTACTGGGAGCACTTGAAGTTCCTGAACCTGTACTCCCTGGAATGCAGGTGGGAGAGATACATGGTTATATACACCTGGAAAATCCTAGAGGGACTAGTACCGAACTTGCACACGAAAATCACTCACAACGAAAGCAAAAGACTTGGCAGACGATGCAACATCCCCAAAAGGAAAAGCAGGGGTGTCACTAGCACGTTAAGAGACAATACAATAAGTGTCAGGGGCCCAAGACTGTTCAACTGCCTCCCAGCATACATAAGGGGGATTACCAATAGACCCCTGGCTGTCTTCAAGCAGGCACTGGACAAGCACCTAAAGTTGGTACCTGACCAGCCGGGCTGTGGCTCGTACGTTGGATTGCGTGCAGCCAGCAGTAACAGCCTGGTTGATCAGGCTCTGATCCACCAGGCCGCCTGGTCACAGACCGGGCTGCGGGGGCGTTGACCCCCGGAACTCTCTCCAGGTAAACTCCAGGTACCTAACCTAACCCAACCTTGCCTAATCTAGCCTAACCTAATCCAACCTTACTTTAACTTACCTAACCTAACCTAACCCTGCTAGTCAACAAGAAAGGCCATTAATAGTACTTACGAAGAAGATGGTATTGAAGATGTACAACAGATACTGCAACAAGTCCAAATATTCCTCCATGGTGCCTTGACCTCTGCCGTAAGACATTCTTCCCTGACCTTTACCGTACGCCATTCTCTCTCAACACTCAGGCTGTTGCTGTCACCTCAAAGTTCGGTCTGTTTGAAACATTACTTGGTCAGTTAGATATAAATTGTATAGACTACACAAAAGGTCATTTAAAAATGAGGTTAGGAGAGGCCTGGTGGCAGACCGGGCCACGGGGGCGTTGACCCCTGAAACCCTCTTTTACAAAATATTTTCTTACAGAATGATAGATAAATATTTTTCATGGATAATGATATAAAGAATTTTATTTTTGTACCAAAACTAGCTTAGAAACCTGACTTAACCTGCATAATGGTGCGTGTAATTTGTACTGTGAGCCGTATATAGCCCAAACACCCTCCCAGTACTCATCTAGTTGTGATTGCAGGGGTCCAATTACAGCTCCTGGCCGCTACCCGGTCACTCTTCCCGCTCCATGAGCTTTATCATACATCTTCTTAAAGCTATGTATGGATCCTGCCTCCACTACATCACTACCCAGGCTGTTCCACTTCCTGACTACTCTGTGACTGAAGAAATACTTACTAACATCCCTGTAGTCCATCTGAGTCTTCAACTTCCAACTGTGTCCCCTTGTTGCTGTGTCCCATCTCTGGAACATCCTGTCTCTGTCCACCTTGTTTATACCTCTCAGTATTTTATATGTCGTTATCATATCCCCCCTAACTCTCCTGTCTTCCAGTGTCGTCAGGTCGATTTCCCTTAACCTCTCCTCGTAGGACATACCCCTTAGCTCTGGGACTAGTCTTGTTGCAAACCTTTGCACTTTCTCTAGTTTCCTTATGTGCTTGGCTAGGTGTGGGTTCCAAACTGGCACTGCATATTCCAATATGGGCCTAATGTACACAGTGTGCAGCGTCCTGAATGACTCCTTATTGAGATGTCGGAATGCTGTTCTGAGGTTTACTAGATGCCCATATGCTGCAGCAGTTATTTGGTTGATGTGTGCTTCAGGAGATGTGCCTGGTGTTATACTCACCCCAAGATCTTTTTCCTTGAGTGAAGTTTGTAGTCTCTGGCCCCCTAGACTGTACTCCGTCTGTGGTCTTCTTTGCCCTTCCCCAATCTTCATGACTTTGCACTTGGTGGGGTTGAACTCCAGGAGCCAGTTTCTGGACTAGGCCTGCAGTCTGTCCAGATCCCTCTGTAGTTCTGCCTGGTCTTCGTCCGATTGAATTCTTCTCAACTTCACGTCATCTGCAAACAGGGACACTTCGGAGTCGATTCCTTCCCTCATGTCGTTCACAAATACCAGAAACAGCACCGGTCCTAGAACTGATCCCTGTGGCACCCCGCTCATTACTGGCGCCCACTCTGATACCTCGCCATGTAGCATGACTCGTTGTCTTCCTGACAGGTATTCCCTGATCCACTGTAGTGCCTTCCCTGTTATCCCTGCTTGGTCCTCCAGCTTCCACACTAATCTCTTGTGGGGAATTGTGTCAAAACCTTCTTACAGTCCAAGAAAATGCAATCTACCCACCACTCTCTCTCATGTCTTAGGGCCGTCACCCTGTCATCGAACTCCAGTAGGTTTGTGATGCAGAATTTCCCGTCCCTGAAACCATGCTGGTTGTCGTTGATAAGCTCATTCCTTTCTAGGTGTTCCACCACTCTTCTGATAATTTTCTCCATGACTTTACATACTATACACGTCAGTGACACTGGTCTGTAGTTTAATGGTTCGTGTCTATCTCCTTTTTTTAAAAATTGGGACTACATTTGCTGTCTTACATACTTCCAGTAGTCGTCCTGTTTCGACAGATGTGTTGAAGATAGTTGTTAGTTGTACGTACATTGTTGCTCTCAAGTGTACACACGTCACGAGGGATATGCCTGGAGGGTGTGTCGGGGGGTCAATCCCCCCCCCCCGTGGACTGGTCCATGACCAGGACTCGCGGTGTATCAGGGCGTAATCAACCAGGCTGTTACTGCCAGGTCAGAAAATATATAAAGTAGTATTTAGAACCTATTAACTACCCACGTCTCCTATCACCACCAGACAAGTATACATCAACCACCTGCATAGGGATTGAGCCGTGTATACACTGTGTATATACACTGTGTATTTTTTTCAACATACCGGCTGTATCCCACCCAGGCAGGGTCACCTGAAAAGAAAAACGAAAGTTTTTCTATTTAAATATAGTAAGTTATATAACATGGGGTTAGTAGCTATTAGCTCCCGGCATTTTAGTCGCCTCTAACGACACTCATGACTTACGGAGGAAGAATTGTGTTCCACTTCCCCATGGAGATATATACCCTTGAGAAAACTCATGACTGGGTAATAGTTTAAATCCTATCTACTACAAGATGGTCATCATGACTGCCAGTAACCTGTTCACTATAGTTCAGTGTTCAACTCGTCCCAATAATTCTCCAAATAAACTTTCACTGTTCAGATGTTATTCCAACAAACTCAGGAATATTTACTCTCCCAGAGAAACTAATTTAGAAAATTTCCGAATAGGTTAGGTAAATTAAGTCATTTTAAACTGAAATTATTACGAGATCAAAGCTAAATTTATGGGTTAGTTTAAGGGGATAAATTAACAGCTGGAATATTAATAATACTGATTTTTTCTTCTGAATAAGCAAGGTTAATTACACCATTGGAATACGTTAATAATTCGGTGGTTCACACGGGTTCCAGATCACTACTTATGCTCACTTAACGTCGCTTCCGACCACTTGAACCACACACCAAACAAGACTCCACTGTTTTGGCTAATACACTTGGAAGGCTGAAAGTGATGATGTGGTATATACGAGGGATATACCCTGGAGAAAAGTACGTGTATGTGTATATACCAAGGGTCGTAGTGATACTGGTGTAATCGCGGAGCTACAACGCAGATTACGATCGAGTGTTTTATCGACTCTTGAAGACTGAGATAAGGTCTACCCTTCTCTAGCTCTGGGACATTATTATTTTTATAGGGAGGGCTAAACCCGTAGGGATTAAACAGTGCCTGTGGGGGTTGTGTGATGGTATTCACGCTTAATTCAGGCAATTGGAGCACAGATCTAATTCCCTGTGATCAAGAGCCCCTCACCATCGTCAAGGAACCTCCCTTGAGGGCAGTTCTGGGACAATTTGGGTAAATATATGGAATTTCTCACATCTCGAGAACGGCTGTGAAATGACTTAAATTCCTGATGGTTGAAAAGACTTCAATGTAATATACCATACACCACATATTAAACAATATTAATAACCTTGTCGGTATATAACACCAGTTATATATGGAGTTTGACTCGTATGCCTCAAGTCGGTACTCCTATAGTTGTGACTGTCTTGTGTATTATACCTGGAGAAAGTTTTGGGGGTCAACGCCCCGAAACCATATCTCGGGGCCTCCTACGAGTGATACAACATGTAGAATAATAGCATATGGAGAAAGTGCCAGAATAAGATATTTTATTGTTTGAATCTACATGGACGATCATCTCTTATTTTTATCCCCCGTGTTGAAAGTTTAAGATTTAAATAATAACTTATTATAAGGAGCCCAATGGAAATAAGTCACTGACTTTTTGGGTTGTCCTGGTGGGGTAATTAACATATTTGTTACTATGTATGATAATTTATGTAACTGTATTCATGTGTACCTGAATAAATTTGTTTATCCCACAACTTTCTGCCATAAACCCATACGGTTTGAGCGCACTTTGTGTAATTAGCGATACACACGAGCTGTGGCATCCACTACCTTCCCACAGCCTACTTATTTTCATGTTGAAAAAAACGTTATACTCTACTGAATCCTGTTATCATAGCTTGGTTATCTTGTAATCTTATCGGATAACAAGTACCGGGTGAGCTCACACTGTTGTCTGGCATCAACAACTCTTCCAGCTCTGACAACTAGATGTTAGTTGGAATAAAATTAAATGGTCTTCATTAATGTTTCAAGGGGTGGAGTGATAAGCCAGTGGAAGGCCTCGGTCAGATGACCAAAAGTTCCAGCTGTGGGTCATATGACTAAGACCTGCATCAGGAAACACTGTTCTGTTGCCTCGTCTATCTTGCCTAACTTAACCTAATTGCCTCACAGGTATCGGCTGGAAGAGGGTCATTAAGGCTGCAACTCACCTGACCAAAAATACCATTCAACCTGGAAAGAGTTCCGGGGGTCAACGCCCCCGCGGCCCGGTCTGTGACCAGGCCTCCTGGTAGATCAGAGCCTGATCAACCAGGCTGTTACTGCTGGCTGAACGCAATCCAACGTACGAGCCACAGCCGGCTGGTCAGGTACCGACTTTAGGTGCTTGTCCATTGCCAGCTTGAAGACTGCCAGGGGTCTATTGGTAATCCCCCTTATGTATGCTGGGAGGCAGTTGAACAGTCTCGGGCCCCTGACACTTATTGTATGGTCTCTTAACGTGCTAGTGACACCCCTGCTTTTCATTGGGGGGATGTTGCATCGTCTGCCAAGTCTTTTGCTTTCGTAGTGAGTGATTTTCGTGTGCAAGTTCGGTACTAGTCCCTCTAGGATTTTCCAGGTGTATATAACCATGTATCTCTCCCGCCTGCATTCCAGGGAATACAGGTTCAGGAACCTCAAGCGCTCCCAGTAATTGAGGTGTTTTATCTCCGTTATGCGTGCCGTGAAGGTTCTCTGTACATTTCCTAGGTCAAGGCATAAAATAATGATGATAATTATTATTATAATAAAAAAGAAGCACTAAGCCACAAGGGCTATACAGCGCTGCAGGGTAGGGAAGGAAGCGAGGGTATTGGATGGCAGACAGGGGGAGGGATGATCAGTAGGTTACAGAAAACAGTGGGGCAGGGGATAGTGCGGGGGTAGAGGGTAGCAAGAGATTGAGGTAGAAAGGGCTGAAGGTATCAGAGTTTGTGAAGTAAGTCAGTTGTTGTCAAAAAGTCAATGAGAGAGTCCAGATGAAAGGTGGGTCCATCAGCGAGAAGGGAAGGTAAACAGAGAGCAGTGGAGCGAAGACGACGACGGAGGTAAATTCTGCGTGCTCGTTGATAAAGTGGGCAGTCCAACAGAATGTGGCTGACTGATAATGAAGCTTGGCAATTCTCACAGAGAGGAGCAGGGCACCTCTCCATGAGATATCCATGAGTAAGATGAGTATGGCCAATGCGAAGATGGGAGAGAGTAGTCTCCCAACCTCAACACTGGTGATAAGAAGACGGCCAGTAACCTATACTCAGTTTAATAGATTGAAGTTTGTTGCCGAGCATAGTAGACCAACGTTGCTGCCAACGGGTGTTGGCAGCAACGAGATCTCGTTGCTGCCAACGAGATCTCGTCGATACCAAGGCTTGTGAGGGAGAACACGAAGAAGCGAGAACAGACTGAGGCGTTGAAGTAGGGACGTCTGAGCCCAGGACAGCAAAAGAATTAGATACAGGAGTGACTATGGGAGAGGTAACCACAGAGGAGGCTTCAGAAGATGGGACCCCGGAAGTGGGGGAACGTTTTGAAACACGGGAATAAGAAACTGGAGGTAGTCTCCCTTGGAGGCGGAGATGAGAAACTGCCATGGCATAAGGGAGACCTGCTGCCTCTTTGAGGTAACGAATTTACCGCTCATTTAAGTAGACTTGGCAACGGCGAGAGTATGAACGGTGAGCCTCATGACAATTAAGGCAAGAGGGAGGTCGATTGCAAGACGTATTAGAATGGTCATCGGCACCACAGACCGGGCATTCCTGGAGTTTACCTGGAGAGAGTTTCGGGGGTCAACGCCCCCGCGGCCCGGTCTGTGACCAGGCCTCCTGGTGGATCAGCGCCTGATCAACCAGGCTGTTGCTGCTGGCTGCACGCAAACCAACGTACGAGCCACAGCCCGGCTGATCAGGAACTGACTTTAGGTGCTTGTCCAGTGCCAGCTTGAAGACTGCCAGGGGTCTGTTGGTAATCCCCCTTATGTGTGCTGGGAGGCAGTTGAACAGTCTCGGGCCCCTGACACTTATTGTATGGTCTCTTAACGTGCTAGTGACACCCCTGCTTTTCATTGGGGGGATGGTGCATCGTCTGCCAAGTCTTTTGCTTTCGTAGCGAGTGATTTTCGTGTGCAAGTTCGGTACTAGTCCCTCTAGGATTTTCCAGGTGTATATAATCATGTATCTCTCCCTCCTGCGTTCCAGGGAATACAGGTTTAGAAACCTCAAGCGCTCCCAGTAATTGAGGTGTTTTATCTCCGTTATGCGCGCCGTGAAAGTTCTCTGTACATTTTCTAGGTCGGCAATTTCACCTGCCTTGAAAGGTGCTGTTAGAGTGCAGCAATATTCCAGCCTAGATAGAACAAGTGACCTGAAGAGTGTCATCATGGGCTTGGCCTCCCTAGTTTTGAAGGTTCTCATTATCCATCCTGTCATTTTTCTAGCAGATGCGATTGATACAATGTTATGGTCCTTGAAGGTGAGATCCTCCGACATAATCACTCCCAGGTCTTTGACGTTGGTGTTTCGCTCTATTTTGTGGCCAGAATTTGTTTTGTACTCTGATGAAGATTTAATTTCCTCATGTTTACCATATCTGAGTAATTG
>NC_069416.1:54835757-54851903 GCF_026875155.1 Cherax quadricarinatus
CCAGGTCTCGATTAGTAACGATTTGAATAGTGCAATTTAAGGTGCAAGATTAATTAATGCTTCTTTATTTCTCCCAAGCTCTTCAAATCTTGCACAAAAATTACATATAATTTAAAATACAGGTGCTCCTTGACTTACAGTGGGGTTATGTTCTGATGAACCCATCCTAAGTCTAAAATATCATAAAGCATTCTAATACTGTAAACTACTTTCAATATCTCACAAGTTATATTCCCATAATTTAATTTCAATATTCATTATTGAAACTATTGTAATTAGAGTAAACTACTGTCTGCTATAAACAAAGATGTATAATTTAAAACCAACTATGACCAATTTTTTTAGTACAGTGGACTCTCAGTTAACATTAATCCATTCCAGAGAGCTTGTCTTTAACCAATTTTGTCATTATCCGAATTACTTTTGCTCATAAGAAATACGTAGTGGAAATCCAGTTAATCCGTTTCAGACACCCAAAAGTATTAAAAAATGTTTTCTATGTGAAAAAATGCATTTACCTACACAGAAAACAATAGTACACGTACATGGGGAATACAACAATAATATCACGCTTACCTTTATTGAAAGACATGGTGAGGTATGGAAGAAGGGGGAAGGGAGAGGAAGGGAGTTTCATTTGGTTTGGAAGGGGAATCCCACTCCATAAAGACTTCAGGTACAAAGTCCTTATCGTGGGTTACTTCCTCCTTTGTTTTTAATCCACTAGGACCAGCTTGAGAGCCACTGGACCCCTGTCACTCAAAGTTTTCCAGAGGGGTCAAATTCGGCTTATGTTAGGAATTGGTTGGGGAGACACAAGATAGCCCTTCAATATTTCACTAATATTAGCTCTTTTGGCTTATTTATCTAGCACAATTCATCTAATACAGTGGACCCCCGGTATTCGATGGCTCGGTATTCGATGCATTATATCGCAAAAAATTTTCTTCGGTATTCGATTGAAAACCCGGTATTCGATATGATTCGTACGAGCCCTGTCCACGTGTGGCCTGAACTGCCCCATGTGTGCCAGGTTTACAAGCCAGCCATGTGCGCGCATTAAGGATACATTCGGTGCATTCCATATTATCCATATTATCACTGTGTTTGGTGTTTGTTTCTGCAAATAAGTCACCATGGAACCCAAGAAAGCTTCTAGTGCCAACCTGTGGTAAGAGGGTGGGGTAGTATGGAAATTAAAGAAAGATTTTGAAGGGTTTGGGGCTAACCCTGAGAAGCCTATGCCAGTTGTGGAATCCATTGTGCCTACTTCAAAAATTAAGGAAATGTGCCACAGTGGGTTGAGTGCAAACCTTTATGGATGAAAATCACCCTAAAACCAGCTATTGCAAGCCGTGCTGGTGACTTTTAAAATTTGACAATGTTGTGCCCATTTTAGACAAATCGTAAAGGAACGGGAGGTACAGAGCTCTATGGACAGATTTATTGTGCAACAGAGGTCCAGTGACTCAAGCTGGTCCTAGTGGCATTAAAAGAAGGGAAGTAACCCCGGAAAAGGACTTGCTATCTCAAGTCCTAATGGAAGGGATTCCCTTTCTAAACACTAACACCTCTTCCCTCCTCCCATCCCATCAATCATCACCAGATCTTCATTAAAGTTAAGTGTCAATTATTTTATTCTTACTGTAATTATTCTATTGCATTAAACTTAATATTTCATGTAGTAAAATTTTTTTTTCATACTTTTGGGTGTCTTGCACGGATTAATTTGATTTCCATTATTTCTTATGAGGAAAGTTGATTCGGTTTTCGATATTATCGGTATTCGATGAGCTCTCAGGAACGGATTAATATCGAATACCGGGGGTCCACTGTATGACATAATAAACAATAATAACATAGAAAAATGACATATACTCTAGAATGAATAAAATACGTCATTGTCACGAGTGTTGCTCTGTTATTGTTGGGTGTATAAGCGCCACTGAGAACATAAGCCGTACGTGGTGGTGGAGGTGGTAGCAGCGGTAGAGACTAGAGACGGCAGTGTTGTCAGTCGCCCTAAATAACTCCAACAACATTGGAGGAGTTAGGTTCATGCTATCCTTTTTTTATCGATTAATCGCTTAACTTACTTGCTACAGTTAATGCTACACTTTATCGCTGGCTGCTGCTATAGCCTTTATAGACTCCTGCTGCTTTAGTATTGTACATATTGCAGAATTACTGAAAAAGGCACATTATCCCCTCTCTCTCAGCCATTTACCAAAGGGCTGGCTGGCACTAGAAGCTTTCTTTGGGCCCATTGTGGCTTATTTAGCAGTTACAAGCACTAAAAACAATGGAATAATACCAAATGTATCGCATGTACGTGTGGAATAATCCTTACTGGCTTGTAAACAATGGCAAACTGGCTGTACATGGAGTGGCCGGGCTGCTTAGGCCGCGCGGACACGATCGGGACAAATGACTTGAACCGAGTTCTTTGTTATTAACTGAGCCAATATTTCAACATAAAAAATGTCGTTATCCGAATTTTACATTATCCGATGACGTTAACTGAGGGTCCACTGTATTAAGTAGTATATAAGCCATTAAATTAAGTCTGCCCATAATGCCTAGGCATGATAGTGGCTCTTTGCACTGTACCCCATTATTGTAATTACATAATCTCAATGTAACCTGGCAAAGAAATAAACTTTGCTTGTTTATATGCCAAATAAAGAAGTAAATAACTATTGTCACTGAATAAGTAAACAAATGCAGTAGGATCCCACTTATACGGCAGGTTTGGTTCCAGGCTACCACGGGAAAGCGAACATCGCAGGAAAGCAGAACGCCATTTTTTCCACCTATAAATGCATATAAATGCCAGATAACAAGTTTACACTAATACAGTGGACCCCCGCATAACGATTACCTCCGAATGTGACCAATTATGTAAGTGTATTTATGTAAATGCGTTTGTATGTGTATGTTTGGGGGTCTGAAATGGACTAATCTACTTCACAATATTTCTTATGGGAACAAATTCGGTCAGTAATGGCACCTGAACATACTTCTGGAGTAAAAAAAAAAAAAAAAAAAAAAAAAAAAAAAAAAAAAAAAAAAAAAAAATACCTTAAACCGGGGGTCCACTGTATATATTAAGAACCTAGGCATTAAAAAACAATAAGGAGTAAAATCACCAACACAACCCAAATTACTTATATAATATGTACTTAAGTAGGGTGAGAATGAGTAGTGTTTATTGTAAAAGTCAGGTGTGGTAGTTATGGTAGTGGCCGGACCTCCACCCACACGCCTTTTAAAGGGGGGCTCCGGGCTGTGAAGAGGCTCTTGGCTGAGGAATTAGACCTATGGGGTTTCTTCCTCAGCCCGAACCTAATTACCCCCCTTCCCTCCCCCCCCCCTCCTCCCCATCCCCCCTTTTTCCCTTTTCCCTCCTCCTCCCCCCCTCCTCCCTTTTGCCCTTCCTTTTTTTTCCCCTTTGGGGTTTTTTCTCCCACAGGCACGCTATTCCTGGTAGGGGAAAAGGGACACCGGGTCGATCCCATTCCTTTGAGGTTTCTTGGCGGTCGTAGTTTGCCGTGAAATCGGGATTGCTGGGGATGTCCCCGATCCCCTCCGGTATCCCGGAGTAGCTTGGGGTTTTTTGGGGCGAGGGTATCTTTTGGAAGCCCCCTTTCGGATTCCGGGGGTGGGGGCTGAAGGAGGTATTTTTGGGGATATCCGGCCCCCCTCTCTTTTGTCACCGGGGTAGCTGGGCGAGTGGGGTTGCTATCCCAGATTGCGGTTTACTGGCATGAATAGGGTATGGCAGGGGTTTTTCCAGCTGCATCTGCGCTATGCGGTGTCGAGTCCTCTTGGGCGCGGAGGGAGATTTCGGGCCCCTTTACCCTCCGGGAATTCCCTCCCCGTCCCCCCTTTTTTTTTCTTTTTTTTTTTTTATTTTCTTTCTTCTTTTTTTTTTTCTTAAAAAAAAAAAGAAAGAATAACCAAACCCCATGGCGCCTAGTCCTGAACCTTTTTAACCCCCGGGCCCCTTCTTGATACCGCCCCCCGTTCCCCCCGCCTCGTCTTTGGACCACTTTTAGCATTCCATGCCCTGTACCTATTGCCGTGCTTTTTCTCACCTGCTTCAGGACTGGGGCCCCTCGACAAAACCTTCATTTATCAGACCTTCGCTCTCCTCGACTAGTTTCCCGGCCTCTCCCTTAGGGTGCGGAAATTTTAATTTCGCCGACCCGTTCCACGTCGGACCAACTCGGTCCCACGCCTAAACTAAACGCAATTTACCTCTGATATACTTCTCCACCTCCCTTCTCGTTCTTCAAAAAGATCGCACGTCCTTCATCCTTTCCACCTCATTTTAGACTGAACAGTGGACTAAATTCTTCACTTTGCGACCAACTTCCTTACTCCTATCTTTCGACCATGTATTGGCAAGGCACTCCACCCCATGTTGGTAAAGATTTTTCTTTTCTGTCTTAAGAGCTCGCGCTCATTCCCGTACAGAATGCTCCCCAGGCCGTGACTCTCTCGTCTTCCCAAATTAGATACTGTTCCTGTCCCCCTTGAAAAAAAACTTTCCCTAAATTCTTGTAGGGGAAACCGTTATTCTCCCCCATACCATTTCAAAAAATTTTCCGACATGCCACCACATTCTAGAACACTGAACTCCAAGATCTCCCAATCCTAAAGGTAGACACTTTCTTTTTCCTGCCCGTGGGGGGAGACAACCCTAGAAATGTGGCCGTTTACTTTTTGGACAGCCGAGAACTCCCTCCTCGTTTATTTTCGGGCATGGGTTTACAAGTTCGAAAGGTGATCCCTACCCACAAAGGTAAAAATTTTGCTGGCGATTTGGCCATCCAGCGAAATTTTGGGGAATCTATCGCCGAATGCCAGCCCTGGGGTGCCGATGCCATTCTAATCTCTGCAATCGATCTCCCCTTCCCTTAAAGTATGAGGTCCCCCTTGTATCTCCCCTTGTCAGGTCTTTTTAAAAGAGGGGGAAAAAAAAATCCGTTACCTCAAAGAGAAGAAGGTCCCCTTATGCCTGGCAGTTTCTCATCTCCGCCCCCCAAGGGGACTCCCAGTTTTTTCTTATTCCCGTGTTTCAAAACGCCCCCCCCACTTCGGTATCCCATTTCTACCCCCCCTCTTGGGGTTACCTCTCCCATAATCACTCCGTATCTAACCTTTGCTGCCCCTCGGCTCAGACGTCCCCACTTCAATGCCCAGTCAATCTCGCTTCTTCGAGTTCCTCTTACAAGCCTCAGTTCGACGAGACCTCGTAGAAAACCTCTTCCCAATCGCCCCCTCTACTTCTAAAAAGTCAAAAAAGGCCCGGTAACACCCCTACCCATCTTCCCCCTCCTCATTTTACCCCCCCCTCTCTGTCCCTAGTTCCCCCCTCTCACTGGCTCATTTAAAAGTCAGGGTTCCCCCTCCCCCTCGTAATGCCCTTCCCTCCCCTGTTCCCCCCAAGTTTTTCCTCTTCTCCCACCCCCGGGTTCCTGTTTTTCTGCCCCTCCAGCTTCTCCATTTCCCCCCACCCTTTCGCCCCCCCCCTCCTTGGTCAGCCCCCAATAAGTTCCCAATCTTTATCACCTCCCCCTACCTTTCCCCAAATTTTTGTCCCCCCATACGAATCTCTGAATTCTAAACACTTGAAGAAAATCTCTGAAATTTTGCAGAGACCAAACCATCAAGGGACACTGATCCCCCCCGTCCTCCCCCGCCCCATCGCCAACTCCTTCTTCACGCCACCTTTCCCCTTCGCTGTTTGAACTTTTTCCACTCCTCCGCATGTGGACTTTTCTACCCCCCAGCCCCGGGGAAACCCTTACCTGCGATTTTAAGTTCTTTATCATTGCCATTCAGGGCCCTTTTTTACATTTGGAAATCGTGGCCTCAGGGGTAATGGGGTTGAGTTCAGATTTCTCCCCCAGTTGCCCCGTGGGTTTGTTTACAGGAACCAAAAATTACACTCTGCTGTTTTTCTCACATCCGGGCTAAAATTTTTTATTGTATTCTTCAGATTTTTTTCCTGAGGGGACCTTTAATAAAGTGCCCTTTTTCTCCGCACTGTACCCGTACCCAGCTATTTTTTCTACTTCGCGAATTACACACAGCCCGTATCCATTTCATGGTGGGTTTGCTCGTTTTTTATATCCCTCTCCTTCCGGGGATTATCTATTCCATTTTTCCCCCCCTTGTTTGTCTTACCGCCACCCAAATTTGTTTCTTGGTGATTTTAATGCCCACCATTTCCTCTGGGGGGTCTCACTGTGATTCCCGTGAATTCATTTTAGGCTTTTCTTGCCCCCACCCCCCCCATGTTTTAAATACAGGTCTCACACCCATTTTGATCCTTACTTTCTCTCTCTTTCTCGACTCTCAGTTGCTCTTCCTCCGCCCCATTGACTTTTTTGGTCTGTTCTCCCGACTTTCATGACAGTGATCATTTCCCAATCATTCTTACTTCCCCTTTATATTTCCCACCTCTTCGCACCCCACGCTGGCAATTTAATCGGGCAAATTGGAACTTTCTCACACCTGACTTTTTTTAAAGAGGTTCCTTCTTCTCCTCCCTCATGAGCTTTTACACCTCTTCTCATCCTCCGTTTTCACCGCAGCTTCTCATTCCCCATACCCCAAACTTCGAGAGGATTCTCAAAAATGCGTGCCTTGGGGTCTCCTGCTTGTGCTCGTGCAGTACGTTTGAAAAACCCTGCATGGGGGAGGGACCGTACAATAACCACAAGCGATCCCGATTTTAAAAAAGACGTGGATCGCTCGCCGTTCATCCTGCGCTAAACGCCTTTTTGGCGAGATTTTTCCCCCCATCACCTCTCTTCCTCTATGATGCATCTGGAAAAAGTACGAAAAATGAGTGGGAAATTTCCCTGACCCGGCCCTGTTCTCGGGTTGCCCGGGGTTGATAAGCAAACCCCCTAAGTTGCCAAGAAATTGCAATCATCTGGGCCCCTATTTTCGGGGCTCCATCTATCCCCTCATTTCTTTCCCCAAATCGCCAGAGGGGTTAGCACCCTTTGGGCTTTTCTCTCCAGAGAAGAACAGTATAATGTCCTTTTACACTTCAAGAATGGGGGCAACACCTCAGCTTGTCGATCATCCGTTTGGGGCCCACGACATTCATATTGTATGCTAAACATTTTCATCAGTCACCCCTTTCAGTCCTTTTTACGCCTTTCAAACTTATTTGGTCCCAAAGGGGTTCTTCACAGCTGTGGGGAAAAACCGCCCTTGTTCTCCCTTTCCCCAAACCCGGGACTACGGGACATGAACCCCCACTATCTCCATTGCCTTACCAGTGCAGTTTGCAAAGTAATGGGAAACCCAGAAATAGCGTTTTTGGGGGATTAGAGACACAAACAGTTCTCCACTCGTCAATATGGGTTTCGTAAGGACGTTCTACCAAGACCCCTTACTGGCCCTTTGGGAAATATGTTTGTAATGCCTTTTTTGAAAAACCATCATTTTTGCCATATTTTTGATCTTGAAAAGGCATATGAACAACTTGGGGGTAAAAATTTTAGCCCAAGCCCCCCCTTAGGCTTGAGCAATCACCATCCTTCCTTTAAAAACTTTTTAAGACAGGCATTCCTGTTCGGGGTTTAAAAATGTGCTCTCCCCGGGCTTTTTCCAAGCTGAAGGGGTCCCCCGGGTGGTTCGAGCCAACACTTTTTTCCCCTTTCTATTAATGATTTGGCCTCTGTCTTCCTCAAAAAATTTGGTCTCACCTATTGATGACTTGCTATTTCCTGTGCAGGCGCTGACTGTACCTCCTTACAGTTTTTCCCAGCATGCAGTCGCCGTGTTTCCCAATTGGGGCCCCACACAGGGTTTTTAAAATTTTCCCGCACTAAAACCCCCCCAAAAACACTTTCACAACGCTCTGTCATCTCGATCATCCTTTGTACCCTTTGGGTCCGTATCCCGAACTGAAAAAGTCAATTTCGGGCCTCCCTTTGATGTAGGTTATCCGGAAACCTCACATTCCTCTCGAAGGCAACTTTTCACAGCCGGCTGAAAACCCTTCTTAAAAACCTTGTCATCTTTCGTGGGGGGCTGTCGTCGAACCCCCCTTCCCTACTTCCACCCCATTTTATCGAAACTTGATTATGGTACCAGTCATTCACGGCATCCCTGCACTCTCTCTAGCCTTCCCCATTCATCACCAAGGATTACGTTTTTGCCTTGGGCTTTTTGCTCTTCCCCCGTCGAAAACCTCTATGCCAAAACGAAAGTTCCTCCTTTTCCGTCGCCTGAGCCCCCTTGCCTGCGCACTATGTTCTATGGTCCCGAATCCCCCTTTCCCTTTTTGAATGGGCCTGATATTATAGACTTCTTTTTTGTTCGCCCCCCTCTTACTCCTCCTTCTCTCTTTTGCCTTCATTCGCCTTGTCTTCTCTTCAAAATACCACCTTTTTTGACATGTACATACCTTTTTCCCCCAACCCCCCCCGGGAATTCCACTGTTCGGTCTGTTTTTCTCCCTCCCCGCTCGAAAGCCCCAATGTCTACGGCGCTTCCCGCTCTCTTTTTTTTTGACCACTTTCACTCTCATTCTCATGCATTGCGTGTACACAGATGGGTCAAGTTTCTGACGGCGTAGGATTCGCAGCATGTTTCCGGACAGCGTCGTACAAAGGGGATTTACTATCTTTAGCTAGTATTTTTCTGTGATTATATGCCTCCTTACAGCATTTTCCGTATGACTATGCCTGTGTATCCTTGTGGTTGCTCAGACCCTTTGTGCTTTACAGGCTAACAAAAATTTGATAATCACCCCCCTTTTCCCCGTATCCAACTTTTGGGTACGCCGCACTTTTCTAAGCATAAAGATATTTTTTTTTGTTGGGTCCCCGCAGTTGACGTACAGGGCAATGAACAGGGGACATGCGCGCGGTCAGCAGAAAAATACCCACCTTTCTTTGAGGTATTCCCTGTGGACTATTTGCTGTAATACCCCACCTACACCCGTTGGCAAAACTTTGGCTCTAGCTGGGCAACAAACTTCGTCATTAAACCGAGTAAGTTACGGGCCGTCTTTATCACCATGTCGGGGTTTGGGGAGATACTTTTCCCCCCGTTTCGCATTGGCCATACCGTTTACTCATGGATACCCATGGAAAGGGTCTTGCCCCTCTCTGTGAAATTTGCCAAGTCCATTATCGTCAGCCACTTTCTGTTGGATGCCCACTTTAAAAACGAGCCGAGAATTTACCTCTGTCGCGTCTTCCCCCCGCTGCCTCTCTTTACCTTCCCCTTCTCGCTGATGGCCCCACCTTTCAGGGGACCCTCATTGATTTTTTTCAACGACTGATTTACTCCAAAAATTTTTGATACTTTCCCCCTTTCTTTTATCTCTTGCACCCCTACCCCCGACTATCCCCTCCCCCGCTGTTTTCTGTAACCTGCGTCATCCCCCCTCCCTTCTGCCATCCAAATTCCCTTTCTTCCCTTCCCCACCCCCCGCGCGCTGTAAGCCCTTTGGGTTAGCGCTTCTTTTTGATTATAAAATAATAAACCCCCCACACGTAATATTTTTAAGAAATCAGGGGGGGAGTTTTGGTAGCTGGCCAGGACACTCCCCACATAATATTGTAAGAATCAGGTGTGGGAGTTATGGTAGCTGGCCAGGACACTAATAATAATCCACCCACACGTAATATTGTAAGAAGTCAGGTGTGGGAGTTATGGTAGCTGGCCAGGACACTCCACCCACACGTAATATTGTAAGAAGTCAGGTGTGGGAGTTATGGTAGCTGGCCAGGACACTCCACCCACACGTAATATACTATTATGTTTAAAGCATCCTAGAGCGATCAGATACACTTGAAGTACTCATTGCATACCTTAAAATATTTGTAGTCTTGATATACGGTGAGAGGTGAGTAAACGAAGTAAAATGAATAGATGTGTGTGTGTGTGTGTGTGTGTGTGAGTGTGTGTGTGTGTGTGTGTGTGTGTGTGTGGGGTGTGTTGTGTGTGAGTGTGAGCGAGAATGAGTGAGAGGTGATGAGTGTGGGGGAAAGAGAGAGTGAGTGTGGGGAGAGAGTGAGTGTGAGAGAGAGTGAGTGATGTGAGAGAGAGAGAGTGAGTTGTGAGGAGAGAGTTGAGTGTGAGAGAGAGAGTAGTGTGTGAGTGTGAGAGAGTGAGTGATGTAAAGAGAGGAGAGAGTGGGGTTTTGTGAGTGTGGTGAGAGTTTGAGATAGTGTAGAATAGTGTATGAAATAGTGTTATGAAAGTGTATGAAATAGTGTATGAAATAGTGTATGAAATTAGTGTATGAAATAGTGTGAAAAAGTGCATGAAATAGTGTATGAAATAGTGTATGAAATAGTGTATGAAAAAAGTGTATAAAATAGTGTATGAAATAGTGCATGAAATAGTGTATGAAATAGTGTATGAAATTTTGTATGAAATAGTGTTGAAAATAGTGTATGGAAAAATAGTGTATGAAATGTGTATGAAATAGTGTATGAAATAGTGTATGAAATAGTGTATGAAATAGTGTATGAAATAGTGTATGAAATAGTGTATGAAATAGTGTATGAAATAGTGTATGAAATAGTGCGTGAAATAGTGCTAAAAATAGTGTGTGAAATAGTGTGTGAAATAGTGTGTGAAATAGTGTTGAAATAGTGTTGAAATAGTGTGTGAAATAGTGTTAAAAATAGTGTGAAATAGTGTATGAAATAGTGCTGAAATAGTTTTATGAAATAGTGTATGAAATAGTGCATGAAATAGTGTATGAAATAGTGCATGAAATAGTGTATGAAATAGTGTATGAAATAGTGTATGAAATAGTGTATGAAATAGTGTATGAAATAGTGTATGAAATAGTGCGTGAAATAGTGTATGAAATAGTGTATGAAATAGTGTATGAAATAGTGCGTGAAATAGTGCGTGAAATAGTGTATGAAATAGTGTATGAAATAGTGTATGAAATAGTGTGTGAAATAGTGGTGAAATATTTGGTGAAATAGTGGTATTAAATAGTGTATGAAATAGTGCGTGAAATAGTGCGTGAAATAGTGTATGAAATAGTGTGTGAAATAGTGTGTGAAATAGTGTGTGAAATAGTGTATGAAATAGTGTATGAAATAGTGTATGAAATAGTGTATGAAATAGTGTATGAAATAGTGTATGAAATAGTGTATGAAAGTGTATGAAATTGTGTGTGAAATATTGTGGTGAATTTAGTTATGAAATAGTGTATGAAATAGTGTATGAAATAGTGTATGAAATAGTGTATAAATGTGTATGAAATAGTGTATGAAATAGTGCATGAAATAGTGTATGAAATAGTGTATGAAATAGTGTATGAAATAGTGTATGAAATAGTGTATGAAATAGTGCATGAAATAGTGTATGAAATAGTGTATGAAATAGTGTATGAAATAGTGCATGAAATAGTGATGAATGTGTAGAATAGTGTATGAAATAGTGCATGAAATTTTGGTATGAAATAGTGTATGAAATAGTGATGAAAATAGGTATGAAAATAGTGTATAAAATAGTGTATGAAATAGTGTATGAAATAGTGTATGAAATAGTGTATGAAATAGTGTATGAAATAGTGCATGAAATAGTGTATGAAATAGTGTATGAAATAGTGATGAAATAGTGTATTATGTGAATTTGAGAAATAGTGTATGAAATAGTCATGAAATAGTGTATGAAATAGTGTATGAAATAGTTATGAAATAGTGAGAAATAGTGTATGAAATAGTGTATGAAATAGTGTATGAAATAGTGCATGAAATAGTGTATGAAATAGTGTATGAAATAGTGCATGAAATAGTGTATGAAATAGTGTATGAAATAGTGCATGAAATAGTGTATGAAATAGTGTATGAAATAGTGCATGAAATAGTGTATGAAATAGTGCATGAAATAGTGTATGAAATAGTGTATGAAATAGTGTATGAAATAGTGCATAAAAATTTAGTGTATGAAATAGTGTATGAAATAGTGCATGAAATAGTGTATGAAATAGTGCATGAAATAGTGTATGAAATAGTGTATGAAATAGTGTATGAAATAGTGTATGAAATAGTGCATGAAATAGTGCATGAAATAGTGTATGAAATAGTGTATGAAATAGTGCATGAAATAGTGTATGAAATGGGTGCATGAATATGTGTAGGGAAATTTAGTGTATGAAATAGTGTATGAAATAGTGCATGAAATAGTGCGTGAAAGTGTATGAAATAGTGTGTGAGATAGTGTATGAAATAGTGTGTGAGAGTGAGTGTGAGAGTGAGTGTGAGAGTGAGTTGTGAGAGTGGGGTGTGAGAGTGAGTGTAGAGTGAGTGTGAGAGTGAGTGTGAGAGTGAGTGTGAGAGGGTGTGAGAGTGAGTGTTGGGGGGGAGGGGGAGTGTGAGAGTGGTGTGAGAGTGAGTGTGAGAGTGAGTTGAGAGTGAGTGTGAGGGGGTGAGTGTGAGAGTGAGTGTGAGAGTGAGTGTGAGAGTGAGTGTGAGAGTGAGTGGAGAGTGAGTGTGAGAGTGAGTGTGAGAGTGAGTGTGAGAGTGAGTGTGAGAGTGAGTGTGAGAGTGAGGTGAGTTGGAGGTGAGTGTGAGTGTGAGTGTGAGTGTGAGTGTGAGTGTGAGTGTGAGTGTGAGAGTGAGAGTGAGTGTGAGTGTGAGAGTGAGTGTGTGTGTACTCACCTAGTTGAGGTTCGGGGGTTCGAGCCCCGAGCTCCTGGCCCCGCCTCTTCACTGATCGCTACTAGGTCACTCTCCCTGAGCCGTGAGCTTTATCATACCTCTGCTTAAGCTATGCATGGATCCTGCCTCCACTACATCGCTTCCCAAACTATTCCACTTACTGACTACTCTGTGGCTGAAGAAATACTTCCTAACATCCCTGTGATTCATCTGTGTCTTCAGCTTCCAACTGTGTCCCTTTGTTACTGTGTCCAATCTCTGGAACATCCTGTCTTTGTCCACCTTGTCAATTCCTCTCAGTATTTTGTATGTCGTTATCATGTCCCCCCTATCTCTCCTGTCCTCCAGTGTCGTCAGGTTGATTTCCCTTAACCTCTCCTCGTAGGACATACCTCTTAGCTCTGGGACTAGTCTTGTTGCAAACCTTTGCACTTTCTCTCCTCTTCAAGGGGGGCTCCTTGGCGTGGTGAAGAGGCTCTTGGTCTGAGGAATTAGCCCTGTCGGTCTTCTTCCTCAGACCGAACCTAATTACCCCCCATTCTCCCCTCCCCTATCCCATCCTCCCCATCCTCCCCTTTTTCCATTCCTCCTCCTCCTCCTCACCCCTCCCTTTTGCCCTTCCTCTTTTTAGCCTTCGTGATTTCTCCCACAGGCGCGCTAGTTCCTGGGTAGGGGAAAGGACACCGGGGTCCATCCCATTCCGTTGAGGTTTCTTGGCGGTGGCGTAGTTTGCCGTGGAATCTGGATTGCCTAGGGATGTCCCGATCCCTCTCCGGTTTATCCCGGAGTAGCTTTGGGTGTCTTTTGGGGCGACGGGTGTATCTCTGGAAGCCCCCTTTTTAGGATTCCGGGGGTGGTGTGAAGGAGGTATGCTTTGTGGCGGGTATCCGGCCGCCCTCTCTTTTGTCCACCGAGGTAGCTCGGCAGATGTGAAAGGGTTTCTATCCCAGATTGCTGGTTTACTGGCATGAAAGGGTTAGGGTATGGCACGGGGTTTCCCTGCTGCATCTGCGCTACTAGCGGTGTCGAGTCCCCTTGGGCGCGGAGGGAGATTTCTGGCCTTTCATTCCCCCTAGGAACTATCCCTCCCCGTCCCCCTTTTTTTTTTTCTTTTTTTATTTTTATTTTCTTTTCTTTTTCCCTTTTTTTTTTCTTAAAAACAAAAAAAAAAGAAGAACCTAACCAGGGCAGCCCAGCCATGAACCTGGTCCCCCCGGGGCCCCTTCTTGATCCCGCCCCCGTTCTGACCCCGCTCGTCTTTGGACCCTCTTCAGCATTCCCAGCCTCTTTCCCTATTCCCGGTGCTGTTTCCTCACCCGTTCAGGTACGGGGCCCTCGACGACTCCTTCGATTTATCAGACCTTCGCTCTCCTCTGACTTGCTTCCGGCTTCTCCCTCTACGGTGCGGAAATTTTTTAAACGCCGCCCCGTTCCACGTCGGACCAACTCTGGTCCCCCCCTAAACGAAACGAAAATTTACCTGCTGATGAATTTTCTCCCCCTTCCCCTTCTGTTCTCAAAACATCGACACGTCCTTCACTCCTTTTCCAGCTCAGTTTCGACTGAACAGGACTAAATTCTTCATTTTACGCCCAAAACTTCCTTACTGCCTATCTTTCTGACCATAGTATTGGCAAGGCATCCTCCTACCCATGTTGGTAAAGATATTTCTTTTCATGCTCTTAAGAGCGGTAGCGCATCATTACCGTACAGAATGCTCCCCAGGCTCGGGGCTCTCTCGTCTTTCCCATATAGATACTGTTCTGTCACCCTTGAAAACATCATTCCCTCAATTCTTGTAGTGGTTCCGTTATTCGGGCCCCATACCATAGTTCAACAAAATTCCAGACATGTGGCAACCGACAATTCTAGAACAGCTGGAACCCAAGATCTCCCAATCCTCAAGGTAGCCACTTACGTTCTTCCGGCCCGTGGCGGAGACGATACCCTAGCAATGTGCCGTTAAAATTTTGACAGCCGGGGAACTCCCATCCTCAGTTTAATAGCAGGAACATCGTTTACAAGTTGAAAGGTGATCCCTTTCACCACAACAGTGAAAATTGCTGGCGATTGCCACCCCCAGCGAATATGCAGATCTCGCCGAATGCCCAGTCGTGTGCCGATGACCATTCTAATCGTCTGCAATCGATCTCCCTCTTCCCTTTAACTGTCATAGGCTCACCCTTTTCGTACTCTCGCCGTTGTCAGGTCTATTTAAACGAGCGGAAATCCGTTACCTCAAAGAGACAGAAGGTCTCCCTTATGCCATGGCAGTTTCTCATCTCCGCCTCCAAGGGAGACCCCACGTGTTTCTTATTCCCGTGTTTCAAAACGCCCCCCCACTTCGGGTATCCCATCTTCTACACCCACCTCTGTGGTTACCTCTCCCATAATCACTCCTGTATCTAATCCTTTTGCTGTCCTCGGCTCAGACGTCCCTACTTCAACGCCTCAGTCTAATCTCGCTTCTTCGAGTTCTCTCTTACAAGCCTCAGTATCGACGAACCTCGTACACACCTCTTCCCAATCGTCCCTCTAAATTCTCAAAAGTCAAAAAAAGGTCCGGTAAACACCTCCTACCCATCTTCCACCTCCTCATTTTACCCTCCCTGTCTCTGTCCCTAGTTCTTCCCCTCTCACTGGCTCAGTTACAAGTGCAGAGGTTCACCCTCCTCCTCGTAATGTACCTTCCTCCCCTGTTCCCTCCCAAGTTTCTTCCTCTTCTGCCACCTCCCAGGGTTCCTGTCTCTTCTGTCCCCTGCCACGCTTCTCCAGTTTCCCTCCACCCTTTCGCCCCCCCTCCTTTGGGACAGTCCAATACAGTTCCAATCTTTACTCATCCTCCCCCTACCATTCCTCTTCAAGGGGGGCTCCTTGGCGTGGTGAAGAGGCTCTTGGTCTGAGGAATTAGCCCTGTCGGTCTTCTTCCTAGACCGAACCAATTACCTACCCCCATTCTCCCCTCCCCTATCCCATCCTCCCCATCCTCCCCTTTTTCCATTCCTCCTCCTCCTCCCACCCCCCTTTTGCCCTTCCTCTTTTTAGCCTTCGTGATTTCTCCCACAGGCGCGCTAGTTCCTAGGTAGGGGAAAGGACACCGGGGGGCGACCCATTCCGTTTAGGTTTCTTGGCGGTGGCGTAGTTTGCCGTGGAATCTGGATTGCCTAGGGATGTCCCGATCCCTCTCCGGTATCCCGGAGTTAGCTTTGGGGGTCTTTTGGGCGACGGGTGTATCTCTGGAAGCCACCTTTCGGATTCCGGGGGTGGTGGCTGAAGGAGGTATGCTTTGTGGCGGATATCCGGCCGCCCTCTCTTTTGTCCCCCGAGTTTGCTTTGGCAGATGTGAGTTGCTATCCCGGGTTGCTGGTTTTACTGGCATTTAAGGGTAGGGTATGGCACGGGTTCCATGCTGCATCTGCGCTACTAGCGGTGTCGAGTCCTCTTGGGCGCGGAGGGAGATTTCCGGCCCTTTCATTCC
>NC_069416.1:54852403-54962403 GCF_026875155.1 Cherax quadricarinatus
AGCGAGTTCTTGCTCTCCAGGACTAGCAACAACTCTTGCATGCCGGGGGATAGTAAGAGCTCTTGATTCAAGGAATTGACGGAGCAGTATGACCCTTATGGGTTTAGCGCTTAATGCTCATTGTAAGAATTTAACCTACCCTTGCGCTGTATAGTCCCTACGGATTTAGCGCTCCCCGTGATTGTAATTCCCGGTGGACCTCATTATTCCTAAAGCGCTCTTTGACCCCTATGGGTTTAGCGTTTCAAAAAAAATAAGATACAAATTACCTTAGAGGTGCCTTGCAAACGAGGGGCTCTTGATCCACGGCATTAGAGATGCCCCCTCTAGGATCGAATCCCCTCAAGGGAGATACCTAGGTACCTTGATGCTAGTGAGGGGCTCTTGATCTAAAGAATTGAATCTGTGCAGGAGTTCCCCGAATTTATGCATCCACAAATAATTATTGGCCTACAAAATAATAATAATACGTAGGTTGGTAGACAGCAACCACCCAGGGAGGTATTACCGTCCTGCCAAGTGAGTGTAAAACGGAAACCTGTAATTGTTTTACATGATGGTAGGATTACTGGTGTCTTTTTTCTGTCTCATAAACATGCAAGATTTCAGGTATGTCTTGCTACTTCTACTTACACTTAGGTCACACGACACATACATGTACAAGCATATATATATACACACCCCTCTGAGTTTTCTTCTATTTACTTTCTAGTTCTTGTTCTTGTTTATTTCCTCTTATCTCCACGGAGAAATGGAACAGAATTCTTCCTCCGTAAGCCATGTGTGTTGTAAGAGGCGACTAAAATGCCGGGAGCAGGGGGCTAGTAACCCCTTCTCCTGTATAAATTACTAAATTTAAATAGAGAAACTTTTGTTTTTCTTCTTGGGCCACCCTGCCTTGGTGGGATACAGCTGGTTTGTTGAAAGAGAAGAATAATAATAATTTGGAGTTTTGTTATTCTTTAGTGCCTATTCTTTCCAGAAATTCACAAGTGCTTACAAACCAAGCCATAAATGAAACAACAACAATGAAGAAGTAATACTGAAGTTTAGATTATGGAGTGACAGTATGATCATCAGAATCATAAGCACTAGACAAGAGATGTGCTTTCAACTGGGATTTGAAAGCATGAACAGATTCACTGAATTCTCCACCCCACACCTTTAATCTGGTCCAAGTCACTGGCCATGTGGCACATTGCAAAAATCATCACAATTGATTCAAGAAAAGGGAGGCAATAAATCAGCTCAAATCCATTTGATGAGAAGAATCCTTCACTAATGATGAGGTCTGGTTTGTTAGGTTTGAAGGCTATCAACTACATTAGAGTCACGAAGGCTAAAGTTCATCTGTACATCACCAGTCAAGAATATTTTAACATTAAACTCTGTATACATACCACATCACTGCCATGAGAGGAAAAAGGGGGGAGGAGACTGTATACACAGTGCAGCATATATGTGATTCGTGAAATCACAACAACATGATTGCAAAGAAATCAAATAACGGGTGGGGGTGTAAACCCATGGCAAGTGAGAACTAAAACTCACAGGCCACTCTGCTAATTATTGGACCATACTGGCCGAATAAGATTCATCATACTAGATATATTTCTATACACCATAGGAATGTTAGCATGGGCACCATAGTACAATTCTCTTAAGATTCCTTGATGCTGTTGAGGGGCTCTTGATCCAAGTAACTGAACTTGTCCTCCCCTTCCTTAGATCAAACTTGATTGCATTCCATTCTCCAGGCATTGTATGGCTTCTACAGGTTTAGCTCTTCCCATACACACAAACAATTATGGACTATGGTAGGTTTTTAGAAGAGAAATTTGCTCACTCACAGTAAAGAAGCTGGAACACATATTTGCAAGGCAATCCATTATGGGTCTGGGGCTCACTATTTGAGATCCAGTGAGATAGGAAGCTACAGAGTTTATATCCTCTATTATTGTCATAAATATAGTATAAATCAGATGATTTTTATAAGTTAGTGGAGATATGGTCCCACTTCGGAAACACAATTACTCTAAGAATGCTATAATATGGTAGTTGATGTAAGAACTTCGGGTGTCAAAACTTAATGAAGTAGAATGACAGTGCCAATATCAAGGGCATAAACTTAGTTCTTGCTAAATGATTGGACCTAAAGCTAGTGCATATTTGAGAGAACAAGAGCTTTCAGGAAAAATAGAAAACTGTTAAATGCTATAGGAAAAATAAATTGAAGCAAGAAAAGATTAAGCATTTCCCAACCAAAATAATAAAAGGTTAAGAATAAATCAGAATGTATTAGATACTATATATATTATTATTATAAAAAAGAAGCGCTAAGCCACAAGGGCTATACAGCGCTAGGTACTATACATAAAAATGCAATGTCACTTCAACATGGTATGTATAAAGTACCAAAGTGGAACAGCATTTATTTTGTATAATTTGAAGGTTCAACATCAAACTTATATACACATATTACCATAATGACTGAACTAAACTATCATATTTCATTTTTCCTGACGAGATGAGCTATCTGATGAGGACTTCTGTTCTGCTATTTCCATTTTATGCATCATACTTTGGGCCCAGTCCAAACCAAACCTCTGTAAAATTACTGCCATGTCAGGCATTGAGGTTGATGAATCACTAGATATATCACTCTTAGGCTTTGCATCTTGTTCATCAGATGAGATGCTTAAAACTTTGTAAGAAACTTTATCTTGGTCATCCTTCCTACTATATGGGCTCTGATGTATAAGGGATAAGTCTTCCACTGAAGAAGTTAATGTAGTACTTGACAAAGCTAAAGGAAAGTAACTTGAGGTATCAGCTGTCAAAGGCAGTATATGTTCTTGTTCTAAACCTTCAGTACCTGGGATGCAAATACTCCTACCTTGTACTTCTAGTGGAGTACTCTCAGTGGCAGGCAAGGAAGAGATGCTCCTCATATTATTCTTAGGTGTCTCAGTCATTAGGAATGGTGGCACAAGGTTACCATCATCTGAACCTTGGTAATCTTGGGTTAATGTTTTCAGCCTACCCTTAAGTGTGGTGTATTTAAAATGCTGGAACCTAGATTGATAAGTCCTTTTTGTATGCATGTATGTGAATTTCTTCCTATCATCTTCTGTAGCTGCCTCCTCTGATGAAGAAACATCGCTCGCTGATGTGGTACCTGATGACTTGGACCATGTTCTCAAATTTTGTTTCTGGATCAATGAAATTTGACTTCCTGCATCATCCAGTGAAGATTCATTTTCTCTGGATGGTGTATGGTAGTTAGCTGAGCCACTCATGTTAAAATTACTGTCAGACAAGTTTGAACTGTCTTCATAAATTGTACTGAGATCAGTTTTCTGTGTGCTCCTGTAATAATAAAGAAAAGTAAAAATATTTCACTGATTTTAATTTTAATCTAAAACATAAAAATACAGAGTATAATATAATGAAATACAATAAGTTGAATTTTACACTGAGTCGAGCCTCTTTTATTCTACATTCTAAACCTATAAAACCTGACAATAGTAAATGACCTGCCTTAGTCATTTACTATTATCTAGGAATATATACAAAACATTTATAGGTTCCAGCAGTTTTGGATACATGGGAGTATATAATAATAATAATAATAATAATAATAATAATAATAATAATAAGAAGAAGAAGAAGAAGAAGAAGACAAAGACGAAGAAGAAGAGGAGGGTGCAGTGATGAGATAAGGGGTGACATTTGATGAGTGTCAGCATCTCTGCCTCTGCTTATCTGTCTGTCTGTCTTGTCTCTGTCTGCTTGTCTCTCTTTCCATCTCTCTGCTTGTCTCTCTCTCTCTCTCTGTCTCAGAGAGAGCCACTGTGAACCAACAGATATTCTTATGCATTATATCTACAAGCATAGTATAGCACTTCGGAGTTTTTGGATTATCCTAGGTAATTTACACTATGTATAATTGTATTTATGTGTACCTGTGAGACAGAGATAGAAAGAGGTAGACAAAGATAGACAGAGATAGACATAGATACAAACAGACAGACAGATGGAGATAGAGCCAGCCAGCCAGCCTGCCGAACACTTATTACACGTTCCAGAATTGTTTCTCTTTACTTAGGGCATAGGTTATAAGACATTCTGAAAGGATGTTGCACAAATGTTGCACACGGGTTATTATCGAGGTTTCTGATATTTTCTCCTCCACTTATGGCCACTTCCACCTCAAAACCACTAAACTTGGGGTCAACATCACTTTCCTCTTAAAAGGGGAGTGTTAATATGACATGAAATCATTGAATCCTTGGTGTTTGGAGTGTTGCTCAATTTAACTGGCACTCCCACAAGGTACAAAGTGATCCCAGATTTTTTTAATATGGTGCACACAGAGTGTTAAGACCCATACTATGGTGACCAGGCATCTCAGGCCAATCATGCCAAATTTGGAGGCAGGAAAAATAAAATGCATATATACGTTTGGGGCACTAGCGTAAAGAATGTATATAATACGTTTGGATCGTTTAGGGGTTTAAAGTTCCTCAAAACATTCCCTCCATTTTCCCAATACCTCCAGCTCCCCATCTATTAACTCCCCTATTCTTTTTTTAACTGACAAATCCATGGAAAAGTGGAATAAGAATCTTTCCTCCATAAGCCATGCGTGTTGAACTAAAATGCTGGGAGCAATGAGCTAGTAACCCCTTCTCCTGTATAGCCTACTAAAAAGAAAAAGAAAACAGATATATAGGTACAAAAATATACATTAACAGTACAATACTACTATTATTGTTATATGCATTGTAAAACACTAAACCCTCAGGGGTCAACCTGTAGGAGGGCTGATCCACTTCTCTGTATTAAGTCTTTCACTGGCTTAAAAGCAAAATATCTGATGACACCACACAGGCTGATTTACAACGAGAAACAGGTTTTCCCCTTACAAAAGAAAATTTAGGATGATTTTTGTTTATATCATATTATTTTGCCAAATATTTAAAAGGTTACTTAGTATTATGTGAACAATTCAAGACTATGAATCTTATAAACTTAAAAATAAATTTTCCATCAAAAATTTAATCTACAAAATTTTTAAAATAAAGTGCAACATTGCTAACTTACCTAAATGAGAGTTTTTGATCTTGCTTATTAATACTGTTAGTGGTTGGTGATGTGCCCATTACTTCTGGCCCAATAGAAAGAAATGAACTTGAGGTATCAGTTATGAGTTCTTTTCTAAGATGATCAAGTTTTTGCAGCTCTTTTTTAATACTGTTACCACTTCTGGAGGACAATAATGAACCTGATTCTTCATATTGTGAGTCTAATGGAAGTACTATGTGTGGAGAGGTCTTTCTGCTTAGCTGCAAGTATCCTGGAAAGCCATTAACTCTTCCTGATTCATCTTTAGAATGTGTAACAGAAAGCGTATGCATGAGTCTGTCTACCTGTTGTGGCTTACTGATGAGAGAATTTTCTTCTTCATCACTGCAGGAGTATTTATTTTCAGATGAGAGGCTACTTAATTTCACGGGAACATCATCAATATCTTTATAACTAGAATTATTATTTGATTCTGCTAATTCCCTGACAGATGAAGATGGATTTGGAGATGAAACTGTAAATACTGACTCATCTTTCTCCTGGAGAGAATCAACAAGTGTATTCAGGGAACTGAGAGTAAATCCAGAGCCTTCAACTGTTAATGCTGACATATTCTCTAACTCAGGCCCCTTCAAATGCATCAACTTTCTTAAGTAGCAATGAATAATCTCCTTTCTTTGCATTTAAAATTTTATTTTTTCCTTCTCAGTGGCCTTTTCCCACTACCCTCTTCCTTGAGTTTTTCAAAATAAGCATTTTGACCTGAGTGTTGATTTGCTGTGTCTGATAATAAATCAATTTTTATGCTGAATACTTCTTTGTTGCTGAATCCCCCTTAAATCACATCTAGTGGGGGAACTGATACTTTAGTTTTGGAAGTGATGATGGGGACTGATGTAGTCTGTGGTGCTGATTCAGAATTTAAATAATCAATTAGATGTTTATCTGGCAATAAATGGGCACTGATAAATGACAGAGACTTTAAAGATCCTCCTCTGAGGGATAAAGGTTTCTAGTGAGCTTCTATGACCATCACTTTTTATCTTCATTAAAAGTCATCCAAACTTGATTCTTCAGAAGAGGTTGGTTGAGATGCATTCTTCTTGGGTATAGTGGTACTTCTAACATCATCATAACCTGGTAATAGATTAACAGGTACAGTTTCTGCCATATGTATATCTTGATCATCTCTGCTGAAAGGGGTGGAATTTATATATTGCCTCTGACGCTGGGTTTCTGATGGAAGAGTTGATGGTGGTTTCAAGTACTCTGTGCTGCTGGTTTCAAAACCCGACTGCTCTGCTGGGAATTTATCTCTTGTAAATGGGTGTATTATGGGAGACAAAGGTATTACATGTTCATCGTCTGATGTTTGTGTTTCCACACTACCTTCATCAACTCTTTCATCAACTGTTATCTCCTTATCACCTGAATTCGAATCTTGAATTGAGTGTTTGGCTGAGGCTTCTTTACTAATAAATCTGCGATCATGATAGTCTGTCACTAGATGAACAGGAACAGTTTCTGCCATGTGTATATCTCTGTCTTTTGCAGTATGTGGCCTTAATTTTCTGTACTGTACTTTTCTTCACTATTGTCTCCACTATAAACAACACCTCATGTTGTGAAATAATTTCTGCTTGAGGATGGTCAGCATCTGATTCTACACCTCTTCTAACAAGTTTCAGTTTTATGTTCATCGAAGGGTTTGTCATCTTTACAAAAACTTCTTCTGATCCCTCTTCCTCTTCAGTATGACACCATATATACTTTTAAGAATATCACGTCTTTGCTGCCTGATCCGACCCAAATTTAGTGATTTCATATCTTGAACCTCTGTACCAGATCTTCTTCCCCACTAGTTACCCTCGAAGTGTCTGAAACTTCTGAAAAAATAAATAAGATAGAATACAGAATATGAAAAACAATATTTACTAACACAATATTTTTGTAATAACTATATTCTACTATAACTTCTCCTCTTCTCACACCATCAGAAACAATCAGATTTAAATCTACAATTCTGTCATTAATTCCGTTTGTCAAACTCTCAAAGTACCGTACCTTCTCCATCTATAGTACAGTACATTTGTATTACACAATTAATACAGCCAAATATTGTTTATAATATTTACATTTAATTTGGAATTTGTTTCCTTACAGAGATGTCTATCACTGTCATGGTAGAAAAATGACATCATGACAAAACTTTCATATCTCTATCCACCACAAATGCTTTCACTGCTCACTTGCTTCCCCTATTAATTTGTTAGAAATTTACTTTTATTGTGGATACAGGTGTCTAGTGGTGCAGACAGGCAGCTAGCTATAAATTTACAATTTTCATCAAAAAACATGCTATTTGATGGCCCAGCAATAAGCACATTCTTTCAATTCATTGTAACTGTAACCAGACATACACATGTAAATAGTTCACCATTACTGTAATTTATTTAGCTATCAAAACTTTGGGACCCAGTCCCTGAACCCATTATGTGCCTCTGTAATCTTTTGACCACCATCCGCAGGATAGATATGGGATGAACAATAAATATATTAAACTAAACTAACTTTCAAAATTTCCCCACTGTACTTCCCACATCAAATCTCCATTTCTTTCTGGCCATTCTTGAGTTTCAGCAGCTATAAGATATATCCTATGAAACTCAAAATAAACCCATATCTGAAAAAATCAATACTATTGACAGTGACTTGTCCACTGTTAGGGAATAAATTTATGCAGTGGGTTTGGCTTAGATCAGGATATTTAGCTAAAAAAAAAATGAGGTCGCCTTGTACAACATTTCAACATACATGTACATGCTTCAATTTACATTAACTTTTACTTTTACTCTATGTTCTTTTCAGAGCCTATCTGAGCTTTATTATTTAAAGCACCCATCATAATTAAATAATCCAATGGTGTCTCAGCAGCATAACTGTCTGCTTTATTCTAGACAATATACATGTAATTAATTCTCACTCCTATCATCACACTGTGCCTGTGTAATCATAATAATCACATGCTGTAATAACAGTCACCTTTGCCTCTGGAAACTTAATTTCACACAGACACTTTAATTTATGTTATAAAAAGTCACTTATCACACAACATAATTATCTCTCATTGCTGCCCCATACTCTTCACTCTATTCCATTTCTTATGCTTCTACTTCATATCACACACTACAAAAAATAGGAAAAGAATTTAAATTATTATGATGCATTTATAATTAAATAGTACATTATACATGTTTTAAGGAAAACTTAGGACAACGATATGGAATGATGGGGGAAGTAAACAAAATACTATACTGTATTGTACTCATAAATGCAGTATTTAACAAGAGGCAATGTGAACTCATTTAAAACAATTTGATCTCATATTATGCAGTAATAAAATAAAAAGTTAATGAGTATTACCTAGCAAACCAGAAGAATCTGAGGAAAGCTGAATGTGATCCTGGTAAATAACTTCTGTTGGGGATGTATCATCACGTAAGATTTTCTCTACAGCTTTCTCCATCTGTTTCTGCAGAGAAGCTTGATGCTTCAGCCTGGATTCTTTAGTTTTATAAGCCTGCAAGGAAAATGTTGATTTAATTCTGTATATGTACATTTGTATTTCTTACCTACAGGAAAATTTTGTGCACAGTCACTTCTACAACAGATGGAGAGCATAGGAACAGTTTTTCAACAGAGGAGTAGATCACAAGATAGAGTTGCTCTCATATATAGCTATTGTATTGTAATAAAGTTTTTACAATAGTCAATAAACAACTGCACTGACTGCTGAAAGCTGTAAGAAAATTAACATAAGGCAAGGATCAATAAATTGAGCAGTTTCTAATTGCTCAATTTATTGATCCTCATTTAAACAGTCTGGATGCCAAAATGCTCATCTCAGCAAGGGGTAGTCAAACACTTAGCCAATCACTTGTAGCCACTTGCATGGATAAGTACATGTATATATAATCACAATAAAAAAATCAATCTTTTGTTTTTCTTTTTGAGCCACCTTGCCTTGGTGGGATACAGCCAGTTTGTTGAGAAAAAAAATCCATACCAACTCAGAGAGAAAAATGTTGATGGCAGGATTGCTGGTGTCCTTCTTTCTGTTTCATAAACATGCAAGATTTCAGGTACGTCTTGCTACTTCTACTTACACTTAGGTCACACGACACATACATGTACAAGCATATATATACACACCCCTCTGGGTTTTCTTCTATTTTCTTTCTAGTTCTTGTTCTTGTTTCTTTCCTCTTATCTCCATGGGGAAGTGGAACAGAATTCTTCCTCTGTAAGCCATGCGTGTTTTAAGAGGCGACTAAAATGCCGGGAGCAAGGGGCTAGTAATCCCTTCTCCTGTATAAATTACTAAATTTAAAAAGAGAAACTTTCGTTTTTCTTTTTGAGCCACCCTGCCTCGGTGGGGTATGGTTGGTTTGTTGAAAGAAGAAGAAATGCAAATTTAACCTTACTTTACTTTGCTGAAAACAGTCGAGTGCCTACTAGGATAGTGCTGAGAAGGGAGGAGGAGGAAATGTTATTATTTGGAAGGAGAGTCCCCTTCTGTTTTCTGTCTCTTTTCCATATTTGGACCTGGTTGAAGCTCACCAGGTTTGACTTTTACTAAAAATCTGTCCAAAGAACTTTGCTTTTGCCTTCTCCTCAGGATGTTATGGAAATGTGACATTGTCTGATTATTCCAGACTATGCTATTAAGGCTTGTTTGGGCTTTGTTGGGGTGGTACTTCTCTGCAAAGTTTTTGACGTCCATCTATTTGGCAAAGATTTCCTTGACTAATGAAGTAGGGGCTTCCTCTATCTCTTCCGAGCCTGAAGAGAGTGCATCCATCTTAGTCTTGTGCTCCTCCTCCTCAAGTTCCTGCATCTCCTGAGTGGTCAGCTCTTCCCTGTGCCCCTCCACTATCTCCTTCACATCACCATCACTCACATCCAGACCTATGGACCTGCCCAGTACTAGTGTCAGTACTAGCATACTGATGCTAGTGGGCTTTGTCTCAAGAGAGAGGTAAACAAGGGTAGCACGTAGTGTCATGACTCATTTTTACCCATACAAGTTCTAGCACACGGGTGGTATTCCAAACAAAGGTCATCTATGAAGCAAAAATTTTCGTGTCCAAACAGGGCATATACCAAGTTGGACTTATTCCAAAGTGGACGTATACCGAGGTACCACTGTATTTAAATTGAAAATGAGCCATAGGATTTCACTCAAAATATGCTCACTGAATTTCCCATGCCAAAATCTGTATTAATTCTTTTTTCTTTACATTAACAGTCAGGAGCAGTGCTAGAATTTCTATACTTGGAAGGCTGAGAAATGGCTATCTTGTTGGAAGGGGGGCTAGAAGACTTGTTTTGAAGCAGTCTTATTATTATTTTTATTATTATTGGGGAAGCTTTGGGCAGCTGAGGGAATCTGCAGAGCTGAAGCCCCCCCCGAGCCCCTCCAGGCAAAATATCTCATCACTAATGATAGGCAGGTATTGTACATGCCTCTTTTTCATCTTACCATATTTTTTGTTTGCTAACACATCAGCCATTTCCCACTGAGACAGAATGACCTGAAAATGAAGAAACACTTTCATCATCACTCACTCCATTACTGTCTTGCCAGAGGCGTGCCTACACAACAGTTCAAAAACTGCAACGTATCTCCACCCCATTCTTCAGAGTGCAGACACTGTACTTCCCACCTTCAGGACTCTAAGTCCAGTTAACTGGTTTTCCTGAATCCCTTCATAAATATTACCTTGCTCATGCTCCAACAGGACATCAAGTCATAAAAACCATTTGCCTCCACTCACTCCAATGTAACATGCTCATGTACACTTGCTGGAAGTCTAAGCTCTTCACACACAAATACTTCTTCTTCAAGGCTGATGGATTGATTACATCATCTTTATTTTGCTACTACACCTGCTCCCTCTGTATTTGACTGAAGGAGCCTACTGTGTAGGCAAAATGTTTCATCAATAAAGATACCAAACTGTTGCACATGTGTCTTAATCTTCAACTTATCAGTATGTTATACCATTTTCAACATTATCATTAAAACCAGGAAAAAAAAAATGAGAAGCCATGGTGTTTGTGTTTTGTTTTAAAAATCTTGCTTTTGTTGTTTTAAAAAATTTTTTTTGTCAACCCTGGTTAAAATAGCAATTGGATAATTGCGCAAGAGGAATTTTATGGGTGACTGCATAAAAGTGAATTCACATTAAGTGAAACTGTATAAAGTGACAGTGAAACCTGTACTGAATCCAAAAGCACAAATTAACTCCTTCCCTATCAAGACTCCCAAATTAAAATTGCTCTATGTCTACATTTTTTCTGAAATGGTAGAGAATCTTTTTCTGAAGGTAATGACACCAAAAATACAAAATTTGATGGAAAACTTATGGAATTACACAAGCGTAAAGTTAGCAGTTTGAGTGCAATTTACACATGGGCAATTTCACCCACTCTGAGTCCCATTTTAAGCCAATTCCATTATTCAGTTCAATTCTTAGCTGTTTGGCTAGTATGCCTTCTGTTCTATCAATTGAACACAAAGAGATTTCCCACTCAACTATCAGAACTACCCTATAAAGTGCACATAATTCGGTTATTTGATAAATTTTACACAAAATTAAACAAATTCAATTTTAGAAACATAGTAAAAAAGGAGGGGTGTTAATGTTGCAGTTTAAAAACTGTAGTGTAAAGCATCCTTCTGGCAAGACAGTGATGGAGTGAATGATGGTGAAAGTTTTTCTTTTTCGGGCCACCCTTCCTTGGTGGGAATCGGCCAGTGTGATAGTATAAGTAAAAAATAAACATTATAGATATTCCAGGCACTAAAACAACTTTTCTTCTATTCATTAATCACATCCCCCAGTCCTCTCCTGTATTACACCTGCCTTCCATTTAGAATTCATTATTACACACAAAACAATCAAAGATTTACCCTATTTCTCAAATAATAAAATATAACCAGGAATGATTGTTAATGGTTTACAGCATCTCAATAATTGAATTAGGCCTAGTAAAAACCCACAAAAGAGATCGAGAGGTTTAGGAGGGCCTTGCCAGTCCTAAGGAAAGTCACCAAAAATCGAATATTTTTGCAAATTTTAGTCCAATTTTGAGCTACTTCTGGTCCTGAAACCAACCAAAATTTTCTCTATTTCAAAAGTATATATTCCATTCCATCAAATGATACCAAGAAACAGCCAATAAAACAAAAAATATCATAGAAAACACCTCAAAGCTGCTATTTTAAACCAAACACAGGATCCAAGTTTTGCTTTTCCCATCATGCACCACATGAGATGGGGCAGGACTTTTTTTTTTTACCATGCACACTCATTGCATAGACCCATTCTCTCATATCCAGGCCAAAATTTACTGTTCACAGCTTATCTGAGGGAGCTAAGCTTAAAGTACAGATCTACATGAGGGACAGTGAGAGGGGTAATAAGCACAATTAACTTTAACAGGCAGACACTCTAAACAAATAATTTCCCCTACAAGGTCACTCACAACTGTTCATTTCTTACATCTGAATATTCATGCTTTAATAATACTCATATGCAGTATAATGATGGGTCACAATTTTTTTTGTCAATAAAACTGATGAATGTAGAGGCACAGAAGTTTTAAATCCCAAAATATAGTTATGGATCAACTGCTGAAAGAGAGAAAAAATTATGTTAAAAACTGGTAACAGTAATTAACTACATAAATTATTTACCAGTAAATTACTTACCGAGATATCAGTGCCTGTGAGATAGGTAGACAGTTGATGGTCATGCTGAGCTTGATCAAGCTGGCTCATAAGTTGCTGGTACATACGACACAGTCGCTCTCTGGTCAGTGCCTCTTTGCCTCTCTGTTCTCTCTTCCTGTTATCTTCCTCAGCCTCCTTACGTTTTGCATCTTCACTTGCTAACCGAGCCATTTCCTCTGCTACAGCTGCTTGTTTTGCATTGGGCTATACAAATTGATTTTGATAATTTTTCTATCTCAGTGTTCACCAATCTACCAATATGCAGTACTTCATTTGACATTTTGTATAATACAGTAAGATAAAAAAAAAAGCATATGTGAGCCTAAGCTGGAATATTCTAATGACCATGAGGATCTCCATAGATAACAAAGTTACTGGAACTTTAAAAAGGCTATCACGAAAATAGTAAGAGACAACATTCATTAGTAGGAAATAAAAAGTGTTACTACTCTTTCATTCTTGACAAACTGTTAGATTTTACTTTAATACAGTATATACAATATATAAACACTCATTTAAAAACTTCAAGATTTATTCACATTTATAAAAAAATATTTGTATTTAAGTCTCTAAAGGTTAATGTTTTTTTTTTTTTTTAACAAGTTGGCCATCTCCCACCGAGACAGGGTGACCCAAAAAAGTAAGAAAATCCCCAAAAAGAAAATACTTTCATCATCATTTAACACTCACCTCACTCACACATAATCACTGAGGTTAATGTTATGCTGTAAAAATCTGGAAGAACTGGAATGGTTGTAGAATGAATAATTCAAAGCAAGAACAAATTTCTTTTTTAAAAAAAGTAATTCCCTGTAATTTGAATTTATAATGTTACCTGGAGGACAAAAGTATTAAGTGCAGTAAACTTGTACCTTGGGTACTTAACCCATTGACTGTCGCAACCCCAACCTGGGGTTTGGGTCGAAATTTTTAAAAAAAAAAAAATTTTTTTTTTCTTATGAAATGATGAAAATCTTTCCGATTGTAATGCGCCAAAAAAACGAAATTTGATGGAAAAATGCGGAATTATCTCTTCGAATTTAGTGACCCGCGTGTTTACAAAGGTATTTCGCCCACTTTGAGCCTATTTTCGGTAATTCCCTTGTTCCAGTCGCCCAAACTCTAGCTATTTCTTTAGAACTTCATTTTTTCTATCGATGAGTACAAAAAACCCATTTACTGTTTCAACTACCTATAATTGGTCAGAAATTTGAAATTTTGGGCCAATTTCACAAAAACTAAAAAAAATGACAATTTCAAAAAAGGCCCAAAATGAACTGCGAATTCGGGCTCTAAAAAAACGTTTTCTTTTTTTCATCAGTCACGTCCCGGCCCCTCTGATATTGTTTGTTTTTTTTTAAAATTTTTATTCAAACAAAAAATATTAACTCTTTTTATAGACTACTGCAAGCTGTAATAACTGTTAAATAAAAACAACCTTTCTGACTGAAATTTTAGAATGGTTTTGGACATTTTTTTGGACAAGGTCATTTGTTACTTTTGAACTTTGGCAAAAATAAAAACTTTTCCCCCTACTTTGAGCTCCATTTCTGGGGTTTTTTTTATAGAAAAAATCAATAAAAACACCTTTTTTCTGTAATATTTTTTTCCTTCTATAAAAATGAGCCCAGAAAACGCGAATGCAACCAAAAAATACTAACAAAATAGACCAAAATGGGGCTTTTTAATTAAAAAAAGTCGGAGTTTTTTTTTCTCATTATGCACTCGGCCCAGGGTTTTTTTTTTATGGTGCACACTGACCACACAGACCCCCTTTTTTCACATGTGGGGGTACCATTTTTCCTTTGATTTGAAACCCCCTAGAAAAATTTGGTATAATTTCTCAAAACGGGGCCCCCGTAAAAAGTATATAAAGGCCGCGCAGTCCCAAAGGGGTTTAAAAAGTTAAGTAATAATTTTTTTTTTTTAACAAATTGAAATTTTCCCACCCAAAGGGAGGGGACCCAGAATAAAAAAGAAATTCTTTTTTAAAATTTTTTAATTTATACGAAGGGGTTACCAGCCCTTGCTTCTTGCATTTTTGTTGTCTTTACAACAACATGGGTTTTGAGGAAGATTTTTTTCCACTTCCCCCCTGGAAGTAAATAATAAAAATCTTAAAATGACACAAGAAGTTTCGAAAGTCATCTGTGGGGAAACCTTAGTGTTGGATGTGCAACGCCTAAATATTATGATTTCCCAAATTTTTAAATTTTTTTGCTACAATTTTTCAATTTTTATTTTAATATTTTGGAAAATTACAGTTCTGTGAAAAAAGGTTCACAGTACAGTACATACTGTACATAATGAGATTTAAAAATACCCTTGGCAGACATAAATTCCTTCTCAATAATCAATTTTTGGATGATAAAATGTGGGGGTAAATTTCCCGCTTCTGGGACGCCTCTTGGTACTTCCTTTTCTTTAACAAACCTAAATCAAAACAAATTACTGCATACTCAGTGCACTGCCAAGAAAACTTACACAGCAACACAGTAAATGACCATATGACCTGTCTGAAATACTCAGTCTCGGCTGAGTGGTTGAGGGGAGAAGACGTGTGCTAGAGATCTGGACCTACTAATTTGCAGGCCTACCCATTTCTCCTGACTGATAAGTCATCATTAAAACTCATACTGTTGGAAGACAGCTTCAGTGTTGTGAGAACTCTTATGTGTGAGTTGTGACTAGGGATATACCTAGTGAAACACTGGAAATAGTTTTCCTTTTTGAAAAGGCCCTCACAGGCCTCTGCCTTTCACTTGACCTCAGCCTTTCGCCTCTATCAACATACAGTGTAGAGGTGAATTTTGTTAGTCCACTGCTACTCGTGCCTCTGAAAATGCGCACAGCTCATCCCTTTACCAGCCTAAGGAATAACGAAGAGTGTGCAGTCCTACGTGAGTTGGTAACCCAAGTGTGCACACACGCTGAAAATTCATCTTTCATTCCAAGACATGTGTGCTAGAAGTTCTGCAAGTTTGGAGTGAGTAATTATTTGTACGAGTATTGCAGTGTTTGGTAACTCTTGAGAAGTCTGCCTCAGTCAGTGACCTTGAGCGAGGCACTACATCACCTGCCTGAGACTTTCGCCCATATTGACTATGTGAAGAGAGGCGAATGTGTGTGCTCAGTTACCCCTGCTGTTCTCCTGTATCCCCAACTCTCCGCCTTTAAACTCAGCCGTTCGCCTCTATCAAGGTGCAGTGTAGAGGTGTATTTTGCTGCTCCGCTGGTACTCGAATATCCGAGTTCCGCACAGCTAGTCACCTCTGCCTACCTGAGAAATACGGACGAAACTCCCATCCTGTGTGAGTTGGTGATCCAGACCTGACTGTGCCGCTTGTACAAAATGTGTTATATCTCTAACTGAGGAAGATGACCTTTTATTCTTCTATGCACTGAGTGTTTCTGGGAGGAATGCTGCATAGTTGGAACAAAACAAGAGTGGTTAAGAACAATTTAACGAGCATTGCAGTACCTGGTAACTCCTTTCGGAGACGGCTTTTTAACTCTAACATGCCAGAGGTTCATCTATAAACATAGTAAGTTTGTGCTGATTTGTTTGTCCACAGAGTAAAAATTTGTCTGTCATTCCAAGACACGTGTGCTAGATTCAAATTCAAATTCAAATTCAAAGTTTATTCTCTATAAGGATTACAATGCTGAGTTTACAGAATTTGGTTACTGTGTGGTTTACATGTAGTAAAATAATGATTACAGAGTGTACCACTAGAACACCTAGCATGGCTAGGCATTTCAGGCAGACTTAGTTTAAATCTTAATTTTAAAATATTACAAATTATGAGGTAAGTTGGTATTATGGCTAAGTCACTAAATACTAGTTTGTGAGTTTAGCAATGTGAATGCTTTTGTTTTGGCACAGTATCACAGGATTCATTATTTTAAGATTGAGATTAATATTTCTGTTTATGGTCAAATGGGTGAGTGAGTGTAAGTGTGAACCACCAGGTGGTATTCGTGTAGTTAGTTGATGGGGTGTATCAGGGAGATAAGATGTTTTCTAATGGTAGTTTTGAAGGTGATGAATGTGTCTGCAGTTCTAGAGTTCTCAGGTAGGGTGTTCCAGATTTCAGGGCCTTTGACATACATTGAATTTTTGTAAAGGTTTAGTCGGACACGGGGAATGTTGTAGAGATGTTTGTGTCTGGTGTTATGCCTGTGGGTTCTGTCACAACTATCAAGAAAGCGTTTTAGGTCAAGGTTGATATTGGAGTTTAAGGTCCTGTAGATGTAGATTGCACAGTAGTAAGTGTGGATGTACTGAACAGGGAGTAAGTTTAGATCTATGAAGAGTGGGGGGTGTGTTGCCAGGGATGGGATTTAGTGATTATTCTTACTGCGGCTTTTTGTTGGGTTATTATTGGCTTTAGGTGTGCTGCTGCAGTTGATCCCCAAGCACAACTAGCATAGGTGAGGTATGGATAAATAAGTGAGTGGTATAGTGTGAGAAGGGCATTTTGCGGCACGTAGTATCGTATCTTGGAGAGGATCCCAACCGTTTTGGATACTTTTTTGGTTATGTGTTGGATATGGGTGCTGAAATTCAGGTTGTTGTCAAGGTATAGGCCTAGGAATTTGCCCTCATTATGTCTGGTAATTAGAGTGTTGTCGATCTTAATGTTAATTTGTGCATCTCCTGCTCTGCTACCAAACATAATATAGTAGGTTTTGTCAGTGTTAAGCATAAGTTTATTGGCTGTCATCCAAGTCGAATATTTGATCAGCTCCTCGTTAACAATGGTGTTGAGGGTGCAGATTAGGGTGAGAGATGACATAATCGTGTCGTCAGCAAAGAGAATGGGTTTCAGGTGTTGGGATACGTTTGGAAGATCATTGATGTATATGAGGAAGAGCAGGGGACCAAGGACACTTCCCGCGGAACTGCGTATCAAGTGGCGGTGTTGTTGATGCTGTCTCTTTAATGGTGACATACTGATACTATTAGTAAGTAAGATTTGAAATAAGCAAGCCCATAGCCTTATCCGTAATGGTCAAGTTTGTGGTGTAGGATGTCGTGGTCTACCGTGTCAAAAGCTTTTCTTAGGTCAATAAAAATTCCTAGTGGATATTCCTTATTTCCAATGCTGTGTAAAGCAGATCTAGCATTTTATGATTGCATGATTAGTGCTTTTATTTTTCCTGAATCCAAATTGGCAGGGGTTGAGTATGTTTTGTGCCGTTATAAATGAATATAGTCTCCTGTGCACGAGTTTCTCAAAGGTTTTGGATAGCAATGGTAAGTTTGATATTGGCCTATAGTTGTTTAAGTCTGTAGGGTCACCACCTTTATGTATTGGTGTAACCCTTGCCATCTTGAGTAGTTTCGGGAAGGTGCTAGTTTCTAGTGACTTGTTAAAAAGTAATGAAATAGCATGCGAAAAGACATGGGCCGCTCGCTTGTACAGTAATGGTGGGACATGAGACAGGTTCCCTGAGTTATTTTTAAGTGACTTTATAATCTCGGTGACTTCCGTGGGCTCAGTTGGTGCAAAGATAGAAGGAATTTGGGAAATTCCCATCTAGGTAGTCCCCGGCATGGGCAATTGGTATGTGGGTATTTATTGGCGAGATTAGATCCTATGGTTGAGAAGAAGTCGTTTATCTTGTTAGATGTCAGTGGATGTAGTGGTGTTTCATTAGGTTTAGTTAGGACAATATTTTTGTTTTTTTTCAGTTTTGGGGTCCCTAGAATCGATGTGGTTTTCCGGGTTCTTTTTTTATTCTTAGTGTCTGTAAATCTATGGAGTGTATGTTTTTTGGCTTTTTTTTATTATTTTTGGTGTTAAGTGCTGCGGGTTTGTAGAAATTAATGAGTTACGTGTTGGTAACTCTCGAGACGACTTGGGCCCAGTGAAGGCCCTTTAAAAAATGGCCTGCGCCCCGCGGGGCACTCCCCCATATTCCCTGTGTTAGTAAACTTTATGTGTGAACTGGACTAGTGTATACTAGTGAAACAAAAAATGTTGTTTTGAAGGGTGTGGAGGCTACCTTACTCCCCCCTCGCCTCCTCCCCCCCTTTCCCTCGTTTTAAAAACTCAGCCATTCGCCTCTATTTACTTATGGTTTGGGTGGTTTTTGCCAGCCACATAAGTGTTGGGCCCCGTGTCATCCTCTGTGCCGCACCCCATCATTTTACAAATGTGTCCCTGGGGCCCTACCTGCCTGCTAAAAGCAAATATCCAGGTGGTTGCACGGGCTTAGCAAGACATTCAAGCAAGCTTAAAAGAGCATTCCAAGCTGCCAGAACAAGCTAAGGCACCCAGCAGTTACAGTTTTAAAGGGCCCCAGATGTTTCGTATTGTTTTCAGTGTGGGGCTTTCCAATGTTTCCTGTGTGGCTTAGTTAAGAACAATTTAACGGATTGCAGTATGATTTTTTAAGTGGGAATCCCAGAGGTTCTTAAAATAGTAAGTTTGCGGTGATTTGCTTGTACACAGAGTGAACATGTTGCATAGTGTGTAGAAGTGTTAAGTGCTGCTTTCCCCAACGTTAATTGTTTTTTGTAAGCCTGTTTTAAAGCTTTAAAAAGGAAAAAAGAGGTACTTGTGAGAAAATCTTTTTTTTATATAAATCAGTGTAATACATGCTTGCTCAGTGAAAATGAATTTTAAAATACGGTTCAAAATTAAATTTGTTGTTTTGTGTCTTTGTTGTGTTTTCTAATACTTTTTCTGTTCAGCTGAAACTTTAGAAAAAATTCCCAGTTTATTTCAAATTGCACTGTTCATCTGTGGTGTGAGTGTGTAACTTATGTTTGCATTTTTACTGTAAACAAGTTATGCTGCATAATGTTCATTTATGAATCTTTCTCTCTTGGTAGTTCAGTTACCTTTCAACTGTGTTAAGCAAGGTCCCCTTTTACATCTATGTTCCCTTTTGAAAATCATCTAGTGGGTTTGGCCCCTAGTTAAACTTAATGTAAAAATTTGAAATCATTATACCTCTAGTTTTTACATTGTGAAAATTTGTTTTGATTTTTGATCAACTGGTTTGTGTGTTTAACTTCTGACCACCAAGACACCAATTTAAATGACTGAGACTCACAGACACATAATAAAATATTAAGCTAAAGCATGGTAATCTCCGAAGGGGGCCCTAGTGTGTGACTTGAGAAGGGGGTGGGGTATTTATTACGGCCAGCGGTGTCCCACTTCACCTATTTTTACATAACAAAAAGGTATTCTAAGTAAAAAGGTACATTGGGTGTATTGGTAACCTTTGTCATACTAGAAACCCGTGTGTAAGTGAGATTTTTGGGTATAGTTCTCTTCTACAGCTGCCCACTTATGTTGCATACTTATATAACATATAAGTGTGGTTACCCGGGAGGGGATGAAGGAAGTCGATCAGAGTATTTTCTCATTGTCATTGTAACATTCCCTAGTTATTTTTTTTTTTTTAGTAATATTTTTACAATCTTGGTGGGGGTAAAGAGGTTGTCTTCAGCATTATTGTGATGTCCCTATATTATTTTTTCATGAGGAATTAGGGAGTAGCCTAAAACTATCAAGTGGAAAGTTATCATTTAAATTTTAACCCCTTTTTTATGTGATTTTGTCGAATTTTTTATTTTTGCTAATATTACCCACTTTGTCTCTTTTCTCTCTTCTTCTTCTTCTTTTATCTTTGTTTTTTGTAAAGGTGTAAGACCCGCCCCTTTCCCTCCTTATATCATTATAGTACCTATATTAACACCATACAAAAGTTCTGAAAGTATTTTTTGAAGGTGGTTTTTATCGATTAAGTAGTAGTAATCTGGGGTTAAATATAATTGGAAATGTTCATGAAATTTTAACCCCTTGTTCATATGTCTATTTTGACTTCGTTTATAGTAAATATTTACTCTTACATAAGCTTAAGGGAAGATAAAAACGAGGAAATTTTGTTTTTGTGGTCTTACACGAGATATCATACTGGCAAAAAATGGCAACTGATAGGGAACCCATTTCAGAGGGGATGGGAAAAGATGATAGTTCCCGATTTAGAAATAAACAACAGAGAAAAAGTGGAAGAAAGGGCTAGAGGTCGACGAGTAGATCACTTGACCGTAACAATGTGAAATAACGTCCTTGGTGCCAGAGGGTGCAAAAAAGTCTTTCTTCAAAGGAAGTTTTGGGTTAGTGAATTCCCTGCAAACCGCTGCCGCTAAGTGTGCATGTATGGAAGCTGTTTAAAAAAAGCATCCCAACTCAAGGATCCAATTTAGGAAAAACACACAAACTTTGGTTTTTGGACGAAGAAGAACTGATCAATGATTATTAGTAACCTTTTGGGGGGTTTTTTTGCTGCTCCAACTCCATCGCATCACCATTTAAAAAAGGGTCGTATCTAATCTTTGGATTCCCCCTTTTACTGGCCCATCCCCTCTGACCTCAGTGAGCATCTTCAAGCCTAAAAGACTTAAAGGAAAATCCCAAATTATTGCCAGATGGGGGGTCCTGTGCCCCCCCCCGAAAATCTGGGTGCATGGTTTACTTTCCCAAAAACGAAATGTACCTACCCCCTAAAAAAAAAAAATAGGTGTTAAATGCCAGCATATGGCCATGTTGCAGAGACTGTGGAATACTACTTTTGGTGTGGTAAGTGCCGGGGAAACATTCCACTGAGAAGCACAGAGGCCCTGCAGCAAAAAAAATTTAAGTGTATTAACTGTAAAGAAGTTGGGGTTACAGTTTTTCCCCCAAAAACTGCAGTCAAACCCCAAACAACCTTCGATGTAAACCTGTAACGCCCTTTAATGGTAACTGAGGGTGAGGCCACCCGTTCCACAGCCAGATCTGGACTAACCTCTGCAAAGTGTGCAAGAACCCCCCCTCACTGCAAAAAGGGTTCTGGTGATGCCCGAATGCCCTCACACAACCAGGGGAGGAGTAGCCATCCTTGCTAGCACATGTGGAATACTGGTCTGCCCTACTGATCCCAGGCTACCCCGATTGGGGATGAGTTTGTATTTTTCCCCTACACACAATACAACGTCAGACGGACACCCACAGGTAACCCCCCTGGAAATTGGGATGGTCAGATGACAGGATCCTTTTAATGAATGATGAAACAGATTTCCCCCAGGCAATCAGAGAAATAATGTAAAAACCCTGGTACCTGTTAAGGTGATAGGTGTTTAAAAAAGCATAACTCAAAGTGCCTCCCCTGGAGGGATTGGATTCGCCCGACCTTCCTCATTTTAAAAAATTTCCGAAAAAAATTTTAGCTCTTGAACAGATCCTGAAAGTTTAATAAAAAATGTAATCGGATGATGCTCTTTAGCATGGGGGATGTCAAAAAGGCGCAAATTGTTCAGCTTCCGCAATTTTTAAGAAAAAAGCCCTGATCTTGGCTTCAAGGGCTTGCTTTGGAAATGGTGCCAATATGCCCAAAAAAAGCTTTTTTAAAAAAAAGGTCCCGAAGATAAAAACATCAAACTATGCTATTTGTTTAAGTGGGCCTGCACACTATAGTCAAAGGTAAAAGTTTTACCTTTTATGGCAAAGATTGTAATAATACTACAATGGATACATTACAAATCTTTTCTGGAACATTGCTTCCATCAGGAAGCAGTTGCCTGATTTCATATGTTTGTGAACAAGAAAATTGATGTCACTGTTTCAGGAATGTAGATTGAAAAATGGAGCACCTCCACCAAACTTGCCTGGATATGCGCTTATAAAACCCAAGGTCAACCAACTGTTGGTGTGTATGTCGAAAGACTTGCCACATTTCCCCCCTTTCCTTGCGGGAGTTAACATGCGTTCTGGTGTCAAAGTATATGCAGGCAAATTTTTTCCCTAAACATTTTTAACCCTTTGACTGTTTCCGAGTAAAATGTTTGAGCAATGTTTCTGACGTTTTTATACGCACAAATTCTAGCGGCTTCAAAAACCCCGCCAAAGGGTGGTATGGCCCACAGGGAGGGGAAGGGTCTCAGTGGTCGGTGTGCACCCTGTGAAAAAAATCTGGGACCTAGGGTGCTTGTGGGGAAAGCCATGTTTTCAGTCCTTTTCACCATGCCTCTCGGTAAGAATTTCCACAGATCCTACCAAAATCAACTTTTTTTTTCTCAAAATTCTCTTGCGAACCATCATTGCATACATTATTATTATTATTTGTTTTTAAGATACACCAGCATCTCCACAATGGTAGAGGTAATCCCCCAAAAAAAAAAAAGGAAGCACATACCCATTATATCATTCAATAGGCTGTCTTTTCCAGAAATGCCAGATATCACAATTCAAATAACTCTCCCAAACGCACTTCACATTTCTAGGACCTCAATTGGATAACCAGTTCCTCTTAACCCTTCTAAATGTTACCTTGCTTATACATCAAACAGCATAAAAAACCACTTGTTTCCAACTCACTCTGATCTAACACTCTCACACAAGCCTCTGGTTGCTCAAGCTCCTAACACTCAAAAGCCTTCTCTACCTATGCACTCATCAACCTTATATGGATGCTGCTACCCTCTTTCCAATCACCCCAGTTTTATTATTATTATTATTGTTACATATGATAATACAGTATTCTTGGAAAGTGTGCTTTATGATTGAATTCCACTGTTAGTATCATAAAATTATAATAAATTTTGAATAAATAAGGCACTGTCTTGGTAGTTCTACACCTTATTTGCTGGGAGGGATGTTGGTGGAGGCACTACAGGTCCTGGTTTCATTGTTTATTTATGCTATTTAGGCAGTTTCACCCCATGATGCACTGCATAGACTCACTTGGACTTAGATTTTTAAAAAGGCATGAACAGGTTGAAGGAAACCCAAATCGTTAAGCTGAGGGTAAAAATATTGGTATGTAGTGTACATGAAGAAGTGAAAAACAATACATACTAATACAAAATGAAACATGTCCTAGTCACCTTTGTACTAGTATTGTTAAAAAAAAAACATTGGTCACAGTAAAGAGTTAAAAAGTCAAAAGAGTTCCTGGTATTTACCTAGTGTCTATCATTTGGAATACTGAAATCTCAAAGAGGACAATGTTTGCAGGAATTCTAGGCATTATAGAGCAATTACGTATATCAATAATAAATTTTATGGTTGAAATTTTCTCTGTCGGGTTTGATGTTATTTTGTATAAGAGGATAATTACCAGTTTTTTTTTTTATTATTATTAATCACACTTTGCGCGTAATCCCACCAAGGCATGGTGGCCTCCAAAAGAAAAACTTTCACATTCTTCAATTCACGTCCATCACTGTCTTGCCAGAAGGGTGCTTAACCACTACAGTTTTTACACTGCACATCTAACTCCCCCTCCTTCAGAGTGCAAGGGCACTTACTTCCCTTCTCCAGACTCAAGTTCCGCCTGCCGATTTCCCTGAACCCCTCATAAATGTTTACTTTGCTCACACACCTCCTACAGCACGTCAAGTTACTAAAAACCATTTGTCTCCATCACTCCTATCAAACACGCTCACTGCATGCCTGCTGAAGTCCAAGCCCCCCACACATTACAAAATCCTCCTTTTACCCCCTCACTCAACCTTTCCTAGGCCGACCCCTACCCCCCGCCTTCCTTCCACTACAGACTGATACGCGACTCTTGAAGTCACTCCCTGGTTTCGTCTCCTTTCTCTCTACATGTTCGAACCAACCCTCAACTACCCTTCCTCAGCCCTCTGGACAAACATTTTGGTAATCCACGCACCTCCCTCCCTAACTGACTTCCAAACTATTCCCAAACATACAATTCTCTGCATTTAATCACACCCACACATTGCCTCAGACATGCAATCTCCACTGCCTCCAGCCTTCCTCCCTCCTGCAACATTCATCCCACCCAGTGCTTCACACCCATATAAGTGAGCGTTGGTAAACCAATACTCTCATACATTCCCCTCTTTTGCCTCCAAGGTACAAAGATCTTGTCTCCACAGACTCCTAAGTGCGACCACTCACCCTTTTTCCCTATCAATTCTATGATTCACCTCATCTTTCATAGACCCATCCGCTGACGACTTCCACTCCCAAATTCTGAATACATTCCCTCCTCCAAACCCTCCCCTCCAATCTGATAATCCAATCTTTCACACCTAATCCTTTGTTATCCCTCTAACCTAACTCTTCCGTATTCACGTTTTAATTTTCTTCTTTAGCATACCCTACAAATTCATAACCACAATCTCTGCAACTTCTCTCAGAAGCTCCAAAACACAGTGTCATCCAGGCAAAAACAACTGTGATAACTCCCACTTTATGTGTGATTCTTTATCTTTTAACATCCATGCCTCTTGCCAAGACCATGCGCTTTACTTCCTTACAACCACATCTATAAATATATTAAACACCCACGGTGACATCACACTGCCGGTCCTATGGCACTTTTTACTGGGAAATAAGTCCTCGTTTCCTACATACTCTAAACTTGAGCCCTCACTATCCTCGTAAAAACTTCACTAGCTTTCAGTACCTACCTCCTACACATACACCTGCAACATCTGCCACATTGCCCCCTATCCACCCTGTCATAGTCGCCCTTTTCCAAATCCATAAATGCCACAAATAGGCCTCTTTAGCCTTATCTAAATACTGTTCACTTATGTGTTTCACTGTAAACACCTGTCCACACACCCCCTACCTTTTCCTAAAGCCCTCCTTGTTGTACATCTGCTACCTATTCTCCGCTTACTCTTATTCTCTCAAAAATAACTCTACCATACACTTTACCAGGTACACTCAACAAACTTATCCCCCTATAATTTTTGCACACTCTTTTGTCCTTTGCCTTATTACAAAGGAACATGCATGCTCTCTGCCATATCCCTAGGTTACCTTACCCTCTCCATACATTTATTAAATAATTGGCACCAACCACTCCAAAACTATATCCCCACCTGCTTTTAACATTTCCTATCTTAGCCCATCAATCCCGGCTGCTTTACCCCCTTTCATTTTGCCTACTGCCTCACGAACTTCCCTTACCTCACAACTGGCTCTACCTCACTCCTTCAAGATGTTATTCCCCTCCTTGCCCTATAGCACAAAATCACAGCTTCCTATCTTCATCACATTTAACAATTCCTCAAAATATTCCTCCATCTTCCCAATACCTCCTGAACTCTCGCATTTAATAACTCTCCTGCTCTTACCCTAGATATTTAACTGACAAACCCAATTGTTCTCTATGCTTCCTTAACGATGTTAATCTCACTCACAAAACTTTTGTCTTATTTTCAACAAAATTTGTTGGATAACATCTCACCCACTCTCTCATTTGCTCTCTTTTTACATGCTTCACTCACTCTCTTTAACCTCTCATCTTTTTCTCCATAATGTACTCTTTCCCTCCTTTCACTCACTTCTACTATGTAAAAACGTCTCATATGCTAACTTTTTTCTCTCTGCTTTCCCTTCCCGCACTGCCACCTTCCTGTAACCACAAAACTTCTGCTGAACACTCCAACACTACATTTTTAAACCTACCCCATACCTCTTCCTACCCCATTGCCTATGCTCTCAATTAGCCCATCTATCCTCCACTAGCTGTTTTATATCTTACCCTATAACTAACCTTATTCCAGGAGTATAGTACTTTCTACCATAATATTATTTTTTTATAAATTGTGTCAAATAAGTGAATATTTCCTTATGTTCAACTTATTTAGAAGAGAAAGTTAGGGAGAGACAGACTACAGTGAGTGTTGAGTGGCCTGAATTATATTTTTTTGGTATCGCTCTTCCATAATTTCTTCTTACTAATACTTTACACACATACTGAAATATTCAGAATAATGGTGTTGCATTATACTGGCAAATTATTTAGGCACTTCATGCTAAATATTAACTGAAATGTTAAATACCATGTAAATTATTTTTTTTAATGCATGTACACAAGTGCATGATTAAGCATACCCAAAGTATTACAATTAATGAAAGTTCCTAAAACATTAGTGAACGAAAAATATATTACTAGTTCAGTAGTTTGACTTTTTAACTTACGTCTTTTTTTTCAAGGCTTTGGGTGTTGGTAAATTAGCAACCCGATGTGCACTAACTTTTCCCAGTTAGAGCATCATGACGATGCTTAAGGAGCTTATTCCTTTCATGATTTTTTTGTAGCTGTTGCTGCGTTGTGCACTTCTCTATCTTCTTCGCTTCATCCACCACGCCTTGACAGCATATTCATGGTATGCATGACACGTTGAGCTACAAAATACAAATCCAAACCGGCAAACCCAAACATAACCTAATCTAACCCCAAAAAACCTTGTATAAGGTGCAAAAAAAAAAGATACCAAACTTCAATAAAGAAGAGAAAACTCTCAGTTTTATATAACACAAATGACCAAGAGCCACAATGTGTAACTAAGGACAATGATAATGTCCATAAATATCAGAAAGATTCCTTCACAGACAGACAGTTACATTAAGTAAAATGGCTCCACCAAACCTCCAATGGCACTCTGCCCAAATTACACTGAGAAAAATCCTCTACTTTCAACCTGTCCATTTTATGTTTATTACACTAGAACACCATACGTAATAGGAATCAACCAATTATTTTCAGTAAAATACATTATATATGTCTACGTATGTGAAAAAATTTCTATTTATATCATTAATTACCTGTTACTAGAAGTTCATGACCTTGCAAGAGCCTGCAGGATTCCATATATTCCTTTTGCGCTCCTGTACCTGATTCCTTTCTCTGCTTTCCACTGTTGTAAAAGTCCTGTCTTAAATCTTTGATCATCTGTGACTTTTACCATGCACGATATTCACGAATACGCTGGCTTCTCTTTTGCCTGCTCCCGTACCTTGATAAATTAAAACAGAAATTATTGCATGACTACATCTACTGAACATGTAGGAGCTATCCTAAACTGAAATAAAGTGACATTTAATCTACCCTGTGGCCAGGTAGCACACTCTCGCTTTCACACACAATTCTGGTGGATCAATCCACATCAAAGGTGAAACCATTGGGCATGTTTTTCTTAACACATTTGTCCCATTTACCTAGCAGTACGTACCGGTATGGGTCGCATCGTTTGGGTACAATAGATTTAAGGAAACCAATAGAAATAAGACAGACTGTCCTTGATGAAGCACTGCGACTTTCTTGGGTTTATCTTGGGTGGCTAACCATTCGGGTTAAAAATCCAAACAAAAACTTATGTCTATCGCCCTTTCTCACTACCTATATTCTTTCTAGACACCTTCTCCTAATATTTACTTATATTTTACCCTAACCTCCTCCTATAATTTATAACCTTCACCTCTCTCTTACTGATGACCATTCTCCTTACACCCAATCTACCTCTTAGTTCTCACTGTAGCTACCACTAAATAATGATCTATATACTGTAAATGGCCTGCCTTCTAACACACACAACATTCCATAATCAACCCATCAACCTTTTATCTAACTAACACAAAGTCATCAAAACTGCATTGTATCAATGCACTATACTGTATCTATTTTATTTATCTTTTTGAGGGTGAATACATATTACCTAATAGCAAACCTCTTCATTACTAGCTCAATTGAGCCTCTATTATTATTTACACCAGGCACTTCCAACTTACATACCAGACCCTCTAAAAACGTTTACCCGTCGCCCACAACACAAACATATAACTGTTGATTTCAGGCCATCTATTGTTACACAATTCTTCTCCTGCAGATATTTTCTTCTAAGTTTTACAAATCTATGTTCATGAATTACAAACGTTGAAGATTATTTGTCTAATAATGGTATGTAATGATTCACTAACTGTGGTAGGATATTCAATATGAAGCACTGACATGACATTTGCCATGATAATGTACAACTTACATGCTAACAACTCTTATGTACTGTATGTCTATATTTGTGTAAGTATGCATTAGAAATATGAATAATGTTTATGTATATGTATGAAAACAGCAGCACACATACACACACACACACACACACACATATTTAAATATATATAATATATTATATATATAAATCTATATAAATATATATATATATATATATATATACATACAGAGGGCCCCGCTTTACGGCGTTCCGCTTTACGGCGTTTCCGCTAATACGGACATTTCAAATTATGACAAAACTCACTATAACGGCTCCCCCCCCCTGACTTTCAAATACGGTCACCGTGCCACCCTGTTTGTTTACGGATGGTGCTCCATGAGCTCAGTAAGCAACTAAGTCTCCATTTGTCTGGAAACTCCAAAATTTCAAATTTTTTTAAAAGTTATTTCATATTTTATATTATACTCTGATTAATTATACTTATTGTATACCTGTACCTAAAAAACTTACAATACATCGAGTCATTTAAATGTCGTATATACTTAATATACACATTTTCATTAATCCATCCATGATATTTTTTCCAAATTAATATAATAAACACATTCATAACATATAAATAAGATAAATACACCCACGTAAGAATAAATAAACAAATGTGAATTGTGAGTCCGACGACTTCACAAGTGGTGAATAATAACAATACAAGTCTCATTAAATGTCGTATATTACGGTCATATACACATTTTCATTAATCCATCCCATGATATTTTTTTCAAAATTATATAATAAACACGATGCCATAACATATAAATAGATAAATACACCCACAGTAAATAAATAAACAAATGTGAATGTGAGCAGAGCGACCTTTTGCACAAGTGGTGATAATAACAATACTGATCTCATTAAATGTCGTATTTACGGTAATAACACAATTTTCATTAATCCATCCATGATATTTTTTTCAAAATTATATAATAAACACGATGCATAACATATAAATAAGATAATACACCCCACTGTAGAATACATGCAAACAAATGTGAGATGTCGTAGCAGACGACTTGCACAGTGGTTATAATAACAATACTGAGTCTCATTAATGTCGTATATTACGGTAATATACACATTTCATTTATCCATCCATGATATTTTTTCCAAATTATATAATAAACACGATTACATACATAAAAAGATGATAAACAACACCCCACATAAATAAATAAACATAAATATAAGATGTGGGGAGCCACATAACTTGTACAAGTGACGGCAAGAATTAACATTTTCTCTAATCTAACATAAGGAGTAAATGTGTAGACTGGGGGGTAACTGTCGAAAAATTATTCCTTTCGTATGTATGTAAGTAGGTTTATCAGTTACACAAATACAGTTCATATATTACATAACATAACTACTACGAGTGAGAACCTAGGAATAACCCAAAAAAGTCGTGTGACTTATTCCATTGCCTTCACTCAGAGCTTAATTTCTTCTCAAAATGATGTTACATGAGAATGGAGTGTTCTTTTTATTAATTCTAAGCCGTATCAATGGTATAGACAACCTTGTACACAATGTAACTTGTACACAAACCAAGACGTGTACATTTCGTTTGTTTACAAAATTACCTCCGCTGGTTTGTTTACATAACTGCGCTGCCCCCACTCATGGTACTCATTCTCTCTCTCTCTCTTTATTCGTTTTATCTCTATTTTTACTGTACTCTGTACCCTACATAAGACCTACAAATATTTTAAGTAAGTAATGAGTGAACTGTATATACATTTTATCGCTTCTGGGATGCTTAAATAAATCATAGAATAGTATGTGTGGGTGGGTTGGCCTGGTGAGGCTATTACATACATACCACCACTTGATTTCTGTACCATATACTACTTTGTCTCACCCTAGATTTAAGACTATAAATATATTTAGGTAAGTAAATGAGTGCACAATGTGTGTATTGTACCTTTTTATTTGTTTTTTGAATGCCTGGTTCTAATTGCTAACTTAATATATGTTAGTGTAAACTGTTAACTAGTGTTTGTATCATTATAATTGGAAAAAAAGGGTGTTCCACTTTACGGCGATTTCCGCTTACGGCGGTACCTGTAACCTAACCCGCCGTATAAGTGGGCCCTACTGTATAATATATGATAACAGTGGACCCCCCGCATAGCGATTATTAATCCGTGCAAGAGGGCTCATTGTTATGCGAAATGATCGGTATGCGAATGAATTTTTCCCCATAAGAAATAATGGAAATCAATTAATCCGTGCAGACACCCAAAAGTATGAAAAAAAAAATTTAAAGCCACAAGAAATGTTTAATTTTAATACACACAAACGAAAAACATGCACATTACATGACACATACTTTTATTGAAGATCTGGTGATGATTGAGGATGGGAGGAGGGGAGAGAGAGTGTTAGTGGTTTAGAAGGGGAATCCCCTTCCATTAAGACTTGAGGTGTCCGATCTTTTCTGGGTTACTTCTCCTTCTTCATTTTTAATGCCACTAGGACCAGTTCAGAGTCACCTGGACTTCTTTCGCACAACATATCTGTCCATAGTGGCCTGACACCTCTCGTTCCTTTATGACTTTTCCCTAATGTTTTCACAACATTGTCCAGTGTAATAATCACCAGCCAGCTTGCAATAGCTAGTGTGAGGTGATTCTCATCCATAAAGGTTGCACTTTTCCAGCACATTGCAACAGATTTCCTTAATCATTGAAGTAGGCAACTGCTTCAATACTCTCCCCCTCCTCTGAAACCAGTTTCCTCAGGTATTGCCTCGTGCGGTGAAGTTGATCTAGCAGCTCATCATGGTTAGTTTTTTCTTCCATGTCCTCCTCCACCAAACTCTTCCACAATCCTCCCCACTAACCTCCACCCCAAGGACCTTTCCCAATGCCCACAATGGATCCTCAACTGGCATAATTCTCTCAGGGTAGCCGTTCCAAACCCCTTCAAAATCCCCTTTTGTCACACATTCTGGCCACAGTTTCTTCCAAGTCAGAGTTCAAGGTCTCTTAGTCACTCCCTCCCAAGCCTTACCTATAAGGTTTTTACAACAATTGAGGATATTAAAGTGCTCTCTCCAAAACTCTCTTAGAGTCATTTGATTCTAGGTCACTACAAAGCCACCTTTCAAAATCAGAGCTTTTTTGTACAGTTTTTTGAAGTTTGCAATAAAACCTGCTGTCCATGGGCTGCAGAGAGGAGTGGTATTAGGAGGCAAAATGTCAATCATTAATGAAGCTCATGTCCCCACAAAGTCGCTCTGCCAGTCTTTAGATGTGACCAGGGTCATTTCTAACAACCAGAGGCACTTAAGGTCTAAATTTATTTTCAGTTAGGTAATTTTTCACAGTGGGGGCAAATGCTTGGTGTAACCAGTCATAGAAAAAGTGCCTAGTGATTGCCATGCCTATTGTTGCCATCCACAGCACACACAAATTACCTTGAGGATATCTTTTGCCTGAACGCCTGGAGTTCAAGAGTGATACACTAATAAAGGCTTCACTTGCAATCCCACTACAATTGGCACACATGAGAAAGAGTCAAGCCTGTCTTTCATAGGCTTATGTCCCTGGGATGTGGCCTTTTCCTCCTGAGTAATGTAGGTCCTGCTTGCATTTTCTTCCAAAAACACCAGGCCTGTTTTCATCACAAATTAAACACTTGTTCAGTTTCAGTCCTACACTGTCTATTACCGCCTGAGATTCCTGCACATAGTTTTTTCAGCTGCTTTGTGGTCCGAACTGGCAGCCTCACCATGCCCTTACACACTATGTACAATGCACTACGCTTCTTAAATCTCTCAAACCAACCTTTTGCTGGCCTTAAATTCACTCACATCATCACTATTGCAGCATTTTTTTTAATTAAATCCTCATGCAACTTCCTAGCCTTTTCGTCAAAGTGTATTATGATCGCTTGAGGGACGCAATCTCCTGCTAGCTATTTTTCATTTATCCACACCAATAAGAGTCTCTCAACATCTCCATTCACTTGCGATCTCTTTTTCATGAAAACACAGTAAACCTTTTCCAAGAACATGCTTCCATGATTGCCCTTTCTTGTTGCCCCACAAATATACGATGGTTTTTTTGAAAATTGGGTATCTGTCCAACCTGGCCAGGTCGGCGACACCACTCCACTTTCATACTTTATCAATGATCCTCTTCTTCATCTCTAAAGTATTTCTCACCCTATTGCTGTAGGGTTGGCACTAGAAGCTTTTGGGGCCCATGGTCACTTACATTTTGCAGATAAAAATCACCAAAAACACTGTAACAATACGAAATGTTCCGATTGTAATGCTTGGCTGTTACCCGCGGAGGCTGGCTGGTAAACAATGCCACCGGCGGCACATGTGAGGCAGGCTAAGGCACAGCATTGGATTTGGACGCGTCATCGGACGAACACGGTGAGCGGTTTTTGAGGTCGTATGCGAAGCAAAATTTTTTGCGTAAAAGCGAGCGGTAAATGGCGATTAAAACGTTATGTGATGCCAACGGTTTGCGGGGGTCCACTGTATATATATATACATGTATATATATATATTCTTTCTTTCAACACACCGGCCGTACTCACCGAGAGGGGCGGCCAAAAGGAAAACACGAAAGTTTCTCCTTTAACTTTAGTAAAATATACAGGAGAAGAGGTTCCTAGCCCCTTGCTCCTGCATTTTATTGCCTCTTACAACACGCATGGCTACGGAGAAGAATTCTGTTCCACTTCCCCATGGAGGTAAGAGGAAATAAACAAGAACAAGAAAGAAAATAGAAGAAAACCCAGATGGGTGGTATATATGTTTGTACAAGTATGTGTATGTGACCTAAGTGTAAAGTAGAATAGGCAAGACATACCTGAAATCTTTGCCTGTATAGAGACAGAAAAAAGGACACCAGCAACCTATACATCATGTAAAACAATTACAGGCTTCCGTATTACCACTCACCGCAGGACGGTAGTACCTCCCTGGGCGGTTGCTGTTTACCAACCTACTACCTAGAATAAATATATATATATATATATATATATAAATTATATATATATATATATATATATATATATATATATATGTAATTGATCATATCATTCACGAACCTACTGCAGTGTTTCCTCTTTTTCTTATGATCCGTATGTCCCGCGTCAGTTGTTTTCTTTGTTGAGGAGTTGACTGTAGGTTGTGGTCTAAGCCCTTTAATTGGCCTTCCTTTGAGCATTACTTTCGTAGTTTTCCTTGACAATGTGAATAGTCCAAGAAAGTGCTTGAACTTCACAACTCTTTCACAGTGTTGTTTTGCAGATATATATATATTATATATAATATAAACATAGTATATATATATATATATAAATATATAGTTAAATATATATATATAATATATATAATAATAAATAGTAGCAGTGACCCCGCAAACGAATACCTCCGAATGCGACCCATTAAGGGTAAGTGTATTTATGTAATTTGCGTTTGTATGTGTATGTTATGGGGTCTCAAATGGACTAATCTACTTCAACAATATTTCTTATGGGAACAAATTCGTCAGTACTTGGCACCTGAACATACTTCACTGGAGTGAAAAAATATCGTTAACCGGTGGTCCACTGTATATATAATATATATATATATTATATATAATATATATATATATATATATATATAATCATGTGCACATACACAATACAATAGTAGACAGTGATGGTAACAACTGTAAGATAGGCCACAGGGTATGTAAATCTTCAGCTCAACGATCTTTTCATGCTTTCTGGGCTTCATCAGGAGCTATAAATATTCTAAGGCAGAAGAAATCACTGTCAACGCGCTTCCTTACTCTGAGGAAGCATTGACATATTATAACATTTATAATCATGAGGAACACTAACTTTTTTAAACCTATAATATCACGAGGAATAATACATTTATATTATAACCTTGAGGAAACACTAACAGAATCCATGGCAGAAATTTTTACACTGATTTGTCTCTTTAATTAACTTGACAAGTATGGAGTTCTAGCGAAATATTCAATTTTTTTCCGACTAGTACAGTGAAATTGGCCGAAAAATGGGCTCAAAGTGGGCATAAATCGACGAGCTAAACTTCGCCGAACCGCTAACGTTGCGAGAGCATAATTCCGTAAGGTATTTCTATCAAATTTTTCAAACTTTTGGTGTCTTTAATGATTCGGGAAAAGATCTCTATCTTTTCATAAGAGAAAATAATTGTTTGTTTTTTTAAATTTGGCCGACCCTGAGAACGAGTTTCGGAGAGGGCCTTCGACCCTCAAAGGGTAATGCCAACAAAAGAATATTGTGGTGGGTCCTGTAACAAACCCCATGAAACTAAACGAGTGAAATTGCTAAAATGAGTCATATAATGTTCGAATTGTGGCACTACTGAGCTACTCACATATATGGGTGGCTACTAGATCAGTGATTTGGATTAATACATCATATACATGCATGACTCTGTCATAGTTGATGATCTCTATCTGATCACTTCCCAGACTAACATTGTCAATCTGATCACATCTCTCCAATCAAGAGCTGAAATACAGGAGGAGGAAACTTATTCTCAAACCAAGAACACAGAGACAACTTTATTAACCACTTGGATCAATTGGTATAAGAATACAATCCCAATGGCACACAGAAAAAAGAAAAAATTTAATGAATGAATTAATTACCACTAATGAGAGTATCTCACAGATCAATGGGCAGGAATAGGAAACATAAGACCCCTCCACTATAATAACAATAAAAACCAATGTAAATACTATAATGATCCACAGGCTACGCAATCTAACACATGGCAGGCAGGAGGATATGGTAAAGCTACCGTGAATGTAGAATCCCCAGACCTTCACAGAATGCTCCCAAGCTGCACTAACAAATGCAAGGAATAGAAAGAAGAACGTGTCAACAGGAAGGGAACAGTTGGTTATGGATTTAAAATAGGTCCACCCCTTTAATTGCTTGGAAAGGTATAAATAAAATAACCAGGAAAAAGACAGCAATGTAGCCTCATACCCTTTCCTCCATGAAAAAGCACAAACCTCATAAATGACTGGTCAAAACAGCCAGGCAAGGAAAACCATTCCATCTCATATTAGAAAAAATTTAGAGAGTACTTCTGAGAAGAAATGTTGAAACTGATTAATTATGAGCAAAATATTGAAGAAGTGATTGCCTCATTACCTAGTATGAATTAGAAAATGCATTAACTAAAGGTCGATCACTGCTCCTGGAGAGGATGTATAACCTATGATATTCTCCAGAATTCTAAGGTCACATGCCTGATAAAACCCTTTGTTGGCACTGTATAATAATCCTCAGTTACATGAGGGCGTTCTTCCTACTTCCTGGACCAATATCTCATTGTCTATCCCTAAGGAAGCCCCAACAGCCTGATACATTTAGGCCATCTCCTTAACTAGTTGTCCTTTTGTAAAACCTTTTGAAAGAATGATACTTACCAGACGTGTACTCACAGAATCAGGACAACCAACTTTTCCCCCTACCTCTATGGGTTCATGAAGGTAAAGTGTGCAGACTTATTACATCACTTTCTCACTGCACACACCTCTACTAGTTATACCACTTTTCTTGATCCTAAAATCTGCATTTGATATTGGAGAACAGAACCGTTAATACAATATGAACTAGCCAAAATGAATATTGAGGTAGCTTACTCTCTGATAATAGGAAAAACCAGTCAAATAAGTATCCTCGTCTTTACCAAGGCTTCAGAAGTGATCTAAAGAAATGTCTTAGGGTACAACCGCGGGAGAGTTCTAGTCCCATGCTATTTAATATTCTGATTTAATGCCCTCCCTAAATGCGCTGACCTGCCTCACCTAAACATATATGCTATAAGCTATGCTGATGATTCCATATCCATACAACAGGCATACGAAGATAATACCATTCATAATGAAGTTTCAAGCAATTTTAAATCGACCTAGGCCTCATAATATCATCCTCTAAAACAAAGATATTAACAAGCAAACAACATGCCCCCACCCATCAATTTGCAAGGGTGAGATCATTAGCTACGTTAAAACTTACAGATATCTTGTGTAGATGTACCCTTTAACAAATCCACTAACCACAACTAAACAAGAAATGCAAAGCTAGCTAAATGCTCTCAAAACTGTTGCTGGCTACAACCCCAACTATGGTGCTAATGGAGAATCGTGAGAATGCTGTACATAGCACTAGTGTTAGTCCTTAATTGATTATGCTGCTCCCATGTTGATATTAGCTAGAGAAAGTTCTCCTCCAACCCTTGGAGTAATGCAAAATGAAGCTCTCAGATTATTTCTCTGCTGTCCACCAGGATCTACAAAATTCTTAACAAGCAGGAAGGAGCTTGGGTATGATTCTAGTATCCAGTGATAGGGATTGTTGAGATACACTGAACTCGTATAGAATGTTGAGAAATGAACCAGACACTGTCACAATGAATCTTACCAAGTGTCTACAGGTTAATACACACAGATCTAAATGGATTGTGAAAACGTGCAATTGCATTAAGTTTTATAACCTGCATGAACAGTATCACTGTAGGCAACAAGAGCATTTCACCCCTCCGTGGAAGATGTGTTCATTTAATATCACATACCTACAAGTCCCTCCCAAGAAGCTCATTGCTAGTAATCCATTCCTTAAATCTCTTGCTAGAGGAACTGCTCAAGGTTGAGGGACTGATTACCTCATTCTCCTCCTGTTCTTCAAGTTTCTCCTATGTATGGACTGATGAAGCCACTGTGTGGCGAAACGTTTCCTCAATAAAGATACCCAAGAGTTGCACATGTGTCTAATTTATCAACCTGTCGTTCTCTGAACCATTCATCTACAACCGGTCAGACACTGCAACTTCTTGGATCTCAATACTTAGGATTCTTTCCTGCCTAATTCTTGGGCACGACCTACTTCCCACACTGAACAAATGTGACACCACCTATGAACTGCTGCACCTCTCCTGCCATATGGTTTATAAGCTGCTTCACCGCTCATATGCCGTATTCTACTAAGATTGATTAACTAGAACACATCGACTCAAGGTTGAGGGACGATTAGCCTCATTTCTCCTCGCTTGTTTCTTCAAGTTTTTCTCCTAATGTTCTTGACTGATGAACGCCACTGTGTGCGAAACGTTTCCCGCAATAAAGATACCCAAGGAGCTGCACATGGTTGTCTAATTTAATCAACTAGTCGGTTCCCTGAACCATTATCTACAAAAGAAATATTCTCACCTAGCTGGTAGTAATAAGTTATCGCAAGGTTATAAACACTGATGGCTCTAAACAGGAGATCTTCAGGCCAGGGCTGCATTTTCAGCTCTTGTTGCCACCATTCCCTGATTAAGAACGATAATAAATTTTGTTGAGTTAGGCATTAGAATTACCCAACGGGCGTCTACACTGCCAAACTGAATTTGTTTGCAAATCCAATGGCGCTAAAAGCTAACCTAGACACTGAGCATGACTGATCTATGTCATCATTGAAGTCTCTTGGACTCGTAGAAAGACTCCAACAACATGCTCATTGGCGAAAGCCAGGTGAAAGATACCAAAAATTAGGGACAAAGAATTAATATACATTCTAATGATCCCATCACACATTGGATTACTCCTTCATGATAAAGTTGATATGTTACCAAGAAAGGTACCCAGAAGGAGAATGGTAGAATATAACTTTGTAATAACTGTGTCTAGCATTAGGTAATAATATTAGAGAGAATAAATAATGAAAATGTATTTGTTATAGGAATGCAGTTAAAGCCTAGGTTAGATCGTGATCCCTAGTGATAACAAACATAGATAATATGTTTTATGAGCAAATCTTGCAATGTGAACAGACTGACCTGATGTTTGTATAGGCCAGCTTAGCTTGTTACAATACTTCTGGCAGTTTGGAGACACACAGATATGATCAAACAAATGTAAATTAAGTGATCCTGCCATATGGTCACATCTCTTGAACACTATGTGCTTATTGTCCCACATATTGAGGAACACAGAGACAGACAGTATAATAACCTATGTGACATGCCAAGATATCATATTAATGAAAATAAGATACCAGATATACTAAGCCAATTCCTAAATTTGCTTGCAACAGATAAGTGAACTGTATATGTAGATAAAAATCCATATGTTTTCCTGTTTAACCCTTTGGGGCCTAGTTCCTCGGCCTTTATGTATCCATATGCTCTCGCGCTACGTCCAACATTTGATGATTGGGTGCACAATAAACTAGCCACTTCGTGGCAAAATCTAAAATCATTGAAATACTCATTGTGCTTAATTGTTACTGTTTACAATAATGTTTACCACTGAAATATATCATATGATTAGTTATAATCTTAAGTTAATCTTAACCTGCCCATAACCTCTGCATTCAAGGCTTTTGGCATGTTACACGAAACCACTGTATTTTTGTACTTCATTTATCATGCTCAAATAATAAATAAATAAAAAAATAAAATAAAATAATAAAATAAATATAATAAATAAATGTATTAAATACAATCACTGAGAAGTGATTTAAGAAAGATATACATACTGCAGCTTGCCAAGCAGTTATGAGGAAAAATATTTTAATCCCTGATTTCCACAGATCTACCAAAATCAGACTTTTTTTTTCTCAAAATTCTCTGCAACATCATCATTGCATACATTATTATTATTATTTGTTTTTAAGATACACCAGCCATCTCCACTAAGGTAGAGGTAATCCCCCAAAAAAAAAAAAGGAAGCACATTCACCATTATTCATTCAATAGCTGTCTTTCCAGAAATGCACAGATATCACAATTCAAATAACTCTCCCAAACGCACTTCACATTTCTAGGACCTCAATTGGATAACCAGTTTCCTTGAATCCCTTCGTAAATGTTACCTTGCTTATACTTCAACAGCATAAAAACCACTTGTTTCCACTCACTCTGATCTAACACACTCACACAAGCCTGCTGGGTGCTCAAGCTCCTAACACTCAAAAGCCTTCTCTACCTATGCACTCATACCTTTTATGGATGACTGCTACCCTCTTTCCAATCACCCCAGTTTTATTATTATTATTATTGTTACATATGATAATACAGTATTCTTGGAAAGTGTGCTTTATGATTGAATTCCACTGTTAGTATCATAAAATTATAATAAATTTTGAATAAATAAGGCACTGTCTTGGTAGTTCTACACCTTATTTGCTGGGAGGGATGTTGGTGGAGGCACTACAGGTCCTGGTTTCATTGTTTATTTATGCTATTTAGGCAGTGTCACCCTATGATGCACTGCATAGACTCACTTGGACTTAGATGTTATAAAAAGTGCATGAACAGGTTGAAGGAAACCCAAATCGATTAAGCTGAGGGTAAAAATATTGGTATGTAGTGTACATGAAGAAGTGAAAAACAATACCATACTAATACAAAATGAAACATGTCCTAGTCACCTTTGTACTAGTATTGTTAAAAAAAAAACATTGGTCACAGTAAAGAGTTAAAAAGTCAAAAGAGTTCCTGGTATTTACCTAGTGTCTATCATTTGGAATACTGAAATCTCAAAGAGGACAATGTTTGCAGGAATTCTAGGCATTATAGAGCAATTACGTATATCAATAATAAATTTTATGGTTGAAATTTTCTCTGTCGGGTTTGATGTTATTTTGTATAAGAGGATAATTACCAGTTTTTTTTTTTATTATTATTAATCACACTTTGCGCGTAATCCCACCAAGGCATGGTGGCCTCCAAAAGAAAAACTTTCACATTCTTCAATTCACGTCCATCACTGTCTTGCCAGAAGGGTGCTTAACCACTACAGTTTTTACACTGCACATCTAACTCCCCCTCCTTCAGAGTGCAAGGGCACTTACTTCCCTTCTCCAGACTCAAGTTCCGCCTGCCGATTTCCCTGAACCCCTCATAAATGTTTACTTTGCTCACACACCTCCTACAGCACGTCAAGTTACTAAAAACCATTTGTCTCCATCACTCCTATCAAACACGCTCACTGCATGCCTGCTGAAGTCCAAGCCCCCCACACATTACAAAATCCTCCTTTTACCCCCTCACTCAACCTTTCCTAGGCCGACCCCTACCCCCCGCCTTCCTTCCACTACAGACTGATACGCGACTCTTGAAGTCACTCCCTGGTTTCGTCTCCTTTCTCTCTACATGTTCGAACCAACCCTCAACTACCCTTCCTCAGCCCTCTGGACAAACATTTTGGTAATCCACGCACCTCCCTCCCTAACTGACTTCCAAACTATTCCCAAACATACAATTCTCTGCATTTAATCACACCCACACATTGCCTCAGACATGCAATCTCCACTGCCTCCAGCCTTCCTCCCTCCTGCAACATTCATCCCACCCAGTGCTTCACACCCATATAAGTGAGCGTTGGTAAACCAATACTCTCATACATTCCCCTCTTTTGCCTCCAAGGTACAAAGATCTTGTCTCCACAGACTCCTAAGTGCGACCACTCACCCTTTTTCCCTATCAATTCTATGATTCACCTCATCTTTCATAGACCCATCCGCTGACGACTTCCACTCCCAAATTCTGAATACATTCCCTCCTCCAAACCCTCCCCTCCAATCTGATAATCCAATCTTTCACACCTAATCCTTTGTTATCCCTCTAACCTAACTCTTCCGTATTCACGTTTTAATTTTCTTCTTTAGCATACCCTACAAATTCATAACCACAATCTCTGCAACTTCTCTCAGAAGCTCCAAAACACAGTGTCATCCAGGCAAAAACAACTGTGATAACTCCCACTTTATGTGTGATTCTTTATCTTTTAACATCCATGCCTCTTGCCAAGACCATGCGCTTTACTTCCTTACAACCACATCTATAAATATATTAAACACCCACGGTGACATCACACTGCCGGTCCTATGGCACTTTTTACTGGGAAATAAGTCCTCGTTTCCTACATACTCTAAACTTGAGCCCTCACTATCCTCGTAAAAACTTCACTAGCTTTCAGTACCTACCTCCTACACATACACCTGCAACATCTGCCACATTGCCCCCTATCCACCCTGTCATAGTCGCCCTTTTCCAAATCCATAAATGCCACAAATAGGCCTCTTTAGCCTTATCTAAATACTGTTCACTTATGTGTTTCACTGTAAACACCTGTCCACACACCCCCTACCTTTTCCTAAAGCCCTCCTTGTTGTACATCTGCTACCTATTCTCCGCTTACTCTTATTCTCTCAAAAATAACTCTACCATACACTTTACCAGGTACACTCAACAAACTTATCCCCCTATAATTTTTGCACACTCTTTTGTCCTTTGCCTTATTACAAAGGAACATGCATGCTCTCTGCCATATCCCTAGGTTACCTTACCCTCTCCATACATTTATTAAATAATTGGCACCAACCACTCCAAAACTATATCCCCACCTGCTTTTAACATTTCCTATCTTAGCCCATCAATCCCGGCTGCTTTACCCCCTTTCATTTTGCCTACTGCCTCACGAACTTCCCTTACCTCACAACTGGCTCTACCTCACTCCTTCAAGATGTTATTCCCCTCCTTGCCCTATAGCACAAAATCACAGCTTCCTATCTTCATCACATTTAACAATTCCTCAAAATATTCCTCCATCTTCCCAATACCTCCTGAACTCTCGCATTTAATAACTCTCCTGCTCTTACCCTAGATATTTAACTGACAAACCCAATTGTTCTCTATGCTTCCTTAACGATGTTAATCTCACTCACAAAACTTTTGTCTTATTTTCAACAAAATTTGTTGGATAACATCTCACCCACTCTCTCATTTGCTCTCTTTTTACATGCTTCACTCACTCTCTTTAACCTCTCATCTTTTTCTCCATAATGTACTCTTTCCCTCCTTTCACTCACTTCTACTATGTAAAAACGTCTCATATGCTAACTTTTTTCTCTCTGCTTTCCCTTCCCGCACTGCCACCTTCCTGTAACCACAAAACTTCTGCTGAACACTCCAACACTACATTTTTAAACCTACCCCATACCTCTTCGACCCCATTGCCTATGCTCTCATTAGCCCATCTATCCTCCAATAGCTGTTTTATATCTTACCCTAACTACCTTTATTCCAAGTATAGTACTTCTACCATATTATTATTTTTTTATAAATTGTGTGCAAATAAGTGAATATTTCACTTATGTGCAACTTATTTAGAAGAGGAAAGTTAAGAGGACAGGTACTACAGTGAGTGTTGAGTGGCCTGATTATAGTTTTTTGGTATCTCTCTTCCAGAATTTTCTTCTTACTAATACTTTACACACATACTGAAATATTCAGAATAATGGTGTTGCATTATACTGGCAAATTATTTAGGCACTTCATGCTAAATATTAACTGAAATGTTAAATACCATGTAAATTATTTTTTTTAATGCATGTACACAAGTGCATGATTAAGCATACCCAAAAGTATTACAATTAATGAAAGTTCCTAAAACATTAGTGAACGAAAAATATATTACTAGTTCAGTAGTTTGACTTTTTAACTTACGTCTTTTTTTTCAAGGCTTTGGGTGTTGGTAAATTAGCAACCCGATGTGCTCTAAGCTTTTCCCAGTTAAGAGCATCATGACGATGCTTAAGGAGCTTATTCTTTTCATGATTTTTTTGTAGCTGTTGCTGCTTGTGCACTTCTCTATCTTCTTCGCTTCATCCACCACGCCTTGACAGCATATTCATGGTATGCATGACACGTTGAGCTACAAAATACAAATCCAAACCGGCAAACCCAAACATAACCTAATCTAACCCCAAAAAACCTTGTATAAGGTGCAAAAAAAAAAGATACCAAACTTCAATAAAGAAGAGAAAACTCTCAGTTTTATATAACACAAATGACCAAGAGCCACAATGTGTAACTAAGGACAATGATAATGTCCATAAATATCAGAAAGATTCCTTCACAGACAGACAGTTACATTAAGTAAAATGGCTCCACCAAACCTCCAATGGCACTCTGCCCAAATTACACTGAGAAAAATCCTCTACTTTCAACCTGTCCATTTTATGTTTATTACACTAGAACACCATACGTAATAGGAATCAACCAATTATTTTCAGTAAAATACATTATATATGTCTACGTATGTGAAAAAATTTCTATTTATATCATTAATTACCTGTTACTAGAAGTTCATGACCTTGCAAGAGCCTGCAGGATTCCATATATTCCTTTTGCGCTCCTGTACCTGATTCCTTTCTCTGCTTTCCACTGTTGTAAAAGTCCTGTCTTAAATCTTTGATCATCTGTGACTTTTACCATGCACGATATTCACGAATACGCTGGCTTCTCTTTTGCCTGCTCCCGTACCTTGATAAATTAAAACAGAAATTATTGCATGACTACATCTACTGAACATGTAGGAGCTATCCTAAACTGAAATAAAGTGACATTTAATCTACCCTGTGGCCAGGTAGCACACTCTCGCTTTCACACACAATTCTGGTGGATCAATCCACATCAAAGGTGAAACCATTGGGCATGTTTTTCTTAACACATTTGTCCCATTTACCTAGCAGTACGTACCGGTATGGGTCGCATCGTTTGGGTACAATAGATTTAAGGAAACCAATAGAAATAAGACAGACTGTCCTTGATGAAGCACTGCGACTTTCTTGGGTTTATCTTGGGTGGCTAACCATTCGGGTTAAAAATCCAAACAAAAACTTATGTCTATCGCCCTTTCTCACTACCTATATTCTTTCTAGACACCTTCTCCTAATATTTACTTATATTTTACCCTAACCTCCTCCTATAATTTATAACCTTCACCTCTCTCTTACTGATGACCATTCTCCTTACACCCAATCTACCTCTTAGTTCTCACTGTAGCTACCACTAAATAATGATCTATATACTGTAAATGGCCTGCCTTCTAACACACACAACATTCCATAATCAACCCATCAACCTTTTATCTAACTAACACAAAGTCATCAAAACTGCATTGTATCAATGCACTATACTGTATCTATTTTATTTATCTTTTTGAGGGTGAATACATATTACCTAATAGCAAACCTCTTCATTACTAGCTCAATTGAGCCTCTATTATTATTTACACCAGGCACTTCCAACTTACATACCAGACCCTCTAAAAACGTTTACCCGTCGCCCACAACACAAACATATAACTGTTGATTTCAGGCCATCTATTGTTACACAATTCTTCTCCTGCAGATATTTTCTTCTAAGTTTTACAAATCTATGTTCATGAATTACAAACGTTGAAGATTATTTGTCTAATAATGGTATGTAATGATTCACTAACTGTGGTAGGATATTCAATATGAAGCACTGACATGACATTTGCCATGATAATGTACAACTTACATGCTAACAACTCTTATGTACTGTATGTCTATATTTGTGTAAGTATGCATTAGAAATATGAATAATGTTTATGTATATGTATGAAAACAGCAGCACACATACACACACACACACACACACACATATTTAAATATATATAATATATTATATATATAAATCTATATAAATATATATATATATATATATATATACATACAGAGGGCCCCGCTTTACGGCGTTCCGCTTTACGGCGTTTCCGCTAATACGGACATTTCAAATTATGACAAAACTCACTATAACGGCTCCCCCCCCCTGACTTTCAAATACGGTCACCGTGCCACCCTGTTTGTTTACGGATGGTGCTCCATGAGCTCAGTAAGCAACTAAGTCTCCATTTGTCTGGAAACTCCAAAATTTCAAATTTTTTTAAAAGTTATTTCATATTTTATATTATACTCTGATTAATTATACTTATTGTATACCTGTACCTAAAAAACTTACAATACATCGAGTCATTTAAATGTCGTATATACTTAATATACACATTTTCATTAATCCATCCATGATATTTTTTCCAAATTAATATAATAAACACATTCATAACATATAAATAAGATAAATACACCCACGTAAGAATAAATAAACAAATGTGAATTGTGAGTCCGACGACTTCACAAGTGGTGAATAATAACAATACAAGTCTCATTAAATGTCGTATATTACGGTCATATACACATTTTCATTAATCCATCCCATGATATTTTTTTCAAAATTATATAATAAACACGATGCCATAACATATAAATAGATAAATACACCCACAGTAAATAAATAAACAAATGTGAATGTGAGCAGAGCGACCTTTTGCACAAGTGGTGATAATAACAATACTGATCTCATTAAATGTCGTATTTACGGTAATAACACAATTTTCATTAATCCATCCATGATATTTTTTTCAAAATTATATAATAAACACGATGCATAACATATAAATAAGATAATACACCCCACTGTAGAATACATGCAAACAAATGTGAGATGTCGTAGCAGACGACTTGCACAGTGGTTATAATAACAATACTGAGTCTCATTAATGTCGTATATTACGGTAATATACACATTTCATTTATCCATCCATGATATTTTTTCCAAATTATATAATAAACACGATTACATACATAAAAAGATGATAAACAACACCCCACATAAATAAATAAACATAAATATAAGATGTGGGGAGCCACATAACTTGTACAAGTGACGGCAAGAATTAACATTTTCTCTAATCTAACATAAGGAGTAAATGTGTAGACTGGGGGGTAACTGTCGAAAAATTATTCCTTTCGTATGTATGTAAGTAGGTTTATCAGTTACACAAATACAGTTCATATATTACATAACATAACTACTACGAGTGAGAACCTAGGAATAACCCAAAAAAGTCGTGTGACTTATTCCATTGCCTTCACTCAGAGCTTAATTTCTTCTCAAAATGATGTTACATGAGAATGGAGTGTTCTTTTTATTAATTCTAAGCCGTATCAATGGTATAGACAACCTTGTACACAATGTAACTTGTACACAAACCAAGACGTGTACATTTCGTTTGTTTACAAAATTACCTCCGCTGGTTTGTTTACATAACTGCGCTGCCCCCACTCATGGTACTCATTCTCTCTCTCTCTCTTTATTCGTTTTATCTCTATTTTTACTGTACTCTGTACCCTACATAAGACCTACAAATATTTTAAGTAAGTAATGAGTGAACTGTATATACATTTTATCGCTTCTGGGATGCTTAAATAAATCATAGAATAGTATGTGTGGGTGGGTTGGCCTGGTGAGGCTATTACATACATACCACCACTTGATTTCTGTACCATATACTACTTTGTCTCACCCTAGATTTAAGACTATAAATATATTTAGGTAAGTAAATGAGTGCACAATGTGTGTATTGTACCTTTTTATTTGTTTTTTGAATGCCTGGTTCTAATTGCTAACTTAATATATGTTAGTGTAAACTGTTAACTAGTGTTTGTATCATTATAATTGGAAAAAAAGGGTGTTCCACTTTACGGCGATTTCCGCTTACGGCGGTACCTGTAACCTAACCCGCCGTATAAGTGGGCCCTACTGTATAATATATGATAACAGTGGACCCCCCGCATAGCGATTATTAATCCGTGCAAGAGGGCTCATTGTTATGCGAAATGATCGGTATGCGAATGAATTTTTCCCCATAAGAAATAATGGAAATCAATTAATCCGTGCAGACACCCAAAAGTATGAAAAAAAAAATTTAAAGCCACAAGAAATGTTTAATTTTAATACACACAAACGAAAAACATGCACATTACATGACACATACTTTTATTGAAGATCTGGTGATGATTGAGGATGGGAGGAGGGGAGAGAGAGTGTTAGTGGTTTAGAAGGGGAATCCCCTTCCATTAAGACTTGAGGTGTCCGATCTTTTCTGGGTTACTTCTCCTTCTTCATTTTTAATGCCACTAGGACCAGTTCAGAGTCACCTGGACTTCTTTCGCACAACATATCTGTCCATAGTGGCCTGACACCTCTCGTTCCTTTATGACTTTTCCCTAATGTTTTCACAACATTGTCCAGTGTAATAATCACCAGCCAGCTTGCAATAGCTAGTGTGAGGTGATTCTCATCCATAAAGGTTGCACTTTTCCAGCACATTGCAACAGATTTCCTTAATCATTGAAGTAGGCAACTGCTTCAATACTCTCCCCCTCCTCTGAAACCAGTTTCCTCAGGTATTGCCTCGTGCGGTGAAGTTGATCTAGCAGCTCATCATGGTTAGTTTTTTCTTCCATGTCCTCCTCCACCAAACTCTTCCACAATCCTCCCCACTAACCTCCACCCCAAGGACCTTTCCCAATGCCCACAATGGATCCTCAACTGGCATAATTCTCTCAGGGTAGCCGTTCCAAACCCCTTCAAAATCCCCTTTTGTCACACATTCTGGCCACAGTTTCTTCCAAGTCAGAGTTCAAGGTCTCTTAGTCACTCCCTCCCAAGCCTTACCTATAAGGTTTTTACAACAATTGAGGATATTAAAGTGCTCTCTCCAAAACTCTCTTAGAGTCATTTGATTCTAGGTCACTACAAAGCCACCTTTCAAAATCAGAGCTTTTTTGTACAGTTTTTTGAAGTTTGCAATAAAACCTGCTGTCCATGGGCTGCAGAGAGGAGTGGTATTAGGAGGCAAAATGTCAATCATTAATGAAGCTCATGTCCCCACAAAGTCGCTCTGCCAGTCTTTAGATGTGACCAGGGTCATTTCTAACAACCAGAGGCACTTAAGGTCTAAATTTATTTTCAGTTAGGTAATTTTTCACAGTGGGGGCAAATGCTTGGTGTAACCAGTCATAGAAAAAGTGCCTAGTGATTGCCATGCCTATTGTTGCCATCCACAGCACACACAAATTACCTTGAGGATATCTTTTGCCTGAACGCCTGGAGTTCAAGAGTGATACACTAATAAAGGCTTCACTTGCAATCCCACTACAATTGGCACACATGAGAAAGAGTCAAGCCTGTCTTTCATAGGCTTATGTCCCTGGGATGTGGCCTTTTCCTCCTGAGTAATGTAGGTCCTGCTTGCATTTTCTTCCAAAAACACCAGGCCTGTTTTCATCACAAATTAAACACTTGTTCAGTTTCAGTCCTACACTGTCTATTACCGCCTGAGATTCCTGCACATAGTTTTTTCAGCTGCTTTGTGGTCCGAACTGGCAGCCTCACCATGCCCTTACACACTATGTACAATGCACTACGCTTCTTAAATCTCTCAAACCAACCTTTTGCTGGCCTTAAATTCACTCACATCATCACTATTGCAGCATTTTTTTTAATTAAATCCTCATGCAACTTCCTAGCCTTTTCGTCAAAGTGTATTATGATCGCTTGAGGGACGCAATCTCCTGCTAGCTATTTTTCATTTATCCACACCAATAAGAGTCTCTCAACATCTCCATTCACTTGCGATCTCTTTTTCATGAAAACACAGTAAACCTTTTCCAAGAACATGCTTCCATGATTGCCCTTTCTTGTTGCCCCACAAATATACGATGGTTTTTTTGAAAATTGGGTATCTGTCCAACCTGGCCAGGTCGGCGACACCACTCCACTTTCATACTTTATCAATGATCCTCTTCTTCATCTCTAAAGTATTTCTCACCCTATTGCTGTAGGGTTGGCACTAGAAGCTTTTGGGGCCCATGGTCACTTACATTTTGCAGATAAAAATCACCAAAAACACTGTAACAATACGAAATGTTCCGATTGTAATGCTTGGCTGTTACCCGCGGAGGCTGGCTGGTAAACAATGCCACCGGCGGCACATGTGAGGCAGGCTAAGGCACAGCATTGGATTTGGACGCGTCATCGGACGAACACGGTGAGCGGTTTTTGAGGTCGTATGCGAAGCAAAATTTTTTGCGTAAAAGCGAGCGGTAAATGGCGATTAAAACGTTATGTGATGCCAACGGTTTGCGGGGGTCCACTGTATATATATATACATGTATATATATATATTCTTTCTTTCAACACACCGGCCGTACTCACCGAGAGGGGCGGCCAAAAGGAAAACACGAAAGTTTCTCCTTTAACTTTAGTAAAATATACAGGAGAAGAGGTTCCTAGCCCCTTGCTCCTGCATTTTATTGCCTCTTACAACACGCATGGCTACGGAGAAGAATTCTGTTCCACTTCCCCATGGAGGTAAGAGGAAATAAACAAGAACAAGAAAAAAAATAGAAAAAAACCCAAATGGGTGTGTTAATGTTTGACATGTATGTGTGGGACCAAAGTGTAAGTAGAATAGCAGACATCCCGAAATCTTGCATGTTTATGAGACAGAAAAAAGGACACCAGCAACCTATAACATGTAAAAAAATTAAGGCTTCCCTTTTTACACCATTGGCAGGACGGTAGTACCTCCCCCGGGGGGTTGCTGTTACCAACCTACTACCTAGAATAATATATATATATATTTTTATAATTATTATATATATATTATATATATTATATTATATATATATGTAATGATTCACTTTTATTCACGAACCTACTGCAGTGTTCCTCTTTTTTAGAGTCCGGGATTGTCCCCCGTCGGTGTTTTTTTGTTTTGGGGGGGTTTACTGTGAGGGGTGGTCTAAGCCTTTAATTGCCTTCCCTTTTATGCATTACTTTTGTAGTTCCTTGACAATTGAATAGTCACAAAGTGCTTGGAATTCACAACTCTTTCACAGTGGTTGTTTTTCTATATATATAATATTAATATATTATTATATATATATTTTATATATTTATATATATATTATATATATATATTTATATATTATATATATACAGTGGACCCCCGCATAACATTACCTCCAATGCGACCAATTATGTAAGTGATTTTGTAAGTGCGTTTGTATGGTATGTTTTGGGGGGCTCAAATGGACTAAACTACTTCACAAAATTTCTTTGGGAACAAATTCGGTCAGATGGGACCTGAACATACTTCTGGGGTGAAAAAATATCGTTACCGGGGGTCCACGTATATATATTATAAATATAATATATATATATATATATATAATAATAATAAATAATGTGCATGCAATCAATAGTGACAGGTGATGGTAACACTGTAAATGGGGCCACAGGGTATGAAAATCTTAGTCACGATCTTTCATGTTTCCTGTTTCATCGGGAGCTAAAATTTTTCTAAGGCAAAAGAAATCCCTGTAAACCGTTTTTTTCTCTGGGGAAAGGACATATTAAAACTTTAAAATCATGAGGAAGCACTAAAAAATATATCACGGGGAAAAGTACAAACATTATATTATCCCTTTGGGAACATAACAAATATGGCAAAAATTTTTACAGCTTTTGCTTTTTAAATTTTTTCAACCAACACAACCCCCCCAAAGAAGAAATTTTTTGCTGCTGGTAAAAAATTTCAAAATTACATGAGGTTAAAAGGGTTTTTGGGCAGGGCTGCTTTACCTTTTTGCCCCCCCCTATTAAAAAATAATAAACTTGTTGAACTAGGAAAAGAATTAACAATGGCTTTCTACATTGCAAACTTAACTGTTTGAAATCCTAATGGTGCAAAAGCTAATTATGACCCCAGCTGACTCTATATTATTACTGTTTCTAGTATCATTGAACTTTCTTTTGACCCAACAACATGCCTTTGGGAAAAAAACCGGTAAGATACCAAAAATCAGGGAAAAAGGAATTAAGGGAAAATTGCTATGGACCCCATCACACATTGGTTTTACTCCTTCATGATAAATTTGATAGTTACCCAAGAAGGTACCCAAAAGGAAAAATAAAATATAACTTTGGTAATCTGTGTCTAGCATTGGGAATAATATTAGGAGAAAGTAAAAAATAAAAAATGATTGTTAAGGGAATGCATTTAAAAAGCCTGAGTAAACTATACCCACTTGAAAACATGAACGTAATAATATTTTTGGGGTAACTTGCAAGTGAAAACTGACTGATGTTGAAAGTGGCCAGTTTAGGCTTGGTTACAAAACTTCTGGAGTTTGGGAGACACACAAGTGATAAACAAAACTAAATGTAAATTATGTGGATCAGGATTTATTGGTCACCCTCTTGAACACCTATGTGCTTAATTTTCCATTATTGAGGAATACAGAGACAGACAGTATAAAACCTATTGTAAGGGCCCAAGAAAAATCTTTAATTTTGAAAAAAAATACCAAAGATATACAAGAATTTTCCTAAATTGTTTTTTTGTAACAGATAAGTGAACTGTAAATATGTATAAAAAAAACCCCATTTACACCTCTTAAAACCCCCTTTGGGACCTAGTTCCTCGGCCTTTTGTTACCCAAAGTTTTCGCTAACCCCCAAAAGGGGGTTGGGGGTCCAATAAACCCCCATTTCGGTTTTACCCCCAAGGTGGGTATGGGGCCCCAAAAATCTATTAAAAAAACTCTCGGTGGAAAATTATGCCAATGTTGAAGGGAAAATTTTTATTGTTTCCTTCCTCTGAAGGAGCCGGAAAACGAACTTTGGGCTGAACTTTCTCCAAAGCCCCTAGTTTTTATAAAATAAAACGGTTTTCCCAGCCATAGGGTTTTTTGTTGTTTTAAAAGGCCCCTACCCGTTTTTGAGTTCCCTTGGGAGTGGGGGGGCTTATTAGTTGGAGGGGGGAAAATATATAAAAAATACTTTTCCCTAAGGAAACGGAAAAGTAAATTTTTAAATATAATAAGCCTTTGCCAAAAACCCCCGGCAAGCCAATATCTCCACCAAAAAAAACAATTTAAAAGCCTTTAAAAGGGTGTGTATTCCAAATGTCCAAAGAACTCATATGTCATAGCCTAACAACATAAACAAAATAAATTTATTTTATTTTTTAATTAAAATTAGTTTGAAAATTTGGATTTTGGAAATTAAATTGGGGGTTCAATGAAAAGACCCTAATGTTTGGCTTTTGGGCCAACTTAAAACATTATTGTTTTCAGACATTAACAAAAGGATTAATCATATTTAAGTAGGATAGTAATTTTTTTATAGTTGTATAGTAAATTATTAATTATAAATGAATAAAAAATTTGTAAAAGACAAAGATATATTCATATATTTGAAAATGCTTTTTTGAAAAAATGTTTTCAATTATTTCCTTTCAACAATGGATAAAAGGTTCAAAGGATTTTTTGAAGTTATTGTGGGGTACAAAGTAAGTGTTTTTACTGAGTATTTAGCGTTTAGTCTAGGGGATTACGTGGCTTTTGAGAAGAGTCTTAAATTGATTTTTTAGCTGGGGTTACTTTAACATTGGCAATGTTCCATATTTTGGGGCCCTTAAGTGCAAGAGTTTTTTTAAAAGTGTGACATGGGGCACGAGGTATATCAAAAAAAGATCTTTTGTTTGTGTTGTGGTCATGTGTCCTGTGTGGAAAAACTGTAATTTTCCGGAATACGGTAATTTATAGGTAAATAATGGCCATACTGTATTTTTAAAATATTTTTGTCATAGAAAACGGAAAGCCTGCGTCTCGCAGAAGGCCCCCCATTTGGTTTGAATTGGAAAAACGTTATTGGGAAGAAATTTTTCGTTGTCTAAGGGGAAAATTATGAACTTAAAAAAGAGGCGAAAGTTGGATGGCAACCTGCATCTTTTTAGAACAGCATGGAAAGACGCTAAGGAAAATGATAATCTCATTTGGAAATTTTTGGATGTTTTCATTTAAAAAAGTTAGGAGGCTGAGAGTACAACTTAATTCCAAAATTGGGTGTTTTTAAAATATATTTTTCTGTTTTGTATTATTTGAAAATTTATATATAATTAAAATTTTTTTTTTAAAAAAACCAAAATTTATATATTTACCCGTATCCTGGTGATGTAATTTTTTTTTAATTAATTGGTCCCGAGCAAATTGTGGATATGACAGTGGGGAGGTTCGAAGGGGGACATTTTTTTGCGACCCAGGGGTCCCAAATTCCTATTGCTAACGATAAATAAATTATCTGTTCATTTATGTTATGTACAAATAATACATTCACAAAAAGCAATTTTTCCCCAGTGCAATGGGAAGGAATTTTCGTGCTCTAGAGGCTAAAATTGGGGTGACACCTCTCAAATAGGAGGGGAAAATTTTTGGATGTGCTTCCTGCATAAATTGAATATCAAGGCAACTCCAAGAAGAAATTTTATTTTAACTTTCCAGTTTTATTATTAAAAGGAGTTTCTGGAGGGTGATCGTTTTCCCCTCCCAGTTAAAAGATAATAAATTTTTTTGAGTTGGATAAAATTTTTAAAATGGGGTTACATGCAAATAATTTTGCAATCCTAATCGTAAAGTAAACCTTGAAAAACCGGTTGCTTATCACATTCTGTTCACATCACTAAAGTTTATCATATAAAGTCCCCAAAGCCTTGGGGGAACCCGGTTAGGAATCAAAAATTTTTGGGCAAAGGAATTAATGTAAAATTTAATCCCCTACCTTTGGTTATCCTTCAGATAAATTGAATTTCCAAAGGTTGGGAGGAAATTAGAATTTAATTTGGGTAAACTGTGTTGATTAGGAATAAAATTTGGAGGAATAAATTAATGAAAATGATTGTTATAAATGCAGTTGAATGGTAATTATAACCACATGAAACATATAATAAATTTTATAAAATCCCAAAATGTACAACAAAATATTTTATCCACCTTAGGCTTTTACAATAAAATTTCCCTTTAACACAAAAATCAAACTAAATTAAAAAGGACACATATTCACCCTTGAAAACTATTCTTAAAAAGCCCCAAGGAATACAAACAGACAAAAAAACCTATTACACAAAGAAATTCTTATTAAGAAAATAAATTTCCAGTTTCTAAGCAAAAATTTTCCAAATTTGCTTGTAACAATAAAGGAAATATAATATAATTAATCCACATGTTTTTTCCTTTTAAACCCTTTCCTAGTTTTTAGGTTTTTGACCCCCTATCTTGCGTACCGTACAGGGGGAAAAATGGGGGTGCCAATAAACAGCCATTCGGGGAAAATCAAATTGGGAAAAACATGGAACCCATAAGTTTTGGTTAAATCTTGGCCAGTTGTTTTTTTATGTATAACAGTGAGGTTTTTAGTATGTACAAGTAAAACTCCAGTTTAAAGGTATGATTTAAAATATTACCCCCTTTTTATTTAAAAGGGTTTTTAAACTATAAAATTTTTTAAATTTTAAAAAAATTACAGCACAAAAATTTTTATATTTACACACCTGGGGGTTTTATTTTTATAAAAATTGACACATTTTCCCTTGGTATTTTATTTGGAAACTTTTCCCACACATGGCAAACTTTCCACAATAAATACCCAAAAAGGGTTTTTAAATGGTTTAATTTTTTTAACAAAGTCGGTTCTTAACCATTCTCTACAAAAAAGATTAATTTTATTTTAAAAATAGACACTTTGGAATGACGTTAAATTAAGGGGGGTTTTTTCGTTTTTGCGACCTAGGTGGTCCCAAATTCCTACTTGGTCTAACTGATAAATAATAATTATCTATGTTCATTTACTGTTATGTATATAATGATACATTCAGATAAATGCAATTTTCCACATCCTCTTTAGGTTGGTGAGGAGAAGTTTGAGTGGAGGGTTTATATTTGCGTGTATTGTTCTGTGTATGTAGTAGGCACATGAATAAGTATGGATGTTCTTAATGGTGAGCAGATTCAGACTTTTGAAAATTGGTGGAGTATACTGGCGGGAGTGGGAATTTGTTATCATTCTTACTGCATCACACAACAATAGACACATATACATACATCACACAATATACACTATACTACATCACACAACAATAGACACATCACACAACAATATACACTATACTACATCACACAACAATAGACACTATACTACATCACACAACAATAGACACTATACTACATCACACAACAATAGACACTATACTACATCACACAATAGACACATCACACAACAATATACACTATACTACGTCACACCAACAATAGACACTATACTACATCCACACAATAGACACTATACTACGTCACACAACAATAGACACTATACTACGTCACACAATAGGCACTATACATCACACAACAATAGACACTATACTACATCACACAACAATAGACACTATACTACGTCACACAACAATAAACACATCACACAACAATAGTTAGTTTAATATGTTTATTATGCACCCAATACCCATCCTGTGGGCGGTAGTCAAAAGATTACAGAGGTACATAATTGGTCCAGGGACTGGACCCCAAAGTTTTGATAGCTGAGCAAGTTACAGAGGTAATGAACTCACAATTTACAAAGGTAATGAACTCCAGGTAGGTCTGGTTTCAATCATGACAAGTTACAAAGGTATTTACAGATTACAGAGGAACGTAATGGGTCCAGGGACTGGGCCCCCAAAGTTTTGATAGCTGAACTAGGTACAAAGGTAATGAACTCACAAGTTACAAAGGTAATGAATCCTGTAAGAATAGTTACTTACGTTTATACATGGCTACAATCATGAACAAATTATAGAGTAATGAGCAATTCACACTTCCACACCCGGTCACAACTGTAATGAATTATTGGTCACACAACAATAGACACTATAATACATCACACAACAATAGACACTATACTACATCACAACAATAGACACTATACTATGTCACAACAATAGACACTATACTACATCACACAACAATAGACACTATACTACATCACACAATAGACACTATACTACATCACACAACAATAGACACTAACTACATCACACAATAGACACTATACTACATCACACAACAGTAGACACTATGAAACATCACACAATAGACACTATACTACATCACACAACAATAGACACTATACTACATCATACAACAATAGACACTATACTGCATCACACACAACAATAGACAGTATACTACATCACACAACAATAGACACTATAACTACGTCACACAACAATAGACACTATACTACATCACACAACAACAGACACATACTACATCACACAACAATAGATAGTATACATCACACAACAATAGACACTATGCTACGTCATACAACAATAGATAGTATACATCACACAACAATCCAGGTATACTACGTCACACAACAATAGACACTATACTACGTCACACAACAATAGACACTATACTACGTCACACAACAATAGACACTATACTACGTCACACAACAATAGACACTATACTACATCACACAACAATAGACACTATACTACACATAACAATAGACACTATACTACATCACACAACAAGAGACACTATACTACGTCACACAACAATAGACACTATACTACATCACACAACAAGAGACAGTATACTACGTCACACAACAATAGACACTATACTACATCATACAAGACACTATACTGCATCACACAACAATAGACAGCATACTTATGTCACACAACAATAGACACTATACTACACATAACAATAGACACTATACTACACATAACAATAGACACTATACTACGTCACACAACAATAGACACTATACTACATCACACAACAAGAGACAGTATACTACATCATACAACAATAGACACTATACTGCATCACACAACAATAGACAGCATACTATTTCACACATTGACACTCTAGACACTATACTACGTCACACAACTATAGACACTATACTACATCACACAACAATAGACAGTATACTACATCATACAACAGTAGACACTATACTACGTCACACAACAATAGACGCTATACTACGTCACACAACAATAGACACTATACTACGTCACACAACAACAGACACTATACTACACACAACAATAGACACTATACTACATCACACAACAATAGACAGTATACTACATCACACAACAATAGACACTATACTACGTCACACAACAATAGACGCTATACTACGTCACACAACAATAGACACTATACTACACATAACAATAGACACTATACTACATCACACAACAATATACACTATACTACATCACACAACAATAGACACTATACTACATCACACAACAGACACTATACTACATCACAAAACAATAGACACTTCAAAACTAGGGAGGCCAAGCCCATGATGACACTCTTCAGGTCACTTGTTCTATCTAGGCTGGAATATTGCTGCACACTAACAGCACCTTTCAAGGCAGGTGGAAATTGCCGACCTAGAAAATGTACAGAGAACTTTCACGGCGCGCATAACGGAGATAAAACACCTCAATTACTGGGAGCGCTTGAGGTTCCTAAACCTGTATTCCCTGGAACGCAGGAGGGAGAGATACATGATTATGTACACTGGAAATCCTAGAGGGACTAGTACCGAACTTGCACACGAAAATCACTCACTACGAAAGCAAAAGACTTGGCAGACGATGCACCATCCCCCCACTGAAAAGCAGGGGTGTCACTAGCACGTTAAGAGACCATACAATAAGTGTCAGGGGCCCGAGACTGTTCCAACTGTCTCCAGCACACATAAGGGGGATTACCAACAGACCCCTGGCAGTCTTCAAGCTGGCACTGGACAAGCACCTAAAGTCAGTTCCTGATCAGCCGGGCTGTGGCTCGTACGTTGGTTTGCGTGCAGCCAGCAGCAACAGCCTGGTTGATCAGGCTCGATCCACCAGGAGGCCTGGTCACAGACCGGGCCGCGGGGCGTTGACCCCCGGAACTCTCTCCAGGTAAACACTATACTACGTCACACGACAATAGACACTATCCTACATCACACAAAAATAGACACATCACACAACAATAGACACTATACTACATCACACAACAATAGACACTATACTACATCACACAACAATAGACACATCACACAATAGACACATCACACAATAGACACATCACACAACAATAGACACTATAATACATCACACAACAATAGACAGTATTTTTTCAGTATATTGATATATTTAGTATAATGGTGCCATCATAAGCTGTATTAATATATGATTTAAATTACTAAGCTAAAGACTCCTAATATGTCTTGGAAGATGGCACTAAAAACTTATTACTACTGGATGCTGGCCGTGAGAGTCCTTCTCGAAATATTAGGGTGTTATTATCAAATTTTCGATCCATGGGTTCGTGATTTAGAAAAGGAGAGAGACGTCCTCAGAATGGAGGTTGACCAAGCTACCGACACTTGCCAGTCAATGTTCTCTCGGTTTTCTACCTCAACTGTAGTTGATTTGTGGCGATATGTGAGTGATATCCAGTACAAGAGACAAGTACCGACGTCGACCTTCGGTTTGATCCATTTGATCCATTTGATCGGTTGCCCATCGTTGGTCGCCTCATCACTGCTTATGAATGTTATTTGGAAATCTAAAATCTTAAAACACTTCTTCTTGAGGTGACATCACGCTGTCATGAAAGTTCCTTTGCTCCCTTCACAACGAGTTTGGCGTGTGTGTCCTCATGTTAATTATAATGAGTGCCACAGGATTGATGGCAGCAGTTAAACTCTGGAAAAGAGGCAAGCACTGGTCGCTTCCCAGCATCAGTGATCCAGTAGGAAATCCAAAAACAAAGAAACGTAACAGACGTCATAGAGGAAATGCATAAGAGAGAAATGGCCAAGACCAGAGAGGATCAAATGGCTTGCAAAAGAAGGGTAAAAAAAAAAGAAAATTAATGAGATAGAAACAATTGACGATGTCCAACTAGCCTATAGGTTAACTGCCCTCCGAGGTGCCCGTTACCAAATTCAAATTCAAATTCAAATTCAAATTCAAAGTTTATTCTCTATAAGGATTACAATGCTGAGTTTACAGAAATTTGGTTATTGTTTGGTTAACATGTAGTAAAATTGTGATTACAGAGTGTACCACTAGAACGCTTAGCATGGCTAGGCATTTCGGGCATACTTAGTTTTATTCTTAATTGTAAAATATTACAAATTATGAGGTAAGTTGGTATTATGGCTAAGTGACTAAATACTAGTTTGTGAGTTTAGCAATGTGAATGCTTTTGTTTTGGCACAGTACATAGTTTCAGTATTGGAGTATCACAGGATTCATTATTTAAGACTGAGATTAATATTTCCGTTTATGGTCAAATGAGTGAGTGAGTGTAAGTGTGAACCACCAGGTGGTATTCGTGTAGTTAGTTGACGGGGTGTATCAGGGAGATAAGATGTTTTCTAATGGTAGTTTTGAAGGTGCCCCGGTGGCCTGGTGGCTAAAGCTCTCGCTTCACACACGGAGGGCCCGGGTTCGATTCCCGGCGGGTGGAAACATTCCGACACGTTTCCTTACACCTGTTGTCCTGTTCACCTAGCAGCAAATAGGTACCTGGGTGTTAGTCGACTGGTGTGGGTCGCATCCTGGGGGACAAGATTAAGGACCCCAATGGAAATAAGTTAGACAGTCCTCGATGACGCACTGTCTTTCTTGGGTTATCCTGGGTGGCTAACCCTCCGGGGTTAAAAATCCGAACGAAATCTTATCTTATCTTATCTTATCTTGTCTGCAGTTCTAGAGTTCTCAGGTAGGGTATTCCAGATTTTAGGGCCTTTGACATACATTGAATTTTTGTAAAGGTTTAGTCGGACACGGGGAATGTCGTAGAGATGTTTGTGTCTGGTGTTATGCCTGTGGGTTCTGTCACAACTATCAAGAAAGCGTTTTAGGTCAATGTTGATATTAGAGTTTAAGGCCCTGTAGATATAGATTGCACAGTAGTAAGTGTGGATGTACTGAACTGGGAGCAAGTTTAGATCTATGAAAAGTGGGGGGATGTGTTGCCAGGGATGGGATTTAGTGATTATTCTTACTGCAGCTTTTTGTTGGGTTATTATTGGCTTTAGGTGTGTTGCTGCAGTTGATCCCCAAGCACAAATAGCATAGGTGAGGCATGGATAAATAAGTGAGTGGTATAGTGTGAGAAGGGCATTTTGCGGCATGTAGTATCGTATCTTGGAGAGGATCCCAACCGTTTTGGATACTTTTTTGGCTATATGCTGGATATGGGTGCTGAAATTCAGGTTGTTGTCAAGGTATAAGCCTAGGAATTTCCCCCATTATTTCTGGTAATTAGAGTGTTGTCAATCTTAATGTTAATTTGTGCATCTCCTGCTCTGCTACCAAACATAATATAGTAGGTTTTGTCAGTGTTAAGCGTAAGTTTATTGGCTGTCATCCAAGTCGATATTTTAATCAGCTCCTCATTCACAATGGTGTTGAGGGTGGCAAGATTAGGGTGAGAGATGACATAAGTCGTGTCATCAGCAAAGAGAATGGGTTTCAGGTGTTGGGATACGTTTGGAAGGTCATTGATGTATATGAGGAAGAGCAGGGGACCAAGGACACTTCCCTGCGGAACTCCAGTATCAAGTGGCCGTGTTGCTGATGCCCGGGGCAACTTGCTGCTGTTTGCAATGGCTGTCTGCCGAGGAGAGACAGGCACCTAGCAACATCTGTTGTTGGGGCAATGGATGAATTCCCTGCTATGTTTGTTAACTGCTCATTACTCTGTAATTTGTCTATGATTGTAATCATGTGATAACGTGTTTATCATTCATTACCTTTGAAACTTGTCATGATTTTGGCCAGCTCTACTTGGAGCTCATTACCTTTGTAAATTCTCATGATTAATGTGTTTATGATTCATTACCTTTGCAATTATTCATGAGTGTGACCAGCTCTACCTGGAGCTCATTACCTTTGTAACTTGGTCATGATTATGACCAGATCTAGTTCATTACCTTTGTAACTTGCTCAGCTATCAAAACTTTGGAGTCCAGTCCCTGGACCAATTATGTACCTCTGTAATCTTTTGACTACCGCCCACAGGATGGGTATGGGGTGCATAATAAACATATTAAACTGAAACTGCTGATGCTGTGTCTTTAATGGTGACGTACTGATACCTATTAGTAATGTAAGATTTGAAATAAGCAAGTGCATGGCTTCTTATACCGTAGTGATCAAGTTTGTGGAGTAGGATGTCGTGGTCTACTGTGTCAAAAGCTTTTCTTAGGTCAAACCAAAAAGATATATACAGAATAAATGACCCCAAGAAGACAGTGCTGAATAAAAAGTCTGTGAAAAAGGCCAAGGTGAAAAGTGTCGCCAATGGTAAAAGGAAAAGACACAACAATGTTTGTGTGTGAGTCTGGATGTAACTACATTCAGTCTGGATGTAGCTACATTCAGTCTGGATGTTTACCTCGAGTTTACCTGGAGAGAGTTCCGGGGGTCAACGCTCCCGCGGCGTTGACCCCGCGGGTGGATCAGGCCCTGATCCACGGTGGATCAGGGCCTGATCAACCAGGCTGTTACTGCTGGCCGCACGCAATCCAACGTACGAGCCACAGCCCGGATGGTCAGGTACCGACTTTAGGTGCTTGTCCAGTGCCTGCTTGAAGACTGCCAGGGGTCTATTGGTAATCCCCCTTATGTATGCTGGGAGGCAGTTGAACAGTCTCGGCCCCCTGACACTTATTGTATTGTCTCTTAACGTGCTAGTGACACCCCTGCTTTTCATTGGGTGGATGTTGCATCATCTGCCGCGTCTTTTGCTTTCGTTGTGAGTGATTTTCGTGTGCAAGTTCGGTACTAGTCCCTCCAGGATTTTCCAGGTGTATATAATTATGTATCTCTCCCGCCTGCGTTCCAGGGAGTACAGGTTCAGTAACTTCAAGCACTCCCAGTAATTGAGGTGTTTTATCTCCGTTATGAGCTCCGTGAAGGTTCTCTGTGCATTTTCTAGGTCAGCAATTTCACCTGCCTTGAAAGGTGCTGTTAGTGTGCAGCAATATTCCAGCCTAGATAGAACATGCGACCTAAAGAGTGTCATCATGGGCTTGGCATCCCTAGTTTTGAAGGTTCTCATTATCCATCCTGTCATTTTTCTAGCAGATGCGATTGATACAATGTTATGGTCGTTGAAGGTGAGATCCTCCGACATGATCACTCCCAGGTCTTTGACGTTGGTTTTTCGCTCTATTTTGTGGCCGGAATTTGTTTTGTACTCTGATGAAGTTTTAATTTCCTCGTGTTTACCATATCGGAGTAATTGAAATTTCTCATCGTTGAACTTCATATTGTTTTCTGCAGCCCACTGAAAGATTTGGTTGATGTCCACCTGGAGCCTTGCAGTGTCTGCAATGGAAAACACTGTCATGCAGATTCGGGTGTCATCTGCAAAGGAAGACACGGTGCTGTGGCTGACATCCTTGTCTATGTCAGATATGAGGATGAGAAACAAGATGGGAGCGAGTACTGTGCTTTGTGGAACAGAGCTTTTCACCGTAGCCGCCTCAGACTTTACTCTGTTGACTATTACTCTTTGTGTTCTGTTTGTGAGGAAATTATAGATCCATCTACCAACTTTTCCTGTTATTCCTTTAGCACGCATTTTGTGTGCTATTACGCCATGGTCACACTTGTCGAAGGCTTTTGCAAAGTCTGTATATATTACATCTGCATTCTTTTTGTCTTCTAGTGCATCTAGGACCTTGTCGTAGTGATCCAGTAGTTGGGACAGACAGGAGCGACCTGCTCTAAACCCAAGTTGCCCTGGGTTGTGTAATTGATGGGTATCTACATGGGTGGCGATCTGGGATGTTAGTACTATCGGTCTGTAGTTCTTTGCTATTGCTTTACTACCCGCTTTGTGGAGTGGGGCTATGTCTGTTATTTTTAGTTACTGTGGGACGACCCCCGTGTCCATGCTCCCTCTACATAGGATGGTAAAAGCACGTGATAGGGGCTTCTTGCAGTTTTTGATGAACACGGAGTTCCATGAGTCTGGCCCTGGGGCAGAGTGCATGGGCATGTCATCTATCGCCTGTTCGAAGTCATTTGGTGTCAGGCTTGTGTTTACCAAATTCTGTGGCTCTCGCTCTCTCATAAAAAATTCATTTAGATCTTCGACTCTCAGTCTGGTTAGAGGCTTGCTAAAAACTGAGTCATATTGGGACTTGAGTAGCTCACTCATTTCCTTGCTGTCATCTGTGTAGGACCCATCTTGTTTAAGTAGGGCCCAAAACTGGATGTTGTTCTCGACTTTGATTTGGCATAAGAAAAGAAATACTTTGGGTTTCTTTCGATTTCATTTATGGCTTTTAGTTCTTCCCGCGATTCCTGACTCCTGTAAGATTCCTTTAGCTTAAGTTCGATGTTTGCTATTTCTCTGACCACTGTCTCCCTACGCATTTCAGATATATTGGCCTCTTTTAGCTGCTCTGTTATTCTTTTCCGTCGCCTGTAAAGGGAGCGCCTGTCTCTTTCTATTTTACATCTACTCCTCCTTTTTCTTAAAGGAATAAGCCTTGAGCATACATCGAGTGCCACCGAGTTAATCTGTTCTAGACATAAGTTGGAGTCTGTGTTGCTTAGTCTATCTTCCCAGCTTATATCGTTTAGAACTTGGTTTACTTGGTCCCACTTTATGTTCTTGTTATTCAAGTTGAATTTGGTGAAGGCTCCCTCGTGACTAATCTCATTTTGTCGATCTGGGGCTCCGCGCATACATGTCTGAACCTCGATTATGTTGTGATCTGAGTATATCGTTTTTGATATGGTGATATTTCGTATCAGATCATCATTGTTAGTGAAGATGAGGTCAAGTGTGTTCTCAAGTCTAGTAGGCTCTATTATTTGCTGGTTCAAGTTGAATTTTGTGCAGAGATTTAAAAGCTCGTGTGTGTGTGAGTTCTCGTCAGAGCTGCCTCCTGGTGTTATCACTGCAACAACATTATTTGCTATATTCCTCTATTTTAGGTGCCTCAAGTTGAAATCCTCCAGGAGCAAGGTGTTAGGGGCAGGAGCTGGAAGATTTTCCAGACAGTGGTCAATTTTTAACAGCTGTTCCTGGAATTGCTGGGACGTTACATTCGGAGGCTTGTAGACTACCACAATGACTAGGTTTTGGTTCGCAATCTTTACTGCTAAAACTTCCACTACATCATTTGAGGCATTAAGCAGTTCTGTGCAAATAAGTGACTCTGCGATATACAGGCCAACCCCCCACCCTTTTACTTGTTCACTCTGTCGCATCTGTATAGGTTGTACCCTGGGATCCATATTTCGTTGTCCAAGTGATCCTATTGGTGGGGGGTTTTTTTTTTTCTCTGTGAATGCCGCGAAATTTGCTTATTGCCTCTGCAAGCAGTCCATGGATATGAAAGGAATTTTGTTGTTCGTTGCTGGCTTTAGACCCTGTACATTTGCAAAGAAGAATGTCATCGGACTGGTGGGTATTGGTAGGTACTGGGGAAGAAGGGACTTTTTTCCGGCATTAGTATCAGAATCTGTTGGTTGGAGTTGAGGCCATGGACTGTGGTTCCACTCCAGAAATGACTGGATTTGGGCGTACGATTTCTGCAATTTTCATGCCAGTTGTTTTTTTCTTCCTGGTACTAAAAAAACTCTTCCTCTTGAGTGGCTGTGGCTACCCAGGTTTTCCCATGGCTGAATATTTTGTACTTTATGTCCCCTTTAGATGTGCTTGTGCCATGGCAATTTTATAGTTATAGCACAGTCTTTCCCTGTACTGGAAGAGGGACACATTTCTGGGTGAAAAAGCTTACAGGAAAGGGAGTTTGCATTTTCCTGTTGTTCATATTGGACACGGCATTTTCAGGGAGGTCAAAGTAGCACGTCATTCTGTTTTTCCAGATTTCCCATGTCTGCAGATACCTAGTGCATAGTATGTGGGGCACAGGCTGGTTTCCGTTTGCCTTGGGTGTTTGTGGACTGTACTGTATTCCTGTTGGTGCATGTTTTCCTTTCGCATTCCTATCCTCACTAGTACTACAATGGAGCTCTCACAGTTGTTACTTGTATTTATCTCTCACTATTGCTAGTGGAGTCCTTGTTTTGCTATCTCCTGTGGTATTACTAGTTTGTATATTGTTTTATATTGTCCTTGACTACACTTGTTTCCCCACTACAGTCCTGTTCTCCCTCGAGGCCATTTATAGGCATTTCCCTTTGTGCGTAATTTACTGGTCTACCTGGACAGCACCTCCGCCTCACCATTACTGTCTACAGGACCAGCAATTCCAGCCCCTCAGTTATGTCTACCTGGACAGCACCTCAGCTTCACCATTACTGTCTACCAGGATAGCACTTCCAGCCCCCACAGTTACTGTTCCAGGACAGCACCTCCAGCGTAACCATTACTGTCTACCAGGGACAGCACTTCCAGCCCCAATTTACTGTTATCCAGGCTGCACCTCCATCAGCCTGCAGTTTCTGGGACTACTTGGCCAGCACAAGGGCGATACCATCCAACCCAGGAACTCTTTTTATTTTCCCACTGTTTTAGAATGCTTCAGGTTTTCTATGAAGGCTTCTTTGATGTTATCCTCTTTTTATTACCTATATTGGATTTAGCCACAGATTGATCTCATATGGGCATACCCAAAACACTCCCTGATTTATAATACTGCTTGTAGATAATTTTGGATATCTGCACGGGGGGCCGTGACACCAATTTTCACAAAAATGGCATGTAATCCCGGGGAAAAACCCCCGTTGTTTGATTTCTGCGACTACACGAATTTCTTTTGTGTGTCAATGGTTGTTTTTACTGTGATTTATAGTAAAACCCCTTGAATATTCTACAATAACCTCCAAAAGTAAGACCCGGGCTATTTGTTTTTCTATTTAAACTGTCTTGTTATTAGGCAAGCTTACCCCCCCGTACGTGTCTGTTTCATGGAACAAGGACTGTACCCAAATTCTGAGGTACATATGGTATCAGTGAATTTTCAAGTAATCAGAGGTTATCAATGGCATCGTGAAGCTTAAAGTCATCGCAGGTTATCAAGTGGTCATCAGTGAAGCTTCAATTCTTGCGGTTATAAGTGGTCATCAGTGAAGCTTCAAGTCTTCAGCGGTTACAAGGGTCATCATGAAGTTTCAAGTCATCACGGTTTCAAGTGGTATCAGTAAAGCTTAAAGTCATCAGCAGGTTTAAAAGTGGTCTCAGTGAAGTTTTCAAGTCTCGCAGGTTTCAAGTGGTCATCGTGAAGCTTCAAGTCGTCGCAGGTTATCAATGGTATCAGTGAAGTTAAGTCATCGCAGGTTGTCAAAAGACGGTCCTTTTTTTAAGTGCGCTCTGACCTGATTCTAAAGGGGTTTTGAGGAGGGGTGTGTGTTGTGTCTTATTGGGGATGGTGGGGCGGCGGCGTGGCGGTGTTGGGGGAAAAAGGGGGGCGGCTGCCGGGGGCGGCGGCGGGGCGGTAAACGACGGCGGGTGGCGAAGGTGGCGGGGCGGTGGAGGGGGTGTGGAATGTGGTGGTGTTTCCTGGAGAGGGTTTTTGGGGGGGTCATACTCCCCCGGCGGCTCGGTCTGGACCAGCCTGGTTGTGGATCAGGGTCTGATCAACCAGGTGTTTATTGTGGCCGCACGCAAACTGACGTACGAACCACAGCCCGGCTGGTCAGGTACTGACTTTAGGTACCTACCCAGTGCCTTCTTGAAGACAGCCAGGAGTTCATTGGTAATCTCCCTTATATATGCTGGGAAGCGTCGAACAGTCTTGGGCCCCTGACACTTGTGTTGTCTCATTGTACTCGTGGCGCCCCGGGTTTTCTTTGGGGAAATGTTGCACCCTCCTCCCGAGTCTTTTGCTTTCATAGGGGAGTGAGTTTCGTGGGGTGACAAGTAGGCTTCCAAAAGTTTCAGTACTAGGGCATGTATGTTTCTGGTGTACGTGAATGACATGTCGGAGGAGATAATCTGAAATCTCTGTCCACAAGTGAAAAAAAACAAGTAAAATGAAAACAGGAAAGGACAGGAAAGCTATAAATGGCGTGGACAAGTTGCAGGGTTGGCATGACAAGTGGATTTGAAATTATGCTCTACATATTGTCTAAGGCACATAATACATAACCTCTACAGCAAATGTGCATCTGGCTTTCTGGAATTCTCAGCAATCATTCGCGACACTGTGTTGACTATCTCCTCAAGGGAGGCTTCCTGATTTCGGTGGACTCTTGATCCAAGGAATTAGGACTGTAATCATCTTGGATTGCGCATAATTCCCCCATATTCCCAGATGCTGTGTGACCCCCCCTGAATATAAATAAGTAATCCATAGAATAGAAGGGGGGAAGAGAAAGGTGGAGGTGCATTGAGGCATCTGTGGAAAACAAAGAACTTTATCCGTAGAGGCAAAACAAGGGGAAAATGTACCAGAGTATAGTGGTCCCAACACTGTTATATTGAACCATCCCACAGGCGGGGTTAGAACCCGTTTTGAGACTCTCTGATCGCGGGTTCCTAACCCCGCCCGGGGGTTGGTTTGTTTGCAATCGTGTCATTACGATTTCTTGAGTACTGTTTTTATATGGGTGTGAAGCATGGGTTTAAATTTATAGTGAGGAGGAAGCTGGAGACAGGGGAGATGTTTGAGGGCGATTTGTGATCTGAATATATGCAGAGAATTTCAGAGAGTGGACATTTATTGTGGGGTTAAAAAAAAGTATAATTCAGAGGGTTGAGGAGGGGTTGCTGAGATGAGTTTTTACACCTAGAGGTGATAGAGCAAAATAGAAAGACTAGGAGGGTACATAAATCTGGGTTGAGGGGAAAGAGTAGAGGTCGTCCCAGGAGGTAAAGGTTTTGAGGGCTAAGAGTTTGAATATCCAGTAGGCTTGTGTTAACGCATTAGATCGAAGTGGAGGCAGGTAGTTTTAATGACCTTACCTGCTGTTGGAATGTGAGCAGGATAACATTTCTGCAAAGATTCAGGGTAACCGGTGAGCGGATTTGAGACCTAGATGTGCCAAGTACAGTACAAGTACAGTACAGTACACCGGTGGCCCGGTGGCCTGGTGGCTAAAGCTCCCGCTTCACACACGGAGGGCCCGGGTTCGATTCCCGGCGGGTGGAAACATTTCGACACGTTTCCTTACACCTGTTGTCCTGTTCACCTAGCAGCAATACCTGGGTGTTAGTCGACTGGTGTGGGTCGCATCCTGGGGGACAAGATTAAGGACCCCAATGGAAATAAGTTAGACAGTCCTCGATGACGCACTGACTTTCTTGGGTTATCCTGGGTGGCTAACCCTCCGGGGTTAAAAATCCGAACGAAATCTTATCTTATCTTATCTTAAATTATTATTATAATCAAGGGGGAAGCGCTAAACCCAGAGGATTATACAGCGCCTGAGGGGGGGTGGATGTGGAAGGCATTCAGGCTTAAAATTCGGGGAACTGGAGCACAGATCCAATTCCCTAAATCAAGAGCCCCTCACCAACATGCACTCTAAACAATGATGGTGAATGTGTATCTTCTGTTTTCGGTCACATTAGCTCGGTGGGAGACGGCCACTGTGTTAATAATAATAATAATGTATAGGACATACGTTGGCCTCATCTTGGAGTATGCAGCACATGTATGAAACCCACACCTGATCAAACATGCCAGGAAACGGGAAAAATGCCGTTTTAAAACGAGACCATTTCCATTGGGAAGGGTATGAGGATACTAAAGGAGCTAAATCTGTTTGACACTAGAGAACAGAACAAAAGATGTGATTATTATTATAACATAACTAAGCGTTAAACCACAAGGGTCATAGGGCGCTGACAAAAGACGTGATAACTTACAAAGTGTCGAAAAAAAATTGATAAGGTGACACAAATAGGTGTTAGAAAAACGAGAAATAGGTGCATTAGATGTTTAAAAGTATTTTTTAAGTCTCAGCGAAGTAGTTGAGGCAGGATCCATGCATAGCTTTGAAGAAAAAAAAACATTATCATAACAATGGTTATAAATGACCATAATTTTTAAGGGGTGGACCGGTAAGCCAGAGGAAGGCCTCGGTCAGATGACCAAAAGCTCCAAAGGCGGGTCATCATCTGACTAAGACCGCGTCAGGAAACATTTGTCCTGTTTCCTGACGAACCTTACCTAACCTAACCTGCATAGCTTTGGTAGGTATGATAGACCTCATGAATAAATTTAATAGCATAATTTATATAAATATATATATATATATATATATATATATATATATATATATATATATATATATATATATAATATAATAATATATATATTATAATATATTATATTATATAATATATATATATATATATATATATATATATATATATATATATATATATATTAGTATATATATTATATATATATATGTGTGTGTGTGTGTGTGTGTGTGTGTTAGTGTGTTTTGGTGTGTGTGTGTGTGTGTGTGTGTGTGTGTGTTGTGTGTGTGTGTGTGTGTGTAGTTTTGGTGTTGGTGGTGGTGGGTAGTTGTAGTATGGTACTTGTGGTGGTGGTAGTTGTAGTTTTGGTGTTGGTGGTGGTTGTAGTTGTAGTTATGGTGTTAGTTAGTTTAGTTAGTTTAATATGTTTATTATGCACCCCATACCCATCCTGTGGGCGGTAGTCAAAAGATTACAGAGGTACATAATTGGTCCAGGGACTGGACTCCAAAGTTTTGATAGCTGAGCAAGTTACAGAGGTAATGAACTCACAATTTACAAAGGTAATGAACTCACAATTTACAAAGGTAATGAACTCCAGGTAAGTCTGGTCACAATCATGACAAGTTACAAAGGTATTTACAGATTACAGAGGTACGTAATGGGTCCAGGGACTGGGCCCCCAAAGTTTTGATAGCTGAGTTATGGTGGTGGTGGTAGTTGTAGTTTTATGGTGTTGGTGGTGGTGGTGGTAGTTGTAGTTATGGTGCTTGTGGTGGTGGTAGTTGTAGTTTGGTGTTGTGGGTGGTAGTTGAGTTATGGTGTTGGTGGTGGGGTAGTTGTAGTTTTGGCGTTGGTGGTGGTGTAGTTGTAGTTTTGGTGTTGGTGGTGGTTGGTAGTTGTAGTTATGGTGTTGTGGTGGTGGTAGTTTGTAGTTATGGTGTTGGTGGTGTAGTTGTAGTTAGGTGTTGGTGGTGGTGGTAGTTGTAGTTATGGTGTTGGTGGTGGTGGTAGTTGTAGTTTATGGTGTTGGTGGTGTTGTAGTTGTAGTTATGGTGTTGGTGGTGGTTGTAGTTGTAGTTATGGTGTTGGTGGCGGTTGTAGTTGTAGTTATGGTGTTGGTGGCGGTGTGTAGTTGTAGTTATGGTGTTGGTGGTGGTTGTAGTTGTAGTTATGGTGTTGGTGGTGGTTGTAGTTGTAGTTATGGTGTTGGTGGTGGTGGTAGTTGTAGTTATGGTGTTGGTGGCGGTGGTAGTTGTAGTTATGGTGTTGGTGGTGGTGTAGTTGGTAGTTATGGTGTTGGTGGCTGGTTGGTAGTTGTAGTTATGGTGTTGCTGGTGGTGGTAGTTGTAGTTATGGGTTGTGGTGGTGTAGTTGTAGTTATGGTGTTGGTGGTGGTTGTAGTTGTAGTTATGGTGTTGGTGCGGTGGTAGTTGCAGTTATGGTGTTGGTGGTGGTGGTAGTTGTAGTTATGGTGTTGGTGGTGGTGTAGTTGTAGTTATGGTGTTGGTGGTGGTGGTAGTTGTAGTTATGATGTTGGTGGCGGTGGTAGTTGTAGTTATGGTGTTGGTGGTGGTGGTAGTTGTAGTTATGGTGTTGGTGGTGGTGGTAGTTGTAGTTATGGTGTTGGTTGGTGGTTTAGTTGTAGTTATGGTGTTGGTGGGGTTGTAGTTGTAGTTATGGTGTTGGTGGTGGTTGTAGTTGTAGTTATGGTGTTGGTGGTGGTGGTAGTTGTAGTTATGGTGTTGGTGGTGGTGGTAGTTGTAGTTATGGTGTTGGTGGTGGTGGTAGTTGTAGTTATGGTGTTGGTGGTGGTGGGTTGTAGTTGTAGTTAATGGTGTTGGTGGTGGTTGTAGTTGTAGTTATGGTGTTGGTGGTGGTGTAGTTGTAGTTTGGTGTTGGTGGTGGTGGTAGTTGTAGTTTATGGTGTGGTGGTGTGGTAGTTGTAGTTATGGTGTTGGTGGTGGTGGTAGTTGTAGTTATGGTGTTGGTGGTGGGTGGTAGTTGTAGTTATGGTGTTGGTGGTGGTGGTAGTTGTAGTTATGGTGTTGGTGGCTGGTTGGTAGTTGTAGTTATGGTGTGGTGGGGTTGAGTTGTAGTTATGGTGTTGGTTGGTGTGGTTTGGGGGGGGGTAGTTGTAGTTATGGTGTTGGTGGTGGTGGTAGTTGTAGTTATGGTGTTGGTGGTGGTGGTAGTTGTAGTTTTGGTGTTGGTGGTGGTGGTAGTTGTAGTTATGGTGTTGGTGGTGGTGGTAGTTGTAGTTTAGGGTTGTTGGTGGTGGTGGTAGTTGTAGTTATGGTGTTGGTGGTGGTGGTAGTTGTAGTTATGGTGTTGGTGGCGGTGTGTAGTTGTAGTTATGGTGTTGGTGGTGGTGGTAGTTGTAGTTTGGTGTTGGTGGTGGTGGTAGTTGTAGTTATGGTGTTGGTGGTGGTGGTAGTTGTAGTTATGGTGTTGGTGGTGGTTGGTAGTTGTAGTTATGATGTTGGTGGTGGTGGTAGTTTGTAGTTATGATGTTGGTGGCGGTGGTAGTTGTAGTTATGGTGTTGGTGGGTGGTTGTTGTAGTTATGGTGTTGGTGGTGGTGGTAGTTGTAGTTATGGTGTTGATGGTGGTGGTAGTTTTAGTTATGGTGTTGGTGGTGGTGGTAGTTGTAGTTATGGTGTTGGTGGTGGTTGTAGTTGTAGTTATGGTGTTGGTGGTGGTGGTAGTTGTAGTTATGGTGTTGGTGGTGGTGGTAGTTGTAGTTATGGTGTTGGTGGTGGTGGTAGTTGTAGTTTTGGTGGTGGGTGGTAGTTGTAGTTATGGTGTTGGTGGCGGTTGTAGTTGTAGTTATGGTGTTAGTGGTGGTGGTAGTTGTAGTTATGGTGTTGGTGGTGGTGGTAGTTGTAGTTATGGTGTTGTGGTGGTGGTAGTTGTAGTTATGGTGTTGGTGGTGGTTGTAGTTGTAGTTATGGTGTTGGTGGTGGTGGTGTTGAGTTATGGTGTTGGTTGGTGGTGGTAGTTGTAGTTATGGTGTTGGTGTGGTGGTAGTTGTAGTTATGGTGTTGGTGGTGGTGGTAGTTGTAGTTATGGTGTTGGTGGTGGTTGTAGTGTGTTTTGGTGTTGGGGGGTGGTGGTAGTTGTAGTTATGGTGTTGGTGGTGGTTGTAGTTGTAGTATGGTGTTGGGGTTGGTGGTAGTTGTAGTTATGGTGTTGGTGGTGGTTGTAGTTGTAGTTATGTGGTTGGTGGTGGTGTGTAGTTGTAGTTATGGTGTTGGTGGTGGTGGTAGTTGTAGTTATGGTGTTGGTTCTGGTTGTAGTTGTAGTTATGGTGTTGGTGGTGGTGGTAGTTGTAGTTATGGTGTTGGTGGTGGTGGTAGTTGTAGTTTATGGTGTTGGTGGTGGTGGTAGTTGTAGTTATGGTGTTGGTGGTGGTGTAGTTGTAGTTATGGTGTTGGTGGTGGTGGTAGTTGTAGTTATGGTGTTGGTGGTGGTGGTAGTTGTAGTTATGGTGTTGGTGGTGGTTGTAGTTGTAGTTATGGTGTTGGTGGTGGTGGTAGTTGTAGTTATGGTGTTGGTGGTGGTGGTAGTTTGTAGTTATGGTGTTGGTGGTGGTGGTAGTTGTAGTTATGGTGTTGGTGGTGGTGGTAGTTGTAGTTATGGTGTTGGTGGTGGTGGTAGTTGTAGTTTATGGTGTTGGTGGTGGTTGTAGTTGTAGTTATGGTGTTGGTGGTGGTGGTAGTTGTAGTTATGGTGTTGGTGGTGGTTGTAGTTGTAGTTATGGTGTTGGTGGTGGTGGTAGTTGTAGTTATGGTGTTGGTGGTGGTTGTAGTTGTAGTTATGGTGTTGGTGGTGGTTGTAGTTGTAGTTATGGTGTTGGTGGTGGTGGTAGTTGTAGTTATGGTGTTGGTGGTGGTTGTAGTTGTAGTTATGGTGTTGGTGGTGGTGGTAGTTGTAGTTATGGTGTTGGTGGTGGTGGTAGTTGTAGTTATGGTGTGTGGTGGTGGTGGTAGTTGTAGTTAGGGTTTGTTGGTGGTGGTTGTAGTTGTAGTTATGGTGTTGGTGGCGGTGGTAGTTGTAGTTATGGTGTTGGTGGTGGTGGTAGTTGTAGTTATGGTGTTGGTGGTGGTGGTAGTTGTAGTTATGGTGTTACAGGATGGGTATGGGGTGCATAATAAACATATTAAACTAACTGTTAGTGGTGGTATAACTCATTATGATTGTAACTACGGTGTCCCGTAGCTAGATCGCTAGCGCACTCAGCTCACACACTGAGGTCCGGGGATCGATTCCATGGTACGGCTGCAAAACATTAGGTCGTGTTTCCTTAAGTCACCTGCTGTCCATCAGTATAAAATGGGTACCTTGGTGTTAGCTGACTGGTATTAGTCGCATCCTGGGACAAAACTGACCTAATTTGCCTGAAATGCTCAGCATAACAAGAGATTTTCTGTATAGTAGTGTATCATTGATGTCAGCTAGGACTGTATACCTGGAGAGGGTTTCGGGGGTCAACGCCCCCGCGGCTTGGTCTGAGACCAGGCCTCGTGGTGGATCAGGGCCTGATCAACCAGGCTGTTACTGCTGGACGCACGCAAACTGGCGTACGAACCACAGCCCGGCTGGTTAGGCACTGACTGTAGGTGCCTGTCCAGTGCCTTCATAAAGACACCCACAGGTATATTGGTATTGGTAATCAGAATCTGTTTGGTACATGACCAAGATAAGTTGTGAAAAAAAAAAGAGTTTGGCTTAGAATATTGAAAAGCTCTGTTCCACAAGGCACAGTACTCGCTCCCATCTTGTTCCTCATCCTCATATCTAACATAGACAAGGATGTCAGCCACAGCACCGTGTCTTCCTTTGCAGATGACACCCGAATCTGCATGACAGTGTCTTCCACTGCAGACACTGCAAGGCTCCAGGCGGACATCAACCAAATCTTTCAGTGGGCTGCAGAAAACAATATGAAGTTCAACGATGAGAAATTTCAATTACTCCGATATGGTAAACACGAGGAAATTAAAACTTCATCAGAGTACAAAACAAATTCCGGCCACAAAATAGAGCGAAAAACCAACGTCAAAGACCTGGGAGTGATCATGTCGGAGGATCTCACCTTCAACGACCATAACATTGTATCAATCGCATCTGCTAGAAAAATGATAGGATGGATAATGAGAACCTTCAAAACTAGGGATGCCAAGCCCATGATGACACTCTTTAGGTCGCATGTTCTATCTAGGCTGGAATATTGCTGCACACTAACAGCACCTTTCAAGGCAGGTGAAATTGCTGACCTAGAAAATGTACAGAGAACCTTCACGGCGCGCATAACGGATATAAAACACCTCAATTACTGGAAGCGCTTGAAGTTACTGAATCTGTATTCCCTGGAACGCAGGCGGGAGAGATACATAATTATATACACCTAGAAAATCCTAGAGGGACTGGTACAAAACTTGCACACGAAAATCACTCTCTCCGAAAGCAAAAGACTCGGCAGACGATGCAACATCCCCCCAATGAAAAGCAGGGGTGTCACTAGCACGTTAAGAGACAACACAATAAGTGTTAGGGGCCCGAGACTGTTCAACTGCCTCCCAGCATACATAAGGGGAAATACTAATAGACTCCTGGCTGTCTTCAAGCAGGACAGGCACCCAAAGTCGGTACCTGACCAGCCGGGCTGTGGCTCGTACGTTGGATTGCGTGCAGCCAGCAGTAACAGCCTGGTTAATCAGGCTCTGTTCCACCATGAGGCCTGGTCACAGACCGGGCCGCGGGGGCGTTAACCCCCGGAACTCTCCAGGTATGTGGAACACCGGTGTATATTTGTATTATCACGAGGGAAACTGCCTTGTATGAATACTTGAAAAGTTTATTTGATGAGAGAGGATATGAACCTGGGGAAGCGTCACTCATCGGAGTTACATAGCGCCTGAGGAATGGCAGGAATTCTGGTTCAGTCCAAGGAAGGAGAGAATAAGTCCAATTCCCTAGATGAAGAACCGCACACCAGTATCAGGGCACCTCCCATGACCCAAGTTTTGCGAGCACTCATGTTGTGGGAGGCTGTCAGTGGTGTCTCATAGGCCTACACAGCACAATCTTGATTTTACTTTCATGTAAATGAGATGATTCTATGTTCTAAGTATAGTATTGTTCCAAATATTATTATTATTCTTATTTAGACAGAAGAACTAAACCGGTAGGGGTTATACAGTGCCTGGGGACTAGGAGGCAATCAGGTTGGGTCCATGGAAGGGGAGTACAAGTCCTTGGATCAAGAGCACCTCACCAGTTTGACAGGAAACTCACTTGAGAGACTGATCTATATATTTCTGACTACTAAGCTATTATTAGTGTTATTGTAATTGTATATTACATCAACGACTACTCTATGCCACACTTTTTATTTAAAATTTTCATTGAAGGAAGTATTAAACATTTATCAAAATCTTTAAGTGTGAGATTCTGAAGTTAATAAAAAAAACTGACAGAATAAACTTTTGAGATAAATCACTGTGAATAATGTAGATCCTTGACAATATTAAGGATTTTTTTTGCATCTCATCATACATGAATTTGCCCGACACACACACACCTATAACTCTCAGGTACATCAACGAAATTACCGGCTCTTTAAAACACTTCATAAGTGTGCGTGCGCACACAGGACCCCTGCCAGGGCTCCTGCTCTCCCAACCACAATATTCTCCCAGGACCACAGTTTTAGAACAGAAGTTGAAGGTTTGGTACACGAATGCAGATGGAATAACGAATAAATATGAGGAGTGGCATGAAAGAATCAATGAGAAGTCCCCCAGACATCATAGCAGTCACAGAAACGAAACTCGCTGAGACAATAACAGATGCAATCTTCCCACCAGGATATCAGATCCTGAGGAAAGATAGAAGGAGCAGAGGGGGAGGAGGGGTTGTACTGCTCATAAAAAACCGATGGAAATTTGAGGAAATGGGAGACATAGACGAGATTGGAGAAAGAGAATACATAGTAGGTACACTTCAGTCTGGGAAGCACAAGGTCATTGCAGTGATGTATAATCCACCACAGAACTGCAGAAAGCCAAGAGAGGAATATGAAGAGAGCAACAGAGCAATGGTGGGCACACTGGCTGAGGTGGCAAGAAGAGCTCACTCGAGCAGAGCAAAGTTACTGGTTATGGGCGATTTCAACCACAGGGAGATCGATTGGGAAAACCTGGAGCCACATGCGGGTCCCAAAACATAGAGAGCCAAGATGATGGATGCGGTACTGGAAAGCCTCATGCACCAACATGTTAAGGACACTACCAGAGAGAGAGGGGAGGATGAACCAGCAAGACTGGACCTTGTGTTCAGCCTAAGCAGTTCAGACACTGAGGACATCACATATGAGAGGCCCCTAGGAGCTAGTGACCACGTGGTTCTGTGCTTCGAATACATAGTAGAGTTACAAGTGGAGAGGGTTACAGGAGTTGAATGGGAAAAGCCAGACTATTAAAGGGAGGGACTATATAGGTTTGAGGAGCTTCCTGTAGGAGGTTCAGTGGGGCAGAGAACTGGCAGGAAAGTCGGTAAACGAAATGATAGAATACATAACAACAAAATGCAAGGCGGCAGAGGAAAGGTTTGTTCCCAAGGGCAACAGAAATAATGGGAAGACCAGAACGAGCCCCTGGTTTACCCGATGGTGTAAGGAGGCAAAAACTAAGTGCATTAGAGAATGGAAAAAGTACAGAAGGCAAAGAACACAGGAAAATAAGGAGATCAGTCGAAGAGCCAGGAATGAGTATGCACAGGTAAGGAGGGAGGCCCAGCGACAGTATGAAAATAACATAGCATCGAAAGCCAAGTCTGACCCGAAACTGCCGTATAGCCACATCAGGAGGAAGACAATAGTCAAAGACCAGGTAATCAGGATGAGGAAAGAAGGTGGGGAACTCACAAGAAACGATCACGAGGTATGTGAGGAGCTCAACACGAGATTTAAGGAAGTATTTACAGTGGAGACAGGAATGGCTCTGGGAAGACAGCACGGAGGGGTACATCAACGTGGAATATACCATCAAGTGTAGGATGATATACACACAACTGAGGAGGAGGCGCAGAAGCTGCTAAGTGACCTTGTTACCTCAAAGGCAATGGGACCGGACAACATCTCCCAGTGGGTCCTTAGAGGAGGAGCAGAGAAGCTGTGTGTGCCACTAACCACACTCTTCAATACATCCCTTGAAACTGGGCAACTAACTGAGGTATGGAAGACGGCAAATGTAGTCCCCATTCTTAAGAAAGGAGACAGAAACGAGGCACTAAACTACAGACCAGTGTCTCTGACATGTATAGTATGCAAAGTCATGGAGAAGATTATCAGGAGGAGAGTGGTGGAGCACCTGGAATGGAACAAGATTATAAACGACAACCAGCACAGATTCATGGAAGGAAAATCCTGTGTCACAAACTTTCTGGAGTTCTATGACAAAGTAACAGATGTAAGACACGAGAGAGAAGGGTGGGTTGATTGCATTTTCATGAACTGCAGGAAGCCTTCGACACAGTTCCTCACAGGAGATTAGTGCGGAAACTGGAGGACCAGGCACGCATAACAGGAAGGGCACTGCAGTGGATCAGAGAATACCTGACAGGAAGGGAACAACGAGTCATGGTATGTGATGAGGTATCACAGTGGGCGCCTGTGACGAGCAGGGTCCCACAGGGATAAGTCCTACGACCAGTGCTATTTTTGATGTATGTGAATGACATGATGGAAGGGATAGACTCTGAAGTGTCCCTGTTCGCAGATGATGTGAAGTTAATGAGAAGAATTAAATCGGATGAGGATCAGATAGGACTACAAAGAGACCTGGACAGGCTAGACACGTGGTCCATCAACTGGCTTCTCGAATTTAACCCCGCCAAATGCAAAGTCGTGAAGATCAGAGAAGGGCAAAGAAGACCGCAGACAGAGTATAGGCTAGGTGGCCAAAGACTGCAAACCTCGCTCAAGGAGAGAGATCTTGGGGTAAGTATAACACCGAGCACGTCTCCAGAAGCACACATCAACCAGATAACTGCTGTAGTATATGGGTACCTGGCAAGCCTGAGAATAGCGTTCCGATACCTTAGTAAGGAATCGGTCAAGACACTGTACACTGTGTACGTCAGGCCCATACTGGAGTATGCAGCACCAGTTTGGAACCCACACCTGGTTAAGCACGTCAAGAAATTAGAGAAAGTACAAAGGTTTGCAACAAGGCTAGTTCCGGAGCTCAGGGGAATGTACTACGAAGAAAGGTTGAGGGAAATCGGACTGACGACACTGGAGGACAGGAGGGTCAGGGGAGACATGATAACGACATACAAAATACTGCGTGGAATAAAGTGGACAGAGACAAGATGTTCCAGAGAGGGAACACAGAAACAAGGGGTCACAATTGGAAGCTGAAGACTCAGACGAGTCACAGGGAAGTTAAGAAGTATTTCTTCAGTCATAGAGTCGTCAGGAAGTGCAACAGCCTAGCAAGTGATGTATTGGAGGCAGGAAACATACATAGATTTAAGACGAGGTATGACAAAGCTCAGGAAGCAGAGAGAGAGTGGATCTAGTAGTGATCAGTGAAGAGGCGGATTCATGAGCTGAGTCTCGACCCCTGCAACCACAATTAGGTGAGTACACACACACACACACTACGGGGATTGTTCTACGAAGAAAGGTTGAGGGAAATCGGCCTGACGACACTGGAGGACAGGAGGGTCAGGGGAGACATGATAACGACATATAAAATACTGCGTGGAATAGACAAGGTGGACAAAGACGGGATGTTCCAGAGAAGGGACACAGACACAAGAGGTCACAATTGGAAGTTGAAGACTCAGATGAATCAAAGGGATGTTAGGAAGTATTTCTTCAGTCATAGAGTAGTTAGGCCGTGGAATAGCCTAGAAAGTGACGTAGTGGGGGCGGGAACCATACATAGTTTTAAGGCGAGGTAAAAAAAGTTTTGGGGGCGGGGAGAGAGAGGACTGTAGAAATCAGCAAAGGCGGGGCCAGGAGCTATGAATCGACCCCTGCAACCCCAAATAGGTAGTCCAACGCACCACACACACCACAACACACAACACACACACACACACACACACCCAAACACACACAAAAACAAAACCCATGTCTATCGACAATCCCTTTTAAAAACTGGTAGCTACACACAGGCCAGATGTCTGGAAAAGGGCCCTGTAAAAATCATAACTACACACCACAAATCTAAAAATACTTTTCGACGCCTGGGAAAGGAATCGTTAAAGATGCAACCGTGTACGTCAGGCCCATACGGGAGTTGCAACCAGAGGAAACCCCACACCTGTTCAGCACGCAAGAAATTAGGAAATGGAGGAGCTACGGTTGTCCTACAGGAGGGGTTTAAAGGAAAAATCGACTGACGACATGCGGGGACAGGAGGGACAGGGGGGACTTCCCCGGGAGAAGGCTTGGGGGGGTCAACCCCCCTGACCGGTCTGAGACGGGCCCCATGGTGGATCGGGTTTTGATTAACCCAGGCGTTACGCTGGCCGCACGAAAAACGACGTATGAGCCACACCCCGGTTGGTAGGTACTAACTTCAGGTCCTTCTAATGCCTTCTTGAAGACGACAGAAGTCATGTATGATGTATGAAAAGTATTTTGGGAAAAACAGTTAAAACATTTTTGGGCCCCGGCATTATTGTGTTGTCCTCAGCGTATCGTGGGGCCCAGCTTTTCATTGGGGGAATGATAAACCCCCCGAGTCTTTTTGCTTTCATAGGAGTGGTTTTCGTGTGCGGGTTTTGGATGTCAACGTATAAAAAAATGAGAGGAATTGACAAATGGAAAAGGAAGATGTTCCCGGATGGGGCACAGTTACTCTCTGTGACTCATCCCTGTGATACAAAATGACTCACGGGGTGCTCGGAAGTACTTTTTCAGTCATAGTGTGTCAGGATGTGGAACAGTCTGGAGTGATGTAGTGGAGGCAGGAACCATACATAGCTTTAAGAAGAAGTATGATACAGCTCATGGAGGAGGGAGCTCTCTCCCTGCACTTATTAGTGACCCGTGAAGATGCGGGGCCGGGGCTATGAATCGACCCCTGCAACCACAATTAGGTGAGTAAACACACACACGTGTGCAGTCTGTATTTATTTTATCTTAAAAAATTCCTTTGGAAAGAAAGACTAGCTCACATAATTATTATTTTAATATATAATCTCATGGCTAAATAAGCATTTATATTACGTAATTAATGCTGACATTCTATATCTAGATATAATGCAATCTTCATTTTATTTTCTTACTACATATAATTTTATTCATATAGTTAAGTTTCCAGCAGCAAGTAGTTTATGATAATGTTCGTTTTTGGAATTTGAAGTAACGTAACTGGATGTATAATAACTGACTTTTTAAGTGAGTGATATATAAAGGTGGTGCACAGCAACCAGCAGTGTTCTGCCTTCACGTCGGTGGACACACCTACACCGCAGTGTAACATTACCTGTTACCCAACTTAAAATGCTTCAAGTAGGATGATATTTCTTACACATTGACATTTTGACCAGGATATGACATCCAGCAGGACCGGAGTTGCTGACTTGCGTGCACGCCATTTACAAATAGTAATAATAAAATATCTCACAGTTGTACATAGTATTTTATCTTGGTGCTTCATATCTGCGTCAGGCAGCCATCTGACTCACTGATGAAAATAATGAATAATTTTGCAATTCATCAAATACATTCAAGACAATTTGCTGCAAAACACAGCTATGCTGCACAATTTTCGGAGGGGGAAAAAAGCAAATTAGGAAACAGCAGCTGAAGATGTACATAGTCCTTTATATCCCTTCACACGAGCCTTTCTGCCACATTGCGTATTTCACATACATTTAACCCAGCTGTGGCTCAGTTCTGCAGCGCTGTATGACCCTAGTGGGTTTAGCGCTTCTTTTTTATTATAATAATGTGACTCAGTTCTAAATCACCGCTTTTTATTCTTAAACCGTGAACGTTGTGTTACACAATGCAAACTTGTGTCCAGGGTCCATGCTAACTGTTCTTAGGTCGATTACTCCAAGGAACTACTTCAGCCGAACGTGGGTCTGATATCCCAGGGGTCTGTGGGCCAGTATCATGCCATGGAGGCCCTAGCCGTCTGTGGGTTGCACCCTCTCCGTTCATGGATCTGAGACTATGCCGTGTACCTGGTTATGTACCATATCAGGATACACAACTGATATCCGCGGTTTGGCATTGATTCTGCCAGAAAGCACACTAGTTGTCCGTTTGTCTGATACCATGCCAGAGGTTACACTCACCGTCCGTTGCTCAAGAACAATGCCAAGGGGTCACACTAACCATCGGTGGGTGCAGTAGAGGTCCACTGATTGGCTGAGTCGATAGTAAGGCCACTGAGTCCTCTTATAGTTTGGCGACGCCGCGGCGGTCGTAGGATGCGCTGCTGTGCGGGTCGTACCTTCTCTCCCTGTAGGATTCGTAGGCTGAAGGAAGAAAGTGCTCGTCGGAGCCCGGAGCACCCGCGGCTGTCCTTGCTGTTGTCGGTGTCACCGCCAGGAAGATCCTGTGAGAGAGATCTGCGGCGCTCAAGGGAGTCTAACGCCACATTTACACTCTCTTCAGCCAGGTCGAAGCTGCTGCTGGAGCACTGAGATCCTCGACGAGCTTCCGCATGCCACCACGACTCATCACTATTTCCACACCGCCCGCCCACTCCGCTGGTGTGGGCGTGTGGGCGTGCCAGCTCCAAACCGCAGTACGTATGGGATCGTTGGCGGGTCACAGGCCGACCTGAAAACCCACACCGAGCTCGGTAGTTCACGTCATCGTCACTGGTGTCACCTATGCCCACGTTCCAACCCTCGCCCACATCCAGGTCGCTGCTACAAGTGTTATGACGACCTTCCTCCAGTAAGAATGTTGTGCCAGTTTCACTGCTGGTCCACTGATGGAGAGGAGAACAGTGAGATGTTAGAGGCTCTGGGGAGACGTAAGGTGGGATGGGAAGGGAAGATTCACTGTAAGATGTGGAATGTTCTGAAGATGCACAAAGAGATGTGGAACGTTCTGAAGATGCACTGAGAGATGTGGAACGTTCTGAAGATGCACTAAGAGATGTGAAATGCTCGGGAGAGGCACAAGGGGGCATGTGGAGGGAAGAAGATACACAAAATGGCATATAACGTATGGGGAAGGCGTGAGGTGTGCTGAGGGAAGGAGATGTACATAGTTGCGAAGGTTCAGGGATATTTGGATGAGACATATGCACATTTGGACGGGCGTCTTGGGTGGAGTGGTGATCCTGGAAGGTGTAAGGTGATGTATCAGGAGAAAACATTGGTGTGAAGACAGAGTACTAGGTATCGTAGGACTGAGATTGACACCGATGGTTGAGGTAGCAGGCGTGTGGGTGACGTTTGACGGTGTTGGGAGATGTGTGGGCGACGCTTGGCGGTGTTGGGAGATGTGTGGGCGACGCTTGACGGTGTTGGGAGGTGTGTAGTTGATGCTTGACGGAGGTGGGTGACGCTTGGCGGTGGTGGGAGGCGTGTGGTTGACGCTTGACGGAGGTGGGAGGCGTGCGGTTGACGCTTGACGGAGGTGGGTGACGCCTGGCGGTGGTGGGAGGCTTGTTGTTGACGCTTGACGGTGTTGGAAGGCGTGAGGGCGACGCTTGACGGAGGTGGGAAGCGTGTGAATAACCCTTGACGGTGGTGGGAGGCAGGCAGGCAGGCAGGCAGGTGACAAGCACCAGGTCCACCTCACAGACTATTGTGACTGCCTCTCCACTCACTCGTTTTTGTTGCAGTCGACCTGCGCTGCCGCACTATCACCCCCACAAAGACTGGCCCAACATTTGATCTGTTTAATTATCTAAACTCTGGGCAAGCTTTTAGTAATTAATGGGTACCTGCTGCCGTCATATTTCTTTTATATTCTTCAAAGTCAGTACAAAGACCTGTCAACTGTTCCTCAGTGAGCGGTATAAAAAAAAAATTACAGAGGTCACATTATTATTATTACAATCAAAACTTGGAATGTAAAGTTCTTTCTGCATATTTAAAATTTTGGCAGTACGAGGGCATCCTAAAATGATCCTCATTGCTTCGTTCTGCAGTTTTTCCGGCCTTTCAAGCTTCCAGTCAGACAAGTGCAAGTAGTGGCGCAGCATAATCAACCAATGATCTAATATAAGCAAGATACACCATTTTCACAATTTTAACATTATCACCATACCTGGGATGAAACCCTGCCACACCTCTAAGTGCTCTCAGCCTTTCTTTGTACATTGGCGACTAAGTCTCGTTACAACAGGTCCAAGCAGTGGGATCTCAAAGCCTAGACACCTGTATCTGGTTACATATTCTAAGTAATTAGTAAGTAAGTTTATTCAGGTATACACACATACATTTGTGCAAGAAAGGTATACAATACCGACAAGATGAAAGTTAAGACACATGTGCAACATCTGGTTATTTTTATTGTAAACATTTCGCCATCCAGTGGCTTTATCAATACAGATTCTATGACATAATTAGAAGTTGGTGTAGAGAGCTGCGTGGTAGTGGAGAATCTCCCCTACCACGCAGCTCTCTACCACCAACTCCAAGGCTGAGGGTCTGATTACCTCATCTTTTGTATATAATTCTTCTGCCTTCTAATTATGTCCTAGAATCTGTATTGATAAAGCCACTAGATGGCAAACTGTCTACAATAAAGATAACCAGATGGAGCAAAGGCAAGGAGGCTGGCGCTTATATAGGCGTCGGTGGATGGGAACGTGTAGCAGACGAGGGCATAGTCACTAGTAGGCGGGATTCCCCAGTGGAAGTAGATCCTTCCCAAATGGATGGGTTAGTTGTAGTAGCCGTGAAGAAGGTCATGTAGATGCCCTCTGAACCAAGATTCCATGATGTTGCAGTGTCCGACAAGTTGTGCAAGAAAGGTATACAATACCTACAAGATGAAAGTTAAGACACATGTGCAACATCTGGTTATCGTTATTGTAGACGTTTCGCCATCCAGTGGCTTTATCAATACAGATTCTAGGACATAACTAGAAGACAGTAGAACTATATACAAAAGGCAAAATGAGTTATTTACATTTACATGTGTTTAGCTAAACAAATATAAAATCATTCTCCTCCCTTTCTGTCGCTACACTGAGCTAGAAATCTTTACAGATATTGACGAATGTATTAATAATTTTCTAAAAAAGACCCAATACCTCTATAACAAGCACTGCCCCCAAAAAACTAAACAAATGACAGCTAAGAGACTGAACAGTCCCTGGCTAACACCCAGCATCCCCAAATTCATAAATACAAAGCACCTATATGAAAAACAGTACAGAATGGGTCACATAACCAGAGACCAAACAAAACGTTACTCGTCAATCCTAACCAGCCTGATAAGAAGGGCTAAAAAATTATATTATGAGAACAGATTATCCAACTTACGAGGTGATATAAAAAAAGACCTGGAAAACCCTATCAGAAATTCTAGGAACAAAAAAGATATCACGAAATAGCGAAATTGAATTAACAAAACCAGATGAACCCCAACTCCCACCAACTGAAACAGCAAACAGACTCAATAATTTCTTCTCCACTATAGGAAAAAACCTTGCCAATAAAATCCCAAGCTCAGATACCCAACCCAATGACTACTTCACTGGCACCTGCCCGAACACACTGTTCCTAGCTCCGACGAACCCTACTTAAGTCTCACTTATTATCAACACACTAAAGAACAAGACAGGAGATTTAAATACCTTACCACCCTTTACATACAAACAAGCTTCACAAGTACTGTCACCACTTATTGCAATACTCTTTAACAAATCCATCGAATCCTCTACCTTCCCTACAGTTCTCAAAATAACGAGGGTCATCCCGATACATAAAGGAGATCAAACGGACTTGAATAACTATAGGCCAATATCCATCTTACACCCTCTCTCTAAAATCTTTGAAAAATTAATTCGCAAGCGAATCTATTCCTACCTCATCTCCCACAACATACTCAACCCCTGTCAGTTTGGGCTCAGGCCTAATAAAAATACAAATGATGTTATTATACACATGCTAGAACAAATATACACTGCACTAGAGAAAAAAGAAGTCCCATTGGGGATCTTCATTGATTTACGTAAAGCTTTTGATACAGTTGGCCATGATTTGTTGCACATAAAATTATCATACTATGGTATAAGAGGGCACTCCCTCAACTACCTAAAGTCATACCTTAGCAACAGAAGTCAATATGTGTACACAAATGAAGCAAACTCTTCCACACAGCCAATTACAGTTGGTGTCCCACAGGGAAGTGTCCTTGGCCCTCTTCTCTTTCTCATTTACATAAACGACCTACCAAATGCATCGCAACTACTCAAACCCACACTATTTGCAGATGACACTAAATACGTCTTCTCTCACCCGAGCCCAGTCATACTAGCCAATACTGTAAATACCGAATCACAGAAAATATCTACCTGAATGATGATTAACAAACTTACTCTCAATATTGATTTATAAATAACAAAAAGGCACAATACATTCACTACTTTTCCTATCATGCTTCCCCTGTCAAGAAAAGTGTTCTTATCTCCCTCTTTCTCCGTGCCCTCCGCATCTGTGATCCTCAGTTCCTTCCAGCAGAAATTTCCACTCTTTATAATTCGTTCTCCCGTCTTGGCTACCCTTCCCATTTCATAGACTCTGCCCTCTCACGTGCTAAACGCAATTTCTTCTCTCCCAAACTCTCTACTCATGGGAACTCTTCTATCCTCTGCCTTCCCTACATTTCCGGTCTTTCTAATCTCAACAATTCTCTCCGTCCCCTTAGACATCAAGCTTACCTTCCGCCAGACTAACACTCTTCGCACTAATCTCGTTCATACCTCTCCTCCCTCTACAGATGTTCCTGGTGTCTACTCTATTTCTTGCTCCTCCTGTCCTCTTCATACTTTGGAGAAACTGGTCGATCTCTTTCTGACAGACTTAGGGAGCACAAAAATAGTGTTAGGCTTGCCGACACTAACAATGCTCTTTTCTGTCACGTCAGAGATCATAGCCATCCTATTGACTGGTCTTCTGCTAAAACTGTCTTCCCTACTTCCAACTCGAACAGTCGCCGTTTAGTTGAATCCTCTCTTATACACAACTTTCCTTGTATGAACCTTAGCCCTGGCTTCGTCTCTGTAGATGCCTTCCTCTCCCACTACATTGTAAAATGCTCCAAACTTCAGAACACCCGTGACTTAACCTGAATCCTCATTTTTTCTTTTCTTCTTCTTCTTTTTCTTCTTCCTCTTCCCCTTTCCTCTCTCCTTTTCTCCTCTGGGTTGTCTTTCTCTCTCCTGTCTCGTGTTTCTGTTCCTTCTTTATTTTATTTCACCACTTCCCCTTTCACGCACCTCGGTGCGCTTGCTCTCCCTCTGTGGGTTTCTAGCTCTCTTGCAGTGCTCCCCTTCCTTTGTATTTGACTGGCTCGTCTTCCTTATTTCCCACTTCTACCACTACCACTACTACTACCTCTTCTTCTTCTACTACATCTACTGATGAAATTAGACACATGTGCGGCGTCTGGTTGTCTTTGTTGTGGACGTTTCGCCATCCAGTGGCTGGCTGGATGGCGAAACGTCTACGGTGGGGATGCCCGGGTGTTGTGAGTGTGTCATTTTATCCTGTCGGTATTATATACAATTCTTGTACTACTACTACTACTACTACTACCACTACTACTACCTCCACCTCTTCCTGCCTATATATAGCCGTCCTGCTCCTTCTCTGTTAGTGTGACTTTGTCAATGGTCCAAGTCGGACCGAAACGTCGTCGTAAGCTTCTGTCTTTTATGTGCGGGTTATTTGAGTAATATTGATTTACTTAGTTAGTTTAATATGTTTATTATGCACCCCATACCCATCCTGTGGGCGGTAGTCAAAAGATTAGAGGTACATAATTGGTCCAGGGACTGGACTCCAAAGTTTTGATAGCTGAGCAAGTTACATAGGTAATGAACTCACAATTACAAAGGTAATGAACTCACAATTTACAAAGGTAATGAACTCACAATTTACAAAGGTAATGAACTCCAGGTAGGTCTGGTCACAATCATGACAAGTTACAAAGGTATTTACAGATTACAGATGTACGTAATGGGTCAAGGGACTGGGCCCCCAAAGTTTTGATAGCTGAACTAGGTACAAAGGTAATGAACTCACAAGTTACAAAGGTAATGAATCCTGTAAGAATAGTTACTTACGTTTATACATGGCTACAATTATGAACAAATTATAGAGTAATGAGCAATTCACACTTCCACACCCGGTCACAACTGTAATGAGTTACTGGTGCAAATATTGATTGTTGAGTCACACACACACACACACACACACACACACACACAGTCATAGAGTTGTAAGGCAGTGGAATAGCCTAGAAAATGACGTAGTGGAGGCAGGAACCATACACAGTTTTAAGACGAGGTTTGATAAAGCTCATGGAGCGGGGAGAGAGAGGGCCCAGTAGCAACCGGTGAAGAGGCGGGGCCAGGAGCTAAGACTCGACCCCTGCAACCACAAATAGGTGAGTACAAATAGGTGAGTACACACACACAGGATTTCGTACCTTCCTGTTAACTGACCTGAAATCCCTCCCTCTCTTTCTCTCTCTCTATACTCAGATCACAACATAATTGAGGTTCAGACATGTATGCGCGGAGCCCCAGACCGACATAATGAGACTAGTCACGAGGGAACATTCACCAAATTCAACTTCAATAACAAAAACATAAAGTGGGACCAAGTAAACCAAGTCCTAACCGATATAAGCTGGGAAGATATACTAAGCAACACAGACCCCAACTTATGCCTAGAACAGATTAACTCGGTGGCACTCGATGTATGCACAAGGCTTATTCCTCTAAGAAAAAGGAGGAGTAGATGTAAAATAGAAAGAGACAGGCGCTCCCTTTACAGGCGACGGAAAAGAATAACAGAGCGGCTAAAAGAGGTCAATATATCTGAAATGCGTAGGGAGACACTGGTCAGAGAAATAGCAAGCATCGAACTTAAGCTAAAAGAATCCTTTAGGAGTCAGGAATCGCGGGAAGAACTAAAAGCCATAAATGAAATCGAAAGAAACCCAAAGTATTTCTTCTCCTATGCCAAATCAAAATCGAGAACAACGTCCAGTATTGGGCCCCTACTTAAACAAGATGGGTCCTACACAGATGACAGCAAGGAAATGAGTGAGCTACTCAAGTCCCAATATGACTCAGTTTTTAGCAAGCCGCTAACCAGACTGAGAGTCGAAGATCAAAATGAATTTTTTATGAGAGAGCCACAAAATTTGATTAACACAAGCCTATCCGATGTTATCCTGACGCCAAATGACTTCGAACAGGCGATAAATGACATGCCCATGCACTCTGCCCCAGGGCCAGACTCATGGAACTCTGTGTTCATCAAGAACTGCAAGAAGCCCCAATCACGAGCCTTTTCCATCCTATGGAGAGGGAGCATGGACACGGGGGTCGTCCCACAGTTACTAAAAACAACAGACATAGCCCCACTCCACAAAGGGGGCAGTAAAGCAACAGCAAAGAACTACAGACCAATAGCACTAACATCCCATATCATAAAAATCTTTGAAAGGGTCCTAAGAAGCAAGATCGCCACCCATCTAGAAACCCATCAGTTACACAACCCAGGGCAACATGGGTTTATAACAGGTCACTCCTGTCTGTCTCAACTATTGGATCACTACGACAAGGTCCTAAATGCACTAGAAGACAAAAATAATGCAGATGTAATATATACAGACTTTGCAAAAGCCTTCGACAAGTGTGACCATGGCGTAATAGCGCACAAAATGCGTGCTAAAGGAATAACAGGAAAAGTCGGTCGATGGATCTATAATTTCCTCACTAACAGAACACAGAGAGTAGTCGTCAACAGAGTAAAGTCCGAGGCAGCTACGGTGAAAAGCTCTGTTCCACAAGGCACAGTACTCACTCCCATCTTGTTCCTCATCCTCATATCCGACATAGACAAGGATGTCAGCCACAGCACCGTGTCTTCCTTTGCAGATGACACCCGAATCTGCATGACAGTGTCTTCCATTGCAGACACTGCAAGGCTCCAGGCGGACATCAACCAAATCTTTCAGTGGGCTGCAGAAAAAAATATGAAGTTCAACGATGAGAAATTTCAATTACTCAGATATGGTAAACATGAGGAAATTAAACCTTCATCAGAGTACAAAACAAATTCTGGCCACAAAATAGAGTGAAACACCAACGTCAAAGACCTGGGAGTGATTATGTCGGAGGATCTCACCTTCAAGGACCATAACATTGTATCAATCGCATCTGCTAGAAAAATGACAGGATGGATAATGAGAACCTTCAAAACTAGGGAGGCCAAGCCCATGATGACACTCTTCAGGTCACTTGTTCTATCTAGGCTGGAATATTGCTGCACACTAACAGCACCTTTCAAGGCAGGTGAAATTGCCGACCTAGAAAATGTACAGAGAACTTTCACGGCGCGCATAACGGAGATAAAACACCTCAATTCTGGGAGCACTTGAGGTTCCTAAACCTGTATTCCCTGGAACGCAGGAGGGAGAGATACATGATTATATACACCTGGAAAATCCTAGAGGGACTAGTACCGAACTTGCACACGAAAATCACTCACTACGAAAGCAAAAGACTTGGCAGACGATGCACCATCCCCCCAATGAAAAGCAGGGGTGTCACTAGCACGTTAAGAGACCATACAATAAGTGTCAGGGGCCCGAGACTGTTCAACTGCCTCCCAGCACACATAAGGGGGATTACCAACAGACCCCTGGCAGTCTTCAAGCTGGCACTAGACAAGCACCTAAAGTCAGTTCCTGATCAGCCGGGCTGTGGCTCGTACGTTGGTTTGCGTGCAGCCAGCAGCAACAGCCTGGTTGATCAGGCTCTGATCTACCAGGAGGCCAGGTAAACTCCAGGTAATACCTATCTCTCTACATCCCTTTACCCATCTCTCTCTACCTATCTCTCAGTACCTGTTTCTCTCTACCTCTACCTATCTCTCTCCCTCTCTACCTATCTCTCTCACTACCTCTATCTATAATTCTCTCTACCTATACTTCTCTCTACCTATACCTCTCTACCTATACCTCTCTCTACCTATCTCTCTACCTATATCTTCACTACCTATCTCTCTCACTACCTATCTCTCCCTTTGCCTATCTCTCTCTCTTCCCTCTCCCAACTCTCCGTTCTCCCATCTCTCCCCTATAACATCTCTTGCGTCTAACACCCCCCCCCCCTAATGTCTCTCCCCCTCTAACATCTCTCCCCCTCTCACTATCTCTCCCCTCCCATTTCCCATCTCTCTCCCCTCTATCTCCCCCTATCCTCTCTCTCTTCCATCTCCCCCTCTCTGCCCCCTTCTCCCCTGTCTCTCCCCCTTTCTTTGCCCTCTCTCCTCTCTCTCTCTCTCTCTCTCTCTCTCTCCTCCCTTTTCCCTTCTCACTCTCCCTTTCTCTCCTCCCTTTTCCCTTCTCACTCTCTCCCTCTCTCCTACCTTTCCCTTCTCTCTCTTTCTCTATCTCTCTCTCACTCTTTTCTCTTAAAAAAAAAAAATGGTGGGGACTCGCAGGAACCAGGGATCAGATGAGAATGGTTCTGGTAGGGAGGAGTGGATGGAGGAGCAGTGGAAAAGGATGGAACAAGAGTGGGAGAGAAAATTAGGAGAGCTTTCTGAAAAAATGGAGACAGAGCTTTCTGTGAAATTAGAAGAGAGGTTGGAGAAGGAGAAGAAGAATTGGGAGGCACAAGCCGAAACTGCAATAACCAGGATAAGGGTCCTAGAAGATGAGGTAAACAGGCTGAAGCAAGTTACATGGGCATTGACCAGAGAAGACACAGCATATGAAGCTGAGAGGCCGAACAGGAAGGAGGGAGATATGAATTATGCTAAGGCCATATCAACCTGCCAAGAAGGGCCAAGGAGTGAACGGGGAGAGCAGCTGGGTGCAGGCGGAGAGGGGGCTAGGTCAAATGCAGAGGCACAACAATGCTACCAAGAGCCACTGGAAAAAACAAAGAGAGAAAATGACCATGTACAGACAGGAACCAGAGTCACAGAGGGAGAGGCAATGGGAGGAGGAAAGGGCTAAATCAGTGTTTATCCATGGGTTTCAGAAGAGAGAAGAAAGGACACACACTGCAAGATGGTAGGCAGAAAGAAAGGAGATTGAGAACATCTTCAAGGAAATAGGTGAAGAAGACATGGACGAGATTGTAAATTTTCAGAGAATAGGGGGGTACTTCAAGGGGAGAAAACGATCGATCAAGCTGATTCTCAGGACAGAAACATTATGGAACAGGATCCTCCAAGAGAAACCGCGGTTGAAATACTCGGAAAAGTACATGAGGGTGTTCCTAGACAGAGACAGAACACAAACAGAATGACAGCAACTGAGGGAGAAGACAAAAAAGCGAAAGGAGCTATGAAAGGAGACAAGGTTGGAACCAGCAGAGGTCAATCAGAGCAGAACAGAGCAGCAAGTGCAAGCACACAAAGAACTATCCTCAGAACACCATCCCAACACAAACTACAATCTACATTCACAGCTTCCACCCAACACCCAGCTATAGAATCCCACAGTATGCTACCAGGTCTCCCACCCTCACAGGCCCCCCAAAAGGAAACTGAAGGTATGGTACACAAACGCTGAGGGAATAACAAATAAGTGGGAGGAGTGGCACGAAAGAGTCAAAGAGGCATCACTGGACATCATAGCTCTCACAGAAACCGAGCTAACAGTTATGATAACAGATGCCATATTTCCAATGGGATACCAGACCCTGAGGAAAGACAGAGGTAACAGGGGGGGGGGAAGGAGTGGCACTGTTGATCAAAAACCAATGGAATTTTGATGAGCTGGAGAGAGGAGACAGTGGAGAAGCAAGTGATTACATAGCAGGAACACTTCACTCTGGAGGTCCCAAGGTGGTAATTGCAGTGATGTATAACCCACCACAGAACAGCAGGATGCCAAGGCAAGAGTATGATGAGAGCAATAGTGCGATGCTTGACACACTGGCTGCAGTGGCCAGAAGAGCTCATGCATGCAGGGCAAAGCTCCTGATCATGGGCGAATTTAACCACAAGGAGATCGATTGGGAGAACTTGGAGCCACATGGGGGCCAAGACACATGGAGGGCTAAGATGATGGAGGTGGTATTGGAAAACTTCATGCACCAACACGTAAGGGACACTACAAGAGAGAGAGGAGAGGATGAACCAGCAAGACTGGACCTAGTATTCACCTTGAGTAGTGCAGATATTGAGGACATCACATATGAAAGACCCCTTGGGGCCAGCGATCATGTGGTTTTAAGCTTCGAATACACAGTAGAGCTACAAGTGGAGGGGGAAGCAGGAAGGCCAGTACGAATAAAGCCAAACTACAAGAAAGGGGACTGTTCCTGATCAGCCGGGCTGTGGCTCGTACGTTGGTTTGCGTGCAGCCAGCAGCAACAGCCTGGTTGATCAGGCGCTGATCCACCAGGAGGCCAGGTCACAGACCGGGCTGCGGGGGCGTTGACCCCCGAAACTCTCTCCAGGTAAACACGGGAATGAGGAACTTCCTGAACGGGGTTCAGTGGGACAGAGAATTGGCAGGGATGTCAGTTAATGAGATGATGGAACATGTAGCAACAATGTGCAAGGAGGTTGAGGAGAGGTTTATACCCAAGGGTAACAGGACTAATGAAAAAGCCAGGATGAGCCCATGGTTCACCCAAAGGTGCAGGGAAGCAAAAACCAAGTGTGCTAGGGAATGGAAGAAATATAGAAGGCAAAGGACCCAGGAGAATAAGGAGAGCAGTCATAGAGCCAGAAATGAATATGCACAGATAAGAAGGGAGGCCCAACGACAATATGAAAACGACATAGCAGCGAAAGCCAAATCTGACCCGAAACTGTTATACAGCCACATCAGGAGGAAAACAACAGTCAAGGACCAGGTAATCAGGCTAAGGAAGGAAGGAGGAGAGACAACAAGAAATGACCATGAAGTAAGTGAGGAACTCAACAAGAGATTTAAAGAAGTGTTCACAGAGGAGACAGAAGGGGCTCCAGAAAGACAGAGAGGTGGGGCACACCACCAAGTGCTGGACACAGTACACACAACCAAGGAAGAAGTGAAGAGGCTTCTGAGTGAGATAGATACCTCAAAGGCAATGGGGCCAGATAACATCTCTCCATGGGTCCTGAGAGAGGGAGCAGAGGTGCTATGTGTACCCTTAACAACAATATTCAATACATCTATCGAAACAGGGAGATTGCCTGAGGCATGGAAGACAGCAAATGTAGTCCCAATCTTTAAAAAAGGAGACAGACATGAAGCACTAAACTACAGACCAGTGTCACTGACATGTATGGTATGCAAAGTCATGGAGAAGATTGTCAGAAGAGTGGTGGAACACCTAGAAAGGAATGATCTCATCAACAGCACCCAACATGGTTTCAGGGACGGCAAATCCTGTGTCACAAACCTACTGGAGTTCTATGACAAGGTAACAACAGTAAGACAAGAGAGAGGGATGGGTGGATTGCATTTTCTTGGACTGCAAGAAGGCGTTTGACACAGTTCCACACAAGAGATTAGTGCAAAAACTGGAGGACCAAGCAGGGATAACAGGGAAGGCACTACAATGGATCAGCGAATACTTGTCAGGAAGTCAGCAGCAAGTCATGGTACATGGCGAGGTGTCAGAGTGGGCACCTGTGACCAGCGGGGTCCCACAGGGGTCAGTCCTAGGACCAGTGCTGTTTCTGGTATTTGTGAATGACATGACGGAAGGAATAGAATCCGAAGTGTCCCTGTTTGCAGATGACGTGAAGTTGATGAGAAGAATTCATTCGATCGAAGACTAGGCAGAACTACAAAGGGATCTGGACAGGCTGCAGACCTGGTCCAGCAATTGGCTACTGGAGTTCAACCCCACCAAGTGCAAAGTCATGAAGATTGGGGAAGGGCAAAGAAGACTGCAGACGGAGTACAGTCTAGGGGGCCAGAGACTACAAACCTCACTCAAGGAAAAAGATCTTGGGGTGAGTATAACACCAGGCACATCTCCTGAAGTGCACATCAACCAAATAACTGCTGCAGCATATGGGCGCCTAGCTAACCTCAGAACAGCATTCCGACATCTTAATAAGGAATCGTTCAGGACCCTGTACACCGTGTACGTTAGGCCCATATTGGAGTATGCGGCACCAGTTTGGAACCCACACCTAGCCAAGCATGTAAAGAAACTAGAGAAAAATGCAAAGGTTTGCCACAAGACTAGTCCTAGAGCTAAGAGGTATGTCCATACGAGGAGAGGTTAAGCGAAATCAAAACCCGACGACACTGGAGGACAGGAGAGATAGGGGGAACATGATAACGACTTACAAAATATTGAGAGGAATTGACAAGGTGGACAAAGACAGGATGTTCAGAGACTGGACACAGCAACAAGGGGACACAGTTGGAAGCTGAAGACACAGATGAATCACAGGGATGTTAGGAAGTATTTCTTCAGCCACAGAGTAGTCAGGAAGTGGAATAGTTTGGGAAGAGATGTGTGGAGGCAGGATCCATACATAACTTTAAGCAGAGGTACGATAAAGCTCATGGTTCAGGGAGAGTGACCTAATGGCGACCAGTGAAGAGGCGGGGCCAGGAAACTTGGACTCGGCCCCTGCAACCTCAACTAGGTGAGTACAACTAGGTGAGTACACACACACACACACACACACACCACACACACACGCACCACACACACACACACCACACACACACCACACACACACACACACACACACACACACACACACACACACACACACACACACACACAGTAGCAACCGGTGAAGAGGCGGGGCCAGGAGCTAAGACTCGACCCCTGCAACCACAAATAGGTGAGTACAAATAGGTGAGTACACACACACACACACACACACACACACACACACCACACACACATGTAGAAGCTCAATCAGTGGAGACTGTAGTAAATGAAAGAGCTAAGCTATATGTGGAGGCCCTAACAGACCACAGCAGAGCCCAGGGAAAGCCGAGAAGGGAAAATGACAGGCCACTGAGCCCAAGTACATTAGCTAGTGAAACTGAAGAAATGAAAGCTGAAATGGAGGAAATCAAATTGAATGAGGGGATACACAGGGATATGCAGTGGGAGAATGAAAGGGTGAGGTCAGTCTTTGTATATGGGCTCCAGGAAGTTGAAGGGGAAACATATGAAGCCAGAAAACAAGGGGAAAAAAGCAATTGAAAGCATCATGAAAGCAATAGGAGAAGACGACATGACCCAGCTGGAAAATTTTCGGAGAATAGGGGGGTTTGTAAAAAAAAGAACCTGGCCAGTGAAAGTGACCTTCAAGGCAGAATCGACTCGGAACATAATCCTGCAGGAGAAAGCACGATTAAGGGACATGCTGGTATACAGGAAGGTGTATCTCGACCGCGACAGAACACAAGCAGAAAGGCAGAAACTGAGAGATGGTACAAAGGCGAAATGAGGAAAGAGAGGGGATGGAGAAGATAGACAGGAGATCCCAGACACAGGAAGATCAAATACAGCCTCCCTCACAACTTCCTATAGAAGCCTCCCAACCAGGTCAACCCCAGTGCAACCAAACACTCTAAACCAAAACACCCATGCCACATCCAATGCCCCCACCCACTGCATTACAAACTCCACCCCCACAGCAACCACCCATAGTTCCTTATCAGGTCACCCACTTCCCCAACCCCAATACACCTCCCAGACCACAATCTTAGAAAAGAAGTTGAAGGTGTGGTATACAAATGCAGATGGAATAACAAATAAGTATGAGGAGTGGCACAAAAGAATCAAGGAGACATTCCCAGACATAATAGCACTCACAGAAACAAAACTCACCAGAATAATAACAGATTCAATCTTTCCATCCGGATATCAAATCCTCAGGAAAGACAGAGGGAGGAGAGGGGGAGGAGGAGTTGCACTGCTCATTAAAAACCAGTGGGGGTTTGAGAATATGGAAGGAATGGACGGCACGGGCGAAAGGGGACTACTTAGTAGAACAATCCAGTCTGAGGGACATAAGGTGATAATGCAGTAATGTACAACCCACCACAGAACTGCAGGAGGCCAAGAAAAGAATACGATGAGAGCAACAGAGCAATGGTTGACACACTAGCCGAGTTGGTCAGGAGAGCACACATGGGGGTAGAAAAGTTACTAGTTTGGGTGATTCACCAAAGGGAATTGAGGGGGAAACCTGGAGCCCCATGGGGGCCCCGAAAATGGGAGCCAAGTGATGGATGTGGTACGGGAAAAACCTCTGTTTTAACATGTTAGAGACATCCCAGAGAGGGAGGAAGGATGAACAGCAAGACTGGCCTTGTACCCCCTAAGGAAAGGTTCCTTGATGTTGGTGAGGGGCTCTTGATTTGGGGAATTTTGGATCTGTCCCCATTTCCCCCAAATTAAGCCTGAATGCCTTCCCCACACCCCCCCCAGGGTTAAAATCCCCCGGGGTTTAGCGCTTCCCCCTTGATTTAATAATATAATAAAACCTCCTACCCCACATTAATCCTATGACAAGGCCCGGGATGCTGTAGAGTATAAAAAATGCAGATGATTACATACACTTTGAAAAAGCCTTAGACAAGTGTGACCACAGTGTAATACACACAAAATGTGGAAAAAGAAATAGCAGGAAAAGGGGTTGGTAGAGGGATCTATTTTTCCTGACAAATAGAACACAAAGAGAAATATAAAAGAGGAAAGCCAAGAAGCTAGGGTGAAAAGCCTTTTCCAAAAGGGCACAACTCGCTCCCCCCTATTCCTATCCCATATCTGACTAGACAGAGATGTAAGCCATAGCTCGTGTTTTCCCTTTTGGGGTGCACCCCCAATTTGCCATGACAGTGACCTCCATTGAAGACACCGCAAGCTCCAAGTGGACAAAAACCGATCTTAAAATGGGCCACTAAAAACAATATAAGTTCAATGACGAGAAAATTTCAAATACTCAGATATGGAAAAAATGGGAAATTAAAAATGTACAGGGTTAAAAAAACAAATTTTAACCATATAATAGAGCATAAAAAATATTGCGAAGGATGGGGAAATAAATGTAGAGGATCTTGCCCTTTAAAAACCCCAAAAAAGTATCTGCGTCTGCTTGGAAAAAGATGGGTGGATAAGAGAACCCTTTAAAACTAGGATGCCCCGCCCATGATTAAACCCCCCCCCAAATTTTTGTTCTCTCTGCTGGAAAATGCTGTACACTAACTGCCCCATCAAAGGGAGGGGGAAACGCTGACCCGGAGATGTACAAAGAACTTTCACGGCACACATAAGTCGACAAGGCCCTAAAATTGGGAAAGGTTGAACTCCCCTTTATTTTTATTCCCTGGAATGCAGGGAGAGAGATACATGTAATATATGCTTGGAAAATCTTAAGGGGTTAATATCAAACTTTCCCCCATGAAAATCACTCCCCATGAAAACAAAAGACTCAGAAGAGATGCAACTTTCCCCAATGACAAGGGGGTGCCACGAGTCACTGAGAGACAACACATAATGTAGGGGCCAAGACTGTTAACTGCCTCCGCAACATAACGGGTTACCAAAAAAGACCCCCGGTGTCTTCAAGAAGGCACGGACAGGCACCCAAAGTCAGTACCTGACCTGCCGGGCTTGGTTGTACATCATTTGTGTGCGGCCGCAGTAACAGCCTGGTTGGTCAGACCTGATCCCCCAGAAAGGGCCCGGTCTCGACTGGGGCACGGAGCGTTGACCCCCCAAACTTTCTGGGTAACTCCCGGGATATTTACATATGTACATATTTTTTCAAATTTGGGTCTCCCACGAGGCAGGGTGACCCAAAAAAGAAACACTTTCACCATCATTCAACACTTTCATCATCATTCACACAATCACTGTCTTTGCAGAGGTGCCTGGATATGACAGTTTAGATGTCACTCCAAACAGCCAATATCCTAAACCCCTCCTTTAAAGTGCAGGCATTGTACTTCCCACCTCCAGGACTCAAGTCTGGCTAACCAGTTTCCCTGAATCCCATCACAAAATATTACCCTGCTCACACTCCAACAGCTCATCAGGTCCCAGAAACTACTTGCCTCTATTCAGTCCTATCTAACATGCTCACACATGCCTGCTCCATGTTCAAGCCCCTTGCATACAAAACCTTTTACCCTCTCCCTCCATCCTTTCCTAGGATGACCCCTACCCCTCCTCCCTCCACCACAGATTATACACCCTCCAAGTCATCCTATTTTTCTCCATCCTCTCTAAATGACCAACTACCTCAATAATCCCTCTTCAGCCCTCAGAATAATACTTTTTGTAATTCAATACCTCCTGATTTCTAAACTACGAATTCTCTGCACAATATTTACACCACATGTTGACCTTAAACACATCTCCACTGCCTCCAGCCTCCTTGCTGCAGCATTCACAACCTGTGCTTCACACCCATAAAAGTGTTGGTACCACTATACTCATACATTCCCTTCTTTGCCTCCATGGATAACGTTTTTTCCTTCATCAATTCTATGGTTAACCTCGTCCTTCATAAACCCATACGGGTGTCCCGTAGCTCAATCGCTAGTGCATTCAGCTCACACACTGAGGTCCGGGCTTCGAATCTCCTCTGGTACGGCTGGAAAATATTAGGGATGTGTTTCCATAAGACACCTGCTGTCCCTGTTCACCCATCAGTTTAAAATGGGTACCTGGGTGTTAGTCGACTGGTATGGGTCGCGTCCTGGGACAAAACTGGTTTAATTTGCCCAAAATGCTCAGCATAACAAGTGGCTTTCTGTGTAGTAGTATGTCACTGATGTCAGCTAGGCCTGTATACCATGTACATGTACTTGTAGTAAATAAAGATATTATTATATACAGTGGACCCCCGGTTAACGATATTTTTTCATTCCAGAAGTATGTTCAGGTGCCAGTACAGACCGAATTTGTTCCCATAAGGAATATTGTGAAGTAGATTAGTCCATTTCAGACCCCCAAACATACACGTACAAACGCACTTACATAAATACACTTACATAATTGGTCGCATTGGGAGGTGATCGTTAAGCGGGGGTCCACTGTATTATTATATCTGTTGACAAATCTACTCCCAAATATCTGTGCACATTCACTTCTCCATACTCCCTCCCTCCAATATAATATCCAGTTTTTCTGGATATTATGTTTGATATCATTTGATACCCTCATCATTTTACCTTTTACACACCCTCCCAAACTCATCCACTAACTTTTGCAACTTCTCTTTAGAATCTTCCAAAAGCACATTATCATCAGCAAAAAGTAACTGTCAACTCCCATTTTGTATTAGCCTAGTGACATATTTTTGCATGTGTTGTTTGTACGGCAACAGTTACATTGGTGATAGTGTTATTACTGTATGATGTTATATGTAATGTAATAGGGGCTTCAGTTTGTCTAAGATTCCACAGAATACCAGTGAAACTAATTTTATAATAGGTCCTTTGTAATGCAGTCTTCAAGCTCACTTAAGCATCCTTGATGTTGCCAGAGCATCAGAAGATTTGCAGTCCTCACATTATTTAATGAAAAATCCATCAGTAATATGGGTGATATGTCCAGACCAGGGCTGTGTAAGAGAATAGTTGAGTGCAGACTGACTGTATTAAGTCCTTTTATGATACAATATAAGCAGATTACATTGCTACCAATACAACCTTAGTGATTTATATTGTATAGAATGTTAGCAGGTATTCAAGCCATTAAAAAAAATTCCCTACAGGCCCATTCATAGATGAAATGTAACATTAAAGATTACTGCGTTCTGTCTACTTACCATCTAGTTTTTACATTCATGGTGGGGCAAGATAAACTTGTTGGGGTCATACAGTGAGGAAGCTAGAGGCAGTGGATTATTATAATCAAAAAGAAGCGCTAAACCACAAGGGCTAATAAAGGCAATGGAGACATGATGTTCGAGAGGAATGTGGTGTGTGAATATTATACAGAGAATTCACGTATAATTGAGAGGGCTGAGGAGGGGTTGTTGAGGTAGTTCAGGCATGTAGAGAGGATGGAGAGGAATAGACTGACAAAGAGGGTGTATAAATCTGAGGTGGATGGTAGGAAGGGTAGAGGTCCTCCAAGGAATAATTGGATGGAGTGAGTAAAAGAGTATTCGAGTTTTAGGGCCTCAAGCATCCAGCAGGCTTGTGCGAGTGTTTGATAGATGTGAATGGAGATAAGTGGTTTTAAATGGATGTGCTGTTGGGGTGTGAGCAAGGTAACTTTTGTGAAGGGGTTCAGGGAAACTGGCTAACAGGACTCAAATCCTGGAGGTGAGAAGGACAGTGCCTGCATTCTTCAGCAGGGGTGTGGATATATGCAGTTTGGAGGAGCATCTGAATTGTGTCTGCATGCCTCTGGCAAGACAGTTATGGAGTGAATTATGCTAGTGTTTCTTTTTTGGGTCACCCTACCTCAGTGGGAGATGGCCAGTGTGTCAAAAAAAAAAATGAACATAGGAAAGAGCAAGGTGATGAGAGTATACAACAAAAAAATTAAGGAAACAATGGATATCAGATTAGAAGGAGTATGGAGGAAGCAAATGTAACTGACAAGAGAGAACAAGTGGGTGGTGCCTCCACAGATCTTATCTATGGAGGCAAAACAGGCAATGTACCAGAGTATAACGGTACCAACACTCTTACATGGGTGTGAAGCATGGGTTTTTAACATTGCAGTGAGGAGACCAGAGGCAGTGGAGATGTCGTGTCTGAGGGCAGTGTGTGGTGTGAATATTATGCAGAGAATTTGTAGTCTTGAGATTAGGAAGTGTGGGGTTACTAAAAGTATTATCCAGAGGGCTGAGAAGGAGTTATTGAAGTGGTTTGGACATTTAGAGAAGGAGAAAAACAGGATGACTTACCTGGAGTGTATAAACCTGTAGTGTAGAAAAGGAGGCATAGGGGTCATCCTAGGTAAGGTTAGAAGGGAAAAGGTCTTGTATGCAAGGTGCTTGGACATCCAACAGGTGTGTGAATGTGTTAGATATGAGTGGAGTCAAATGATTTTTATGACTTGATGTGGTACTGGAGTATGAGCAAGGTAACATTTATGAAGGGATTCTAGGAGACCAGTTAGCTGGACTTAGAGTCCTGGAGGTAGGACATACAGTGCTTGCACTCTGACTAAGGGGTGGGGATATGCACTTTGCATGAGCATCTGAACTGTAATGTCCATATGCCCCTGACCCCTGGCAAGACAGTGATGGAGTGAGTGATGGTGAAAGTGTTTCTTCTTTTTAAGGTCGCCCTACCTTGGTCGGAGAAATATTATTATTATAATCAAGGGGGAAGTGCTAAACCCATAGGATTATACAGCGCCGGGGAAGGGGGGGATGTGGAAGGCATTCAAGCTTAATTCAGGGAACTGGAGCACAGATCCAATTCCCTAAATCAAAAGCCCCTCACCAACATCAAGGAACCTTCCGTGAGGGGTTGGTCGAAGAAGCTGGCATAAAAAATAATAATTATACTGTAATAATAATAATAAGGTAGCTTATGAAGGAATTCAGAAAAAGCAGTTAATCAGACTTTAATCTTGGAGGTGAGACAGGCAATGTCTTCATTCTGGAGGAGGCTTGGGGATGTTGCAGTCAGTCATGTGAATTGTGGTGTCTGTACACTTTTGACAAGACAATGACTAAATGGTGATTTTTTTTTTTTTTTTTTTGGGGGGGAGGGGGGAGGGAGGGAAAGGCTGTACAGCCATATTACCATAACTGTTAGGTGTTAGTTCTGAATAATTGTTTATATTCATCCCTGGCATCAGAAAAGTTTTATCAAGTGTTGAAGGTATAAGTAGTATGAATAGTCAGGTTTCATTAAATATCTTTAATTTACCTTTTCTTTCACTTTTCCATTGCATCTTTGTGAAATCCTCTCCAACCTATTAAAATTTGAAAATGGTTAACACGGTAGAAATAATGATGAAACTCTTATTCCTTATAATATTCACAAAATTGTTCAACACTTACTATTTAAAACTGGTTTAATAGTCAGGAATAATCTTTCTTTTTTTTATCCGTTTACCTTGCCCTTCACATTCTGATTTGCTTATCTTATTTTCACATTCCTGGTTTGTTTTTGTTGTACTGTTGAGAGCACTACCAAGTTTTGATGTGTCACTGCTGCTTGTCTGATTACGCTTTCTGGTCATAATACACTTCTGACTAGTTGTGTGGTGTGTGCTGTTACAATTCTGATCAGGCTTTGTTGTGTTGATTGTGCAACCTTTTAACAATTCTTCTGATTTGGTGCTGCTTTTGCATATCTGATTTGTGTTTGCTCTCTTGTCACAAGTCTTGTCTGGTTTTGGTTTTGTTGTCCTTCTACCATGTGTCTGATTTGAATTACCATCTGTACTGCTGATTGACTGATTTAATTTTGGTATATGATCTGTAGGGTTAGCAAGAGGAAATTTAGATACATTTTTATGACTTATTTCTGCAATGAGTGATTTCATGACACCTAAATTCTCCCGGTGGTGACGCTCCCACATGCACGTCATTGCCTCAAGTCGCTTCGACATCTGAGTCTGCATCTCAATCTGAACTTGAAGTACCTTACAGATCTTTTCTCCAACACTTGCCATACTCACATCAGATTTTGAACCTGCTGCTTTAATCACTCTCTGATTTTCTCTTGCCATATCTCTCAGTAGAACTGTTAAAAATTATTTACATATTAATAAGAAAATCGAAAAAACCGCGCAATTTTTTTAATTGGGTGATATATTGAATTTTAAAAATGTTTCATTTCACATGCTGACTTTGAATTTGTAATCACACAGATGAATACAGAAGGTAATTATCATAGGTTTCCACATAAACACTAGACCATAATAAAATTTCTACCTACTACTGAGATTCAAATTTGAAAAGTTACCTTAAAACATACAGAGGAACACATTAGTTTCAAAAGTTTACTTACTTCAATCACACTTACCTAACGCATTGTCCAATTTGTTCTCAAACTTTCCAATGAGGTTTGCTTGGTTTTTGATAGTTTCTTGGGCCTTGTTAATGTCATGATCATTTTCAAAATGCCTAGCAGATTTACTCTCCTCTCCAGTGCACTTTAAGAATAAATGAAAATAAGAGAATTTAATTACAGTATTATGTTGATTAAGGAAATGTAAGAGATGTCCCTATCAAAACTATTATGACAAAATATTTTCCACAATTTTATGTACTGTACTGTGTCAGTAAAGAATATTTACAAAAATGTCATTTGCAAATAGTTTAAGAAATAAGTTTCACAACAATATCAAAATCTTACCAGTTTACCTGAAGATTCTAATGCAGGTTTTGATTTGGCAGGTAATTTCACTGCAGTAACAACATCATTAGGAGGATCTGTTAAAGAATGTGATTCAGGAGCCATTTTCAGATCAGAAGTCACATCATTAGGAGGATATGTTGTAGAGTTTGATTTGGAATATGTCTTTGCTGAAGAATCATCAAAACGATCACTGGCATCATTCAAATCACCATCTTCATAATCTGCTGCACTCTCATCAATATCTTCATCCCCATCATTGAAATTATTAGACTCATCCCAACTAGCCTCATCATCTTTGCCAATATGCCTGTTTGTAGACACAAATTTTCGAATTGCATCAAGGGAGGGACGAACCTTCGTAACCTCCGAAGCATTAACATATGGCATGATTAGATGATAGTACTCAGGCATAGGTCTGGAGTGGGTATAATTATGAGCTATCGCCCACTTATTCAACTGCTCATAAGACCGACACTGGTTAACCAGGTTACGCCATTTCTGGTTGCAGCGTTTCACTGTTACACCATCTTGCTGTCATGAAATAATACTGTAATTAAAATAAAACATGCTAAACAAAGCTATGATAAACTCATAACCAGCCTACCCTTTGCCCTTGAAACAATAAATTTTTTTGTTATAATATTTGGGTGTTTAGAACTTGGAATCCATTTTCCCATAGACTCTCGCATTATAATCAGGATGCATTCCTGAGCCATCATAGTCTATATCTAATTTCATTTATCTTTTTAAGAAAATAAATAAAAAATAATATATAATACTCAGATGAGTTCCTCTCTCTTTACTTCCCTCCATCTTTTTCCCTCTCCCAGTTCATAACCACCCACCCCTCCTCCCCCTTACACATTAATTTCCACCTATTCCACCGTCATATCTGACACAACACAGCAAAGGTGGCAACAACAGGACTTCCTCTACAATTCCCTCCCTTTCTCTTTATAGGATGTGATGCATCACACTTTGCATGTGCTTTCACCCTTCCACTGTTATGGTGGGTATACTGGGTGCCTGGGAATATATGGAAAATTAGTGGTGGGGGTCACTGCAAAATGAACTGCAGTGTGAGTGAGTCAACCTGGCCCACCTTGCTCAAAGACATGTATTAGACAACGCAGTCAAGTTCTCACCCAACACGCTAATGTAATAATTAATTTTACAGTTCCTGACAAATCTCTATGAAACAAACATGACCCCTCCACACTTACAAAAAATGACAATACAACGAATATGAATGCATTCTGAAGAAAAATAAATGAAAAAATTAGTAACAGAAAATAATTTGAAGGAAAAAAGGCAAGTGGTCCGTTGAGGTATCTGTGGAGACAAATAAACATTATCCATGGAGACAAAGAAGGGAATGTATGAGAATATAGTGGTACCAACACTCTTATATGGGTGTGAAGCATGGGTTGTAAATGCTGCAGCAAAGAGGAGACTGGAGGCAGCGATGTCATATCTAAGGGCAATGTGTGGTGTAAATATTATACAGAGAATTCGTAGTGTGGAAATTAGGTGTGGTATTACTAAAAGTATGTCAGAGGGCTGTTGTTGAGATGGTTCGATCATTTAAAGAGAATGGAACAAAGTAGAATGAATTGGAGAGAGTATAAATCTGTAGGGTAAGGAAGGCAGGGTAGGGGTTGTCCTCGAAAAGGTGCATGAGTGTGTTAGATAGGAGTGAATGGATACGAATAGTTTTTGGGACCTGACGAGCTGTTGGAGTGTGAGCAGGGTAATATTTTGTGAAGAGATTCAGGGAGATGGGAAGTACAGTGCCAGCACTCTGAAGGAGGGGTGTTAATGATGCAGTTTAAAAACTGTAGTGTAAAGCACCCTTCTGGCAAGACAGTGATGGAGTGAATGATGGTGAAAGTTTTTCTTTTTCGGGCCACCCTGCCTTGGTGGGAATCGGCCAGTGTGATAATAAAAATAATAAAATTCAGGGAAACTGGTTAGCCAGACTTGAGTCCTGGTAGTACAATGCCTGCACTTTAAAGGAGGAGTTTGGGATATTGGCAGTTTGGAGGAACGTCTAAACTGTTGTATCTGAGCACCTCTGCAAAGACAGTGATTATGTATAAGTGATAATGAAAGTGTTGAATGATGAAACTTTTTTCTTTCTGTTTAGGTTTTTCTTTTTGGGTCACCCAGCCTCAGTGGGAAACAGCCGACATGTTAAAAAAAAAAAATTACATTCAGTTCTTTCTTCTTTTTTGAGGATTTTGTATAAGGTAATTCATAGAACCCTGACATTTGTTACAATATATAAATTTCTGTCTCTTATGACAGGTGTGTTGGCTGTTTTGTTTTGTTGTTAGAGGTCTTAGCAGAATGACTGTTAGATGTATTTTATTCTTACTATTATAGATCCATTTCTCCTTCATTCCCACCTGCCTCGGTGGGAAATGGCCAACGTGTTAAAAAAAAAAAAATTATTGAATGTTCCTGTCTGCAAACAAGTGTTCGTAAGAACTTAACTGGTTTCAAAGTGCCTCATTTATAACTGTACATCATCAAAAGTTGGATCATCTTAAGTCAGGGTCCCACTATACTATATCAGCTATATCTGAGTGGTAATTATGTGACAAGTTTTGTGTTATGACAAGCAGAATGAATAATGATACACAACTTGTTCAAAACTTATCAACAGGTATAAATGCATCTGTTCCATTCAACTTGAGGAAATCCACTTTATTCACATTAGCAATCTCCTCACACTGACAACATAAAGCATTTGAGAAATTACTGTACATGGATTTAGCTTAATAAATTTATCAATAAAAATATTAAGACACTACAATATCCCTATAGAAGTTATTTAAGGGATTGTAGATCAATGATTTCAGGGAAGATATACTGTAGCAGTTTATTATTCAACAAAATAGCTACGGAATGGTAAACTGAGATAGCATAATATTCTTATGCAAGAAGACTGTTGTGCAAGCATTACACGATGAAATATTATGAAGGGGTATAGGTATACAACTTTCATAGCTCAATGGTAGTGCCTTCTGATCACAACTGAAGGTCCCAAGGTCCACCCTGGGTAGGTGGAGACAATGGGCATAATTCCTTACACCTGTCCCTGTTTACCTAGCAGTAAATAGATAACTGGGTGTTTGCCGAGTGTTGTGGGTTGCATACTGGGAAGGAAGAAAGGGGAGGGGCAGTGATGTAAATCACACACTGGACTAGGCTTTGATAAAAGCTATGGTATAGTAGTGTCTCTTCACCTATAAATTCAATGGTGTAAAAAATGAAGTTTCTTAGAGGAAGAGATAAGATAGTAATGGTAGAGAGAGATATATGATAATGTTTACTAGAACAGCTGTTATTTACACAACATTGATAACTCCTACATTAAATGGCACTATTCTCAGTATGACACAGAGATGCAATTAAAAAAGAATTAACAAGTTTAAGCATACCAAAGTCATCAATATTCAGGGCAGTTTTACTTATACCAAAGTAACTTACAAGGCCTGACAGATGGAAAGCTATTTTCTTCCATGTATTTCTTCTATTTTCCCGTGGATTGGTCTCTATGACAAGCTGAACTAGTCGCTCAACTGTAGCCGGGAAGAACTGGAAATTATCAACTTCACCCTTGTCATCTACACGACCTGAATGCAAAATTTTTATAGTTAATGAAAATTCTTGCTTCAGCAGTGAAAATTAATTGGTACTGCAATAGCAGGTACTAAATTTACTACCTCATCATTTTCCACTTGCTATATGTGCTAGATGTTGGTAATTAAAGACCGTTATACAGTATAATGATTAATTTGTTTTAGGGAGAGAAGGACCAGAAACTTACATGAATTTACAAATTTGTTACCTTGTGAGTCATTTTGCTTCCATCATTTACATTGAGACATTTCTAAGGAAGGGGGTAAAAAAAAAAAAAAAAGGGAAATATTCATCATTTACTCCCTAGCTGTCTTTCCACAAGTAAGCAAATATAATAGTTCACTGATGGCATTATACTACCCATCTCCAAAACTCAAATCCAGCTACTTAGTTTCTCTAAATCCCTCCATAAATATTACCTTGATCATTCTCCAATAGCACAAAATCTCAGAGACCACTAAATATGACCTATTATATTCAAATATGACTTCTGGTTATTCAGCTCCTTAACTTTCAAAGCTACCTTAACACAATGGCTATCAGAGTTGGAGGAAAGACAGATAGAACAGAGGAGGAGTAGCACTGCTCATCAGAAACCAGTGGAGTTTTGAGATGGGAGGAATGGACATACATGAAAACAGACAGCTACACAGAAGACACTTAAGACCAGAGTTCCCAAGGTGGTGATATTAGTGATGTACAACCCTCCACTAAAGAGTAAGAGGACAAGACAAGTGTATGATGACAGCAACAGAGCAATGATGGATACACTAACTGAGGTGGACAGAAGGATCCCACATGAGTCATAAGGATGTTAGGAAGTGTTTCTTCAGCCTTAGGGTTACCAGGAAGTGGAACAATCTGGAGAGTGAAGAAGTAGAGGCAAGATCCATACATAACTTTAAGAAGAGGTATGACAAGGATCTTGTAGCCATAAGTGTAAATTACTTACACGCGCGCACACACACACACACGTGCACGCATGCACACACACACACACACACACACACACACACACACACACACACACACACACACACACACACACACACACACACACACAGCATATGGGCGCCTGGCAAACCTCAGAACAGCATTCCGACATCTTAATAAGGAATCATTCAGGACCCTGTACACCGTGTACGTTAGGCCCATATTGGAGTATGCGGCACCAGTTTGGAACCCACACCTAGCCAAGCACGTGAAGAAACTAGAGAAAGTGCAAAGGTTTGCAACAAGACTAGTCCCAACGCTAAGAGGTATGTCCTACGAGGAGAGGTTAAGGGAAATCAACCTGACGACACTGGAGGACAGGAGAGATAGGGGGGACATGATAACGACATACAAAATACTGAGAGGAATTGACAAGGTGGACAAAGACAGGATGTTTCAGAGATTGGACACAGTAACAAGGGGACACAGTTGGAAGTTGAAGACACAGATGAATCACAGGGATGTTAGGAAGTATTTCTTCAGCCACAGAGTAGTCAGTAAGTGGAATAGTTTGGGAAGCGATGTAGTGGAGGCAGGATCCATACATAGCTTTAAGCAGAGGTATGATAAAGCTCACGGTTCAGAGAGAGTGACCTAGTAGCGATCAGTGAAGAGGCGGGGCCAGGAGCTCGGACTCGACCCCCGCAACCTCAACTAGGCGAGTACAACTAGGTGAGTACACACACATACATACATTTTACCTAGGTAGTAGGTTGGTAGACCGCAACCACCCAGGGAGGTACTACTGTCCTGCCAAGTGAGTGTAAAACGAAAGCCTGTAATTGTTTTACATGATGGTAGGATTGCTGGTGTCTTTTCTGTCTCATAAATATGCAAGATTACAGGTAAGTCTTGCTACTTCTACTTACACTTAGGTCACACTACACATACATGTACAAGCATATATATACATACCCCTCTGGGTTTTCTTCTATTTTCTTTCTAGTTCTTGTTCTTGTTTATTTCCTCTTAACTCCATGGGGAAGTGGAACAGAATTCTTCCTCTGTAAGCCATGCGCGTTGTAAGAGGCGACTAAAATGCCGGGAGCAAGGGGCTAGTAACCCCTTCTCTTGTACATATTACTAAATTTGAAAGGAGAAACTTTCATTTTTCCTTTTGGGCCACCCCGCCTCGGTGGGATGCGGCCGGTGTGTTGAAAGAAAGAAGAAGAATATATATATTTACCTAGGTAGTAGGTTGGTAGACAGCAACCGCCCAGGGAGGTACTACTGTCCTGCCAAGTGAGTGTAAAACAAAAGCCGGTAATTGTTTTACATGATGGTAGGACTGCTGGTGTCCTTTTTTCTGTCTCATGAACATGCAAGATTTCAGGTATGTCTTGCTACTTCTACTTACACTTAGGTCACACT
>NC_069416.1:54967403-55044903 GCF_026875155.1 Cherax quadricarinatus
AAACTTATTCCTCTATAATTTTTACAATCTCTTTTGTCCCCTTTCCCTTTATATAAAGGGACTATACATGCTCTCTGCCAATCCCTAGGTACCTTCCCCTCTTTCATACATTTATTAAACAAAAGTACCAACCACTCCAACACTATATCCCCCCCTGCTTTTAACATTTCTGTCATGATCCCATCAGTTCCAGCTGCTTTACCCCCCTTTCATTCTACGTAATGCCTCACGTACCTCCACCACACTTACATTCTGCTCTTCTTCACTCCTAAAAGATGGTATACCTCCCTGGCCAGTGCATGAAATTACCGCCTCCCTTTCTTCCTTAACATTTAAAAGTTCCTCAAAATATTCTCGCCATCTACCTAATACCCCCCTCTCCCCATCTACTAACTCCCCTACTCTGTTTTTAACTGACAAATCCATACTTTCCCTAGGCTTTCTTAACTTGTTTAACTCACTCCAAAATTTTTTCTTATTTTCATTAAAATTTCTTGACAGTGCCTCTCCCACTCTTTCATCTGCTCTCCTTTTGCACTCTCTCACCACTCTCTTCACCTTTCTTTTACTCTCCATATACTCTGTTCTTCTTATAACACTTCTGCTTTGTAAAAAACCTCTCGTAAGCTACCTTTTTCTCTCTTATCACACCCTTTACTTCATCAGTCCACCAATCACTCCTCTTTCCCTCCTGCCCCCACCCTCCCATAACCACAAACTTCTGCCCCACATTCTAATACTGCATTTTTAAAACTATTCCAACCCTCTTCAAAACCCCCCCACTACTCATCTTTGCACTAGCCCACCTTTCTGCCAATAGTCGCTTATATCTCGCCCGAACTTCCTCCTCCCTTAGTTTATACACTTTCACCTCCCTCTTACTTGTTGTTGCCACCTTCCTCTTTTCCCATCTACCTCTTACTCTAACTGTAGCTACAACTAAATAATGGTCCGATATATCAGTTGCCCCTCTATAAACATGTACATCCTGGAGCCTACCCATCAACCTTTTATCCACCAATACATAATCTAACAAACTACTTTCATTACGTGCTACCTGGAGTTTACCTGGAGAGAGTTTCGGGGGTCAACGCCCCCGCGGCCCGGTCTGTGACCAGGCCTCCTGGTGGATCAGCGCCTGATCAACCAGGCTGTTGCTGCTGGCTGCACGCAAACCAACGTACGAGCCACAGCCCGGCTGATCAGGAACTGACTTTAGGTGCTTGTCCAGTGCCAGCTTGAAGACTGCCAGGGGTCTGTTGGTAATCCCCCTTATGTGTGCTGGGAGGCAGTTGAACAGTCTCGGGCCCCTGACACTTATTGTATGGTCTCTTAACGTGCTAGTGACACCCCTGCTTTTCATTGGGGGGATGGTGCATCGTCTGCCAAGTCTTTTGCTTTCGTAGTGAGTGATTTTTGTGTGCAAGTTCGGTACTAGTCCCTCTAGGATTTTCCAGGTGTATATAATCATGTATCTCTCCCTCCTGCGTTCCAGGGAATACAGGTTTAGAAACCTCAAGCGCTCCCAGTAATTGAGGTGTTTTATCTCCGTTATGCGCGCCGTGAAAGTTCTCTGTACATTTTCTAGGTCGGCAATTTCACCTGCCTTGAAAGGTGCTGTTAGAGTGCAGCAATATTCCAGCCTAGATAGAACAAGTGACCTGAAGAGTGTCATCATGGGCTTGGCCTCCCTAGTTTTGAAGGTTCTCATTATCCATCCTGTCATTTTTCTAGCAGATGCGATTGATACAATGTTATGGTCCTTGAAGGTGAGATCCTCCGACATAATCACTCCCAGGTCTTTGACGTTGGTGTTTCGCTCTATTTTGTGGCCAGCTACATCATACCTTGTATATTTATTTATCCTCTTTTTCATAAAATATGTTTTACTTATTACCAAATTTCTTTCTACACATAGCTCAATTAAAGGCTCCCTATTCACATTTACCCCTGGCACCCCAAAATTACCTACTACTCCCTCCATAACATTTTTACCCACTTTAGCATTGAAATCCCCAACCACCATTACTCTCACACTTGATTCAAAACTCCCCACGCATTCACTCAACATTTCCCAGAATCTATCCCCTCTCCTCTACACTTCTCTCTTCTCCAGGTGCATACACGCTTACTATAACCCACTTTTCACATCCAATCTTTATTTTACTCCACATAATCCTTGAATTTATACATTTTTTAGTCCCTCTTTTCCTGCCATAGCTTATCCTTCAACATTATTGCTACTCCTCCTTTAGCTCTAACTCTATTTGAAACCCCTGACCTAATCCCATTTTATTCCTCTTCCATTGAAACTCTCCCACCCCCTTCAGCTTTGTTTCACTTAAAGCCAGGACATCCAGTTTCTTCTCATTCATAACATCCACAATCATCTCTTTCTTATCATTTGCATAACATCCACGCACATTCAGACTTCCCACTTTGACAATTTTCTTCTTCTTATTCTTTTTAGTAAAACTTTACACGAAAAGGGTTACTAGCCCATTGTTCCCGGCATTTTAGTTGACTTTTACAACACGCAGGGCTTACGGAAGAAAGATTCTTATTCCACTTCCCCATGGATATAAAAGGAAAAGTAATAAGACCAAGAACTATTAAGAAAAAATCAAAGAAACTCAGATGAGTGTGTAAAATAAACGTGTACATGTATGTTAGTTGTGACCTAATTGTAAGTAAAGTAGCAAGACGTACCTGTAATCTTGCATATTTATGAACAGACAAAAGACACCAGCAATCCTACCATCATTTAAAAAAATTTAAAGGGCTTTTGTTTTAAAACCTCACTTGGCGGGACGGTAGTACCTCCCGGGGTTGGTTGCTGTCTACCAACCTACACCTATATATATAATATGTATATATATATATTGTATATATATATATAATAAAATGTGTATATATATTATATATTAATATATATATATATAATATATATATATTATAATATATATATTTCTTTCACACACCGCCGTATCCCACCGAGGCGGGGGGGGCCCAAAAGGAAAAACGAAAGTTCTCCTTTTACTTTTAGTATATATACAGGAGAAAGTTACTAGCCCCTTGCTCCCGGCATTTTAGTTGCCTCTTACAACACCATGGCTTACGGAGGAAGAATTCTGTTCCACTTCCCCATGGAGATAAGAGGAAATAAACAAGAATAAGAACTAGAAAGAAAATAGAAGAAAACCCAGAGGGGTGTGTATATATGTGCTTGTACATGTATGTGTAGTGTGACCTAAGTGTAAGTAGAAGTAGCAAGACCGTACCTGAAATCTTGCATGTTCATGAGACAGAAAAAAGGACACCACAATCCTACCATCATGTAAAACAATTACAGGCTTCGGGTTTAACACTCACTTGGCAGGACGGTAGTACCTCCCAGGGCGGTTGCTGTCTACCAACCTACTACCTATATATATAATGTATATATATATATATGATATATATATATATATATATGTGTATAATATATAAAAATATATTTTATATAATATATATATAATATATATATATATATATATATATAATATATATATATAATATAATAATATATACATACACACACCATCCTATTACACAATCCTTCCAAAATCCCAAAATATCCCAAACCCCTCCTTTAGAGTGCAAGCATTGTACTTCCCATTTCCAGAACTCAAGTCCGGCTATATAAAAATAACTGGTTTCCCTGAATCCCTTCCTTAAATATTACCCTGCTCACACTCCAACAGCCTGTCAGGTCCCAAAACCATTCGCCTCCATTGACTCCTATCTAAAACATTCACACACGCTTGCTTGAAGTCCAAGCCCCTCACCCACAAACCCTCCTTTACCCCCTACCTCCAACCTTATTGAGGATATCTCCTACCCTGACTTCCTTTCCTTACAGATTTATATGCTCTCCAAGTCATTCTCCCCTGTTCCACTCTAAATAACCAAACCACCTCAACAACCTCTCTTTAGCAACTCCACACCTCACACCTCCTCCTAATTTCCACACTGCAAATTCTCTGATAATATTTACACCACACACATTGCCCTTAGACATGACATCTCCACTGCCTCCACACTGCAGCATTTACAATCGATGCTTCACACCTATATAAGAGTGTTATATAAAATAGAACAGAATTACATAAGGAAGAAAGGATTCTTCCTCTGTAAGCCATGCATGTTGCAAGAGACAACTAAAATTCTGGGAGCATAAATTACTAAATTTGAAAATAAAAACTTTCCTTTTTCTTTTTAGGTTACAAAAATAATTCCATACAAAAATAAAAGTCGTAGCATAACTTGCAACATCCCTCCGCTGAAAAGCAGGGGCACCACGAGTATACTAAGAGATAATACAATAAGTGTCAGGGGTCCAGGACTGTTCAATGGCCTTCTTGCATACATAAGGGAGATAACCAATAGATCCCTGGCTGTCTTGAAGAAGGTGCTGGAGAGGCATCTGAAGTCAGCACCTGACCAACCAGGCTGTGGTTCGTATGTCAGTTGATGTGCAGTCAGCATTAACCAACTTGTTTATCAGGTCCTGATTCACCACGAAGCCTGGTCATGGACCAGGCCACAGGACACTGACCCCCAAAACCCGCCTTCAGGTATACTCCAGGTATACGCTGCCTCGGTGGGATATGACTGATTTGTTAATTTTTTTTTTTTAACATGTCGGCCGTTTCCCACCAAGGCAGGGTGACCCAAAAAAGAAAGAAAAACCCCAAAAGACTGAAAAAACTTTCATCATCATTCAACACTTTCACCATCATCCATACATAATCACTGTCTTTGCAGAGATGCTCAGATACAACAGTTTAGATGCCACTGCCAAACAGCCAATATCCTAAACCCCTCCTTTAAAGTGCAGGCACTGTACTTTCCACCTCCAGGGCGCAAGTCCGGATAACCAGTTTCCCTGAATCCCTTCACAAAATATTACCTTGCTCACACTCCAATAGCTTGTCAAGTCACAAAAACCATTCGTCTCCACTCACTCCTATCTAACATGCTCAGACATGCCTGCTCTGTCTAAGCTCCTTGCACACAAAACCTCTTACTTCCTCCCTCTACCCCCTACCCCTCCACCACAGATTTATACACCCTCCAAGTCTTCCTATTTTGTCTCTAAATGACCAAATCACCTCAACAACCCCTCCTCAGCCTTCTGAATAATACCTTTACTAACTCCACACCTCCTAATCAGCAAGCTACAACTTCTCTGCACAATATTCACACCACACATTGCCCTCAGACATAATATTTCCACTGCCTCCAACCCATGCTTTGTGTCTGCATAGGAGTGTTGGTACTACTATACTCTGATATGTTCTCTTTTTTGCCTCCATGGATAACTTTCCTTCTCTCCACAGATGCCTAATTGCACCACCCACCTTCTTCCCTCTCGTCAATTCTAAGGTTCAACTCATCTTTCACAGACCCATCCTCTGACAAGTTCACTGACAAATATATGAACACATTCACTTCCACTATACTCCCTCCTTCCAATCTGATATCCAATTTTTCATTACTCATAGTTTACAAAGGAAGGATTCTTCTTCACTTCCCATGGGGATGCAATGAAATAATATAAGAAAGAAGAACTATTAAGAAAAAAAATTCAGATCGGTGTATATACCTACATGTACTTGCAAGTGTAGTATGAACTAAGTGTAAGTACAAGTAGTAGAAAAGGCAACAGCAATCCTAGCATTGTGTAAAACAATTACAATCCCCCTTGCACTAGACATGCTCCTTAGATTTATCTGTACAAACATTTTGATAAATAAATTTAAGATTAATATATAAATAAAGCATACTTACTTTCTACCCACTTATTCTTATCAGAACACTGTAGCTCGTGGGTTACCAGATCTTTCTTATTACCCAGTAAAAGGTGACAAAGGGAACATCTTTCAATGCTGTAAGAAAATTTTTTAAATATTTAAATTTAATTACTCTTATGCTTTTAATATTTACATAATCCAGTTTTAAATATTAAACAAAATTGCTTATTAACTTCCCAAAGCAACAGGTTGCATTACACAACCTCTCTTTTAAAGCCATATCCTTTGAAGAGAGCAATATTTGAGCAATGTTGTTTATAAAAACATACTTATTGAACATCACCAACTAAACCCTTAAGTTCTTGCATATTGCTATAGTATTTGTTTTGCAAAAGTAAGATTCTACTCCCACACCTGTGGCCCGTTTTCAGAGTTCTTCTACCCTTGCAGCCTGGCCTGGGGCCAGGATTTTGTGTTAATTCCATGTTCAACCAGGATGTTGATCTTGGCGGCCTACTGGCCCACAAATTTACCATAGACATACACCTTAATACACCCATGTATTTACACGCAATAATACACCCATGTATTTACACATAATAAATTATTTCTTCAAAAGTCAATTTTTCAAATATGTGTTAATATAAACGAGGTTAAAGTAATATTTAAAATACGGCTCATGAAACAAATTTTAAAACAAAACCCAATCATTTTCATTCTCACAATTAATCTTCACTGATCAGTTGTGTGTGAATGAACTTAGTTAAATTTTGCAAGTATTGAACTGCACGCTTATTTCTTACTTTGTACAGACACTTTCTACCATAGTGAACATGCACCAGCCTGTTCTGCTGGAAATGAGACACAGATAACATATATAGGCCAATCTAGCAACCATACTTAGATGATATATATTTTTTAAGGTCAAGATTTGTGAACAAAGCTTCTGAATCAAGGTAAGCTGCTTTGCTAATAGTAATGAAATATTAAGGTATACATTACCCTTGTATAATGATATACTTTCTTTGCTTGATTAGCTCCAAAAATATCTCATCAATCCCAAACTCTTGTGCAATTTCTCCAGGGCTGAGAAGACCTTGCTCCATCCGATTCAAAACTGAAAGCACTATATCCTTACGTATCATTGTATTACCAACATCAACCACCTCAATGCATTTTCGATCTTGAGTGCCACTCTCTACCACATATTCTATACTATCAGCTTCTACCTGAAAAAGAAAAACTTTATAAACATGGTGGAGAGTACATGTTTAAATATTAGTAAACTATAATACTGTACATAAATGTTCTGAAATGCATTCTCTTAACACCGTATTGTACCTTCAATCAGTTATCTGATATTCCTCCATTAATACCTTTTCTAACTGCATGCACCATCACTCTAACATACGAACCACTGCCTCTAATCTTTCTTTATATTTCTTCTCATTCAGCCTTCTCACCTACTCCCTTCACACAATCTTTCCAATACAATTCTTTTCATAAAACTTCCATTAACAGACTGGTTCCATATTCTTTCTACTCACTTAACTCCATATCCACTTGCTAATTACTCTATACTATCTGCCACACAAATATACTTTAGCTAAAGTCCAGGGAGCATTTGTCCAGTCCAAGAAAAAATGGCTTTTAACCCTTTCCAGACCCCTAAAATTAATATCCCTCTCACTGTCTATGTAGAAAAAAAAATTCTTCTGAAATAGTAGAGAATCTTTTTCTAAAAGTAATGACATCAAAAGTACAAAACTTGATGGAAAATATATGGAATTATGCAGTTGCAAACTTAGTAAACAGGCACAATTTATGCATCAACAATTTCACCCATGCCCTCCATTCTATCAACTAAGCACAGAAGTCAATTTTACACAAGAGTACAAAATAAACACTAGATATTCCCTCTGTTCATTAATCACATCCCCAGGCCTCTCCTATAATACACTTTCCTTCAATTCTGAATTCGATATCACACAAAAAATCTAAGATTTACCCTATTTCTTAGATAATAAAATATAACCAAGTAATGACTGGTTATGATTTCTGGTATCCCAATAATTAAATAAGACCTATTAAAAACTCATAAAACAGACTGGGGGTGTAGGGAAGCCATACTTGTACTCACAAAAATCACCAAAAATTTAATATTTTTGCAATTTTGAGCTCAATTTCAAACTACTTTTGATCCTGAAACCAACAAAAATTATTTCTATGTCAGTAGTATATCTTAAATTACATCAAATGACAGCAAGAAACACCCAATGAAACAATAAAAAGCATTCTCGACAACACCTCAAATGTGTTATTTTAAACTAAGCACAAGGTCAGAGTTTTGATTTTCTCAGCAATGCACCTCATGAGGCAGGTTTTTTACACTGTGCACACTCACTGCACAAACTCATTCTCTCTCTGTTCTGAACTGTGCTCTGAAAGGATTAATGAACATGACTGTAGATTGAGCTGATGTTGGGAAAAATTCTTGAACCCATTATCCTTGAAATGTGCTAATACTTTTATTGAATACTGAACATTTAGAATACAGTTGGTAATTTTTTTTTTTTTTTTCAACAAGTCGGCCGTCTCCCACCGAGGCAGGGTGACCCAAAAAAGAAAGAAACTCCCCAAAAAGAAAATACTTTCATCATCATCATTCAACACTTTCACCACACTCACACATTATCACCAACATGTGGAAATTCCTTGTAGAAGTCTTGAGTTAGAAATGCAGTCAGCATTGCACTCAAAACAGTACGAGAACAAGGTAAACTTGAACTATCAATAAGGGCAGGCTTCCCTCCTCACACCCTCAGTGATTCAATAAGCAAACAAAAATAACCTAACAGTTTTTCATTGAAAAGCATTTCATTATTTCTTTCTGCCTAAAAACAGAATCATTAAACTATTACACATTTACTACAGAAATCCTTGTAATTCTCATCTTCCATCACCTGTTTTAACCAATTATTCCTGTGACACTGTCAACAGTATGTTACCTGAATATAGCATTCTCAACAACTTATCCCTCTTTCATAAATATCAAACAAGAGATACAATTTTATAACAGCAGCCTTATACTTCCTTTATAAAAAATTATATATATAAACTACTGTATATTAATATTTTGCAGTACAGTACCTTACAATCCTGAACTGCAAAATTTTCACCATTGTTTTCTGTGGCTTCTGCTACAGTTTCTCCCTCCTCCTCCTCCTCCTCCTCCTCTTCCTCCTCTTTTTTGCCACTACCTTGCTTAATTCCCTGTTGGGCTCTTAATTTTGCCTTTTGGATTTCTGAAATTTCAAGGTAAGTTTTACAAAAGTACCGAATAAAACAATGACCAAATATCAACAAGAACATTTCACAAATTTATATTACAATAAGTGTAGCAATGCAGCAAAAAGACTGGCAGTAGTAAATGAGATGATTCCAGATAGCCATGAAGAAACTCATGAAGAAATTTGAAATGGAGAGAGATTTTACAGGTCAAATGGATGGAATCAAGTAAAGTATGGCAAGCAAAATCCAAATCTGACTATAGTTATGCCTGTGTGAGAAGAGTGCTTCATATGACCCACATGGGATAATACTTCCCCTAAAATGTTTTTATTATTATTATTAACACATTGGCCGATTCCTACCAAGGCAGGGTGGCCCGAAAAAGAAAAACTTTCATCATTCACTCCATCACTGTCTTGCCAGAAGGGTGCCTTACACTAGTTATAAAACTGCAACATTAACACCCCTCCTTCAGAGTGCAGACACTGTACTTCCCATCTCCAAGACTCAAGTCCGGCCTGCCGGTTTCCCTGAATCCCTTCATAAATGTTACTTTGCTCACACTCCAACAGCATGTCAAGTATCAAAACCCATTTGTCTCATTTCACTCCTATCAAATACGTTCACGCATGCATACTGGAAGTCTAAGCCCCTTGCACACAAAACCTCCTTTACCCCCTCCCTCCAACCCTTCCTAGGCTGACCCCTACCCTGCCTTCCCTCCACTACAGATTTATACACTTTCGAAGTCATTCTGCATTGTTCCATTCTCTCTACATGTCCAAACACCTCAACAACCCCTCCTCAGCCCTCTGGATAATAGTTTTGGTAATCCCACACCTTCTCCTAATTTCCAAACTACGAATTCTCTGCATTATATTCACACCACACACTGCCCTCAGATGTGACATCTCCACTGCCTCCAGCCTCCTCCTCGTTGCAACATTCATCACCCATGCTTCATATCCATACAAGTGTGTTGGTACAACTATACGCTCATACATTCCCCTCTTTGCCTCCAAGGACAAAGTTCTTTGTCTCCACAGACTCCTAAGTGCACCACTCACCCTTTTCCTCATCAATTCTATGATTCACCTCATCCTTCATAGACCCATCTGCTGACACATTCACTCCTAAATATCTGAATACATTCACCTCCTCCACACTCTCTCTCTCCAATCTGATATTCAATCTTTTGTCACCTAATCTTTTTGTTATCCTCAACACCTTACTCTTTCCTATATTCACTTTCAATTTTCTTCTTTTACATGCCTACCAAATTCATCCACCAACCTCTGAAACTTCTCTTCAGAATCTCCCAAAAGCACAGTGTCATCAGCAATGAGCAACTGTGACAACTCCCACTTTGTGTTTGATTCTTTATCTTTTAACTCCACACCTCTTGCTAAGACCCCTCGCATTCACTTCTCTTACAACCCCATCTATAAATATATTAAATAACAATGGTGACATCGCACATCCTTGTCTAAGGCCTACTTTTACTGGGAAATAATCTCCCTCTCTCTTACACACACTAACATATGTTTCATGTACTCCTCCAAGGCATTAATATTGAGACAGGAGAAACATGAGCTAGTATATATAGGTAAAAATGTTACTGAAGTTACTAGATGAATTTTATGACAATCAGTACAATGAGAATGGTCTCCATCGAACTCCAGCATACAAACTTTACCATACTGCAATATTTTTTTATAATATTTTGTCAGAATTTGACTGAACAAGCAATGTACAATATACATTTTACAGGAAAAGGATAACTCACTAAATATAAAAAGAAAAAGTAAAAGTTGAGACAGGTCAGAATAAACACGAGAAACAATGAGATGGAATTCAACGAAAATGCAATTTTTAAAGCTTGTCTGACAGCTGTATATGGAAAAGTTAACATTTCAAAGAGAACAAACAATTATCCTTAAGACAATTTTCTAATAGATGACTAATTATGACTACTGCCTGCAATTGATAAAATTTTAAGCACAATTTTTTAAATACACCAAATATTTCATAATACAAAGTTTTTAAAAATATATTTTCTCATCATTCTTTTACAAGGTTTCAGTGGTCACATAATACATCATCCTAGGAAGTTAGTCACTGATTACTGTGACTCACCTTTATCAATTTCTTTAATAGAGCCATAAAACTCTGGGGGATCTAGATGAAGGTAGCCCAGCATTTGATTACCCTTCTGGAGTGCATCAAAGTTCCTGACACGCCGAAGCAAACCCAACCACTTCTTTATAACACATTTGCGGTTAACCCATTCCCCAATCTGAAAAATTTACTACATTGAAGATTAACATACTTCTTGATTATTAAAACTGTTAAAGTGTAACAGATTCTCACATTTTTTAGTTAATATTCCAACTTAACTTCATTTTGTTTCAATATTGCTTAATTTTCTATGCAAGTTTCAATTTAACTTAATTCTCACCCCATGTTTCAATTTCACTAAATTATCTTTCTTTCAGTTTTACTTCAGTCTCCACCTGTTTCACTGTCCTGTATTTCATTCCAAGTATGGGATATATCAAAGAACTCTAGTGACACTCTCTAAACTAAATACAGAGTACATCATACTCTTGAAAATATAACATACTTAGTCAGCCCTTGATTTGTGCTGAGAATGCATTCATGGGAAAAATGGGTAAAAAATGTTTTGGTAAACCAAGTATGAAGTTCTAGGCTTAGATAGGGCTATGTTCCAGACACCCTCATTTGATTTTTTTTTTTAAATACATCAGCTGTTTCCCACCCAAGGCAGTGTGACCCAAAAAATAAGAAACACTTTCATTATCATTCACTCCATCACTATCCTGCCAGAGGTATGCCTACACTACAGCTATAAAACTGCAACTTATCAACACCCCTCCTTCAGAGTGCAGGCACTGTACTCCATCTCCATGACCTCCAGTTTCCCTGAATCCCATCATAAATGTCTCTGCATTTTTTAGAAAGTCAGCTGAGTATGAGTGATGGTTAATGTGTTTCATTTTTTTGGGTCACCCTACCTACATGGAAAATGACCAATATATTAAAAAACAGTACATGATGTTTAGTTCTTACCACTAATGTAAGACTATTTTCATACACAGCTTCTGCCATAACCATGATTATATAAATGTTATGCCTTGTACTGAACTTCCAAACAACAGTACATGTTTTGCATGCGACAAACTAATGATATCAACTCACAGACACTTGCAGCTCCTTTGCCAGTAATTCCATGACATTCGTGTAGGGTTTTTTGCCAACTTTAGCCTTTGCTTCTCCAATCATAACAACATGATCCCTCATACACTTCAAGAGTATGGCTTCATATTCCCTAATCCAAGTTCTTGGTGCTGAAATATAAAATAAACATAAATGCAGGGAGCAATGGGCTAGTAACCCCTTCTCCTGTAGACATTTACTAAAAAAAGAGAAGAAGAAAAACTTTATAAAACTGGGATGCTTGAATGTGCGTGGATGTAGTGCAGATGACAAGAAACAGATGATTGCTGATGTTATGAATGAAAAGAAGTTGGATGTCCTGGCCCTAAGCGAAACAAAGCTGAAGGGGGTAGGGGAGTTTCGGTGGGGGGAAATAAATGGGATTAAATCTGGAGTATCTGAGAGAGTTAGAGCAAAGGAAGGGGTAGCAGCAATGTTGAATGATCAGTTATGGAAGGAGAAAAGAGAATATGAATGTGTAAATGCAAGAATTATGTGGATTAAAGTAAAGGTTGGATGCGAGAAGTGGGTCATAATAAGCGTGTATGCACCTGGAGAAGAGAGGAATGCAGAGGAGAGAGAGAGATTTTGGAAGATGTTAAGTGAATGTATAGGAGCCTTTGAACCAAGTGAGAGAGTAATTGTGGTAGGGGACCTGAATGCTAAAGTAGGAGAAACTTTTAGAGAGGTGTGGTAGGTAAGTTTGGGGTGCCAGGTGTAAATGATAATGGGAGCCCTTTGATTGAACTTTGTATAGAAAGGGGTTTAGTTATAGGTAATACATATTTTAAGAAAAAGAGGATAAATAAGTATACAAGATATGATGTAGGGCAAAATGACAGTAGTTTGTTGGATTATGTATTGGTAGATAAAAGACTGTTGAGTAGACTTCAGGATGTACATGTTTATAGAGGGGCCACAGATATATCAGATCACTTTCTAGTTGTAGCTACACTGGAGAAAAAGGGTTTAGATGGGATAAAAGGAAAATAGAAGCATCAGGGAAGAGAGAGGTGAAGGTTTATAAACTAAAAGAGGGGCAGTTGGGGAAAAGATATAAAAAGCTATTGGAGGATAGATGGGCTAATGAGAGCATAGGCAATGGGGTGGAAGAGGTAGGGGAGGTTTAAAAATGTGTGTTAGAGTGTTCATAGGAGTTTGTGGTTACAGGAAAGTGGGTGGGGAGGGAAGAGGAGCGATTGGTGGAATGATGATGTAAAGAGAGTATTTAAGGGAGGAAAAAGTTAGAAATATGAGAAGTTTTTTACAAAGTAGAAGTGATGCAAGGAGGGAAGAGTATATGGGGGAAAAAGAGAGGGGTTTAAAGAGAGTGGTGAAAAAAAATGTAAAAAGAGACAAATAAAAGAGTGGGTGAGATGTTATCAAAAAAATTTTTTTGAAAATAAGAAAAAAGGGTTTTTGGGGTGAATTTTAATTTAAATGAGGAAAACCAGGGAAAAAAATGGTTTTGAATTTTTTAAAAAAAGGGGGAGGGAGTTATTAAATGGAGGTTACAGGGATTGGGGGAAAAGGGGGGGAATTTTTTGAGGGGAAATTTTTATATGTTGAAAGAAAAATTTGGGAAGTGTGATTTCATGTATAAGACAAGGAGGAATAACATCTTGTAGGAGTGAGGAGGAATGAGTTGTGAGTATGGGTGAAGTTCATGAGGCAGTGGGTAGAATGAAAGGGGGTAAGGCAGCTGGGACTGATGGGATAAAGATAGAAATGTTAAAAGCAGGTGATTATATAGTTTTGAAGTGATTGGTGCTTTTATTTAATAAATGTATGAAAGAGGGTGAGCTACATAGGAATTGGCAGAGAGCATGCAACTTTGGGGGCCCAGTCCCTGGGCCCATTACGTACCTCTGTAATCTGTAAATACCTTTGTAACTTGTCATGATTGTGACCAGACTTACCTGGAGTTCATTACCTTTGTAAATTGTGAGTTCATTACCTTTGTAAATTGTGAGTTCATTACCTTTGTAAATTGTGAGTTCATTACCTTTGTAAATTGTGAGTTCATTACCTCTGTAACTTGCTCAGCTATCAAAACTTTGGAGTCCAGTCCCTGGACCAATTATGTACCTCTGTAATCTTTTGACTACCGCCCACAGGATGGGTATGGGGTGCATAATAAACATATTAAACTAACTAGTTCCTTTGTATAAAGGCAAGGGGCACAAAAGAGAATGCAAAAATTATAGGGGAATAAGTCTGTTGGGTATACCATTTGCAAAGGTAACTACTATCTCACTTGCACAACCAACTTAATACTTTCCCTCTCAAACTAAAGTCTAATTAATGGTGAAATTGGTTAAGTAACAGGCAATCGTAAACTATTACCCTGCAATTCACACTATGAATCTACACTTATCACTATGAGAAAAAAAAAATCCCTTAAAATCTGCCTAAAGTGATCAGGCCACTTAACCTTTTCTCTTTTTCTATCCACAACCTTTTCTACTGGGAAACAATTAAAGAACACCAATACAAGTAAGCCAGATACAGTGGCTTAATTAATAATACAGTAAGTCCTCAACTTACAACACATTGAGAATCTTTTGTATTGTGTATAATATTCATTATACAGGAAGTCTTCAACTTACAAACATGTTGGGGACCTTCTGTATTGTGTATCATAATTATAAATTATTATTATTATAATCAAAAGAAGTGCTAAATCTCAAGGGTAATACAGCCATAATTATAAAATAATGATATTACACACAATTATTATAATAAAAATAATGAAAAGCAGGGGTGCCATGAGTATGCTAAGAGACAACACAATAAGTGTCAGGGGCCCAAGATTGTTCAACTGCCCCCCAGCATACACAAGGGGGATTATAATTATAATTATTATAATCATGGGGAGCGCTAAACTGGTAGGATTATACAGGGCCTGTAGGGGGGATGGAAGGTATTTAGGCTTAATTTAGGGAACTAGAACACAGATCCAATTCCCTAGATCAAGAGCCCCTCTCCAGCATCAAGGAACCTCACTTGGGGGGAGGAGGAAGATTACCAATAAACCCCTGGCTGTCTTCAAGAGAGAGGTGGACAGGCACCTAAAGTCAGTCTGACTTTTTTTAATTATCCTAGGTAATCTACATATATGCTGCTATGTATGATAATTTAACTGTATTGATGTGTACTTGTACCTAAAAAACTTACTTAAAGATTAAAGATTCTTTATTTCAGCATGATACAATGTTTGTACAGAGGTGGGCAACATATAGGTGTGTAGAAACCCCCTTGGTATGCAGAGCTTTTTGGGCAAACTTAAGCCTATCTTAACATTAATAAGGCAATAAATTGTTGATTACTTATATTATTATTATAATGAAAAAGAAGCGCTAAACCTACAAGGGTCATACAGCTGATTGCTTATATATATGCTCTCAAGTGGCTTTAACAATAAACACTTTTATCGAATTGATTGTTTTAAGGATTATAAGCTGGCTTACGATTACAGGTAATGAGGATTCTAGCATGATAATATGTTTTGAAGACATTCAGTATATTTAATGGTTGTGAGTATTACAGACAATGTGAGTAAGAATATATTGTTCCATATGCTTGTGGCAGTCAGAACATGAAAATATACTTTTACTATAATTAGCTGTTGCTCTTCTGTTAATTTAAGTATACTTTCCAAGTACTCCAGGTAATAAAATATATTATTATTATAATATTCATGGTTGGGTGCTAAACCCGTAGAGACAACACAGCACCTGGGAAAGGGGAAGGCAGTCTAACTTGAGTCAAGGTATCAATGTAGGTTTAATCGCTTTGATACCTTCATTATTGTAATCATATCTAATCGCTAAACCCACAAGGGTCGTACATCGACTATAATACGTTCAACATATTCATTTTTTTAAACAACCTAGAAGATCCATAGAATTTTATAACTCAGAATATACATACAATTTTATAACGTAACCTGGGATATACATAAAAATTTATTGAATCTAAATCTAGGAATTATTATAACCTAAAATAATATGGTACTTGTAAATATACATAAGAATTTAAGTTTACTTCATTATTACATTCATGGAGGGAGCACTAACCCACAGGGATCATGCAGTACCTGAATACTAAGAAGTAATCACATTAGATTAATGGGAAAGGAGAGTAGTTCCAATTTTGAGTGTTTCAAGTCCTTCATTAACATAAGTAATGACAGCAGAGGCTCTTAGACCTACTCACTGCATCTTCAATTTGTTTCGTCGAACATGTTTGAAGCAACTCTTGGCTCCCATTAACACCTAGCTACTTGTATGAATTATTTTCTCCTTCAATAAGCATTACCTCGGTTCTTGCACTCAGAAATACATGAGAATATCTAAATTAGAGAGACTTGTTGGTGGTCTGTAAGGTACTCACGGGATTTTGTAGCTTATTTCCAAGGTCTCCATTGTATCAGACGCTGAACATGTTCGTCAGAGCAGCGAGTGTTGGTGAGGCAGCGTCTTCACTCCTGCTTGGATCTCTCAACTCTTACTCAACTATTATATCAATCCGGATGATGATGATACAAATAGTTTTATTTCTTTATGTGTTACAAAATAACGTAGTTTACAGGTAATAAAACATTGGTAAGCACAAAAGATAAGCCACTAGTATGCAATGCATTTCGGGCAAACTACTTAATAACCTCAATGGAAATAAGACACTTCAACTTTAGGGTGTCCCGCAGCTCGAGCACTAGCACACTCAGCTCACACACTCACGTCCAGGGGTCGAATCTCCTCCAGTACGGCTGGAAAACGTCAGGGACGTGTTTCCATAAGACACCTGCTGTCCCTGTCCCTGTTCACCCACCAGTTTAAAATGGATACCTGGGTGTTAATCGACTGGTTTCGGTCGCATCCTGGGACAAAACTGACCTAATTTGCCCGAAATGCTCTGCATAACAAGCGGCTTTCTATACAGGATTATATCATTCATGTCACCTATGGTTTGTATACCTGGTACATGTACTTGTAGTAAATATATTATCATTCTTATTACGTATCATTATTATTGTTATCATAGGTATTTTACAATAAAACACACACAGGAAAATTAAATCAGATAATGATCAGGCAGGATTTCAAAGAGACCTGGACAGACTGGGCACCTACTCCAGCAACTGGCTTCTCGAATTTAACCCCGCCAAATGCAGTCATGAAGATCGGAGAAGGGCAAAGAAGACCGCAGACAGAGTATAGGCTAGGTGGTCAAAGACTGCAAACCTCGGTCAAGGAGAGAGATCTTGGGGTGAGTATAACACCGAGCATGTCTCCAGAAGCACACATCAACCAGATAACTGCTGCAACATATGGGTGCCTGGCAAACCTGAGAATAGCGTTCCGATACCTTAGTAAGGAATCTTTCAAGACACTGTACACCGTGTACGTCACGCTCATACTGGAGTATGCAGCACCAGTTTGGAACCCACACCTGGTCAAGCACATCAAGAAATTAGAGAAAGTGCAAAGGTTTGCGACAAGGTTAGTTCCAGAGCTAAGGGGATTGTCCTACGAAGAAAGGTGAAGGGAAATCGGCCTGACGACACTGGAGGACAGGAGGGTTAGGGGAGACATGATAACGACATACAAAATACTGCTTGGAATAAACCAGGTGGACAGAGACAGGATGTTCCAGAGAGGAGACGCAGAAACAAGGGGTCACAATTGCAAGTGGAAGACACAGATGAGTCAAAGGGATGTTAGGAAGTATTTCTTCAGTCATCGAGTAGTCAGGAAGTGGAATAACCTAGCAAGTGAGGTAGTGGAGGCAGGAACCATACATAGCTTTAAGATGAGGTATGATAAAGCTCATGGAGCAGGGAGAGAGAGGCCCTAGTAACACTCAGTGAAGAGGTGGGGCCAGGAGCTGAGTCTCGACCCCTGCAACCATAATTAGGTGAGTACACACACACACACACAGTGCAAAGGTTTGCAACAAGACTAGTCCCAGAGCTAAGGGGATTGACCTACGAAGAAAGGTTAAGGGAAATTGGCCTGACGACACTGGAGGACAGGAGGGTCAGGGTAGACATAACGACATACTGCGAGGAATAGACAAGGTGGACAAAGACAGGATGCTCCAGAGATGGGACACAGAAACATAGGGTCACAATTGCAAGTGGAAGACACAGATGAGTCAAAGGGATGTTAGGAAGTATTTCTTCAGTTATAGAGTTGTCAGGAAGTGGAAAAGTTTGGCAAGTGATGTAGTGGAGGCAGGAACCATACATAGTTTTAAGACGAGGTATGATAAAGCTCATGGAACAGGGAGAGGGAGTACCCAGTAGCATTCAGTGAAGGGGCAGGGCCAGGAGCTGAGTCTCGACCCCTGCAAACCACAATTAGATGAGTACACACACTCGTGGAGAGAAGTTACTGGTTACGGGTAATTTCAACCACAGGGAGATCGATTGGGAAGACCTGGAGCCTCACGGGGATCCCGAAACATGGAGAGCCAAGATGATGGATGTGGCACTGGAAAACCTCATGCACCAACATATTAAGGACACTACCAGAGAGAGAGAGGGGACGATGAACCGGCAAGACTGGACCTTGTGTTCACCCTGAGCAATTCAGACATTGAGGACATCACATATGAGAGGCCCCTTGGAGCTAGTGATCAGGTGGTTCTGAGTTTTGATTACATAGTAGAGTTACAAGTGGAGAGGGTAACAGGAGTCGAATGGGAAAAGCCAAACTATAAAAGGGGAGACTACACAGATATGAGGAACTTCCTGCAGGAGGTTCAGTGGGACAGAGAACTGGTAGGAAAGTCAGTAAACTAAATGATGGAATATGTAACAACAAAATACAGGGAGGCAGAGGAAAGGTTTGTTCCCAAGGGCAGCAGAAATAATGGGAAGACCAAAGCGAGTCTTGGGTTTACTCGAAGGTGTAGGGAGGCAAAAACCAAGTTCACTAGACAATGGAAAAAAGTACAGAAGGCAAAGGACCCAGGAAAAATAAAGAGATCAGTTGAAGAGCCAGAAACGAGTATGCACAGATAAGGAGGGAGGTCCAGCGACAGTACGAAAACGACATGGCATCGAAAGTCAAGTCTGACCCGAAACTGCTGTATAGCCACATTAGGAGAAAGACTAAGTAAGTAAGTACGTAAGTAGGTTTATTCAGGTGTACACAAATACAGTTATAAAGATTATCATACATAGCAGCATATGTGTAGAGAACCTAGGATAACCCAAAAAGTCAGACAGTGACTTATTTCCATTGGGGTCCTTTTACCTTATTATTATAATATAAAGGTTATAATATTTTCTTGTTATTCTATAATGAAGATAACATCTTATTATCATACTAAAAAGACTATCTACTACACGAGGGTCATTAAGACTATCTACAATACGAGGGTCATTACTAGGAATAAGTTAAAATTACACGTGTGTTAGCTAAAAAATAAAAAAAATCATTCCCCTCCCTTTCTGTAGTTACATTCATCAGACACCTTTTGGCACTCTTCTTGAACTGGTTCATGCTATGACTAGCTTTGACATGTGCGGGCAGTCTGTTCCATTCCATTTATTGCTGTACAATAAAAGGTGTTTGAAGCCTGGCCACTGACTGTGGGTACTACAAACTTGTGCTCTCTCTCCCTAGTACTATGATTGCTTTGGTTCCCAACCTTGACAAAATTGACAGCAAGATATTCTGGGCACTGTTTGTGAGCAATTTTCTAAACATGATTTAGGGTCAGTTGTTTTACTCTGTCTTCAACATTCAGCATATCCAACTGCTGTAATTCATTCTGGCCTACATGCTCTCTTGGACCCAGGCCCAGGATGAATCTTACGATTTTGTTCTGGGTGATTTGCAGTCTATCTTTCAGTTTTTTTGTCTCGGCAGAGTACCATGAAGAGCAAGCGTAATCCATATGACATTGTATAAGGGCTAGATAGGGTCTCGAGCTAGTAGGTAGACACGTTTGTCTATAGAGGAACTTTAGTCTGGCATTCGCTTTCTTTACTACACTGTTCCCTATCAATTCTCCTGACATGCATGGGTCAAAGGGGATTCCCAGATATTTTACTGACGACAGTCAAAGACCAGGTGATCAGGCTGAGGAAAGAAGGTGGGGAACTCACAAGAAACGATCAAGAGGTATGTGAGGAGCGCAACACGAAATTTAAGGAAGTATTTACAGTGGAGACAGGAAGGACTCTGGGGAGACAGGACAGAGGGGGACACCAACAAGGAATATACCAACAAGTGTTGGATAACATACACACCACTGAGGAGGAGGTGAGGAAGCTGCTAAGTGACCTTGATACCTCGAAGGCAATGGGACCGGACAACATCTCCCCGTGGGTCCTTAGAGAGAAAGTAGAAAAGCTGTGTGTGTCACTAACTACAATCTTCAACACATCCCTTGAAACTGGGCAACTACCTGAGGTATGGAAGATGGCAAATGTAGTACCCATTTTTAAAAAATGAGACAGAAAAAAAGCATTAAACTACAGACCAGTGTCACTGACAAGTACAGTATGCAAAGTCATGGAGAAGATTATCAGGAGGAGAGTGGTGCAGCACCTGGAACGGAACAAGAGGATAAACAACAACCAGCACGGATTCATGGAAGTAAAATCCTGTGTCACAAACCTGGAGTTTTATGACAAAGTAACAGAAATAAGACACGAGAGAGAAGTGGGTTGATTGCATTTTCTTGGACTGAAAGAAGGCCTTCGACAGTTCCTCACAAGAGATTAGTGCAGAAAGTAGAGGATCAGGCTCGTATAATGGGAAGGGGACTGCAATGGATCAGAGAATACCTGACAGGGAGGCAACAACGAGTCATGGTATGTGATGAAGTATCACTGTGGGCCCCTGTGATGAGCAGAGTCCCATAGGGGTCGGTCCTGGAACCAGTGCTATTTTTGGTATATGTGAATGACATGATGGAAGGGATAGACTCAGATGTGTCCCTGTTCGCAGATGATGTGAAATTAATGAGGCGAATTAAATCAGATGATGATTAGGCAGGACTTCAAAGAGACCTGGACAAGCTGGGCACCTACTCCAGCAACTGGCTTCTCGAATTTAACCCCGCCAAATGCAAAGTCATGTAGATCGGAGAAGAACAAAGAAGACAGCAGACAGATTATAGGTTAGGTGGCCAAAGACTGCAAACCTCGCTCAAGGAGAGAGATCTTGGGGTAAGTATAACACCAAGCATGTCTCCAGAAGCACACATCAACCAGATAACTGCTGCAGCATATGGGTGCCTGGCAAACCTGAGAATAGCGTTCTGATACCTAAGTAAGGAATCTTTCAAGACACTGTACACCGCGTAAGTCAGGCCCATACTGGGTTAAGCACGTTAAGAAATTAGAGAAAGTACAAAGGTTTGTGATAAGGTTAGTTCCAGAGGTAAGGGGAATGTCCTACGAAGAAAGGTTAAGGGAAGTCGGCCTGACGACACTGGAGGACAGGAGGATTAGGGGAGACATGATAACGACATACAAAATACTGCGTGTAATAGACAAGGTGGACGGAGACAGGATGTTCCAGAGATGGGACACAGAAACAAGGGGTCACTCTTGGAAGCTGAAGACTCAGATGAGTCACAACAATGTTAGGAAGTATTTCTTCAGTCATAGATGATCATGAAGTGGAACAGTCTGGCGAGTGATGTAGTGGAGGCAGGAACCATACAAAGCTTTAAGACGAGGTATGATAAAGCTCATGGAGCAGGGAGAGGGAGGGCTTAGTAGCGTTCAGTGAATAACCATTTTAATGTTCAGCGTTCAGTGAAGTGTCGGAGCCAGGAGCTGAGTATCGACCCTTGCAACCACACTTAGGTGAATACAGTTAGGCAAGTGTACTCACCTAATTGTGGTTGCAGGGGTCGAGACTCAGCTCCTGGTGTGTGTGTGTGTGTGTGTGTGTGTGTGTGTGTGTGTGTGTACTCACCTAAATTGTGGTTGCAGGGGTCGAGACTCAGCTCCTGGCGCTGCCTCTTCACTGATCGCTACTAGGTCCTCTCCCTCTCTGCTTCCTGAGCTTTGTCATACCTCTTCTTAAAACTATGTATGGTTCCTGCCTCCACTACTTCACTTGCTAGGCTATTCCACTTCCTGACGACTCTATGACTGACGAAATACTTCCTAACGTCCCTGTGACTCGTCTGAGTCTTCAGCTTCCAGTTGTGACCCCTTGTTTCTGTGTCCCCTCTCTAGAACATCCTATCTCTGTCCACCTTGTCTATTCCCCACAGTATCTTGTATGTCGTTATCATGTCTCCCCTGACCCTTCTGTCCTCCAGTGTCGTCAGTCCGATTTCCCTCAACCTTTCCTCGTACGACATTCCCCTGAGCTCTGGGACTAGCCTTGTTGCAAACCTTTGTACTTTCTCTAACTTCTTGACGTGCTTGACCAGGTGTGGGTTCCAGACTAGTGCTGCATACTCCAGTATGGACCTAACATACACAGTGTACAGTGTCTTGAACGATTCCTTATTAAGGTATCGGAACGCTATTCTCAGGTTTGCCAGGCGCCCGTATGCTGCAGCAGTTATTTGGTTGATGTGTGCCTCCGGTGACGTGCTCGGTGTTATGGTCACCCCAAGATCTTTCTCCCTGAGTGAGGTCTGTAGTCTTTGTCCACCTAGCCTATACTCTGTCTGCGGTCTTCTTTGCCCCTCCCCAATCTTCATGACTTTGCATTTGGCAGGGTTGAATTCGAGAAGCCAGTTTCTGGACCACATGTCCAGCCTGTCCAGGTATCTTTGCAGTCCTGCCTTATCCTCATCCGATTTAATTCTTCTCATCAACTTCACATCATCTGCGAATAGGGACACTTCAGAGTCTATTCCTTCCATAGGGACACTTCGGAGTCTATTCCTTCCATCATGTCGTTTGCATATATCAAAAATAGCACTGGTCCTAGAACTGACCCCTGTGGGACCCCGCTCGTCACAGGCACCCACTGTGATACCTCTTCACGTACCATGACTCGTTGTTGCTTCCCTGTCAGGTATTCCATGATCCATTACAGTGCCCTCCCTGTTATATGCACCTGATCCTCCAGCTTCTGCACTAGTCTCTTGTGGGGAACTGTATCAAAGGCCTTCCTGCAGTCTAGGAAAACACAATCAACCTACCCCTCTCTCTCGTGTCTTACTTTTGTTACCTTGTCATAAAACTCCAGAAGGTTTGTGACTCAGGATTTGCCTTCCATGAACCAATGCTGGTTTTCATTTATAATCTTGTTCCGTTCCAGGTGTTCCACCACTCTCCTCCTGATAATCTTCTACATGACTTTGTACACAATACATGTCAGAGACACAGGTCTGTAGTTTCCTTTCTTAAATATTGGGACTACATTTACTGTCTTCCATTTCTGAGGTAGTTGCCCAGTTTCAAGGGATGTGTTGAAGATTGTGGTTAGGGGCACGCACAGCATCTCTGCTCCTTCTCTAAGGACCCATGGGGAGATGTTGTCCGGTCCCATCGCCTTTGAGGTATCAGGGTCACTTAGCAGCTTCTGCACCTCCTCCTCGGTTGTTCGTATGTCATCCAACACTTGTTGATATATTCCCTCTTGATGTTCCCTTCTGTGTTGTCTTCCCAGAGCCCTTCCTGTCTCTACTGTAAAAACTTCCTTAAATCTCCTGTTTAGCTCCTCACATACCTCCTGATCATTTCTTGTGAGTTCTCCACCTTCTGTCCTCAGTCTGATTACCTGGTGTGTGTGTGTGTACTCACCTATTTGCTCACCTATTTGTGGTTGCAGGGGTCGAGTCACAGCTCCTGGCCCCGCCTCTTTGCTGATTGCTTCTAGGTCCTCTCTCTCCCTGCCCCATGAACTCTATCATACCTCGCCTTAAAACTATGTATGGTTCCCGCCTCCACTACTTCTCTTTCTAGGCTATTCCACGGCTTGAATACTCTATGACTGAAGAAATACTTCCTAACATCCCTTTGATTCATCTAAGTCTTCAACTTCCAATTGTGACCTCTTGTGTCTGTGTCCCTTCTCTGGAACATCCCGTCTTTGTCCACCTTGTCTATTCCGTGCAGTATTTTATATGTCGTTATCATGTCTCCCCTGACCCTCCTGTCCTCCAGTGTTGTCAGGCCGATTTCCCTCAACCTTTCTTCGTAGGACAATCCCCGTAGCTCTGGGACTAGTCTTGTTGCAAACCTTTGCACTTTCTCTAATTTCTTGACGTGCTTGACTAGGTGTGGATTCCAAACTGGTGCTGCATACTCCAGTATGGGCCTGACGTAAATGGTATACAGAGTCTTAAACGAATCCTTACTGAGGTATCGGAACCCTATCCGTAGGTTTGCCAGGCGCCCGTATGCTGCAGCAGTTATCTTATTCATGTGTGCCTCAGGAGATATGCTCGGTGTTATACTCACCCCCAGATCTTTTTCCTTGAGTGAGGTTTGCAGTCTTTGGCCATCTAAACTATATTGTGTCTGCGGTCTTCTTTGCCCTTCCCCAATCTTCATGACTTTGCATTTGGCAGGGTTAAATTCAAGGAGCCAGTTGCTGGACCAGGCTTGTAGCCTGTCCAGGTCTCTTTGTAGTCCTGCCTGATCCTCATCCGATTTGATTCTTCTCATTAACTTTGCATCATCTGCAAACAAGGACACTTCTGAGTCTATCCCTTCCGTTATTCAAATTCAAATTCAAAGTTTATTCTCTATAATGATTACAATGTTGAATTTACAGAATTTGGTTGTTGTGTGGTTTACATGTAGTTAAATAATGATTACAGAGTGTACCACTAGAACGCCTAGCATGGCTAGGCATTTCGGGCAGACTTAGTTTAATTCTTTATTTTAAAATTTTACAAATTATGAGGTAAGTTGGTATTATGGCTAAGTGACTAAATACTAGTTTGTGAGTTTAGCAATGTGAATGCTTTTGTTTTGGCACAGTACATAGTTTCAGTATTGGAGTATCATAGGATTCATTATTTTAAGATTGAGATTAATATTTCTGTTTATGGTCAAATGGGTGAGTGAGTGTAAGTGTGAACCACCAGGTGGTATTCGTGTAGTTAGTTGATGGGGTGTATCAGGGAGATAAGATGTTTTCTAATGGTAGTTTTGAAGGTGATGAATGTGTCTGCAGTTCTAGAGTTCTCAGGTAGGGTGTTCCAGATTTTAGGGCCTTTGACATACATTGAATTTTTGTAAAGGTTTAGTCGGACATGGGGAATGTCGTAGAGATGTTTGTGTCTGGTGTTATGCCTGTGGGTTCTGTCACAACTATCAAGAAAGCGTTTTAGGTTAAGGTTGATATTGGAGTTTAAGGTCCTGTAGATGTAGATTGCACAGTAGTAAGTGTGGATGTACTGAACAGGGAGTAAGTTTAGATCTATGAAGAGTTGGGGGTGTGTTGCCAGGGATGGGATTTAGTGATTATTCTTACTGAAGCTTTTTGTTGGGTTATTATTGGCTTTAGGTGTGTTGCTGCAGTTGATCCCCAAGCACAAATAGCATAGGTGAGGTATGGATAAATAAGTGAGTGGTATAGTGTGAGAAGGGCATTTTGCGGCACGTAGTATCGTATCTTGGAGAGGATCGCAACTGTTTTGGATACTTTTTTGGTTATGTGCTGGATATGGGTGCTGAAATTCAGGTTGTTGTCAAGGTATAGGCCTAGGAATTTGCCCTCATTATGTCTGGTAATTAGAGTGTTGTCGATCTTAATGTTAATTTGTGCATCTCCTGCTCTGCTACCAAACATAATATAGTAGGTTTTGTCAGTGTTAAGCGTAAGTTTATTGGCTGTCATCCAAGTCGATATTTTGATCAGCTCCTCGTTAACAATGGTTTTGAGGGTGGCAAGATTAGGGTGAGAGATGACATAAGTCGTGTCGTCAGCAAAGAGAATGGGTTTCAGGTGTTGGGATACGTTTGGAAGATCATTGATGTATATGAGGAAGAGCAGGGGACCAAGGACACTTCCCTGCGGAACTCCAGTATCAAGTGGCCGTGTTGTTGATGCTGTGTCTTTAATGGTAACATACTGATACCTATTAGTAAGGTAAGATTTGAAATAAGCAAGCGCATGGCCTCTTATACCGTAATGGTCAAGTTTGTGGAGTAGGATGTCGTGGTCTACTGTGTCAAAAGCTTTTCTTAGGTCAATAAAAATTCCTAGTGGATATTCCTTATTTTCCAATGCTGTGTAAAGCAGATCTAGCATTTTTATGATTGCATCAATTAGTGCTTTTATTTTTCCTAAATCCAAATTGTGCTTTTATTTTTCCTAAATCCAATTGCCCACTCTGACACCGTCACGTACCATGACTCGTTGTTGCCTCCCTGTCAGGTATTCTCTGATCCATTGCAGTGCCTTTCCTGTTATGTGTGCCTGATCCTCTAGCTTTTGCAGTAACCTCTTGCGAGGAACTGTGTCGAAGGCCTTCTTGCAGTCCAAAAATATGCAGTCGTTCCACCCCTCTCTCTTGTCTTACTTCTGTCACCTTGTCATAAAACTCTAGTAGGTTTGTGACACAGGATTTTCCTTCCCTGAAACCATGCTGGTTGTCAATTATACACTTGTTTCTTTCCAGGTGCTCCACCACTCTCCTCCTGATGATCTTCTCCATGACCTTACATACTATACACGTTAGTGATACAGGTCTGTAGTTTAGTGCCTCATGTCTGTCTCCCTTTTTAAAAATTGGGACTACATTTGCCATTTTCCATACCTCAGGGAGTTGCCCAGTTTCAAATGATGTGTTGAAGATCTTTGTTAATGGCTCACACAATATCTCTGCTCCCTCTTTAAGGACCCATGGAGAGATGTTGTCTGGTCCCACCGCCTTTGAGGTGTCAAGTTCGCATAGCAGCTTCTCACCTCCTCCTTGGTGGCTAAAGCTCCCACTTCACACACGGAGGGCCCGGGTTCGATTCCCGGCGGGTGGAAACATTCGACACGTTTCCTTACACCTGTTGTCCTGTTCACCTAGCAGCAAACAGGTACCTGGGTGTTAGTCGACTGGTGTGGGTCGCATCCTGGGGGACAAGATTAAGGACCCCAATGATAATAAGTTAGACAGTCCTCGATGACGCACTGACTTTCTTGGGTTATCCTGGGTGGCTAACCATCCGGGGTTAAAAATCCGAACGAAATCTTATCTCTTATCTTATATGTACCTCATCCAGCACTTGCTGGTGTGCCCCCCTGTTCTGATTTCCTGGAGTCCTACTGGTTTCCACTGTAAATACCTCTTTAAATCTTGTGTTGAGCTCCTGACATACCTCTGGGTCGTTTCTTGTGAATTCCCCATCACCCTTCCTCAGTCTGATTACCTGGTCCTTGACTGTTGTATTCCTCCTGATGTGGCTGTACAACAGCTTCTGGTCAGTCTTTACTTCTGATGCTATGTCATTTTCATATTGTCTCTGAGCCTCCCTTCTAATCTGTGCATATTCGTTCCTGGCTCTTCGGCTAATCTCTTTATTTTCCTGAGTTCTCTGTCTTCTGTACCTTCCATTCTCTAGTACACCTAGTTTTTGCCTCCCTACACCTTTGGGTGAACCAAGGACTCGTTCTGTTCTTCCCATTATTTCTGTTTCCCTTGGGAACAAACCTCTCCTCTGCCTCCTTGCATTTTGTTGCCACATAGTCCATCATTTCTTGTACTGGTTTTCCTGTCAGTTCCCTCTCCCACTGAATGTCATGAAGGAAGTTCCTCATGCCTGAGTAGTTCCCCCTTTTGTAGTTTGGGTTTTCCCAGCCTATTCCTGCTACTCTCTGCACTTGGAGCTCAACTATGTAGTCGAAACACAGAACCACATGATCACTAGCTCCCAGGGGCCTTTCATACATGATACCCTCGATGTTCGAACTACTCAAGGTGAATACAAGGTCCAGTCTTGCTGGTTCATCCTCTCCTCTCTCTCTGGTAGTGTCTCTAACATGTTGATGCATGAGGTTTTTCCAGTACCACATCCATCATCTTGGCTCTCCATGTTTCGGGACCCCATGGGACTCCAGGTTTTCCAGTCAATCTCCTTGTGATTGAAATCACCCATAACTAGTAACTTTGCTCCCCCCATGTGTGCTCTCCTGGCCACCTCGGCTAGTGTGTCGATCATTGCTCTGTTGCTCTCATCACATTCTTCTCTTGGCCTCCTGCAGTTCTGTGGTGGGTTGTACATTACTGCAATTATCACCTTATGTCCCTCAGACTGGATTGTTCCTACTAAGTAGTTCCTTTCGCCCGTGCCATCCATTCCTTCCATTTTCTCAAAACCCCACTGGTTTTTAATGAGCAGTGCAACTCCTCCTCCCCTCTCCTCCCTCTGTCTTTCCTGAGGATTTGATATCTGGATGGAAAGATTGAATCTGTTATTATTCTGGTGAGTTTTGTTTCTGTGAGTGCTATTATGTCTGGGGATGTCTCCTTGATTCTTTCGTGCCACTCCTCATACTTGTTTGTTATTCCATCTGCATTTGTATACCACACCTTCAACTTCTTTTCTAAGACTGTGGTCTGGGAGGTGTATTGGGTTTGGGGAAGTGTGAGACCTAGTAAGGAACTATGGGTTGTTGCTGTGGGGGTGGAGTTTGTAATGTAGTGGGTGGGGGCATGGGATGTGGCATGGGTGTTTTGATTTAGAGTGTTTGGTTGCACTGGGGTTGACCTGGTTGGGAGGCTTCTATAGGAAGTTGTGAGGGAGGCTGTATTTGATCTTCTTCCTGGGTCTGGGATCTCCTGTCTGTCTTCTCCATCCCCTCTCTTTCCTCCTTTCGCCTTTGTACCATCTCTCTCAGTTTCTGCCTTTCTTCTTGTGTTCTGTCGCGGTCGAGATACACCTTCCTGTATGCCGGCATGTCCCTTAATCGTGCTTTCTCCTGCAGGTCCTGTTCCGAGTCAATTCTGCCTTGAAGGTCACTTTCACTGGCCGGGTTTTTTTTTTTTACAAACCCCCCTATTCTCCGAAAATTTTCCAGCTGGGTCATGTCATCTTCTCCTAATGCTTTCATGATGCTTTCAATTGCTTTTTTTTTTCCCCTTGTTTTCTTGCTTCATATGTTTCCCCTTCAACTTCCTGGAGCCCATACACAAAGACTGACCTCACCCTTTCATTCTCCCACTGCATATCCCTGTGTATCCCCTCATTTAATTTGGTTTCCTCCACTGCAGCTTTCCTTTCTTCAGTTTCACTAGCTAATGTACTTGGGCTCAGTGGCCTGTCATTTTCCCTTCTCGGCTTTCCTTGGGCTCTGTTGTTCTCTGTTAGGGCCTCCACATAAAGCTTAGCTCTTTCATTTACTACAGTCTCCTCTGATAGAGCTTCTCCATGCAGTTGTGCTCCTTCTTTCCCTACTGTCCCCTTGTTTGTGTCTGAGGTAGCAGTCTCTGTTGTCAATCCCAAAATGTTCTTTAGTGCTTTAGGCTGTTTCAGATTTTTCAGTTCCTCTTCTAAACTCTGCATCCTAGCCTCTGCTGCTTTGACATGCACCTCTCACTTCCTGCTTTCCATATCTATCCTCTCTTCCATTCTCATGCTAAGTTCTTCTAGTTTCTTTTCCCATTTATGATCCCTTTTTATGAGCTCTGCTGCCCAATCTTCCTTTGCAGCTTCCTCCTTCTGTCCCTTGGTTTTTCTTGTTGCTCTCTGGCAACCCATTTTTGTTTTATCCTGATTGCCTCAGAGTGGGAAACTTATGTAGTTCTGTATGTTATGTTAGTAGTGTGTATGTCAGAGTGTGGGGGGGAGGTAGTGGAGGAACTGTGGCTATGTGGGAGAGGAGTGGGGAGGGGGAGGGTGAACGAGTGTGTGTGTGTGTGTGTGTGTGTGGCGTTGACCCCCGGAACTCTCTCCAGGTAAACTCCAGGTAAACTGAAAGGTAGATGGCTTGTGCGTTGTAATGTAGAGTCTCAGTGGTCCTTGGCTGCCCACAACTTCTTGTGACCTGACCCCCAACCTCCTGGGACTTGACCCGCACGTACTTACAGTGTACTCACCTAGTTGTACTCACCTAGTTGAGGTTGCAGGGGTCGAGTCCAAGCTCCTGGCCCCGCCTCTTCACTGGTCGCTACTAGGTCACTCTCCCTGAACCATGAGCTTTATCGTACCTCTGCTTAAAGCTATGTATGTATGTATGTATGTATGTATGTATGTAAAGGTATGTATGGATCCTGCCTCTACTACATCGCTTCCCAAACTATTCCACTTCCTGACTACTCTGTGGCTGAATAAATACTTCCTAACATCCCTTGTCTTCAGCTTCCAACTGTGTCCCCGTGTTGCTGTGTCCAGTCTCTGGAACATCCTGTCTTTGTCCACCTTGTCAATTCCTCACAAGCAAACGACATCCCCCACCCATCTATTTGCAGGGTGAAATCATTAGCTACGTTAAAACTTACAGATATCTTGGTGTAGATGTACCCTTTAACAAATCCACTATACCACAACTAAACAAGAAATGTAAAGCTAGGCTAAATGCTCTCAAAGCTGTTGCTGGCTACAATCCCAACTATGGTGCAAATGTGAGAATCGTGAGAATGATGTACATAGCCTATGTTAGGTCCTTAATTGATTATGCTGCTCCCATGTTGATATTAGCTAGAGAAAGTTCTCTCCGACCCTTGGAGTTAATGCAAAATGAAGCTCTCAGGATTATTCTTGGCTGTCCCAGATCTACAAAAGTTCTTAACATGAGGAAGGAGCTTGGTATTTCTAGTATCAGTGATAGGATTGTTGAAATTAACACTGTACTCGGTATTAGAATGTTGAGAAACGAACCAGACACTGTCACAGTGAATCTTACCAAGTGTCTAGAGGTAAATACACAACAGATCTAAATGGATTGTGAAAACGTGCAATTGCATTAAGTTTTATAACCTGCATGAACTGTATCACTGTAGGCAACAAGAGCATTTCACCCTCCATGGAAGATGTGTTCATTTAATATCACATACCTACAAGTTCCTCCCAGAAGCTCATTGCTAGTAATCCCTTCCTTAAATCTCTTGTTAGAGCAACTGCTCAAGAAGAAATTTCTCACCTAGCTGGTAGTAACAAGTTTATCACAAGTTATATACACTGATGGATCTAAACAGGAGTCTTCTGGCAGGGCTGCATCTGCTCTTGTTGCCACCTCCCTAGTAAGAACGATAATAAATTTGTTGAGTTAGGCATAAGAATTAACAACTGGGCGTCTACACTGCAAACTGAAATTTTTTGCAATCCTAATGGCGCTAAAGCTAACCTATGACACTGAGCTTGACTCTATCATCATTACTGATTCTATGTCATCATTGAAGGCTCTTGGCTCATATAATGACTCCAACAACATGCTCATTGGGGAAGCCAGGTATAGATACTCAAAATTAGGGAAAAAAGGAATTAATGTACAATTGCTATGGATCCCATCACACATTGGATTACTCCTTCATGATAAAGTTGATATGTAGCCAAGAAGAGTATCGAGAAGGAGAATGTAGAATATAACTTTGGTATAACTGTGTCTAGCATTAGGAATAATATTAGGAGAGAAGTAAATAATGAAAATGATTGTTATAGGAATGCAGTTTAGAAGCCTGAGTAGATCTATAACCCACTATGATAACATGAACGTAGATAAGTTGTTTATGGAGCAACTTGCAATGTGAACAGACTGACTGATGTTGTAGTGGCCAGGCTTAGGCTTGGTTATAAGTACTTCTGGCAGTTTGGGAGACACACAGATGATGATCAAACTAAATGTAAATTATGTGATCAGGCATATGGTCATTCTCTGAACACTATGTGCTTAATTGTCCACTATTGAGGAATACAGAGACAGACAGTATAATAACCTATGTGACATGTCAAGATATCTTATTAATGAAAATAAGATACCAATATACTAAGCAAATTTCCTAAATTTGCTTGTAACAGATAAGTGAACTATAGATATGTAGATATAAATCCATATGAATTCTTGTTAACCCTTTGGGGCCTAGTTCCTAGGCCTTTTGTGTATCCATATGCTCTCGCGCTACCGTCCACAGGATGGATATGGGGTGCACAATAAACTAGCCACTTCGGTGGCAAAAATCTCAGTATTTTGTAAGTCGTTATCATGTCCCCCCTATCTCTCCTGTCCTCCAGTGTCGTCAGGTTGATTTCCCTTAACCTCTCCTCATAGGACATACCTCTTAACTCTGGGACTAGTCTTGTTGCAAACCTTTGCACTTTCTCTAGTTTCTTTACATGCTTGGCTAGGTGTGGGTTCCAAACTGGTGCTGCATACTCCAATATGGGCCTAACGTACACGGTGTACAGGGTCCTGAACGATTCCTTGTTAAGATGTCGGAATGCTGTTCTGAGGTTTGCCAGGCGCCCATATGCTGCAGCAGTTATTTGGTTGATGTGCGCTTCAGGAGATGTGCCTGGTGTTATACTCACCCAAGATCTTTTTCCTTGAGTGATGTTTGTAGTCTCTGGCCCCCTAGACTGTACTCCATCTGCGGTCTTCTTTGCCCTTCCCCAATCCTCATGACTTTGCACTTGGTGGGATTGAACTCCAGGAGCCAGTTGCTGGACCAGGTCTGCAGCCTGTCCAGATCCCTTTGTATTTCTGCCTGGTCTTCGATCGAATGAACTCTTCTCATCAACTTCACGTCATCTGCAAACAGGGACACCTCAGAGTTTATTCCTTCCGTCATGTCATTCACAAATACCAGAAACAGCACTGGTCCTAGGACTGACCCCTGTGGGACCCCGCTGGTCACAGGTGCCCACTCTGACACCTCGCCATGTACCATTACTCGCTGCTGTCTTCCTGACAAGTATTCGCTGATCCATTGCAGTGCCTTCCCTGTTATCCCTGCTTGGTCCTCCAGTTTTTGCACTAATCTCTTGTGTGGTACTGTGTCAAACGCCTTCTTGCAGTCCAAGAAAATGCAATCCACCCACCCCTCTCTCTCTTGTCTTACTGCTGTCACCATGTCATAGAACTCCAGTAGGTTTGTGACACAGGATTTCCCGTCTCTGAAACCATGTTGGCTGCTGGTGATGAGATCATTCCTTCCTAGATGTTCCACCATTCTTCTCCTGACAATCTTTTCCATGATTTTGCATGCTATACATGTCAGTGACACTGGTCTGTAGTTTAGTGCTTCATGTCTGTCTCATTTTTTAAAGATTAGGACCACATTTGCTGTCTTCCATGCCTCAGGCAATCTCCCTGTTTCGATAGATGTATTGAATATTGTTGTTAGGGGTACACATAGTGCCTCTGCTCCCTCTCTCAGGATCCATGGAGAGATGTTACCTGGCCCCATTGCCTTTGAGGTATCTAGCTCACTCAGAAGCCTCTTCACTTCTTCCTCGGTTGTGTGTACTGTCCAGCACATAGTGGTGTACCCCACCTCTCTGTCTTTCTGGAGCCCCTTCTGTCTCCTCTGTGAACGCTTCTTTGAATCTCTTGTTGAGTTCCTCACGTACTTCACTGTCATTTCTTGTTTTCTCTCCTCCTTCCTTCCTTAGCCTGATTACCTGGTCCTTGACTGTTGTTTTCTTCCTGATGTGGCTGTATAACAGCTTCGGGTCAGATTTGGCTTTTGCTGCTATGTCGTTTTCATATTGACGTTGGGCCTCCCTTCTTATCTGTGCATATTTGTTTCTGGCTCTACGACTGCTCTCCTTATTCTCCTGGGTCCTTTGCCTTCTATATTTCTTCCATTCCCTAGCACACTTGGTTTTTGCCTTCTTGCATCTTTGGGTGAACCATGGGCTCATCCTGGCTTTTTCATTATTCCTGTTACCCTTGGGTACAAACTGCTCCTCAGCCTCCTTGCACATTGTTGCTACATATTCCATCATCTCATTAACTGGCTTCCCTGCCAGTTCTCTGTCCCACTGAACCTCATTCAGGAAGTTCCTCATTCCTGTGTTTACCTGGAGAGAGTTCCAGGGGTCAACACCCCTGCGGCCCGGTCTGTGACCAAGCCTCCTGGTAGATCAGAGCCTGATCAACCAGGCTGTTACTGCTGGCTGCATGCAATCCAACGTACGAGCCACAGCCCGACTGGTCAGGTACCGACTTTAGGTGCTTGTCCAGTGCCTGCTTGAAAACGGCCAGGGGTCTATTGGTAATCCCCCTTATGTATGCTGGGAGGCAGTTGAACAGTCTTGGGCCCCTGACACTTATTGTATTCTCTTAACGTGCTAGTGACACCCCTGCTTTTCATTGGGGGATGTTGCATCGTCTGCCAAGTCTTTTGCTTTTGTTGTGACTGATTTTCATGCGCAAGTTCGGTACTAGTCCCTCTAGGATTTTCCAGGTGTATATAATCATGTATCTCTCCCGCCTGTGTTCCAGGGAGTACAGGTTCAGGAACTTCAAGCGCTCCCTGTAATTGAGGTGTTTTATCTCTGTTATGCACACCGTGAAGGTTCTCTGTACATTTTCTAGGTCAGCAATTTCACCTGCCTTGAAAGGTGCTGTTAGTGTGCAGCAATATTCCAGCCTAGATAGAACAAGTGACCTGAAGAGAGTCATCATGGGCTTGGCATCCCTAGTTTTGAAGGTTCTCATTATTCATACTGTCATTTTTCTAGCAGATGCGATTGATACAATGTTATGGTCCTTGAAGGTGAGATCTTCCGACATGATCACTCCCAGGTATTTGACGTTGGTTTTTCGCTCTATTTTGTGGAAGGAATTTGTTTTGTACTCTGATTTCCTCATGTTTACCATATCGGAGTAAATGAAATTTCTCATCATTGAACTTCATATTGTTTTCTGCAGCCCGCTGCAGCCCAGACTATAGAGCAAAACTCTTCTCCAGGCTAAAGAACTGACCACCTCAAAAGTACATCTTCTTGATGTTGTGATTACATCATCTTTACATCTTTACTGCTTCTGCTAACTCTTCTGTACACGACTGAAGAAGCCTACTGTTTAAGTGAAACATTTCGGAATAGATACCAAACTGTTGCACATGTGTCTTACTTATCAACCTGTTGGTATTGTATACCATTTTCATATTCACCCAATGACTAAATACATACATACTTCCTGACATCTCTGTGACTTATCTGATCTGTATCTTTAACTTTCAGCTGTGTCCCCGAGTACCTGTTTCCCGCCTCTCAGACAGCCTGTCCCTGTCTGCCCTATCAATTCTTCTGAATACATATTTGGTATATTCGTCCCCTCAAGGAAGGTTCCTTGACGCTGGTGAGGGGCTCTTGATCTAGGGAATTGGATCTGTGCTCCAGTTCCCTGAATTAAGCCTGAATACCTTACATTCCCCCCCCCCCCTGAAGAGTGCTGTATAATCCTATGGGTTTAGCGCTTCCTCATGATTATAATAGTAATAATATTTGGTATCCCCAAAGAGAATATTCCTCATCGAATGGCTTAAAATTTTCCTTACTTGTGGTGTCTTAAAAATATGCCAACAGCAGAGAGAAACTCACAAGTAAAGGTGCAGATTTGACAGTTTTGTGTGTAAAAAAAAATAGTGTGAATTTTTATTCCTGTTAAATCATGTTTAGTAAATGCTGGTTTACTTCTGAACAGCTTCAGTATTTAATGGCTGATGCATCTTAGGGCCAAAGTAGTACATATTAAGTTTTGCTCATGCTACCATTGGGTGGCATAAGTTATAATTTGCCATTTTTATTGAATAAAGAGTGATGGTATTCATTTTCATTCAATAACTAATGAATGCTGCTTCTGACTGGCTTCAAGATATTATTAACAATATTCTATAATATAAATGATCCCTAAGATTAGTCCAAATAGGTGCGTATTGGAAATGTTACTGAAATAGTTAAAAGAAGCCTGGAGGACCAAGCCTCCACTATGTATCTTGCATTGAATGACCCACATGGTTTAGCGCCTAACATAATTTAAATAAAAATAAATACTCTAGCATGCCTTTTCAAATTTCCTTGTGAAACTTACAATGTGTGGTTTACATGTTATAAGATTTTAATTATAAAGATTGCCATTATCGTGCCTAGGCACTCTGGGAAGGCTAATATTAATTTTTACGCTATATTGATATAGGTCATATTTGAGCAGTACATTTGAACATATTATTAGATATGTAATTAGATACATTCCCAGTTAGGTACATACATAATTAGGTTTACAGTAGTTAGGTAGTACAAATCATATAATAATACAAATGGTAGATTTAGTAATGGGATTCGATTTGTTTTGGCATAATACATTGTTTCTATTAAAGCCATACTGGAAGAGTATCTTAGACAAACTTAGGAATAACTTAAGATTTAATAGGCAATAGCTATACAGTGGACCCCCGGTTAACGATATTTTTTCACTCCAGAAGTATGTTCAGGTGCCAGTACTGACCGAATTTGTTCCCATAAGGAATATTGTGAAGTAGATTAGTCTATTTCAGACCCCGAAACATACACGTACAAATGCACTTACTTAAATACACTTACATAATTGGTCACATTTGGAGGTAATCGTTATGCGGGGGTCCACTGTACTATTAGGAATTTTATGTTTACAGTCTGTATTGTTTTGGATTTGTTCATGATACAAGAAAGAGAACTGGGTGATTTTCATTTGGTTAGCTGATGATGGGGTGTGTTAGGGAGACGAGATTTTTTTAATGGTAGTTTTGAAAATGGTGGCTAAGTCTGCGGTTCTAGAGTTTTCAGGCAGGGAGTCCTAGATTTTTGGCCCTTTTACGCACATCAAATTTTTGTAGAGGTTTTTGTGTATGGTGTTGTGTATGCTGGGAGGCAGTTGAACAGTCTCGGGCCCCTGACACTTATTGTATGGTCTCTTAACGTGCTAGTGACACCCCTGCTTTTCATTGGGGGGATGTTGCATCGTCTGCCAAGTCTTTTGCTTTCATAGTGAGTGATTTTCGTGTGCAAGTTCGGTACTAGTCCCTCTAGGATTTTCCAGGTGTATATAATCATGTATCTCTCCCGCCTGTGTACCTGTATTCCCTGGAACGCAGGCGGGAGAGATACATGATTATATACACCTGGAAAATCCTAGAGGGACTAGTACCGAACTTGCACACGAAAATCACTCACTATGAAAGCAAAAGACTTGGCAGACGATGCAACATCCTCCCAATGAAAAGCAGGGGTGTCACTAGCACGTTAAGAGACCATACACTAAGTGTCAGGGGCCCAAGACTGTTCAACTGCCTCCCAGCATACATAAGGGGGATTACCAACAGACCCCTGGCAGTCTTCAAGCTGGCACTGGACAAGCACCTAAAGTCGGTTCCTGATCAGCCGGGCTGTGGCTCGTACGTTGGTTTGCGTGCAGCCAGCAGTAACAGCCTGGTTGATCAGGCTCTGATCTACCAGGAGGCCTGGTCACAGACCGGGCCATGGGGGCATTGACCCCCGGAACTCTCTCCAGGTAAACTCCAGGTATGGGCCCTGTTGCAACTGTCAAGAAATTGTTTTAGTTCAGGGTTAAAATTAGAGTTTATGGTTCTGATCAACTTCAAACTTTTACCATTAATGGGTTTTATTATAACACAGCCTGTTACTCACCTTGAGCAGTGTAAATTTTAATTTGCCAGTTTTATTAAGCAAATTGTTTCCCATGTTAAGATGCACCCTCAATGATGGTGCATCTTAACAGGAAGTATTTTTTATTACTTCTGATCTGTGTAGATACCAATTTGCCTTTTTTTTTTTTTTTTGCAAATTTTATCAAATTGTATTTTTAAAAAATCTAAATACTTTTTTCTCCCAGGATTGTAGAAAATTAAAAAAAAAAAATGCAAATACAAAAAATAAACTAAAGAAAATGATAATACTACATTGCATGCATATTTATGACAATTTAAAGTTTAAGACGAGACTTTCCTATTTTCAGGAACATTTTTGTTTATCACAAATTTTTGTTTATTACTCGAGAACACCTTATTTGATTGGCTTTAAAATTTCAAAACTTGTGTGATGTATGGCAAGATTTATGGGACTATTTGCATGTCTGGGTTCCCTGGGCATAATGCTATACAGTGGACCCCCGCATAACGATTACCTCCAAATGCGACCAATTATGTAAGTGTATTTATGTAAGTGCGTTTGTACGTGTATGTTTGGGGGTCTGAAATGGACTAATCTACTTCACAATATTTCTTACTGGAACAAATTCGGTCAGTACTGGCACCTGAACATACTTCTGGAGTGAAAAAATATCGTTAACCGGGGGTCCACTGTATAGGTCACTTCTATATTTTTGTTTCCATGTGATTAGTGGAGAAAGGCTTCTCTGATTGACCATTTTGCCACTTTCAACATTGAAAATAGCACATACTGTATATTATTATTTTACCTTATTACATTATTTTACCCTTGATCCAAGGAACTGGACTTATCTTCCCCTTGCTTTAATCAAATTTGAATGGCACCAGTTTAATGGCACCTGTGAATGGCACCAATTTTTAATGGCTGATGCATTGTATTATTATTATTATAATCAAAAAAGAAGCACTAAGCCACAAGGACTATACAGCATGATACATTGTAAAATAAGATTTCATTTGGATTTTTAACCCTGAAGGGTTAGCCACCCAGGATAACCCAAGAAAGGCAGTGCATCATCGAGGACTGTCTGTTTTATTTCCAATGGGGTCCTCAAGCAAGTAGGTACCTACTTGCTGCTAGGTGTAAGGAAATGCGTTGAAAATGTTTCTACCCCTCCGGGAATTGAACCTGGGCCCTCCGTGTGTGAAGCGAGAGCTTTGCCAGCCAAGCCACGGGGCCACTTCATAGGTTTAGGCTGTGTAGGTACAACTGCTGATTCTGTGTAATAACCAGAAAATGCGTCTTCTGGTCAACTTTAAATGTTTAGTGCTGATATGTTTTCCTCCAAGGAAACAATCTCTTGATGTTAGATTGTGTGGGTTATCATGAGCCAAGTTTATTAAGCTGGTTTCTGTGAAATAATTGAAGACTGTCTCTTCTGATAAGAAATAAGTCACAGTGTTTGACTCTATTTGGTTATCTTATGTTAAATTAGGTTAATGTTATTTGTGTCTATAACATGTATGTGGCCTCAAGATCATACTTAAACATTTTTGTGTTATGTACACTAGGCTTACAAAAAACTTACATGATTACTTACTTTCTTTCTCAAAAATTGGTCAGTCTTGCTTAGATAAAGGCTAGATTGATTTTAGCCTGCATAGGTCCCAGTTTGCTTTTTTTTTATAAGAAAATTCGAAAAATTGAAACACTGCTTTCCATGTGATAATTTATGTGCCGCATCTGATTAACTTTAAGCCTTCCGTGTTCATGTTATAATGCAACTTCTGAGTGGCTTCAAACTTCACATGCTTGTTTACTTTAGGATACTGGTCTCTCTGGTCTCTTTGAGCAGCTTGAATTAAATTTGGCCTGTATATGTCCTAATTTACAATTTTTATTCAGGAAATTTAAATATTATTTTCCATGATGATGATTTATGAATGCCTCTTCTGAGCCCTTCAAATCTTCAACAGTGATATTTAACTGCATTATCAACATACGTATATTGAACTCTGCCTGTTGCAATCATGTGTATTGAGGCACAAGGGATTGGGATTATGGAATATGGGGAGACCTTTCTCGGATCATGTAGCAACCGAAATACATCAAGTTTTGTATGTTATTATCAGTGGCGGCTCGTCCATAGGAACTGCAGTCCCCCTAGATGCTCACTGCCAGATGAATGACTTCATCAACCTTACGCTAAAATAATTTGCAACTGACAAATATATTACAGGAAAAATCTGTTGTATGTTGTTTTCAATGTATTTATAAGCAAATTTTTAATTTTGTTGAAATGAGATAAAAAATTATTAAAAACAGAAGTTTGATGCAGTACGGTAGTAGTATAGGTATTATTGGCGTTACGAGCTGCCACTGGTTATCATATTTCCACTGGTCCTTCTGTCCTAAAGGGTTGTTAGGTTCAATTCCTCAAGTCTCTTTTTCATAGATCTGAGAGTAGTCTCATTGCATACTTTTGCACTTTCTCCAGCTTCTTAACATACTTCCTCAGATGTGAGTTCCATACTGATGCTGCATACTCCAAGATGGGCCTGACATGTTATGTAAGAACCCGGAATTCAAAATACAAAATACAGTAAAAACAAACAGAATTGACAGTAATGAAGGCTAAACAAGTTGACTGATATACTAGTTTGCATCTGGTGGTCATTACACCCAGCTAACCTAACCTCGAGGTTGGCAGACTTAATGTCACATACCCATGTCAAATATCATCATATCACCCAAATATAAACACAAATTGTTGGCATCACACTAATACCACAAAAATTACCATAAATTCTGCAGTAATTATTATTGTACAGGAGTGCTAAACCCATAGGGATTATACAGTGCCTGTGGGGTGGGGAGAGGTGGAATAAAAGGCATTCAGACTTAATTTAGGGAACTGGAGCACAGATCTAATTCCTCACATCAAGAGCCCTGCACCAGCATCCAGGAACCTCCCTTGAGGGATGCAGTAATTATATATATATAGTAAAATATTAATGGAATCAGGTGACAACTTTCGTTGTGCACAGAATACTATACGCCAAATAATTTTAACAGTAATGACTCTAATAACTTGAATACTAATTATAATTATACAGTGGACCCCCGGTTAACGAACTTTTTTCATTCCAGTAGTATGTTCAGGTGCCAGTACTGACCGAATTTTTTCCCATAAGGAATATTGTGAAGTAGATTAGTCCATTTCAGACCCCCAAACATACACGTACAAACGCACTTACATAAATACACTTACATAATTGGTCGCATTTGGAGGTGATCGTTAAGTGGGGGTCCACTGTAATAGTAATGGTAATAACAAAAGGATAATGATCAAGTACTGTACTAAGTTATGTCCTCAGGTAAGTGATGACATATGAGACAACTCAAAATGTTAAGTAAACTGACTGATGACTGAGGCAGGACCCAGGAGTTAAGAGCTCATACTTTGTAAACACAGTCCCATGAGAATATTGGCAATAATAATGAAAAATTTTGAAATCAGTGGAATTTTTTATTGATTTATTAAATTCAGAGTTCTGTAGTAAATGGCAAAAGTTAAGAGCAAGTGAAGCTGCCTGCTTGATGAACATGTCTTAATCTTAAATAATGCATCTTTATGCACTATTTAGAGCTTGTAGAGGAGGTCTAGAGCCTGCTGGGTAGACCATAATGCTTGTGAATGAGGTCACAGGCTATGTCAGCAACTTCTTTACTGCAGCCCCAAAACAGTGTTACCCCAGAACCTCCATGACCATAGTTGTGCACCACCTGCAGAACAATAATAATTATTATTATTATTATTATTAATACAGTACTATATTATATTTAGGGGAAGCACTAAACCCATAGGGGTTTTGTGAAAATTTGCTATCATAATGCCATTCTGACAAAAAACTTTTCAAGGTTGCTAGGAACACATCATCGGTGCCAGGGAAAATTGACAGGAGAGGGTTGTTGGGCAATTCGTTGAGAAGGCAAAGAGTGTTATAGGTTATGCCATCTTTCCCTTTTTTCAATGCAGTTTGAAATTCAAAGGGTTATGTTATAGGTATCATATGTGTCTACTGACTCACAAGCAGTAATAATTTTGAGCTTGCTGATACTACTGCTTGTTTTTGCCATTGAAGGTGAACATTCCAGTGTAAACCTTACAGACTTTAGACTTTTGATACTGGTCAAGTAGCATGTCTGCATACATCATGGGCAAGTGATGTTCAAGTAAAGACATATTTGGTTTTGAGATTTTCTTGATTTCTGACCTTTGGGCAGTAGAAGTGGTAAGGTTGCAAAAACTGTTCCCAATACTAACCATATATTTACTTTCTCAATTCCCTGAATTCATGGCTTGCTTTGAGAAACTAAGAGTGAATTAACTGTTTTGCAATATCTATATTTCTCATGCTGAGTTCAAAGCCATGAGTCAGTGGCCCACTCTTGCTGCTGCTCCTTTTTAGTTGAAGTGGAGCTAACTCATTTTACATAGGTGTTATGATAGTTCATTATTTCAGTAACAGTCCTCATATAGTGCATTCACTGTAGTAAATGCTTCATGCTAAGTGTGACATGCCTGGTATACCTTTGATATACCTTTGGAGTTTCGAGAGTTTATCTACTCTGAGCCCGGCCATGGGCCAGGCTCGTTAAGAGTGATGGCATTTCTAACAAAGGGCAGTGGCTTACATCACTTATTGTGTACAGTAGGGTCCCACTTATTCGGCAGGTTAGGTTCCAGGCTACTGCCGGAAAGCAGAACTCCATTTTTTTTCCATTTATAAATGCATATAAATGCCAGATAACAAGTTTAACATATTAAGTTAGCAATAGAACTAGGCATTAAAAATTAAAATGCACACACAGTACACTCATTTTTTACCTCAAAATATTTGTAGTCTTAATGTAGGGCAAAAGGTGAGCAGTATTTACTCTTAAGAAGTCAGGTGTGGTAGCCCTCCTGGCCACCCCACCCCACCCACACATATTATACTACGATGCTTAAAGCTCCCTACAGCAATAAAATGCATATACAGTACACACATTACTTACCTTAAAATATTTGTAGTCTTAAAATGGTCGTAATGTAGGGTGAGAGGTGAAAAGTATTTATTTGTAGAAAGACATGTGGGAGGTATGACATCCTGCCTGGCCACTTACACCTACGCTCCCTTGAGCGATAAAATGCACATGTGGTACACTCATTAATTACCTTAAAATATTTGTAGTCTTAATGTACAGTGAGAGGTGAGTTTTATTTGTCTGAAGTAAAGCTGGGAAGTATAGGTAGCCAGGAAGGTCAGCCCTCCCAACCCCACCCACACATAATGTAAACAAACCAGATGAACGCGTCAGGTTTTCGTCACAAGTCCTACAAGTTGCCTGGCTACCACAGGTTGCCTGTCTACCACAAGTTGCCTGGCTGCCACAAGTTGCCTGGCTACCACAAGTTGCCTGCCTACCACAAGTTGCCTGGCTACCACAAGTTGCTGGCTACCACAAGTCTTACAAGTCCCTTGGCTACCACATCTCATATTTATGTTAATTTATTCTACTGTGGGCTGTATTTAGATGGATTAGGCAAAATGTCTATTTTTTTTTTTACAACAAGTCAGCCGCCCCACCGGGGCGGGGTCCCCCAAAAAAGAAAGAAAATCCCCAAAAAACAAAATGCTGCATCATCATTCACCTTACCACACTCACACATTATCACTTTTTTTTGTAAGGGGCTCAGAATAAAACAGTTTAGAAGCATAACGTAAAATAACAACATACCCCCCCAAAACTGCCAATACCCCAAACCTTCCTTTAAAGTGCAGGCATTGACTTCCCTTTTCAGGACTCAAGTCTATTTTAACTTTTTATACAATTTTAATCTCCTTGGATTATTTTTGTTATACATTTTTAAAAATTGGCTTTTCAAGACCAATAAGACACTCTTTTAGTATTTTAATGTGTCCCTTTTCAGCCACCCAGTGTGTAAGTTTACTGGGTCGGGTACACATACAATCAGTTTTAATAATGTAGGTACGTAGTCTCCTGGGCTACATACCTACACCTCCCTACATAGCTCACGATATTTAATTGGCTAGACCCAATTTTTACCATCGACATACCATTTTTCACTGGTTTACTCATTTAAACAACACCTTTAGATGCCATCATAAACAAAGGGAGAAGTAAAAATAATTCAAGCCGAGAACTGTAAACAAAACTTATGTATTAAGGAGAGTACGTGATGTTTTCCCTCCCCCCTACCACCCCTCCATAGTATAAAAACAAAATTTTTATATACTATGTAAGGGTTTTCTTATATAATTTTGAAGAAAATATCATAGAGGATTAAATGAAAATGCTAATTGACGAAAAATTTAAAAAATTTTAAATTGCCCGAGAGGAAATTTTTCATAATAGAAATTTCTCAAGGAGAAATGAAACAAACCGGTTGGCCCGCACCTTACTAAAGACCACTTGCCTTTAAAAAAAGTTTGTCATAATTTGAGATTGCCGTATTAGGGGAATCCCAAAAAACGGGAACCTACTGTATTACTGAGGGGGTCAATTGTCGCTGACCAGTTCAGCACAATAAATCCCAAACCATGTAAAAGGTCCTGTCCCATGACATATCAAGCCCTACCCCCTTTAGGGGGGGAAAAATATCTAATAAACACCCTTCCATCCATTTGTGTTAATTTTTTTTTTTTTGTAAATCAATGCTTTGCATTAAAATTTCCCTTTAGGGTATCTCTGAGTACTTTTGGGAAGGGTGTTTTTTTCACTTTGCACACTCAACCCATTACATGGGTTGAAATACCAATGCTGTGGCAATTGAAAGGTCTGAGGGTAGATGTCATCACTTTTGTACTTTGATGTTTTTTCATGCCAGCCCACTTTTGACATAGGTCAAGACGGGGGAAGGAACATATCCTACAATTTTAAAAAGGTTTTGTTCTTAGCTAGGATGTATGGTTTTTGAAATACAAATTTTACCTTGTTGGGTTTTCACAGAATAGGTATACAATCTTTTCCCCCCACTTCTGTTTTTCCAAAGATAGCTTAAAAGGTTTTCTTGTGAGCTAGCTTTGCGGGTCCTAATACTGTATATTCTTTGAAGGTGATGATTCGTATATTTACAAATAAAGGGTTTAAAAATATGCCTTTAGAGTCATTTGCGGGCATTTTTTTGGGTTTGCTTAATTTTGCTGAAGTCAGCTTTTTTGGAGTTTTGATATTTCTCTTTCCTCAGCATTTTTGTTTAGTGAGAAACATATTATCCGAAGGGGAGCACGGGGGGGAAAGGGAAGTTTCCCAAGTACAGCGGGAGGAGTGGGAAGGGAAAAGGTTCTAAATGCAGAAGTGTGACATCCAGCGGGTTAGGGGACGTTGGAATGTGACAGGGTATCATTCATAGGGAAACAAGAAAACTGATTACAGGTTTATTTTTTAAAGGGGAAGTACAGTGCTTGTATTTTGAAGAGGTTGGGAATGTTGTAGCTCAGGGGGTCATTAAATTGGGGAAGATAGTTTTAAATTTAAATGATGGTAACATGCTTTTTCTTTAGCTTTCTACTTGGTGTGTGACACCAGCATTAAAAAAAAAATTTTGGGGCCGGGTCAGCCAAAACTTACGGGAACACCGTGATCCACTTGTACTCACGCCTCAAGACAACCCATTTCCCTGAAAGGTCGCAGCCCTACCCATTTTTATCCCCTCAGCTTTCTTGGGCACAACTTTAACAAAAAAAAAATAGATGTTGGGTTAAAGACATACCAATTTTATGTGGGCATTAAAGGGCCAAATTTACTTGTACATTACCATCAAGAATACTTAATCCTTAAGACAGAATAAAGACTTTTCTGTTACATACAGTGAGGTATATTTTATATCTCTTATTTTTTTAAAAACTGGCAGACCCACCGAGCAGGGTGACCAAAACAGAAAAACGAAATTTTCCCTTTTTAAAATTTAGTAAAATTTTTTTTAATATACAGTGTAATCCAAAATATATTTTGGGCCACCAACACTACAGAAAAGTTGGGGGAAATGATACAACCCTTTATCTTCATAAAGAAATCCAACATATTAAATGCATTTTTGTTTACTTGCTATTAACAGTCAATTTTAAAAAAAAAAAATTATAGTAAGAAAATTAGAGTTTTAATAGTTCATGTTGTTGCAACACTATCAGCTGCTATTTCAAATTTTACTGGTTTATGAGGAAGACTGCGCATGTTACCCATGTCAAAGGCAATGGGGAAATTTTTTGGCTCTTGAATGCATTAATGTAGTAAAGCTAAATGAGCTGGTCAAGAGATGATGGGGGGAGACAGGCAGATAACATATAAAGCTGGTAAACTGGGATTGGGGAAATGTAAGTACCATCAAAAACGAAAATAACTAACCAGTATTACAAGACTGAAAATGAGATAAAAATTTTATGGGGTTTGAGTGAACCATTTTAGTTTTAAACAGTGCTTGAATGACATGCTGCACCTTAAGCTTTTGGATAGGTTAAACAGTGAAGTGTAAAGTAACCATTGACCCTAGAAATGTGTGATTTTAATCAATGAAACGTGAAATGCATTTCTTTTTTAAATAAAATTTTGGATGTGAAAATTCAATTCATGAACCCAACCTACCACTCTCAAATCGTATAACATCAAGATTGTTAATGCGCTCTGCCTGTTATAATCTTTCTTGCTGTGTGAAAATTTCGCATGCAGGGCAAACATTTATAAGTACGTACATTTAAAAGATTGTACTAACCAAACCTTTGGGAATTAAACAACACGCTGAGTTAAGCCAAAAATATTTTCTACACCTACGACGTATACAATATTTAGTAAATCTCCAGCCATTTTTGCTATTTTTATAAGAGTAACTGACAATATGTATTTATACTTTTGTAAAAACAGAGTAAATGACACTGCATTTTTTTAAAATAAAAATCCATTTAAGAGTTTTTTTTTTATTTAAAACAAGCACCCTAAGTACTTTTCATAACCCCAATTATCATTACACTCATTTTCTTCCCCATCTTTAAAAAAATGTTGGCTTTTTTCAACTCTTAAAATTTAAACTTCCTAACCCTTTCAGGGTCTGTGCCGTAACTAGCTTTACTTCAGGGGCCCAAAAAGTAATCACCCATGACCCGCTCACTCTGATAACTGTGAGCAGTAAATTTGGGGCCCAAATATGAGGAAACATCATTGATATGTGTGCACCACATAAAACAAATCGCAGACACACTGCATGAGAAGAAAAAAAACTGAGACCGTAATTTTCGATAAAACAGCAAATTTTTCAGTTCTTTTGTATCTTTTTATAATTGTATTTTCATTTTTTTGGTCTCATTTGATAGAATGGAAGATAACTACAGAAATAGAGATGATTTTAAATTTTTTTTAGTACTGGAAATCTTGAACTGAGCTCAAAATAGCAGAAAGTTAATTTTTTTTCCGAGTTCAAGAGTAAAAAAATGACCCACAATCTAATACATGACAGCTGGGGGGCCAATATACATTCACAAAAGTGGGGGATATTTTTTATACAATTATTACAGATTGCATAAAATAAATTTTTTTTATTTTTTTGGGTTTTAATTAAAAAATTTATTATGGAATAAAAAACAAAAAGGAATTCATTTTTAAACCCTGAAAACAAAACTAATAACAGAGGAATGTTTGTTTAGTGCCAGGAATGCCTGCATTTTTATTTGGACCCCATTTTGAAACTGGGGTTTTTGAACTTTTCAATAAATTGGGCCCAAAATTTCCAATTTCCGTCCCCCCCCCCCCCTTTTTTTGTCGTTTAAACATTGACTTGGGGATTTCTTTTCCAATCGAAGAATAGAATAAACTGTGAAAAGCTAAGAATTTGGTTGACTGGGAAAACTTAATTTTGGCCCAAAAAGGAGTCCCCAAATCGGCAAAATCGTCGATGCAAAAATCGCCGGGACATCAAAATTCATAAGAGCATAATTTCATCAAATTTCGTACTTTTTTTTTTTTTACCTTCAGAAAAAAAATTCCTATCATTTCATAGAAAAAAAACAAAATTGTTTTTTGAAAATTCTTGGGCCCGGTGCACACTTTTAAATTTGGCCTCTGGACCCGAAAGGGGTTTAAAAATTAAAAAAGAAATTGAAATTAGACATTAAACTCATTACATACTGCAGTGTTAATTCAACATATGAAAGCAAAAAAGTTTTTTCCCTAGGGATGAAAAAAACAAAGGGGGCATCTGCAATCCATAAACTTTGAAGTCTTAATTAAGATATGTTTAACTTTTGATCTTGCATAACTTTTAATGGGAATTTTTTTCATTTTTATTTTATAACTAAAACACTATATAATCTTTAAATTTTTTCTAAACCCAAAAAGTAATTTATGTTAAGGAAGGCCTATTTGCATCCCCTTTGGGCAAATGTTGAAAAACTGTGTACAATATAGTACTAAAAAAATTTACATTAGCATATTTATACTTGTGTGGCAGGCACCAAATTTTTTTTTTTTTTTTTTTTTTTCAACAAGTCGGTCATCTCCCACCGAGGCAGGGTGACCCCAAAAAAGAAAAAAATCCCCAAAAAGAAAATACTTTCATCATCATTCAACACTTTCCCACACTCGCACATTATCACTTTTTTTTGCAGGGGTGCTCAGAATACAACAGTTTTAGAAGCATATACGTATAAAGAAAACACAACATATCCCCCCAAACTGCCATATCCCAAACCCCTCCTTTAAAGTGCAGGCATTGTACTTCCCCTTTCCAGGGCTCAAGTCCGACTATATGAAAATAACCGGTTTCCCTGAATCCTTCACTAAATATTACCCTGCCACACTCCAACAGATCGTCAGGTCCCAAGTATCATTCGTCTCCATTCACTCCTATCTAACACGCTCATGCACCTTGCTGGAAGTCCAAGCCCCTCGCCCACAAAACCTCCTTTACCCCCTCTTTCAACCTTTTCGAGGACGACCCTACCCCTCTTTCCTTCCCCTATAGATTTTTATGCTTTCCATGTCATTCTACTTTGATCCATTCTCTCTAAATGACCAAACCAAACCCCAACAACCCCTCTTCTGCCCTCTGACTAATGCTTTTATACTCCACACCTTCTCCTAATTTCCACACTCCGAATTTTCTGCATAATATTTACACCACACATTGCCCTTTGACAGGACATCTCCACTGCCTCCAACCGTCTCCTCGCTGCCCGCATTTACCACCCAAGCTTCACATCCACATAAGAGTGTTGGTACTACTAAAACTTTCAATTTCATTCCCTTTTTTGTCTCCAAAAGATAACGTTTTTTGACTCCACATATACCTCAAACCACCACTCACCTTTTTTCCCTCATCAATTCTATGATTAACCTCATCCTTCATAAATCCATCCGCCGACACGTCAACTCCCAAGTATCTGAAAACATTCACTTTTCCATGCTCCTCCTCCCCAATTTGATATCCAATTTTTCTTTATCTAAATCATTTGACACCCTCATCACCTTACTCTTTTCTATGTTCACTTTCAACTTTCTACCTTTACACACATTCTCAAACTCATCCACTAACCTTTGCAATTTTTCTTTAGAATCTCCCATAAGCACAGTATCATCAGCAAAAAGTAACTGTGTCAATTCCCATTTTGAATCTGATTCCCATAATTTAATCCCACCCATCTCCCAAACACCCTAGCATTTACTTCTTTTACAACCCCATCTATAAATATATTAAACAACCATGGTGACATTACACTTCCCTGTCTAAGACCTACTTTTACCGGGAAGTATTCTCCCTCTCTTCTACACACCCTAACCTGAGCCTCACTATCCTCAATAAAAGCTCTTTACAGCATTTAGTAACTTACCACCTATTCCATATACTTGCAACATCTGCCACATTGCTCCTCTATCCACTCTATCATATGCCTTTTCTAAATCCATAAATGCAATAAAAGCTTCCCTACCTTTATCTAAATACTGTTCACATATATGCTTCAATGTAAACACTTGATCTACACATCCCTACCCACTCTGAAGCCTCCTTGCTCGTCCGCAATTCTACATTCTGTCTTACCTCTAATTCTTTCAATTATAACCCTACCGTATACTTTTCCTGGTATACTCAGTAAACTTATTCCTCTATAATTTTTACAATCTCTTTTGTCCCCTTTCCCTTTATATAAAGGGACTATACATGCTCTCCGCCAATCCCTAGGTACCTTCCCCTCTTTCATACATTTATTAAACAAAAGTACCAACCACTCCAACACTATATATCCCCCCCTGCTTTTAACATTTCTGTCATGATCCCATCAGTTCCAGCTGCTTTACCCCCTTTCTTTCTACGTAATGCCTCACGTACCTCCACCACACTTACATTCTGCTCTTCTTCACTCCTAAAAGATGGTATACCTCCCTGGCCAGTGCATGAAATTACCGCCTCCCTTTCTTCCTTAACATTTAAAAGTTCCTCAAAATATTCTCACCATTACCTAATACCTCCCTCTCCCCCATCTACTAACTCCCCTACTCTGTTTTTACTGACAAATCCATACTTTCCCTAGGCTTTCTTAACTTGTTTAACTCACTCCAAATTTTTTCTTATTTTCATTAAAATTTCTTGACAGTGCCTCTCCCACTCTTTCATCTGCTCTCCTTTTGCACTCTCTCACCACTCTCTTCACCTTTCTTTTACTCTCTATATACTCTGCTCTTCTTATAACACTTCTGCTTTGTAAAACCTCTCGTAAGCTACCTTTTTCTCTTTTATCACACCCTTTACTTCATCATTCCCCCAAATCACTCCTCTTTCCTCCTGCCCCCACCCTCCTATAACCACAAACTTCTGCCCCACATTCTAATACTGCATTTTTAAAACTATTCCAACCCTCTTCAACCCCCCCACTACTCATCTTTGCACTAGCCCACCTTCCTCCCTTAGTTTATACACTTTCACCTCCCTCTTACTTGTTGTTGCCACCTTCCTCTTTTCCCATCTACCTCTTACTCTAACTGTAGCTACAACTAAATAATGATCCGATATATCAGTTGCCCCTCTATAAACATGTACATCCTGGAGCCTACCCATCAACCTTTTATCCACCAATACATAAATATATTACAATTTATTTGATATCCATCACACACCCACTGGCATGCCCTTTCGACCAGTGAACTGGCAATTCAGGATATAGCAGTTCTAGAGCCTCACTGCTCTATTAATTGTCCAAGTCAACCAACCAACAGTATCAGAGCTGCTACCCCCCCTCCCACCCCTTAACCGAGGTGATGTTGTGCTTGACCACTCAGCTGTAGGGTCAGATGCTGACTCATACTCTCTTGTCTATTCTAAGGTGTAAACTTCCTGTTATGAATGGCTCTTTGCTCTCTGGCTTACTGTTGCTATACTGCTATTTTTTTTTTTTTTTAACAAGTCGGCTGTCTCCCACTGAGGCAGGGTGACCCAAAAAAGAAAGAAAATCCCCAAAAAGAAAATGCTTTCATCATCATTCAACACTTTCACCACACTCACACATTATCACTGTTTGTGCAGAGGTGCTCAGAATACAACAGTTTAGCAGCATATACCTATAAAGATACACAACATATCCCTCCAAACTGCCAATATCCCAAACCCCTCCTTTAAAGTGAAGGCATTGTACTTCCCATTTCCAGGACTCAAGTCCGACTATATGAAAATAACCGGTTTCCCTGAATCCCTTCACTAAATATTACCCTGCTCACACTCCAACAGATTGTCAGGTCCCAAGTACCATTCGTCTCCATTCACTCCTATCTAACACGCTCACGCACGCTTGCTGAAAGTCCAAGCCCCTCGCCCACAAAACCTCCTTTACCCCCTCTCTCCAACCCTTTCAAGGATGACCCCTACTTCGCCTTCCTTCCCCTATAGATTTATATGCTTTCCATGTCATTCTACTTTGATCCATTCTCTCTAAATGACCAAACCACCTCAACAACCCCTCTTCTGCCCTCTGACTAATACTTTTATTAACTCCACACCTTTTCCTAATTTCCACACTCTGAATTTTCTGCATAATATTTACACCACACATTGCCCTTAGACAGGACATCTCCACTGGTGAAGGAATATACCGGCAAAGAAAAAACTAGTTCCCCATATGTTTGCCTTTGCCTTTAATTGTCTGGTTGTTCTTGACTGAAGACGAGTTATAGCCAGGTGCAACAGGCTTTGAAATTGCTACCTGCATTCATAATAATTTGATTAAAAAGAAAAAGAAAAGAAAAATTAGGCAAGACATTAACATTGTTTCAGAGAAAACTTTAAAAAACTCTCAGTTTACAGGGTAAAGTGAGGGCTACAGACAGTGACAAAGAAGCTATGGGGAAACATGTGAGAGATAGAGAATTTAAAGAAGGGTTGGAGATAATGATAGAGGAAGTGGTAGTGACTGAGTGAAAGTATAAGACTTAATATAAGAAGGTGGGTTACAGACCTTATGAGAAGGCCAAGGACAATGATCAACCATTGCTTAATTAATACAGAGGAGAAGCAAGGAGGGCTACAGACAAGGAAAAAGCAAAATGTGAGGATTATATGCCATAAGTAAGAAATATGGACCAAGAGAGGGTCCACTAACCTTTAATGAGGGCATGAGGGCTGTACAATTGTCCCAGATGGTCTGTGAGTCGGTAGGGTCCACTTCCAGCCGCCAGTCATGGTCTTGGTTGGTCCCACCCAGTACCACTGTCTCCAAGCTACCATAATGATAATACAAAAATAATAATAATATAAATAACAATAGTATGCTGTAATTACTATTGCATGCAGGACTAACGTACTAATGAAAATAATACATGTTGCTGTGAAGTTGGTCTAAACTCTATATATTTAACCCCTTGACTGTCGCAACCCCAAATCCTGAGGTGTCTCCTGGTGTCGCAAAATTCCCCCCCCCCAAAAAAAAATTCTTATGAAATGATAGAGAATCTTTTCCTGATTGTAATGACACCAAAACAACGAAATTTGATGGAAAACTGACGGAATTACACTCTTGTGAAGTTAACGACATTTATAAATCGGCGATTTCGCCCACTTTGAGCCCTATTTTCAGCTAATTCCATTGTTCCAGTCGACCGAAGTCATAGCTATTTCTTTAGAACTCCATTTTTTCTATCGACTGAGTACAAGAAACTGCCCATTTACCGATTTCAACTACCCAATAACATGGTCAGAAATTTGCAATTTGGCCAATTTCACGAAAATTAGAAAATATGACAATTTCAAAACAGGGTCCAGAATGAACAATGCAGACATTCCTGGCTCTAAAATAACATTTTCTTTGTTCATCAGTCATGTCTCCAGGCCCCTCTGATATTACTCTTGCTTTGTATTTTGAATTTTTATGCAAACAAAAAATAGAAGATTTACTGTTATGCAGACTACTGCAATATTGTAATAATTGTATAAATAATGCCACCCCATTCATGACTGCATATTAGAATGGCTACTTGGACATTTATTGGAAAATGACATCATTTGTTTACTTTTGAACATCGGCAAAAATCAAACATTTCCCCTACGTATTTTGAGCTCCATTTCAAGGTTTGTTTCATAGTAAAACCAATCAAAATCACCTCTATTTCTATAATATGTTTTCCATTCTATCAAATGAAACCAAGAAAACGAGAATACAACCATAAACACTACACGAAAATAGACCACAAAATCAGCATTTTAATTAAAAAAAATGGTCAGTTTTTTTTCTCATCATGCACTGCGTGCTGCAGGATTTTTTTTTGTATGGTGCACACTGACCACACAGACCCATTCTCTCACATGTGGGCCTACCAGCTTTCTCCTGCTTGATTTGAAGCCGCTAGAATTTATGAGTACAGTGGACTCCCGCATACCGATTTTAATCCGTGCAAGAGGGCTCATTGGTATGCGAAATAATCGGTATGCGAATGAATTTTCCCCATAAGAAATAATGGAAATCAAATTAATCCGTGCAAGACACCCAAAAGTATGAAAAAAAAAATTTTACCACATGAAATATACATTTTCCTACACACAAAGAGAAGGATACATGCACAGTAGTAGAGTAGTACATGCACAGTATATATTGTGCATGTACTACTCTACTAAATGAAGAATAAATGACACTTACCTTTATGAAGATGCAGCAATGACTGATGAGACACTGTGTCCTGGGAGTGCCTTTTCCTCCTGAGTACTCTAGGTCCTGTTTGGCATTTTCTTCCAGAACAGGCCTTATCACACTGTGTATGTCACTATGATTCTTAAATCTCTCAAACCAACCTTTGCTGGCTTTAAATTCACCAATATGAGCACTAGTTCCAGGCATTTTTCCCTGTTCACCTGGGTGTTAGTCGACTGGTGTGGGTTGCATCCTGGGAGACAAGATTAAGGACCCCAATGGAAATAAGTTAGACAGTCTTCGATGACACTGACTTTTTTGGGTTATCCTGGGTGGCAAATCCTCTGGGTTAATTGTTTCTTGGTATATTCTCAATAAGCCACACCAACAACAGTGCTACAGCAGCAGCAGACGATGCTACAGCAGCAGCAGATGATGCTACAGCAGCAGCAGACGATGCTACAGCAGCAGCAGCAGCAGCAGACAATGCTACAGCAGCAGCAGCAGCTGACAGTGCAGCAGCAGCAGCAGCTGTACCACCAATAGTAGCGATGGTTGATTGGGGTTCATTATACAACCTGGCCAGCTCGGAGACACACACTCCACTTTCATACTTATCAATGATCTTTTTCTTCATCTCTATAGTAATTCTCACCCTTATTGCTGTAGGGTTGGCACTAGAAGCTTTCCTGGGGCCCATGGTCACTTATTTTCCAGATAAAATCACCAAAAACACTGTAATAATACGAAATGTTACGATTGTATGCTTGGATGCTACCGCGGAGGCTGGCTGGTAAACAATGCCACCGGCGGAACATGTGAGGCTGGCTAAGGCGCACATTGGACGCGTCTCGGACGAACAGCGGTGAGCGGGTTTTTGAGCGGTATGAGAGGCAAAATATTTGCGATTAAAGTGAGCGGTATGCGGAATAAACGGTATGTGATGCCAACGGTATGCGGGGGTCCACTGTATATGTATGACCAAAACAGTCAAAGGGCTAAGTAAGAATGACCCAGGAGTAGCATACTTCATGCCAGGCTGAAAAATACAGAAGCATTAGTAAAAGACCAACATATAAAATAAATTTAAAACACTATAACCATTCCAGCTAATGAAACAGACAATAAATTTGGTGCAGCTAGTTAGAGATGTTACATGCTTGGTAGAAGAACGGTATTGTATTGTGATACAGAATATTGTTACAGTATTCCTTCTTTTCCTCCAGAATAAAAAAGGCTCCAGTCAGATAACTTACTCAAATCTTTGTAATTTTTGTGTCATTCATATAAAGACTTGTACGATACTGAAATGTTTGTTTTTAAGTTAATGCAACTTGGTTAAGTGTTTATATAGATGTGAAGTGTGATAAGTGATTTGATTTAGTCTTTTAGGATACTCAGTTATATATCTTTCTTTCTTTCAACACACCGGCCGTATCCCACCGAGGCGGGGTGGCCCAAAAGGAAAAACGAAAGTTTCTCCTTTTACATTTAGTAATATATACAGGAGAAGAGGTTACTAGCCCCTTGCTCCGGCATTTTAGTCGCCTCTTACAACACGCATGGCTTACGGAGGAAGAATTCTGTTCCACTTCCCCATGGAGATAAGAGGAAATAAACAAGAATAAGAACTAGAAAGAAAATAGAAGAAAACCCAGAGGGGTGTGTATATATGTGCTTGTACATGTATGTGTAGTGTGACCTAAGTGTAAATAGAAGTAGCAAGACATACCTGAAATCTTGCATGTTCATGAGACAGAAAAAAGGACACCAGCAATCCTACCATCATGTAAAACAACTACAGGCTTTTGTTTTACACTCACTTGCCAGGACGGTAGTACCTCCCTGGGTGGTTGCTGTCTACCAACCTACTACCTACTCAGTTATATATATACTGTGATAATGCATGCTGATGTTTGTAACTATTACTATGTCCACAGTTACTATCAGTTACTATATGACGTCATAGCTGCCAGTTCTGTATAATGATAACTGTGGAGCTCTTAACTTTAATTATTAGTTTTATAGAATATCAAGATGGCATCAGATCAGTATAAACTGGGGACAGCCAAGAAAAAACTAAAGTAAGAAGAGAATCATAACTAGATAAGCAATGGCCTGACACTGAGAAGCATATTCTTGGCACAAACAAGGAAAGTACACAAATTTTTCCTGTAGTTATAATTTGTTACTGCTAATTACGAATAAGCTATGTATTACACTAAGTCAACACTTGAGATGCTGGAAAAATTGTTTACATAAACAGGACACTGCTGACATTCTGCTTGCTAAAATAGGACCTGAACAACACCAGTCTTGTAATTACTATGGGAATGAAGATGTGGATCTACAATAGTAAAAAAAAACACATCTAACAATCATTCTGCTAAGACCTCTAACAACAAAACTGCAAAACAGCCAACACACCTGTCATAAGAGACAGAAATTTATATATGATAACAAATGTCAGGGTTCTATGAATTACCTTATACAAAATCCTCAAAAAAGAAGAAAGAACTGAATGTAATTTTTTTTTTTAACATGCAGGCTGTTTCCCAATGAGGCAGGGTGACCCAAAAAGAAAAACCTATTTTTACCATATATAAAAGAAAATTTTTTTATCATTCAACACTTTCACCATCATTCATACATAAACACTGTCTCTGAAGAGGTGCTCAGATATGACAGTTTAGATGTCCCTCCAAACTGCCAATATCCTGAACTCTTCCGGTAAAGTGCAGGTATTGTACTTCCCATTTCCAGAACTAAAGTCCGGCTAACCAGTTTTCCTGAATCCCTTCACAAAATATTACTTGCTCACACTCCATCAGGTCCCAAAAACCATTCATCTCCATTTACTCCTATCTAACACTCTCTTGCTGGAAGTCCAAGCCCCTCGCCCACAAAACCTCCTTTACCCCCCTTCTATATATTCAAGACTGAATGACTATTCACAGTTCCTGCTGTAAATTGTTTAGTCAGAAGCTAAGCCAGTTATTCCTTGATGACTGTATGGCTGAAAGATTTTAAGGAATAGTCTTAAAAGTTATCAGGCACCACATGATTTGCATTCAAGTGTGCTGTTATGTACAAGTGTAAAATAAACTTGAATAACAACTATAAATATGTTTGAGCAATCTCATATGAAGTTAGAAATACTCTTATCAGCTACAATCCATTATTTATTTCTGAGCTAGCTGAGAAAATTTTTACCTTATGAGGGGCATGAGATTAGATCAGTCTTATCAATGGCAGGAAATATAAGATCACTATTTTGGAAAAAAAAAATGCAAAGTCAATGAACTTATCTCACATTACTGTACTACAAATTGACTGTACCCAAGGAACAAATGATTCTTATGACTAATGTAATTTCTAACTCATCATGAGCACAAAATGACATTACTACATACAGAAGTGACTCATTTATAAGAAATACTCACAAGAAGACCTCTTAAGAATACCCTTATTTCAGGAGAACTTGTTACAGATCTGTCAGAGTATCAGTGATGCCACCCTGTAATTTAGTTCTATGATCACAAATATGATAGGGATTGAAAACAGCTGTAGATAATGGAGACTACTGTATAAGAAATCCAGTAATATAGATGTTCATGTACATGAATGGTATACAATACTGACAAGATGAAAATTTAGACACGTGCAACATCTGGGTATCTTTATTGTAGATGTTTCGCCATCCAATGGCTTTATCAATACAAATTCAAGAACATGATTGGGAGACAGAAGAACTATATACAAAAGATGAGGTAATCAGTCCCTCAGCCTTGGAGCTGGTGTGAAGAGCACCGTAGTCACGAAGATTCTTGAGCACAGGCAAGAAGGCTGGCGCTTATATACTGGCGTCAGGTGGAAAGGGATGGGTAGCAGACAAGGGCATAGTCACTGGTAGGTGGGATTCCCTAGTGGAAGTAGGTCATACCTTAGGGATGGGTATGACCTACTTCTTGTCGGTATCGTATATCATTCATGTACAACTTGTCAGACACTGCAATATCATGGAATCTTGGTTCAGAGGCCATCTACATAACCTTCTTGGCTGCTACTATATACTGCCACTAACCATCCCTTGGGTATTTCCTACTTCCACTGGGGAATCCCGCCTACCAGTGACTATACCCTCATCTGCTACCCATCCCTTTCCACCTGACGCTAATATATACATGCCAGCCTTCTTGACTCTGCTCCAGAACCTTCATGACTACGGTGCTCTTCAAACCAGCTCCAAGGCTGAGGAACTGATTACCTCATCTTTTGTATATAGTTCTTCTGTCTCCCAATCATGTCCTTGAATTTGTATTGATAAAGCCACTGGATGGCGAAACGTCTACAATAAAGATACCCAAATGTTGCACATGTGTCTAAATTTTCATAGATGTTCATATATAAGTGAGTAATTTATTTATTATTATTAACCCTTTCACTATCTCGTACATAGATCTATGCTACTGACACCAGTGTCGCTTATGTACATCTAAGTTTTGAGCTGAGCTCCCTCAGAGCTGTGAGCAGTAAATTTTGGCCTAGATAGGAGAGAGTGTCTGTGGAATGAGTGTGCACAGTATAAAAATAATCCTGCCCCATGCAGTGCATAATGAAAAAAGGAAACCTCTGACGTTTGTGTTTGGTTTAAAATAACAACTTTGAAGTGTTTTCTAGGGTGGTTTATTTGCTGTTTCTAAGTACTATTTGACAGAATGGAAGAAATATTACTGAAACAGAGATGGGTTTTGGGGTTTCAGAAGTGGAAGTATACTTTGAAATTTGGCTCAAAGTAGCTGAAATATTTGATTTTTTACTATTTTTTTTAATCTGGTTTATGGTGTTTTACTAAGTTTGATTCAATTATTATGTGTAAATCATGACCAATCATTCCTGGTTATATTTTATTATCCAAGGAATAATAAATCTTTGATTTATGTGATGATGAATTCAAAATGGATGGTAAGTGTAATACAGGAGAGGCCTGAGTATATGATTAATGAGCAGAGGAAATGTTGCTTTAGTGGCTGGGGACTTCTACAGTGTTTATTTTAAACTATGTTTTTAAACTAGACTTTTTTTTAATTTTGTGTAAAATTGGCTGAATTACCCACTTCTGTGCACTTCATGTAGTTCTGATAATCAAATGGGCAGTTTCTTGACCTCAATCAATAGAACAGAAGGTAAATTAGCAAAATATCTTGGAATCTGGTCAATTTCAGCTTAAAATAGGACTCAAAGTGGGCAAAATTGCTGGTGTAAATTGTACACAGGATGCTTTGTGCCTGCATAATTCCCTAAGTTTTTTAGCAAATTTCAAATTTTTGGCATCATTACCTTCAGAAAAAAAAGACTCTAACATTTCAGAAGAATTTTTTTTTAATGCCGACATACAATTACATTTTTGTCAATTTTTTACAATTTAGAGATCTTTAAAAAATTGTGTTGACTTTTTTGAGGGTACTAATGAACATAACCCTATTTTCAATTAAGTTTACACCCATTTTTTATTACACCATTTTTAACATGATATCTGATAATCAACCATGTATAAATTTACCCCAAGGTAGACCAGAGCTTGAGGAATGCAGAATTATTATTATTAGGCTAGGCTATTAGTACAGAAATACATGTAAGTTGGCTACTGATGAGTTTTATGAATTTTTATATCAGTACAGATTAAGTAAAGCAAGCATACATAACATAGGGGGCAGCATCTCCTTGGGACTTACTTGGGGATGATGTAGGCAAATGACTTCTTGGATGCATCACACAGGTACCTCCCCACCCATGGTGCCCGCACCTAAAAAAGAAAAACATTAAAATTTTATAATCTACAGTATAACCTCAAATATCGAACTGCTCCCAACTCAACCAATTATGTAAGTGTATTTTTGTAAGTGCTTTTATAAGTGTATTTTTGAGGGTCTGAAATGAACTAATTTAATTTACATTATTCCTGATGGGAATAAATTCGTTCGGTAACGGCACTCGAACAGCCGTCTGGAATGAAGAAAGTTCGATATTTGAGATTCCACTATTTTAATCAGTAAAATTGCAAAGTAACTGTGTTCAAAAATTCTCATAAAAAAGCTAATAATTACATTTTTTTATACATGCGGTTCTACAGTTTGGTTTGGTTTCTCAAAACAACCTTTTGTAGTTTCATACTTCCATCTTCAATACTGTCTTTTAGATATTTTATCCAAATATTAACTACCTAGATAATTTACCTATAAATCAAAGGGTTCTCCTTTAACTGGAAAAAGAGAGCTCACAATCATTACATTAATTATACACAATATTGAAGTTAATAAGACACCAATACAACACCTGGGTATCTTTACAAAGATGTTTCACTAACCTCTGGCTTCTTCAATCCAATATAGAGATTATTTACTGGATACAGTCAAAGAATTGGAGGGAACGTTTTGAAGTGCTCAGCCTTAACTCTTTCACCATCTCTTGCCTAAATCTATTATTAACACCAGTGTCACTCACGTAGACCTACTTTTAAAGCACAGTGCTCTCAAATATCCTGCGAGTGGTAAATTTTGGCCTCAACATAAGAAAATGGGCTTGTGTAGCAACTGTGCACAGTATAAAAAAAAAAATCTTGCCCCACATGAAGCATGATGGAAAAAGCAAGCCTCTGATCTTGTGTCTGGTTTAAAATAGCAACTATGAAGTGCTTTCTAGGATAACTTTATTGTATTATTAATTGTTCCTTCATATCAGCTGCAGTTTCAGGAGTGGAAGTACATAGTTTGAATAGCGACAAGATTCAATTTGTGATGATTTTTCTAAGGAAGGATAAGGTCCACCTACAGCCTCCAGTCTGTTTTATGGATTTTTACTAGGTCTGCTTCAATTACTGGGGCACCCTAAACCATGATCCACCATTCAGGGGTATATTTTGTTATCTGAGAAATGGGGTAAAAAAATTTATTTTGTGTGATAATGGAATGAAGCGTTTATTTTGGGCTCTGTTTTCAAACTGGAATTTTTTGAATTCTGTGTAAAATTGACCAAGTTTCCAAATTCTGTTCTGATAGTTTAATGGACAGTTTCTTGAGCTTAATCAATAGAATGGAATGCATACCAGCAAAATAGCAAGTATGCCTTCCTTTGCTATGGAATTTGCTTAAAATAGGATTCAAAGTGGGTGAAATCGCTGGTAAAAATTGAACCCAAACTGCCAAATTTGTACCTGCGCAACTCTTTAAATTTTCCATCAAATTTAGTATTTTAGCGTCATTACCTCCAGATAAAATTCTCTACCATTTCAGAAGAAAAAATTACTTTTTTTTTTTTTTTTTTTAAATCACAACATTGTCAGCACTTTTAATTTTGGGGGTCCCAGCAAGAAAAGGGTTAACAGAGTGTGTTCGTTCCCTTAGCACTGATAAAAATAAGGCAGACGCATGTGGGCTGAGATATATACTGGAGCCAGAGGGGAGGTGAAGCAATTGAGGACACTGTCACACGTGAGAGAGACCCACCATGGGTCACTTGGACATCATGATGAAACTTGCGCATGCATGCACACACACACACACACACACACACACACCACACACCACACCACACACACACACACACACACACACACAAAAAAAAAAAAAAAAAAAAAAAAAATCAGATTGGTTGGCCTGGACAGTAGGCTGGCCTCTGTGGTGTGCACCTGACATGTCTGCCTAAGTAAGGGATTCCTCTCAACTAGTTTAGTAGTGCCAGAGGAGGGTTTCTAGCAGATCAAAAATATTTGTGTTATTTTTGTACTATTACATGTAGGTAACTCAAATATATTGACCATACAGTCAGTATTCTTATTCTCATTCATTCTCCCCCCCCCCCTTATCTCTCTCTGACAAGGGTTTTACAAGATTAGGTTTTAGGTTCCTAACTTTATTTACAAGGTAAGAGATCTTACCTACATTAGCTCATTTTAAAGAATTTTTATTGTTATGAGACATACAAGTAAGGAAGAGGATGAAGCTGGAGGTAACTGTGGGCAAGCAATTTTATTTGGTCAATTGACTTTATTTCACTGATGTCATTATGCTGTACAAACATGCTCTCTCTCTCTCCACCCCATCTCCTTCCCTGTCTCTTCCCCTCCCAATTATATCACTGGTATCCATGGGAAAATACGCTCAGAGTTCCAAACACCTGACTTGCAAAAAAATTTCTGGAATTCATTAATGCTGTACACTGGGGCCCTACTGTACTTTTATGTCATGACATGACTGACCCTCATGACTTGGCCTCTGCAGGGGTAAACCTCTGGGTCAGGCACTAGTTTCCGGGCACCAAGACCGCTGCAGTTGATGACGATGTCTGCTTCTGCAGCTGCCTCTGCTAAGGATGTGAGCCGACACATCTTCACACTGCCTCCCAGTGCCCTCACCTCCTCCAATAACACTGGCAGGAACTTCAATGGTTCTGCTGTGACTGTACCAAAGCTAAATCCTGACCTGCCAGTGATGGGTGGGAAAAGAGGTTAAATTGGAATATTATGATAATGTAAAGGACTTCATGAAACACTTCAGTAGCAACAGTCTGTATATTTTTAACACACTGGCCATGTTCCACCAAGGTAGGGTGTCTTGCTGGAAATGTTCAGGCATCACAATTCAAGTGACCCTCCAGTCTGTAACATGCTGGCCTCTCCTTCAAAAATACCACAAACATAGCTTCACTGTCTCTGGTACTTGCTGTCTAGTCACTCATCCACAGGGTAGGTCTGGGATGTTTGTATGTGTCGATGTAGTGTAGATAAGAAAGAACTGATTATGAATGTTATAAATGAAAAGAATGGGAACAAGTTAGGAGTATCCGAGAGAAAGAGAGCTAAGGAAGAAGTAGCAGTAATATTATACATATTCAATTATGGAAAGAGAAGAGGATTAAAATAAGGGTGGGATATGAGAAGTGGGTAACAGTAAGTATTTATAAATCTGGGGAAAAGAGGAATATAAAGGACAGAGAGAGATTTTAGGTGTTAAGTGAACGTTTAAGGATAAGGAATTCTTAACCACATGAGAAAATTGCTGTTGTGGTGACGTAAATGGTAATGTGAGAGAAACTGTTGCAGAGGGTGCAGTAGGTAAGTTTGAAATGCCAGGGGTAAATGATAATTATGGGGGAGTGGTAGGGGCAAAATTGAACTATGTATAGAAAGAGGTTTGGTAATAGCTAATACAGTGGAACCCAGAGTTTCGAACACATCGACTATCGAATGCTTTGAGTTTCGACTGTTTTTTTCAAATCAATTTTGTCCTGAGTATCAAACCGTGTACTACACCTGTCCACCTGCCCGCGTCCCCATGCAGGCCTCGCGAGCCAGTCTGGCTTTGTTTATGCTTGAGTGAACACTAACCTGCATGCTCATTCAAACATTTCACTATTAATTCATTGTGTTTGGTTTTTGTTTATTAAGTGAGACTGTGAAATAAGCTACCATGGTGGTGATGGTGGGTGGTGGTAGTGGTGGATGGTGGTGGAGGATGGTGGTGGATGGTATTGGTGGATAGTGGTGGTGGATGGTACTGGTGGATGGTTGTGGTGGATGGTACTGGTGGATGGTTGTGGTGGATGGTATTGGTGGATGGTACTAATGGATGATGGTGGTGGTGGATGGTGGTGGTGGTGGATGATGGTGGTGGTGGTGGTGGTGGTGGTGGGTGGTGGTGGGTGGTGGTGGGTGGTGGTGGGTGGTGGTGGGTGGTGGTGGTGGTGATGGTGGTGGTGGATGATGGTGGTGGATGGTGGTGGTGGTGGGGGATGGGGGGTGGATGGTATTGGTGGATGGTGGTGGTGGAGAATGGTATTGGTGGATGGTGGTGGATGGTATTTGGGGGATGGTGGTGGATGGTATTGGTGGATGGTATTGGTGGTGGATGGTATTGGGGGATGGTATTGGTGGACGGTATTAGTGGATGGTGGTGGTGGTGGATGGTTGAAGGATAGTGGTGGGGTGGATGGTAATGATGGATGGTGGTGGTGGATGGTATTGGTGGATGGTATTGGGGATGGTGGTGGTGGATGGTATTGGTGGATGGTGGTGGTGGATGGTATGGTGGAGGTGGTGGTGGTGGATGGTATTGGTTTGGGTGGTGGGGGGTGGTGGATGGTATTGGTGGATGGTGGCAGTGGATGGTGGAGGTGGTGGATGGTGGTGGTGGTAGGTGGTGGTGGTGGTAGGTGGTGGTGGTGGTGGTGGTGGTGGTGGTAGGTGGTGGTGGGGGTAGGTGGTGGTGGTGGATGGGGGTGGGGGGATGGTGGTTGTGGGTGGTGGTGGTGGATGGTGGTGGTGGGTGGTGGTGGTGGGTGATGATGGTGGTGGTGGTGGTGGTGGATGGTGGTGGTGGATGGTGGTGGTGGGGTGGTGGTGGTGGGGGTGGTGGTGGTGGATGGTGGTGGTGGATGTGGTGGATGGTATTGGTGGATGGTGGTGGTGGTGGATGGTATTGGTGGATGATGATGATGGTGGTGATGGTGGGTGGTATTGGTAGGTGGTGGTGGTGGTGGTGGATGGTATTGGGGATGGTGGTAGTGGATAGGGTGGTGGTGGGTGGTGGATGGTGGTGGTGGTGGTGGTGGTGGATGGTGGTGGATGGTGCTGGATGGTGGTGGATGGTGCTGGTGGTGGATGGTGGTGGATGGTGCTGGTGGTGGATGGTGCTGGTGGTGGATGGTGCTGGTGGTGGATGGTGCTGGTGGTGGATGGTGCTGGTGGTGGATGGTGCTGGTGGTGGATGGTGCTGGTGGATGGTGCTGGTGGATGGTACTGGTGGATGGTGGAGGTGGTGGTGGATGGTACTGGTGGATGGTACTGGTGGATGGTACTGGTGGAGGGTGGTGGTGGTGGAGGATGGTGGTGGGTGGTGGTGGTGGAGGATGGTGGTGGGTGGTGGTGTGGAGGATGGTGGTGGGTGGTGGTGGGTGGTGGATGGTGGTGGATGGTGCCTTCTTCAGAGATTAAGGAGATTTGTGCAATGTGGAATAGGGTGCAGGTATTTGCTGAAAAATATCACCCTGAGCAAGCTGAAACAAGCCATCTCTGCAACATGATCAGCAACAGAACCATGTCCCATTTTAGGGAAATCTTAAAGAAGGGAAGTAACCCCAGATAAGGACTTGTTACCTAAAATCTTTATGGAAGGGGATTCCCCTTCCAAACAATAAGTGGTCTCTTACTCCTCCTCCCTATCTTCCAGATGCCATCAACAATCTTCAATAAAGGTAAGTAAAAATGTTATTTTATATGTTTATTTAAATGTTTATCTATTACTATTATTATTATTATAATGGGGAAGCGCTAAACCCGTAGGATTATACAGCGCCTGGGGGGGGGAATGTGGAAGGCATTCAGGCTTAATTCGGAGAACTGGAGCACAGATCCAATTCCCTAAATCAAGATCCCCTCACCAACATCAAGGAACCTTCCCTGAGGGGTATCTATTACTAATTGTACTATGTATGCTTACTGTGTGTATGTAAAACTACAATTAATCTATATAAAATGTATTTTTTGTGAATATTTTTGGGTTTCTGGAACGGATTATTTGTATTTACATTATTTCTTATGGGAAATATTGCTTCAAGTTTCGAACGTTTCAACTTTAGAACTAGCTCCTGGAACGGATTAAGTTTGAAACTCGGGATTCCACTGTACACATTTTAAGAAAAAGAGAGTAAATAAGTGAGATATGATATACAGTGGTCCCTCAATAATCATCCGGCCTGAAAATTGTCCATTTCGGAAATAGTCCCGTTATTTCGTCTAAACATTGGCTTGTAAATGGTCCATTAACTCGCTAATCATCCTTTGTCTGGGACGCGTACTCACGCTCTGAGCCACCTGGGCCTGCCTTCCCAGCCAGTGTGCCATTGTTTACCAGTGAGCGACAGTCCCCTCACATGCTCCTACGAAATATTTCATAATATTCCATTGATTTTAGTGCTTGCAAGTGCTAAATAAGCTACCATGGCTCCAAAGAAAGCTTCTAGTGCCAGCCCTTTGGTAAAGAATGTGAGAAACACATAATTTATGAAAAAGTTTATAGAAAAATAAAAAGGTGGTGGTGGTAGAGTGGAAGCAGTTGTGATAGTGGTTGATGGTTGTAGTGATGGTGGTAGAAGGTAGTAGTGATGGTGGTAACAGTTATAATAGTGGTAGAAGGTCGTAGTGATGGTGGTAGAGGGTTCCTTCTTTAATGATTCAGCAATTCTACCAACTCCTCCAATGTTGTTGGAGTTATATAGGGCTACAGAAAACACCGCCGCCTCAGCTGCTGCTTCACCACCATTATGGACAGCTTACTCTCAGTGGCCCTTATATACCCAACAACAACACAACACAACACCTCTCCTGACATACGTAATGACTTATTTTATTCATTCTAGAGTATATTCCATGTTTCTATGTTATTAATATTGTTTGTCATATTAGTTGAATTGTGATAGATAAATAAGCTGTAGAGTTGATATTAGTGTCATATTCTCCAACAATAAACTTGCCATCCCTACCTCACACAAACAAGTCTCCAATAAGAACATAAGAAAGGGGGAACACTGCAGTAGGCCTGCTGGCCCATACTAGGCAGGTCCTTTACAATCCTTCCCACTTAGAACATAACAATGGAAGAACACTGCAGGTCTACTGGCCCATACAAGGCAGGTCCTTATCAAAATGACCTCTACCCAAAGCTACCCAAGAATTTACTCCCGTACCCAATGACACAAATCAAACTTAGCTCCTCCCACTCATATATTTGTCCAATATCTTCTTAAAGCTACCCAAGGTCCTAGCCTCGATCACCCTACTGGTAAGTGTGATGTTAAATAAGAACATAAGACCTTAAGAAAGTAGGAACACTGCAACAGGCCTGCTGGCCCATACTAGGCCGGTCCTTCACAAATCCAACCCACTAACAGAACAAATGCTACCCAAGCAATAAGCTCAGGTGCAAGTCCGACTCAAATCCAACCCCTCTCACTCGTGTATTTATCCAACCTAAATTTAAAACTACCCAATTTTTAGCTTCAATCACCCTACTAGGCAGACCGTTCCACTCATCAACTACCCCTATTACCAATGTTCATTTATACATTTTGTTAGTGCTTTACATTTATTTGGAATTTTTTTCTATATTTATGCTAGGGAAGTTACCCCTGAAGTGACCTAGAGTCCTTATGGAGGGGGATTCCCCTTCCAAACAATAACCTCTCTTCCCTCTCTCCTCCTCCTGTCTTCCATTCATCAACAACAGCCTTCAATAAAGGTAACTGTCATGTTGAATGTTCATTCTTTTGTGCATGTAAATCTATCTTTTAGGTAAAAAAAAAAATTGTTGTTGATACTTCTGGGTGTCTGGAACGAATTAATTGGATTTACATTGTTTCTTATGGGGAAAATTGATTCGAAACATCGTCTATTTCGATAATAGTCCCACTTCCAGGAACGGATTAAGGACGATAATTGAGGGACCACTGTATCATATGATGTATGGTATAGGATGTGATGAAAGCAGTATGGTGGACTGTTATCAGATAAAAGGTTGATGGGTTGATTCTATAACATAGCTGAACCACTTACCAAGAAACTTCTTCATCGCTATCCCACATAAGAGCATAGGAATGGAAGAACACTGCAGAAGGTCTTCTCACAAACTTATCCAATCTCCCTTCCAAGCTACCCAAATTTTCAGACTCTATAACCCCACTTGGTACATCATCAGATGCATCATTCTCCACCTGACCACAGCATTCTGAACCTGACTATAAATACTTGCGTACCTTCCACCCCAGGTAGATTTGTTTGTGAAGATTGAGACACTTATGCAGCATATGGGAATCTTTATTCAGGAAACGTTTCGCCACACAGTGGCTTCATCAGTCCAATACAAAGGGAAGGCGCAAGGAGAGGAGGAGAATGAGGTAATCAGTCCCTCAACCTGGAGTCGATGTGTTCAGTCCATCAATCTTGTAGAATGTACAGCATAGGGCCGTAGACGTGGCTTATATACTGTAGTGAGGTGACGTGAAGCAGATGGAGGCGGGGTCATAGTGGTACCATCCACTAGTCGAAGTAGGTCTTCGTCCAGAGGTTGAACAAAGTGTTGAAGAATTCTTTGTAACAAGACCCATGATGCTGCCGTGTCTGACAGTTGTGATGAATGGTTTGAAAAACCGACAAGTTGAAGATTGAGACACTTATGCAGCATATGGGAATCTTTATTCAGGAAACGTTTCGCCACACAGTGGCTTCATCAGTCCAATACAAAGAGGAAGGGCAAGGAGAGGAGGAGAATGAGGTAATCAGTCCCCCAACCTGGAGTCGAAAGTGTTCAGTCCATCAATCTTGTAGAATGTACAGCATAGGGCCGTAGACGTGGGTTTTATACTGTAGTGAGGTGACGTGAAGCAGATGGAGGCGGGGTCCATAGTGGTACCATCCACTAGTCGAAGTAGGTCTTCGTCCAGAGGGTTGAACAAGTGTTGAAGAAATTTTTTGTAACAAGACCCCATGATGCTGCCGTGTCTGCGTTGTGATGAATGGTTTGAAAAACCGACAAGTTGAAGATTTTAGAAAACTTATGCAGCATTTTGGGAATCTTTATTCAGGAAACGTTTCGCCACAAAAGTGGCTTCATCAGTCCAATACAAAGAGGAAGGCGCAAGGAGAGGAGGAGAATGAGGTAATCAGTCCCTCAACCTGGAGTCGATGTGTTCAGTCCATCAATCTTGTAGAATGTACAGCATAGGGCCGTAGACGTGGCTTATTACTGTAGTGGAGGTGACGTGAAGCAGATGGAGGCGGGGTCATAGTGGTACCATCCACTAGTCGAAGTAGGTCTTCGTCCAGAGGTTGAACAAGTGTTGAAGAATTCTTTGTAACAAGACCCCATGATGCTGCCGTAGTATATAAGCCACGTCTACGGCCCTATGCTGTACATTCTACAAGATTGATGGACTGAACACATCGACTCCAGGTTGAGGGACTGATTACCTCATTCTCCTCCTCTCCTTGCGCCTTCCTCTTTGTATTGGACTGATGAAGCCACTGTGTGGCGAAACGTTTCCTGAATAAAGATTCCCATATGCTGCATAAGTGTCTCAATCTTCAACTTGTCGGTTTTTCAAACCATTCATCACAACTGTCAGACACGGCAGCATCATGGGGTCTTGTTACAAAGAATTCTTCAACACTTGTTCAACCTCTGGACGAAGACCTACTTCGACTAGTGGATGGAACCACTATGACCCCGCCTCCATCTGCTTCACGTCACCTCACTACAGTATATAAGCCACGTCTACGGCCCTATGCTGTACATTCTACAAGATTGATGGACTGAACACATCGACTCCAGGTTGAGGGACTGATTACCTCATTCTCCTCCTCTCCTTGCGCCTTCCTCTTTGTATTGGACTGATGAAGCCACTGTGTGGCGAAACGTTTCCTGAATAAAGATTCCCATATGCTGCATAAGTGTCTCAATCTTCAACTTGTCGGTTTTTCAAACCATTCATCACACAGATTTGTTTGTGACTTGAAAAAGCCCACTGTGTGGACGAAACATTGTCAATAAAGGATCACATTATACTGCATATGTGTTTATATTTCCATTGTGTCGGTATTTTATACCATTTATTTCCTTCTGGATGTTTATGTTTTTAGAGGTGACATATATATCAGATTATTATTTAGTGGTAGCTACAGTGGGAGTAAGGTACACAAGGTACAAGGAGAATGTCATCAGTAAGAGAGAAGTGAAAGGATATAAATTAAAGGAGATAGAGTAAGATATAAGCAACTACTGGGACAAAAGTGGGCTAGAGAGAGTACAGACAATGAGAAGAGGTAGAGGAGGTATGGGGTAGATTCAAGAATGCAGTGTTAGTGCAGGCAGCAGAATTATGTTGGTATAGGAGGGTGAGTGTAGGAGGGAAGAGAAGTGACTAGTGGACTAATGAAGTAGAGTGGTAAGGGAGAAAAAGTTGGCAAAAGTTTTTTTACATGACAGAAGTAAAAGAGGTTAAAAGAGTGGTGAGGGAATGCAAAAAGAGAGCTAATGAGAGAGTGGGAAAGGTTTTATCAACAAATTTTGCTGAGAATCAGAAGAAGTTTTGGAGATCAATAAGTTGAGAAAGCCCAAGGAAAAAAAATTAATTTAACAGTTAAAAACAAAAGAGGGGAGCCATTAGATGGGAGGAGATGCTGAGAAGATGGAGGGAATAGTTAGAGGAATTGCTGCATGATGATGAAGAAAGGACAGCACTGAGCAAGGAAATGGAAATGGAAATGGAAGAGCCAGATGTGAGTGTGGGGCAGGTGCATGAGGCAATGGGTAGAAAGGGGAATAAAGCAGCTGGGATGAATGGGATTAAGACAGAAATGTTAAAATCAGGTGGGAGATATAGCTTTGGAGTGGTTGGTGCATTAGTTCAATATATGCATGAAAGGTGAGAGGGTACCTAGGGACTGGCAGAGAGAATGCATAGTTCCTTTGTACATGTATATGGGAAAAGGGGATACAAGTGTGTAAGAATTATATGGAAATTACCCTGTTGAGTATACTAGTTAAAGCATATGGTAATCACTGAATGAATGATGAGTAAGACAGAGAGTAGGGTTGCAGAGGTTTAAGGAAGGATAGGGGAGATGTACACCAAGTGTTTACACTGAAGTACATATGCAAATAATACTTAGATAAAGGTAAGGAACTTTTCATTGCATTTATGAATTTAGAAAAGGCATATAACAGGGGTAGATAGGAGAACAATGTGGCAGATGTTGCAGATGTATGGAACAGGTGGTAAGTTACTTGAAGCGGTAAAGAGCTTTTACATGGAGAGCAAGGTGCAGGGAGGTGGATTATTTTCCTGTAAAAGTAGATCTTAGACAGAGATGTGTAATGTCAGCATGGTTGTTTAACATATTTATACATGGGATTGTAAAAGAAGTGAATGCTAGGGTATTAGAAAGTGATGCGAAACCGAAAAGACAGTGAATCTGGTACAGAGTGGGAGTTGCCACAGTTGCATTTTGCAATGACACAGGGTTCTTTAGGGAGATTCAGAAAGATGGTGCAAAAGTTAGCTAATGAATTCGGGAGGGCATGTAAAAGAAGAAAATTAAAAGTAAACATAGGAAAGAGCAAGGTGATGAGAGAATAAATAATACATATATAGGGAACAAAAAGATTGGATATTAGACTGGAAGGATAATGGAGTAAGTAAATGTGTTCAAATACATTGAAGTGGACTTCTCAGCAGATGGTTCTATGATAGATGAGGTGAACAATAGAACTGACAAAGGGGAAAAAAGTGGGTGGTGCACTGAGGCATCAATGGAGACAAAGAACTTTATCCATGAAGCCAAAAAGGGGAATGTATCGGAGTACAGTGATAGCAACACTGTTGTATGGGTGTGAAGAATACATTTTGAATGTTACAGCAAGGATGCTGGAAATAATAGAGATGCTGTGTTTAAGAGCAATGTGTAATGTGAATATTATGCAGAGAATTCAGGGTTTGGAGATTAGGAAGATGTGTAGGGTTAATGAAAGATTATTCAAAGGGCTGATGAAGGGTTGTTGAGGCAGTTTGGAAATTTAGAGAAGATGGAAAAAAAAATAAGATGACTATAATCTGAGGTGGAGGGAAAGAGAGGTAGAGGTCATTCTAGGAAAGATTGGAAGGAGGGGATAAAGGAGGTCGAGTGCCAGGGGCTTGGATATCCAACAAGCTTGTGTGAGTGTGCTAGAGAGTAATGAAGGCAAGTGGTTTTTATGATTTGACATGCTGTTAGTGTGTGAGCAAGGTAACTTTTATGAAAGAGTTCTAGGAAACCAGTTAGCCAGACTTGAGTCATGGAGGTGAGAAGAACAATGCCTGCACTCTAAATAAGGGTTGGGGATGTTGCAGTTCAGAAATCATTTGAACTGTGATGTCAGTGTCCTTTGTGGCAAGACTGATTGAATGAGTGACAGTGAAGGGGTTTTGTTCTTTGTCAAGTCATTCTACCTCAACAGGAAATGGACAGTGTTAAAAAAAAAAAAAAAGGCTGATTTAATGCAACTTCTCATAGTCCTTGATGCTGTTTGAATGTATGTATCTGTTATACTAGAATACTCCTAGGTACTGTAGTTTTACTGCTACAATGCTGCTGCTATCATCTTTCACTTTAGAGTTTGCAGGCTGAAATTGCTACAATTAATATATGGTGGGGTTTTTCTAGCAATATTAGATATTCCTTACAATTTGACTGAACTCTCTGCTGTTGCTTATAATGATTTTCATAAGAGGATAATTACCTGGTATTTATTCTCTACTATTATTCAAATCACTCCTATTATGTCAACTGATGATTTTATCAGTTCTGTGCAAGTCTGTCCGTCACAGAGACTTACCAAACTCCTGTCTGCACCTTCTTTTCCTTTACACATGAATATAGAGTAACATATTCTAGGATCCAAACTTCAATGCCTATGAAAGCTTTTAATAAAATGTAGTATTGAATTAGTCTGTGAAAAGCATTTAAAAATGGAACTTTACTTTTCATCATTGCTTTTAAGACTTGAATAATAGAAAATTTAACCCCTTCAGGGTCCAAGGCCCAAATCTGAAGTGGTGCCCCAGTGTCCAAGAGAATCTTTTTCTGAAGGTAATAAAACAAAAAGTACGAAATTTTATGGAAAATTGACGAAATTATGCTCTCGCGAATTTTGATGTGTCAGCGATATTTACGAATCGGCGATTTTGCCGACTTTGACTCCCATTTTAGGCCAATTACATTATTCCACTCAACCAAATTCTTAGCTATTTCACTAGTATTACTTCTATTCTATCGATTGAGCACAAGAAATCGACAAGTCAACTGTTTCAACTACAAATTAAAAGTGATCGGAAATTGTTAATTTGGCCAATTTAACACAAAGTTCAAAATATTCCAATTTCAAAATAGGGTCCAGAATAAACAATGTAGGTATTCCTGGAACTAAACTAACATTTCCTCTGTTCATTAGTTATGTTTTGAGGCTTTACAAATAAATTCCATTTTGATTTTTTATTCACATAATGAATTTTTATTCACACCAAAAAATAGAAGATTTACTGTTATGCAATACTGTAATAATTGTATAAATATCATCACCATATTTGTGAATGCATATTAGACCCACCAGCTGGCGTGTATTAGACGTGTGAGGTCGTTTGTTTACTCTTGAATATCGGCAAAAATTTAACATTTCTGCTGCTTTGAGCTCGGTTTCAAGCCATTTCCATTGCTAAAAACAATCAAAATCATCTCTATTTCTGTAATATGTCTTCCATTCTATCAAATGAGACCAAGAAATCGCAAATAGAACTATAAAAAAACATACGAAAAAACACTGCAAAGTCGCTGTTTTAATCGAAAAATCATGATTTCAGCTTTTTTTCTCTCATTATACACAGCGTGCTGCAGGATCTGTTTTATGTGGTGCACACATACCACATAGATGTATCCTCTCATATCTAGGCCCAAATGTACCACTCACAGTTTATCAGAGTGAGCTGAGCTCATGACGTAGATCTACGGTTTGGACCCTGAACGTAAAGCCGTAGATCTACGGGACGGACCCTCAAAGGGTTAAAAGAAGTTACTGTATTGTTTTAAAGTTCTTTGAGTTGGTGATTTTATTAGCATGGCTAGTATTGCTCCAACTCATGCTGGGCTTCCTTCTCTAAATAATCTTGCATACATACAAAGGTGTATCACTGACAGTAATAAAGAAAAGATGCTTTCATCTTATTCTGTAGTACCATCTGATAGGTCCATTTGGTTCCAAAATGCCATCTGATACAGTTCCATTTTGTTAATTAGTTCCATCTGATACAGCTAGATGTCATTCTTCAGTGTTTGGTGTGAGTGCACTAGTTCAATTTGGTAGTGGCAGTTATTATTATGACTAGTGTCCAGCAGCCAGTGTAACAGGGAAGGCCCCAGCCACCATGCTAACTCAAGGGCATCCACCAATATTGTCTGATGGGGCAATCAAGCACACGTGCATCCTCTTATCTGTTGCTATATGAGGAAGATTACTTAATATATCCACACTGAACTATGTGCCAATAATGCTTCTGAACATGTTGAACTATGTCCTAACAATGCTTCTGAACACACTGAACTATGTGCCAATAATCCTTCTGAACTGTGAACTAGCCAACAATGTTCTGACCACTGAAATTGCCATATGCTTCTGAACACACTGAACTATGTGCCAATAATGCTTCTGAACACACTGAACTATGTGCCAATAATGCTTCTGAGCAGGGTGAACTATGTTCCAATAATGCTTCTGAACACACTGAACTATGTTCCAATAATGCTTCTGAACACACTGAACTATGTGCCAATAATGCTTCTGAACACACTGAACTATGTGCCAATAATGCTTCTGAACACACTGAACTATGTGCCAATAATGCTTCTGAACACACTGAACTATGTGCCAATAATGCTTCTGAACACACTGAACTATGTGCCAATAATGCTTCTGAGCAGGGTGAACTATGTTCCAATAATGCTTCTGAACACACTGAACTATGTGCCAATAATGCTTCTGAACACACTGAACTATGTGCCAATAATGCTTCTGAACACACTGAACTATGTGCCAATAATGCTTCTGAACACACTGAACTATGTGCCAATGATGCTTCTGAACATGCTGAACTATGTGCCAATAATGCTTCTGAACACACTGAACTATGTGCCAATGATGCTTCTGAACACACTGAACTATGTGCCAATAATGCTTCTGAACACACTGAACTATGTGCCAATGAATGCTTCTGAACATGCTGAACTATGTGCCAATGAATGCTTCTGAACACACTGAACTATGTGCCAAAATGTTGAAATTGAACATGTGCAATATCTTCTGAACACACTGAACTATGTGCCAATAATGCTTCTGAACATGCTGAACTATGTGCCAATAATGCTTCTGAACACACTGAACTATGTGCCAATAATGCTTCTGAACACACTGAACTATGTGCCAATAATGCTTCTGAACATGTTGAACTATGTGCCAATAATGCTTCTGAACACACTGAACTATGTGCCAATAATGCTTCTGAACACACTGAACTATGTGCCAATAATGCTTCTGAACACACTGAACTATGTGCCAATAATGCTTCTGAACACACTGAACTATGTGCCAATAATGCTTCTGAACATGCTGAACTATGTGCCAATAATGCTTCTGAACACACTGAACTATGTGCCAATAATGCTTCTGAACACAATGAACTATGTGCCAATAATACTTCTGAACATGTTGAACTATGTGCCAACAATGCTTCTGAACACAATGAACTATGTGCCAATAATGCTTCTGAACACAATGAACTATGTGCCAATAATGCTTCTGAACACAATGAACTATGTGCACAATAAACTTCTGACACATGGAATATGTCCAACAATGCATTCTGAACACAATGAACTATGTGCCACAATTGCTTCTGAACACAATGAACTGTTGTAATGTTGCCAATGAACATGCCATTTCAGAACACTGAACTATGTGCCAATATGGCTTCTGAACACACTGAACTATGTGCCAATGATCTTTTGAATACACTGAACTATGTTCCAATATGCTTCTGAACACCAATGAACTATGTGCCAATAGTGCTTCTGAACATCTGAACTATGTGCCAATATGCTTCTAAACACTGAACTATGTGCCAATAATGCTTCTGAACATGCTGAACATCCACATGCTACTGAACACACTAATACTATGTGCAATTGTTTTTAACAATTGAACTATGGGCCAATTATAATTTTAACACATGATATTGATTAAATTTTTAAAACATAATATTATATAATGCTTCTATACATATTATACTATTGCAATATTATTTGAAACACACTTATGTGCCAATATTATTGAACACATATGAACTATTGCCTATATGCTTCTGAACACAATGAACATGTACAATAATGCTAGAACACAATGCTACTGTGCAATAAATATTCTTAACATGCTGAACTATGCAATGTGCTTTTTGACAAATGAACTAAAGTTTTCAACATGCTTGAAAATCCTGAATTATGTCCAATAAGACTGACACCACTGACTGTGTAATAACACTTAGTGTCACTTGTTTTTAATGGTTCTAATCACTAAAATATTGCCATGGTGTTTTAATACATGACTATGTGACTGGTGCTTCTAATAACTGAATATTGACTGTGCTTCAAAACACTGAATATACGTGATACTTCTGAACACTCGAATGAAATCCAGCTCTCAACACATAATAACATTTTTGTTATGGTTTTTTCAATTCCAGTATGGGCTATTATAATTTTATTATTATTATTATTATTATTATTATTATTATTATTATTATACACGATTATTGCTATATTATTATTATTATTATTACTGGTGTTATTTCCTAGTATTTTATTATAATAACGAGTTACTGTTAAGCTAAAACCTATTCCTACCTTATTTAATAAAGTTTTCTTAGGTGGTTGTACATGCTACTTTTTCTTTCTACAATACTTCAAGGTTTAAAACATGCTGTGAAAGATCCCATTTATCGTCACTCAAACTACACCTTCCTCTTTATAGAAAGTGTTTTGTTTATTGAATATTATTACATAATGCCATTGTTTTGGTAATATCCTAGGTGGTATCTGCTGATATCATATTACTGATTATATATAATTACTGGCAAACTGATGAATAAGATAAATTTGGAACACTCGGGTGATGAACTTGTCTCATTAAAATCATTTCTACTTCTTCCAGTGTTGTTTTTACTTGTATGTGACTAAAGATGCCTGTTGTGCAGGTGAAATATTTCATTTTATCATAGAAATAAAGATATTAAAGTGTTGGAAATGTCTTATTCATCATCCTATATCTACCAGTAGAAGTTTGAGGAGTTGTGGATCATGTATGGTGACACAGTATTCTCTAATTTTGCTTTTAATACCCATCCTTTTCTCTGGGTTTATGATCCTCTTCTTTATCTCTCACTCCATTAAGTGATCGTAATAGTGTGAAGACTGGGAAAGTAGCCTTCAAGTACAGTGGTACCTCGAGTTTCGAACAGCTCCCAACTCGAACAATTATGTAAGTGTATTTTTGGGGGTCTGAAATGGACTAATTTAATTTACATTATTCCTTATGGGAACAAATTCATTTGGTATTGGCACTCAAACAGCCTTCTGGAACGAATTAAGTTCATAACTCAAGGTACCACTGTACTTTTCATGTACATACAGTATTCAATAATGGTATATAAATACTGTACAAAGCTTTCTTTCTTCTTTCAACAAGTCGGCTGTCTCCCACCGAGGCAGGGTGACCCAAAAAAGAAAGAAAATCCCCAAAAAGAAAATACTTTCATCATCATTCAACACTTTCACCACACTCACACATTATCACTGTTTTTGCAGAGGTGCTCAGAATACAACAGTTTAGAAGCATATA
>NC_069416.1:55047403-55052403 GCF_026875155.1 Cherax quadricarinatus
CTCTGGAACATCCTATCTCTGTCCCCCTTTGTCTATTCCCCGCAGTATCTTGTATGTCGTTATCATGTCTCCCCTGACCCTTCTGTCCTCCAGTGTCGCCCAGTCCGATTTCCCTTAACCTTTTCCTCGTACGAAAATTCCCTTGAGCTCTGGGACTACCCCCCCCTTTTTTGCAAAACCTTTGTACTTTCTCTAACTTCTTGACGTGCTTGACCAGGTGTGGGTTCCAGACTGGTGCTGCATACTCCAGTATGGGCCTAACATACACAGGTACAGTGTCTTGAACGATTCCTTATTAAGGTATCGGAACGCTATTCTCAGGTTTGCCAGGCGCCCGTATGCTGCAGCCGTTATTTGGGTTGATGTGTGCCTCCGGTGATGTGCTCGGTGTTATGGTCACCCCAAGGTCTTTCTCCCTGAGTGAGGTCTGTAGTCTTTGTCCACCTAGCCATACTCTGTCTGCGGTCTTCTTTGCCCCTCCCCAATCTTCATGACTTGAAATTTGGCTGGATTGAATTCGAGAAGCCAGTTACTGGACCACATGTCCAGCCTCTCCAGGTCCCCTTTGCAGTCCTCCCTTTTCATCCTCGTCCGATTTAATTCTTCTCATCAACTTCACGTCATCTGCGAACAGGGACACTTCAGAGTCTATTCCTTCCATCATGTCGTTCACATATATCAAAAATAGCACTGGTCCTAGAACTGACCCTGTGGGACCCCGCTCGTAACAGGCGCCCACTGTGATACCTCTTCACGTACCATGACTCGTTGCTGCCTCCCTGTCAGGTATCCCTTACCATTGCAGTGCCCTTCCTTTTACGTGTGCCTGATCCTCCAGCTTCTGCACTAATCTCTTGTGGGGAACTGTGTCAAAGGCCTTCCTGCAGTCTAGGAAAACGCAATCTACCCAACCCTCCTCTCATGTCTTACTTCTGTTCCCTTTGGTCATAAAACCCAGGAGGTTTGTGATACAAGATTTGCCTTCCATGAACCCATGCTGGTTTTTCATTTATAATCTTGTTCCTTTCCAGGTGTTCGACCACCCCTTCCTCCTGATAATCTTCTCCATGACTTTGCACAAATACATGTCAGAGACACAGGTCTGTAGTTTAGTCCTCGTTTCTGTTTCCTTTCTTAATATGGGGACTACATTAGCTGTCTTCCTTTTCTGAGGTAGTTCCCCCAGTTTAAAGGGATGTGTTGAAGATTGGGGTTTTAAGGCACCCACAGCATCTCTGCTCCTTCTCTAAGGACCCATGGGGAGATGTTGTCCGGTCCCATCGCCTTTGAGGTGTAAAGGGTTTCACTTAAGAGCTTCTTCACCTCCTCCTCAGTTGTTTCGTATGTCATCCAACACTTGTTGGGTTTATATTCCCTCTTGATGTTCCCTTCTGTTCTGTCTTCCCACAGCCCTTCCTGTCTCTACTGTAAAAATTTCCCTTTAAAATTTCCCTGTTCGCTCCTCACATACCTCCTGATCATTTCTTGTGAGTTCTCCACCTTCTGTCCTTAATCTGATCACCTGGTCTTTGACTGTTGTCTTCCTCCTGATGTGGCTATACAACAGTTTCGGGTCAGCTTGATTCTCGATGCTATGTCATTTTCATACTGTCGCTGGGCCTCCCTCCTTACCTGTGCGTCCCTCATTCCTGGCTCTGCGACTGATCCCCCTTTTTTCGTGTGTTCTCTGCCTTCTGTACTTTTTCCATTCCTATTGCACTTTGTTTTTTGCCTCCTTACACCGTCGGGTGAACCGGGGGCTTTGTTCTGGTCTTCCCCTTGTTACTGTTGCTCTTGGGAATGAACCTTTCCACTGCCTCCTTGCATTTTGTGCTACATATTCCATCACTTCATTTACTGGCTTTCCTGCCAGTTCTCTGTCCCACTGGACCTCCCGCAGGAAGTTCTTCAACCCTATGTATCCCCTCTTTTATAGTCAGGCTTTTCCCATTCTACTCCTGTTATTCCCTCCACTTGCAGCTCTACTATGTATTCAAAGGGCACAGAAACCACGTTTTGTGTGTGTGTGTGTGTACTCACCTAGTTCTCACCTAGTGGGGTTTTGCAGGGGTCGAGTCCAAGCTCCTGGCCCCGCCTCTTCACTGGTCATACTGGGTCACTCTCCCTGAACCATGAGCTTTATCGTACCTCTGCTTAAAGCTATGTATGGATCCTGCCTCCACTACATCGCTTCCCAAACTATTCCACTTCCTGACTACTCTGTGGCTGAAGAAATATTCCTAACATCCCTTTGATTCAACTGTGTCTTCAGCTTTCCCAAATGTGTCCCCGTGTTGCTGTGTCCAGTCTCTGGAACTCCTGTCTTTGTCCACCTTGTCAATTCATCTCAGTATTTTGTAAGTCGTTATCATGTCCCCCCTATCTCTCCTGTCCTCCAGTGTCGTCAGATTGATTTCCCTTAACCTCTCCTCATAGGACATACCTCTTAACTCTGGGACTAGTCTTGTTGCAAACCTTTGCACTTTCTCTAGTTTCTTTACATGCTTGGCTAGGTGTGGGTTCCAAACTGGTGCCGCATACTCCAATACGGGCCTAACGTACACGGTGTACAGGGTCCTGAACGACTCCTTATTAAGATGTCGGAATGCTGTTCTGAGGTTTGCAAGGCGCCCATATGCTGCAGCAGTTATTTGGTTAATGTGCGCTTCAGATGTGCCTGGTGTTATACTCGCCCCAAGATCTTTTTCCTTGAGTGAGGTTTGTAGTCTCTGGCCCCCTAGACTGTACTCCGTCTGCGGTCTTCTTTGCCCTTCCCCAATCTTCATGACTTTGCACTTGGTGGGATTGAACTCCAGGAGCCAATTGCTGGACCAGGTCTGCAGCCTGTCCAGATCCCTTTGTAGTTCTGCCTGGTCTTCGATCGAATGAATTCTTCTCATCAACTTCACGTCATCTGCAAACAGTGACACCTCAGAGTTTATTCCTTCTGTCATGTCGTTCACAAATACCAGAAACAGCACTGGTCCTAGGACTGACCCCTGTGGGACCCCGCTGGTCACAGGTGCCCACTGACATCTCGCCACGTACCATTACTCACTGCTGTCTTCCTGACAAATATTCCCTGATCCATTGTAGTGCCTTCCCTGTTATCCCTGCTTGGTCCTCCAGTTTTTGCACTAATCTCTTGTGTGGTAATGTGTCAACGCCTTTTCTCAGTCCAAGAAAATGCAATCCACCCACCCCCCTCTCTCTTGTCTTACGCTGTTACCTTGTCATAGAACTCCAGTAGGGTTTGTGACACAGGATTTCCCATCCCCGAAACCATGTTGGGTGCTGTTGAAAGAATCATTCCTTTTTTGGTGTTCCACCACTCTTCTCCTGACAATCTTCTCCATGACTTTGCATACTATACATGTCAGTGACACTGGTCTGTAGTTTAGTGCTTCATGTCTGTCTCCTTTTTTAAAGACTGGGACTACACTTGCTGTCTTCCATGCCTCAGGCAATCTCCCTGTTTCGATAGATGTATTGAATATTTTTGTTAAGGTACACATAGCGCCTCTGCTCCCCCTCTCAGGACTCATGGAGAGATGTTATCTGGCCCCATTGCCCTTTGAGGGATCTAGCTCACTCAGAAGCCTCTTCACTTCTTCCTCGGTTGTGTGTACCGTGTCCAGCACCTGGTGATGTGCCACACCTCTCCGTTCCTCTGGAGCCCCTTCTGTCTCCTCTGTGAACACTTCTTTGAATCTCTTGTTGAGTTCCTCACATACTTCACGGTCATTCCTTTTGTCTCTCCTCCTTCCTTCCTTAGCCTGATTACCTGGTCTTTGACTGTTGTTTTCCTCCTGATGTGGCTGTATAACAGCTTCAGGTCAATTTGGCTTTCGCTGCTATGTCCCTTTTCATATTGTCGTTGGGCCTCCCTTCTTAAATTTTGCATATTCGTTTTTGGCTCAAAGACTGCTCTCCTTATTCTCCTGGGTCCTTTGCCTTCTATATTTTTTCCATTCCCCCAGCACACTTGGTTTTTGCCTCCTTTCACCTTTGGGTGAACCATGGCTCATCCTGGCTTTTTCATTATTCCTGTTTCCCTTGGGTAAAAAACCTCTCTTCAGCCTCCTTGCACATTGTTGCTACATATTCCATCATCTCATTAAATGGCTTCCCTGGGCCCGTTCTCTGTCCCCAAATGAACCTCGTTCAGGAAGTTCCTCATTGCCGTGTATCCCCTTTTCCTGTAGTTTGGTTTCATTGTCCTGGCCTTCCTGCTTCCCCCTCCACTTGTAGCTCTACTGTGTATTCGAAGCTCAAAACCACATGATCGCTGGCCCCAAGGGGTCCCTTTTATATGTGATGTCCCCAATACCTGCACTGCTCAAGGTGAATACTAAGTCCAGTCTTGCTGGCTCATCCTCTCCTCTCTCTCTTGTAGTGTCCCTTACGTGTTGGTACATGAAGTTTTCCAGTACCACCTCCATCATCTTAGACCTCCATGTATCTTGGCCCCCATGTGGCTCCAATTCTCCCAGTCGATCTCCTTTTGGTTAAAGTCGCCCATGATCAGGAGCTTTGCCCTGCATGCATGAGCTCTTCTGGCCCCCTGCAGCCAGTGTGTCAACCATCGCTCTATTGCTCTCGTCATACTCATGCCCTGGTCTCCTGCTGTTCGTGGTGGTTATACATCACTGCTATTACCACCTTGGGACCTCCAGAGTTAAGCGTTCCCGCTATGTAATCACTTTCTTCTCCGCTGTCTCCTCCTCCAGCTCATCAAAATTCCATCAGTTTGATCAGCAGTGCCACTCCTCCACCCCCTTGTTCCTTCTGTCTTCCTCAGGATCTGGTATCCCATTGGAAAGATGGCATCTGTTATCATACCTGTAAGCTTGGTTTTTGTGAGCGCTATGGATGTCCGGTGATGTCTCTTTGACTCTTTCGTGCCACTCCTCCCACTTGTTTGTTATTCCATCCAGTGTTTGTGTACCATACCTTCAGTTTCCTTTCCAATACTGTGGTTGGGGGCCTGTGGGGGTGGG
>NC_069416.1:55054366-55079686 GCF_026875155.1 Cherax quadricarinatus
GCAAGTGTAATTTTTAAAGGGCCGGGAGAATGTGTCTAAGGAACAGAAGAAATGTTTTTTAGTGCCAGGAAAGTCTACATTGTTTATTCTGAGCCCTATTTTTAAATTGGTAATTTTTTGAATTTTGTTTGATTGGCCAATACCAATTTCTGATCACTTGTTAGCCCTTTGATTGTTGCAACCCCAAATCCTGAAGTGTCTCTTGGTGTCACAAAATATTTGAAAAAAAAAAAAAAAAAAAAAAAAAAAAAAAAAAAAAAAAAAAAAAAAAAAAAAAAAAAAAAATCTTATGAAATGATAGAGAATCTTTTCCCAATGATAATGACCCCAAAAAGTACAAAATTTGATGGAAACTTACGGAAATACGCTCTTGCAAAGTTAGTGACCTAGGAGCACTAACGCATCAGTGATTTTGCCGACTTTGAGCCCTATTTTCGGCCAAATCCATTGTTCCAGTCGACCAAAACCTCATAGCTATTTCTTTAGAACTCCATTTGTTCTATTGATTGATAAAAAAACTGCCCATTTACTGATTTCAATACCCAATGAAGTGGTCAAAATTGAAAATTTTGGCCCAAATTTTTCATGCAAACTAAAAAATATGTCAATTTTCAAAATTAGGGCCCGAGAAATAAACCCAACTGCAGACATTCCTGGCACAAAAATAACATTTCTCTGTTCATCAGTTCATCAGTCAGCTTTTTAACAGACAATGCCTTCCTTGTAATCCCTTTATGAACCTCTAATTAGTCAAGATCTATCTGAAATACTCCACAAAATAATGGGCATTTTCCAAATTTGCATGCATTTCCCAAAGACAATTGTACATTTCAATAAAATGTAATGCATGTTTTTAAATTATTACTGTTTTAAAAATAGCTTTTTAAAAACAGACAATTTAAGGAATGTACTGCCTGAACATATTAAAATATTTTTAAAAGGTTTAAGTTATACTTGCAGTGTTAAAGAAACTAACCTTCTTAAGTCAAAGCCAGACACCTGTAACATGCGACTCCAAAGGGGCCATGGTAGTTTTCCTCGTGTTTTCCCTGGAGCTTCACTCAGATAACTAATGAATGACGCAGCTAAGAGCCTCCCGTGGCAGACCTTTTAATACTTGAATCTAACTAGACACCTGCAAAAAAATTAAAAATACTGTATTATACATAATCATGATCATTTATCTTCCAAGAAGATACATTTGTGTTAACCCTTTGACTGTTCCAAGCCCCTTTCTGAAACTGTCATTCTATGTCACAAAATTTTTGGAAAAAAAAAAAATTATTTTTTCTTATGAAAAGACAGGGAATCTTTTCCCGATGGTAATGAAAACCAAAAGTACAAAATTTGGTCTAGGAACTCACGGAATTACACTCCCACGAAGTTAGCGGGCTCGGCGGCATATATGGATCGGGGGAATTTCGCCAACTTTGAGCCCTGGGTTTTTTGGGCCCAAATTTCCCTTGTTCCAGTTGACCAAACTCATAGCTATTTCTTTAGAAATCTATTTTTCTATTTAAATTGAGTACAAGAAACCGCCCATTTACCGATACGAAACTACCCATTAAGTGATCAGAAACTGGGAATTTGCCAATTTCATGCAAATTAAAAAAAATGCCCAAATTTTTGAATAAAGGGCCAGAATAAACAATGTAGACATTCTTGGCACTAAAATAACATATCCTCTGTTCATTAGTCATGTCTCTAGGCCCCCATAATTACTCATTGACTTTCTATTTGTATTTTTTATTCATACAAAAAAATTACAAAATTTACTGTTATGCGGCCACTGCATTATTAAAAATGGTATAAATAATAATCAGTGCACTAGTGAAAGATATCAACTCCTCCAGTTTGATGTGTTATTGACTGTGGTGTGATTTGCTTACTCTTGAAAATTGTAAAAATCAACTATTCCACTCAATTTCAAGTTGTTTCATCGCGAAACTAATCAAATCATCTCTATTTCTGCAAATGTTTTTCCATTTTTCACATGAACATGAAATGAAATACCACGAGAATACAATGCAAAAATACATCCCACAAAGTCGTGTTTTAATCCAAAAAAACATCATTTTTTTCTCATTATGACTTCATGCGGCAGGATTCTATTTTAATGAGGTGTCACACGGAACCACACAGACCCATTCTTTCACATGTGGGCCTACCCCCTTCTCCTGCTTATTTGAAGCTGCTAGAATTAACGAGATATATACGTCAAGAAACACTGCGTTAAATGTATAAAATACGACCCAAATCAGACAATGAGTTAATAAGGATTCCTAATAGAGAAAGCCTTATATATGTGCAAAGCACTTTGGGTTCATTAAAATTAGGTGAATACAAATAAACATAAAATATAATGAACATATCTTCTTTCAACAAATTCAGCCACTTCCCAAGAGCAGATGCCCAAAATGAAAAACAAAAGTGTTCTACCTTTTAACTTTAGTAATGTAAACAGAGATGGGATTACTACCCCTTGCTCCCAGCATTTTAGTCGACCTTACGACACACATGGCTTATGGAGAAGAACTCTGTTCCCCTTCCCATGGAGATAAGAGGAAATCAGAACAAGAACTAGTAAGAAAAAGAAGAAACTCAGAGGGGTGCATGATATTATGCTTACATGCAAATGTAGTGTGACCGAAGTGTAAGTGAAGTAACAGGAACATACCATAATCTTGCAGATAATTGAATATACCAAAACATATTATTGGGTTTGTAAAAAAAAAATAATGTTGGTTTGGGGAGAGGGTGGGATTAAATTATGGCAAATCAAATAACAAAATAGGAATTGAGCCATATTACTTTTCAGCTGAGGACACTGTGCTATTGTGGGAGACTCTAAAGAAAAGTTGCAAAGGTTAGTGGATGGTTTGGGAAGGTGTGTAAAGGAGAAAGTTGAAATGTGAACATTAATAAGAGTAAGGAGAAGAGGGTCACAAATGATTTTAGATAAAGAAATTGGATATCACATGATGAGATATGGAAGAAGTAATTTTTTTTTGTTTTTGTTCACAAGTCGCCGTCTCCCACTCGAGGCAGGTACCAAAAAAGAAAGAAAACTCCCCAAAAAGAAAATTCTTTCAATCATCATTCAACACTTTTCACCACACTCACACACAATCACTGCTTTGCAAGGCCTCAGAAAACGACAGCTCGAAGCACACACTTATAAAGATACACAACATTACCCCTCAAACTGCCAATATCCCAAACTCCCTCCTCGACTCAAGTCCGACTAACATGAAAATAACCGTTTCCCTGAATCCCCTTCACTAAATATTACCCTGCTCACTCTCATCATCAACAGAACGTCATGTCCCAATTACATTCGTCTCCATTCAGCTCCTAATCTAACACGCTCATGCACGCTTCTGGAAAGTCCAACCCTTTACCCCCTCATCTCCAACCCTGTTCGAACGACCCGACCTCGCCTTCCTTCCCACTATAGAAATTATATCTTTCCATTCATTCTACTTTGATCCCAATCTCTCTAAATGACCAAACACCTCAACACCCCTCTTCTCCCTCTGACAAATCTTTTATAAACTCCACACCTTCTAATTTCCCACACACCAAATTTTCGCATAATATTTACACCACACTTGCCCTTAGACAGATCTTCTCCACTGCCTCCAACCATCTCCCTCGCTGTCTGCATTACCACCCAAGCTCTTCACACCCATATAAGAGTGTTGGTTACTACTATACAATCTCATACATCCCATTCTTTGGCATCCATAGATAACGTTTTTTTGAGTGAATGTTTTCAGAATATTTGGAGTTGACTTATCACAATATGGGGTTTTAGAAAATTTGAGGTTTAACCATAAAGTGATGAAGGAAAGAAGGGTGAGGTGCACTCAGGTATCTGTGGAAGACAAAAAAATATTATCCATTAGGCGAAAGAAGGGAATGTACAAGAGTAGCAGTGGTGCCACAATTTTATATGGATGTAGGCATTGGCTGTGATTGCTGCCAGCAAGAGAAAGCAGGAGGCCATGGAGATGTTGTTCTAAGAAAGCATGTGTGGTGTAAATAATATGGCAAAGAAATCTAGTGTGAAATTAGGAGGAGCCAGTTACTAAAGTATTAGTCAGAGGCTGAACGAGGGTTGTTGAGGTGATTTGGTCATTTAGGAGAATGAACAAAGTAGAACGACTTGAGAGAAGTATAAATCAGTAGGAGGAGGAAGGTGGGCAGGGATAGTCCTCGAAAGGTTGAGAGGGTAAATATTTTTGTGGGTTGAGGGCCTGGACTTCATGTTGTGCGACGTGTAGATAGGATGAATGGAACCAATGGTTTTCTGGACCTGAGAAAATGCTGGGAGTGTGAGCAGCGTAATAAATCATGAAAGATTCAGGGAAACTGAACTTAATTCCTGGAAAAATGGAAATACAATTGCTTGCACTTTAACGGAGCATTGGGGATATAGGCATGCTTGGAGGGACATCTAAACAGTCTATCTGAGTGCCTGATTATGTATGAGTGATGGTGAAAGTTACTGAATGATGTGAAAGTTATTTTCCTTTCTTTGGGTCACCAGGCCTTGTGGGAAACGGCTGATGTGTTAAAATAATAATGGAAAAGGCACCACATAATGAAGCGCTCTAAAGCAAAATGCCATATTAGCATGGTATAGCCCTGTACGATGTAACTGATTTTTTACAAGTTACCATTACAATTTTTGGTTCTGTATTTTCACAAAAAATTCTTACCTGTTGACTCCAACGTTGATATTCTCCCTCCCAGTTTAGTAACGAGCTTTCTGCAGCGTGAATTATCCTTGCTTTTATTAAATGAAATACCTACCTCTGCAGCTTCTTAGTAGAGCGAGTTAATTTTTCCCGCAGTACTGCCACTTGCTTGCAACATCATCCAAAACCAGCAGACAGCTCTCAATTTAGCCTCTGCTTTCCTCCAAATTTCTACACAATAAATAAAAAATGTGTACTGTACAACTCTATGAGGGACTGAACTGAAGGGTTAAAGAATTGTTCATGAATAGTATACGAATACAAAATTGTAAAATTTTAACTATAAATGCATATATTATTTCAGAAAATTCCTAGATTAGGCGAACTATATTAGGTTAAAATCCCATGCTGTCCTCCGTTAAAACAATGACACTATATATATTTAAGAATTGAGATACTTATGCCAACAAATAAGATCCCATATGTTGCTGCTGTCTCAATTCTCAACATAGTCGATTATCAAAACCATTCATCACACACTATATCGATTATTCAACTTTGTATCTTACAATGTATTCAGTATTATCCATAATTCTCTAACATGAAACAGAAGACTATCTGCCATTTTTACCTTTGTAGTTTTATCATGTTCATTCTCTAAAGGTTTTTACTTTTTTTCTAAGACGTAAAAATCGTACATTACTTTTACCCAAGCTGCCAGCGGTGCTGCTGCAGTTGATGCCTCTTTTAGCTGCCGAACCATCAAAAGAATCCGGCACGTTCCAGAAGCAATTTTTCTACTGATTTGCGAGCTTCTGAATGTTACATCACTTGGATCATAATTCCTAAAACAATTGAAGGCATCATGTACATTCTAAACTCCATATAAATGAAAATGACCAATTTACTGGTAAACAAAAGAAACATTATTCACATTATTTATATGTATGTGGTTTGTCAAAGAAGTAAATGCTAGGTTGAAGGATGGACTAAATTATTGGATAATCAAATACAAAAATGGGAATTGACAAGTTTCTTTTCTGCTAATGATACTGTCTTTAGGAGATTTCTAAAGAGAAGTTGCAAAATTAATGAATGAGTTGGGAGGGAAGTAAAAGTTTGAAAGTGAAACACAATAATGAGTGAAGTGACAGGTATCAAACAGTATAAAGAGAAACTGATATACATTAGAGAAAGGAAGTATGGAATAAGTCAATGGTGTTCAATATTTGGGAGTAGATTTGTTCAGTCAGATGGATTAAAAGGATGAGGTAAACCTAGAATTGAAGAAGAGGAAAAAGGTACAGTGGTGCACTGAGGTAGCTGTGGAGACAAAGAATGTTTATCCAAGGAGGCAAAGAAGGAAATGTATGAATATAATGGTACTAACATAGTTAGTTTGTGTGAAGCGTGATTGGTTTTGAAAATGCGGCAGCAAGAAGGAGGGCTGGAGGCAGTGGAGATGAATGTCAAGGCAATGAGTGGGTGTAAATTTTGCAGGAAATTCATAGTGTGAAATTAGGAAGAGAGTGTTCTGTGTTACTAAAGGTATATTCAGTAAGATTGAGAGGGGTTTTGAGGTGTTGAGGTCATTTAGATAAGGATGGAGCAAAACAGGATAACATGGAGGGTGCATACAATCTGTAGAAGGAGAAGGGAGGGGGTAAAAAGATGCCTGGTATGCAAGGGGCATGGACATACAGTATATGTGTGTACAGTTAGATAGGAGTGAATGTGAGATACACGTTTTGGAATTATTTTTTTTTTTAACATTTTTTTTTTTCTTCACAAGCTTTGAGTGAGAGCCGGGTAATATTTTTGTGAAGGGAATCAGGGAAACCAGTGTTAGCTGGACTTGAAGTCTTGGCGGTGGTAAGTAGAGTGCCTGCACATTAAAGAAGAATTTGGGATATTGGCAGTTTGGAATGACCATCTGAACTGTCATTATATGCAATGCCTCTGCAAAGACAGTGATTATGAATAATGGATGGAGAAAGTAGATGAATGATGATGAAAGTTTTTTCTTTCCTTTTGGGTTTCCCTCTTTCTTTTTGGATACCCTCCTCAGGGAATCTGACTGACATGTTAAAAAAAAAAGTTATTTAATTCACATAAATGTATTTCTAAGAAAATAAGGGAGCATTCGACCTGACACACTAGAGGAATGGGGGACTGATAATGACATATAATACTGAGAGGAATCGACAAGGTGGAGAGAATAATGATTAGAATGGAACATAGCAACAAGGGGTCACTAGGGGAAGTTAAGACTCAAATGATCACATGGATATTAGGAAGTATTTCTTTGGTCACAGAGTTTGTCAGAAGTGGAAATATCTGGAAAGTGAGGTAGTGGAGGCGTACCAAACATAGCTTTAACCCTATAAACATTCGCAAACGTATATAAACATTCACTACTCCAGTGCCCTGATTTTTGGAAAATTAATTTTTTTTTAGGGAAATCAAGAGAACTTTTTTCCAATGTTTACAGGAATAAAAAAAAATAGGGTCATGTACTTACATAGCATGAGGCTGATAAGCTGGCACAGGATCTCACCTTATGCAACTCAATCCTGCCCCGCTTGCAGAATGTTTTGCCGATATACCTTTTTTTCTCCTTTTCATGAATTTTAATATAAATTTTTAATGGTTTCTTATAATTACAATTTATAGATATCTGTCATTTCATAACCAATCTTTGATCTGAACACTAGTATTAGGTACTGAAGATATTTGTACTCAAATTGTCAAAACACAATACAGGTGGAGCATTTACACTGGCCTGCCATTTACAATTGTCTTGAAAATATACAAAGGTATTTTATAAGTCCCAGCAATGTTAGGCATGTTGAGTATATAAGAAAAGAAGAAGAAGAATATGAATAATACAGATCCTTTGAAGCATGAAAACCAAGCCTCAGTCCACGCCCTGGACAGTTAAGTGATAAGATGAGATAACATAAGGTATGAGTGACATTTGGATGAGTGTAAGCGGAGGTGCAGTGATAAAGACGATAATATAAGAAGGTGACATCTGATACATTGCCCTCGCTTTGTTTTTCGCAGGTGCACAAACATGACTGTGCGTCTATTTGTCTGTCTGGTCAGGCCTCCTGTGGGTGTGGGTCCCTATCTTCTACTTCTCTGACCTCCGAAGAGCCACAAGACATGCATCATAAATTTTAACTCATATCTTCAACAAGTAAGCACTTTGTCTGGATTTTTGGGTTATCCTAGGTAATTTATACTATGTTACGTGTATTAATAGACAGGAGACAATAAAAGAACAGAGAGACAGTTAGAGATAGAGACCGATAGAGACAGACAAAGATAGACAGAGACAACATTGATACAGACAGACAAACAGAGATAGAGCCAGCTGCCAGCAGCCGTTCACAGCCAGCCACCTGGCTTGAACAAGTATACATTCCAAAGTTGTTCTCCATACTTAGCATAGGTTTAAAGGCATTCTGAAAGGTGTTGCACATGGGTTTATATCAAGGTATTTTTTTTGATATTCCCTCTACCATTTATGGCAGCATCCAACCTCAAAGCCACTAAACTCGGGTCCCACATCACATTCCTCTTATAAAATGGAGAGTAAATACTACTGAAATCAGTGATATCCCAGTGTTTGCGCACGAATAGTCCCTAGCTGCGCACATTTAACTGGTGCTCCCACAAGGTACTAAGTGGTCCCAATTTTTGTAATGCAGTGCAACACTGAGTGTTAACCCTTAAACGTCCAACGCCAAATTTACATAACGTTCCTACCCCAGTGCCCTGAATAATTTTGAAAATAAAAAAAATGTAAAAATTTTATTCAGGTGTGAAAATAGTATTGGGTTTTGCTTTATACTGCAAAATTGGAATTTAAAGGGCTGGTGAAAAGACCAGAGATCTCTTTTTTTTTTTTTTTATTTACCATATGATCATCTCCCACAAGGCAGGAATACCCAAAGAAAAAGAAACACACTCACCATCATTTCCAAATTATTCATATTCTTTGCAGAGGCACGTATTATAGCAAGTTTAGATGTCACTCTATACAGCAAATATCCCAAACCTCTCTTTTAACCCCTGAAGGTTGTTCACATACATGTACTTTTTAATAGTCCAGTGTCAGTCATGTATATCCGCCACAAATCAGCACCTTTAAATCAAGTGGAAGAAAGCTGGTCTGCATGGTCCATTGTGCAGTATAGAAAAAAATCTTGCAGCACACAAGTGCACAATGAAAAAAAAAAAATCTCTGACCATGTTTTTGGTTTAAAAACAGCATCTTTGCAGTGTAAATTTCCATATGGTAATTATGGTTTTATCTCTTTTTCTTTTTAGCTCAGGAGGATAGAATGAAGACATCTGTTTAGAGAAAATATAATGATACTGATGTTTCACAATGACAATACCTTGAAATATAGCTCAAATTAGGCGGAAATATTCAATTTTTGCCAATGTTCAAGAGTAAATACAAATCACACCATGTTCCCAACACACGGCAACGTTTGAGGTCTAATATTCTTTCGCAAGAGCACTGTACCATTTTTACAATAATGCAGTAGTCCTGCATAACAGTAATCGTCTAGCTTTTGTGAGAATTAAATAATCACTATTTATCCATACCTCACCTATGCTATATGTGCTTGGTACAACTGCAGCAACACCCCTAAAGCCAAGAATAACCCAACAAAAAGCCTGCAGTAAGATAATCACTCAATCCATCCCTGGCAACAACACCTCCCACTCTTCATAGATCTAAACTTACTCCCTGTTCAGTACATCCACACTTACTACTGTGCAATCTACATCTACAGGACCTTAAACTCCAATATCAACCTTGACCTAAAATGCTTTCTTGATAGTTGTGACAGAACCCACAGGCATAACACCAGACACAAACATCTCTACGACATTCCCCGTGTCCGACTAAACCTTTACAAAAATTCAATGTATGTCAAAGGCCCTAAAATCTGGAACACCCTACCTGAGAACTCTAGAACTGCAGACACATTCATCACCTTCAAAACTACCATTAGAAAACATCTTACCTCCCTGATACACCCCGTCAACTAACTACACGAATATCACCTGGTGGTTCACACTTACACTCACTCACCCATTTGACCATAAACAGAAATATTAATCTCAATCTTAAAATAATGAATCCTGTGATACTCCAATACTGAAACTATGTACTGTGCCAAAACAAAAGCATTCACATTGCTAAACTTTCAAACTAGTATTTAGTCACTTAGCCATAATACCAACTTACCTCATAATTTGTAATATTTTAAAATTAAGAATTAAACTTAGTCTGCCCGAAATGCCTAGCCATGCTAGGTGTTCTAATGGTACACTCTGTAATCATTATTTTACTACATGTAAACCACACAATAACCAAATTCTGTAAACTCAGCATTGTAATCCTTATAGAGAATAAACTTTGAATTTGAATTTGAATATAAGAGGGGCCTGGAGACATGACTAATGAACAAAGAAAATGTTATTTTAGTGCCAGGAATGTCTGTCTTGTTTATTCTGGACCCTATTTTGAAATTGACATCTTTTGAAATTTGTGTGAAATTGGCCAAATTCCCAGTTTCTGACCACTTTATTGGGTAGTTGAAATCGGTAAATGGACAGTTTCTTGTACTCAATCGATAGAACAAATGGAGTTCTAGCGAAATAGCTATGATTTTAGTCGACTGGAACATAGGTATTGGCTGAAAACAGGGGTCAAAGTGGGAAAAACTGCCAATGCATAAAAATCGTCGAGACCACTAACTTCACGAGAGCATAATTCTGTAAGTTTTCCATCAAATTTCATGCTTTTGGTTTCATTACCATTGGGAAAAGTTCTCTATCATTTCATAAGAATTTTTTTTTTTTTTGGAAAATTTTACGACCCTGAGCTGGAGTTCAGGATTGAGGGTCTCAACCCTCAAAGGGTTAAAGTACAGGCATTGTACTTCCTACCTCCAGGACTCTAAGTCTGGCTAACCGATTTCCCTGAATTCCTTCACAAAATATTACCTACTCATACTCCAACAGCTCATAAAGTCCCAAAATCCATTCAGCTATACTCACTCCTATTTAACATGCTCATACATGCCTGTTGTATGTCTAAACCCCTTGCATACAAAACCTCTTTTTGCCTCCTCCCTCCATCCTTTCCTAGGATGACCCCTATCCCTCATTCCCTCTAATACAAAGATGTAGTATATAAAATAGCAGTGGGCCAAGTTTGAACATTTGGGAAAATGATACCCAATAAGTCAGTTTTTTAAATAATATACAAGTGATATAATGGGTTAATTTTGATAATGTAATTCAAAGAATAGATAGATGGATGACTACTTTGGGGATATGTCAAAATTTCCCTCCTGATGGCTTAAGGGTAAGCTGGAAGAACATTCAATATAACAAGTTATATTAAAAAACTCATTTCAGCACACCTTATTTCTTCCTTTGACACCCCTCTTTGCTAAGAAAGTTTTCATAGAATTCCACGAAGTATTTTGAACCCCCATGAGCGAGAAACACCCCTCGAGATATCCGTATTATCTCGGGTGGTGCTCAAGAGATCTGAAAAACAATTATTACGTATAAAATTCAAAAATTCACTAAATTAGTCCAGTCAACCTGAGTTAAAACAAACTGCAACAGAATTTATTTTTGATGTAACAATCTTAGTACCCCTACCAATATGTCAGCCAACACATTCCTTATATTAATTTTGACAGGTATTTCATCTTGTTAACGCTTCAGGTTGAAACCTACCCAACCCCGGCAAGGAAAACACAAGTGTGTACGTGTACACTGACCTCCACTAGCAAGGTCTGGTAACTCAGAGATAATTCTGAGGCTCACAGGGGTTCGAAATAATAATTTAAACCCCTTCTCCGGGTATACATTACTAAAGTTAAAAAAGAAAACTTTTAGTTTTTCTTTTGGCCTCCCTGCTTCGGTGGGATATGGCCAGTCTGTTGAAAGAAGAAAAATTTCATCTTGTTTGAGTTATGTACAGCACAAAATCCTTGAGAGCATGAAAGGAAGAAACGACAGAGTACACCTTTAAAAAATAAAAGAAAATAAGGAAATCACAGTAACCATTTTTGACCACAAGGTTTCACCAAAATTTTGATTGTGTAAAAAATCCATTCATTTTAAAAATTCAACGGGGCTGTTTTTCAAAGTGGCCTGAATAAAAAAGTGGAAAAACAGGAGAAATGTTGTTTATCACCCCTTCCCCCTAAGGTATGAAGTTTTCCCCCTCCCCAATTTTTTTACTAAAAAAGAAATGGACATTTTTCTTCAGAGAAAAATTTTTCATAATAAATTAAAACCCACCATTTTTGCAAATTTTTAAGGTTTTTTCTTTTTAGAAAGTTTTGGGTATCAGGGGCCCCTTCACAAGTCAAAAAATTGGTAAAACCAGAGGTTGTGAAAACCCAAAGTTAGGTATCTTTATTTCCGAAACTGTTGCCTAACTGTTGCACGGTGTCTTACTTACCAACCTGTCAATATTTTATACTATTTTAATATTCATTCAAGTTTTCACTTGCTGATGCCGTTTGAAAATTGGCAACAAAAAGTAAACAGCCTGCTTAGGAAAATAAAACTGACATGTGCTATGTATTCAATGGTGACTCAATACTCCAAAAGTTACTTTCTCATGAGATACCACATGTGGTTCCACTTGCCAACCCATGTCACCCATGTGGAAAGGAGGTATGCGATGCCATGTTGTTCTTCGTGGCTATGAAACTGGTCCCCCCTACAAAGGACACATCTCACCGTCAAAGGTCTTGAGGAGTGGTTGGTGCCAAGGTCAGCTTTGTAGAAGGGGTGCCAATCAAGACAAAGAAAGAATATGTTTGGCCAACAATTTAAAACAAGCATCCTACTAGTACCTTTATTGGAGAAGATCCTACCTCTTGCTACTGTTATGGGATGCATTTCCACTTGTGTTCAGACCAAAGTGCAGAAGACTTCAAAGAAACTGAGAAGGATTTGAAACATCAAGTGGCTGAAGACAGAACTGGGTCCAGAAACACGTTCCTTGCTGCTATTCACCATGCCATTACTGGGTGTGGGCATCACTTTAAGTCTCTCGGGGTTGGAAAGGGAGTGCACTTAGGAAGCAACATCAAGTTAAGAAGGAAGCAGTAATCTTCTAGAAACAATTTTTCTGAAGAAGTCACCAGTTCTGGTAAGAAGGGTCCTGACCTGCTTATATGGTGGTTTACTATAGGAGGGCTTGGATGTCCTGCTCTACAGAAAATTTTGTGAGAAGGCTGAGAGAGAGGCTGCCCTTTCATGCAGGTGCACAAACTCCATCCAACTGCTGAAGCTGCTCACTAACCCGTGTACTAAAGTAATTCCAAAGTCAAGAGTGGCTAGGATGGATTGAGAATTTACTAATTTTGAACTTAAAACAACCAGTTTTCCACCCACTTCACAGCTACTGCTGCATGTAATACACTCCAACTGTCAAGTGAATTGTGATACCCGAGGTGTAGCTGCAGGAAGCATGGTGTAGTGCTCAGATGCTTGTGGATATTGCAGAGGGGTAGGTTGCAAAAAATGCCATGTCATCTGTTTATACCCTATCAAAAATGACAATACTGAGTTTGAGTAGATTCCATGATGTAGACTGATGTATATCAACTGTCATTCTAAATGTAACATCACTATTTGGTACACTTGTTTATGTGGTCACATTATCTTATCAGCTGTCTGACTTACCTATGCATTCTGAAAATATATGGTATGAATATAACCTAAAAGTACTGTTAATAAGTTTCTAGTGATAAGAGAAAAACAAATCTACCGTTCTTTAAATACCTGAACTACTGATTTTTCAAAAAAACTGTTTTAATATAGGATGGCAGATAGGATACAGTTACCATAATGAAGTAATTGTGTAACAGCTTGTAAAACAGAATTAACATTGAAAGTCCATCTTAAAATACAGCAATTGTTAGAATCCAACAATGGCCTTAATTTCTATTTTTTCTTTAATGTATTAACAAAACATTATTGCACAGGTAATGTTAATAGCTTTTGATGCTACCTTTGGATTTGATACAAAATATTCCATTGTATGTTAACGCCCTTGACTGTCGCAACCCCCATCCTGAAGTGTCTCCTGGTGTCGCAAAAAAAAAAAAAATTAATTTTCTTATGAAATGATAGAGAATTCTTTTCCGTTTGTAATGACACCAAAAGCAACGAAAATGATGGAAAACTGTGACGGAATTAACGCTCATCGCAAAGCGGCGATATTTACAAATTGGCTATTTCGCCCACTTTGAGCCTATTTTCGCTAATTCCATTGTTCCAGGTTGACAAACTCATAACTATTTTTTTAAGAAATCCATTTTTTTCTATCCGATTGAAGTACAAGAAACTACCCATTACTGATTTCAACACCCAATAACGTGGTCAGAAATTTTGCAATTTGGCCACTTCACGAAAAATTAAAAAATATGACCATTCCTGCTCTAAAATAACATTTGCTTTGTTCATCATCATGTTTTCCAGCCCCCCCCCCCCCCCCCTCTGATATTACTCTTGCTTTCTATTTTGAATTTTTTATACAAGCAAAAATAGAAGATATACTGTTATCAGACTACTGCAATACTGGAATAATTGTATAAAATAACATCAACCCATTCATGACTGCATATTAGAATGGCTAGTTGACATTTATTGGACATATGACATCATTTTTTACTTTTGAAACGTCGGCAAAAATCAAACATTTCCCCTACTTTGAGCTTCCATTTCCAGGTTCTATAATGTTTTCCATCTATCAAATGAGACCAAGAAATTCAAGAATACACAACCATAAATACTATACAAAAATAGACCTCAAAGTCGGCATTTTAATTAAAAAAAAATCACGGGTCGGAGTTTTTTTTTCTCATTATGCACTGCATGCCCAGGATTTTTTTTATATGGTGCACCTGACCACACAGACCATCTCTCACATGTGGGCCTACCAGCTTTTCTCCTGATTGATCTGTAGCCCTAGAATTTATGAGGTATATATACGTCAATACAACTACCCCGTAAGACGTACATGTACGACCTCGACAGTCAAAGGTTCTATAATAAAAATAAAATATGAAAATAATATATGTGATTTATCCATGAAAATCGTTCTGGTTCAGGAAAATCTGACATATTTCCAACCACTTTCCATCCTTCTCTACTTTTTAGTATAGTAACTAGCAATTGTAATAAAACCACAACCTGCAGTTTTCATTTCTGTGCAATTTTCTTCACCCTGAACCCTTTTTGAAGCTAAACTGACTGGACTATAAGTCCATTTAACAATTATAGTAAGGTTCCAATAATTTGTAAATAATAAAATAAAGTTGAATACAATGTCATATTTCTTTCTTTCAACATAAATACTGTGAAAGTTGTAAATGTACTATAATAACTGAGCTATCACACTAACACAGAAATACAGTGGACCCTCGAGTTTAAGAACCCTCCCACATGACAAATTATGTAAGTGTATTTTTGTAAATGCTTTTGTAAATAATATTTTTGGGGGTCTGACACAGATTTAACTATTTTACATTATCCAGATGAGAGGAAATTCGTTCAGTAAACAGCACTTGCTAATGACCAGCCGCCTGGAATGAAAAAAGTTTGTAACTTGAGGGTCCACTGTATATGGGTAGCATTTCTACTGATTGGGATCCACAACTCAGAATGCATACAAGCCATCATCAGGTATTTCATAAGATCTCAGGCTTAGTGCTATGCATGTGCCCGGTACAATTAATTGTATTATATTTAATGATTATTATTATTTATATTATTGCAAGTATATGGAATAGGTGGTAAGTTATTAAATGCTGTAAATGAGTTTTTATGAGGGATAGTGAGGCTCATGTTAGGGTGTAGAAGAGAGGAGACTACTTCCCCGGTAAAAAGTAGTCTTAGACAGGGATGTGTAAATGTCACCATGGTTGTTTATATATATTTATAGATGGGGTTGTAAAGGAAGAAATGCTAGGGTGTTTGGGAGAGGGGTGGATTAAATTTAGGGAATCAAATTCAAAATGGGAATTGACACAGTTACTTTTTGCTGAGATACTGTGCTTATGGGAGATTCTAAAGAAAAATTTGCAAGGTTAGTGGATGATTCGGAAATGTGTGTAAAGGTAGAAAGTTGAAAGTGAACATAGAAATGAGTACGGTGATGAGGTGTCAAATGATTTAGATAAAGAAAAATTGGAATATCAAATTGGGGAGGAGGAGTATGGAAAAGTGAATGTTTTCAGATACTTGGGGAGTTGACGTGTCGGGCGGATGGTTTATGGGAAAGGATGAGGTAATCTTAGAATTGAATGAGGAAAAAAGGTGAGTGGTGCGTTGAGGAATATGTGGAGTCCAAAAAACGTATCTATGGAGGCAAAGAAGGGAATGTAATGAAAGTAATAGGAGTACAACACTCCTATAATGGGTGTGAAGCTTGGGGGTAAATGCAGCACGAGGAGACGGTTGGAGGCAGCGGAGATGTCCCCTGTTTAAGGGCAATGTGTGGTGTAAATATTATGCAGACAATTCGGAGTGTGGAAATTAGGAGCAGTGTGTGGAGTAATAAAAGTATAAGTCAGAGGGCAGAAGAGGGTTGTGAGGTGGTTTTGGTCATTTAGAGAGAATGGATCACATAGAATGACATGGAAAGCATATAAATCCTATAGGGAAGGAAGGCGGGGTAGGGGTCGTCCTCGAAAGGTTTGAGAGAGGGGGTAAAGGAGGTTTGTGGGTACGGGGCTTGGACTTTCCAGCAAAGCGTTGCGTGACGTGTTAGATAGGAGTGAATGGAGACGAATGGTACTTGGGACCTGACGATCTGTTGGAGTGTGAGCAGGTGGTATTTTAGTGAAGGGATTTCAGGGAAACCGGTTCTTTTCATATAGTCGGACTTGAGTACCTGAAATGGGAAGTAACAATGCCTGCACTTTAAAAAGAGGGGTTTGGGATATTGGCAGTTTGGAGGGATATGTTGTGTATCTTTATATGTTTATGCTTCTAGACTGTTGTATTCTGAGCACCTCTGCAAAAACAGTGATAATGTGCGAGTGTGGTGAAAGTGTTGAATGATGATGAAAGTATTTTCTTTTTGGGGAATTTCTTTCTTTTTTGGGTCACCCTGCCTCGGTGGGAGACGGCCGACTTGTTGAAAAAAAAAAAAAAAAAAAAAAAACAAACATTTTCTATGTTAGTAGTATATGGGATTCTGTATACATACCTATTTGATCTACATTTGTTAATAATTGTGTACCCAGATATGTTAAACATGTACATCTGTTGCAACTTGTTTTAGCACAGTCCCTGCTATGATTATGATGGTGAAATCTATATACAGTGGACCCCCGGTTAACGAACTTTTTTCATTCCAGTAGTATGTTCAGGTGCCAGTACTGACCGAATTTTTTCCCATAAGGAATATTGTGAAGTAGATTAGTCCATTTCAGACCCCCAAACATACACGTACAAACGCACTTACATAAATACACTTACATAATTGGTCGCATTTGGAGGTGATCGTTAAGCGGGGGTCCACTGTACTGTATAGATATTTTAATGGGTCATTAATATCAACACTACTTTTTCTCAGGGACCTAAATTTATGATAAATTTTTTGTTAAAGTTTCATATTTTATGGTAAAGTGCCATAGTGTTGTTCTGCATGTTAAATGTTGTAAATAACAGACAGCATATTTAGTTCTGAGTCAGTGTTGCCACAGAATATGACCAACTTATTACTACAATCAGCTATGATACAATACTTTTGTGAATCTACAAGGCCAAGACAGACTAGCATAAATAATACAGCAATATTTATAACTAAGATTAGTTTTTCTGCAGCTTCTCATCTAAATCCCATTAACACTGTCATCTGCAAACAAAAATTATAACAGCTCCCATCAAAATCAGGGTCAATATTTTTTGAGGAGCACACCTGTGCCAAGCATTTTTTGCAGACACTTATCTAACAAACCTTCACCTACTATGCTACTGTTTAGCTAATATTACTCTAGGAATAATCTCCTAAACACTGCTTAACTAATGGGGGAGCAACATTTACTTACTTATTTTCAGTCAAAGCCTCTGATTTAATGTTGCCCACAGCCTCTTTAGCTTCTCTCACAATGGGTTCAATCTCTTTCTAACTCTTCATCAATTGCCCTTTTTTCTGTTCAGTGGAAAATTAAGACAAAACTTATCTATCTACCAACTTTTTGATAAAAATACATTTCTCTAACTAAGTAAGGATATTTTATACCAAGATAAATACTAGAATTTCTATGGTGGTTTTAGGCATACCTTACGTAAGAAAAAGAATGAATACAATTTCATTAAAAAACACATAATGATCTGTTCCCATGGGAAGTGGAACAGAATTCTTCCTCCGTAAGCCATGTGTGTCGTAGAGGTGACTAAAATGCTGGGAAACAAGGGGCTAGTAACCCCTTCTCCTGTATAAAATTACAAAGTTAAAAAAGGGAGACTTTTGTTTTTCTTTTTGGCCACCCTGCCTTAGTGGGATAGGCCCGTTTTTTGAAAGAAAAAAGAGATAAGACTGTGATAAATTTTTTTAATAATCAGATAAAAAAAAGGTTTTTTGTTGAATTCCCAGATCATCAATGTGATTACAAAAGTTTTTCTTGAATGAAAAAAGAAACTAAACATAATCAAGTTTTATGAAAATTCAGCTTATACGTGGGGTATTGGGTATTATGGGTTTTAATGCACTTGTAAAACATCATATAAAAAAGAAATTTGTAAAAAAACACAAGGGGAGCCTGCAGCTAAAACAGAAAGCTGAGAAGCTAGGAGTACTTTAAATGTTACTTAAAACTACGAGGATAAAGGGAAAAATTAATAAATATTTTTTATTTTTTCAAAATGAAAGTGAGAAAAGCAAAGTTTAATGAATTTTAATGGGGAGATTTTAAATTATGTTAGGTAATTAAATAAAAGAACAATACTGATATTGCTTTGAATTAAAAAAATATAATACAAAATAATAAAAAAATAAAAATTTGGCATTTTTGGAGGGATATGTTGTGTATCTTTATATGTTAGCTTCTAAAATGTTGTATTCTGAGCACCTCGCAAAAAAAAGTGATAATGTGCTAGTGTGTGATAGTGTGGTGAAAGTGTTGAAAGATGATGAAAGATTTTTTTTTTGGGGATTTTCTTTCTTTTTTTTGGTCACCCCGCCCGGGGGGAGACGGCCCACTTGTTGAAAAAAAAAAAAAAAACTGGGAAAATAAAATGGTTTTGGGTAATAAACCATTTGAAGAAAAAAGGCAGGAAGGGGACAAAACTTTAAAGTACGTTTTTGTGAAACCGATTAAAAATATAAAACCAGAGTTTAAAATAGCAGAAATGGGTAACTTTTAAAGGATGTTAAACAGTAAAAATAAACAAAATGTGCTAAACAATAAGGTGGACAAACCCGTTGAGGATTGTTAATAAGATAAATTCGTTCGGATTTTTAACCCCGGAGGGGTTTGCCACCCAGGGGTAACCCAAAAAATCAGTGCGTCTCGAGGACTGTCTAACTTTTTCCATTGGGTCCTTAATTTTGCCCCCCAGGATGCACCCACCCCAGTCGACAAACACCCGGAAAACCTATTTGCTGCGGGTGAACGGGGACTAGGTTAAGAAACGTGTGGTTTTTCCCCCCGCCGGGAAACAAACCGGGCCCCCCGTGTGTGAAGGGGGAGCTTCACAAACTAAAAGAATGTTGGCTAAGAGGGGACAAATTTGAGGAGGGACAATACAGTCAAGACAGACAACCAAAAAGGCTCTCCATGCAAAATCTGACCTATCATTCGAAGATGTTAATGGACTGCTCTTCTTGTATATAAATTCCCAGATGTTAAAAAGTTGCAAAACAGTTGTCATCCATAAAAGTAACTCCTGTCTTTTATAAAATAAAAATTTAAAAAAAAAACTTTGTCCAGGCATCTAAGTTAAATGGGGTAAGGTACAATGTGCTGTGAACCACAATATAGGTAAGGGGGTTACTTTCTTGGGGGAAAAGCAAAAATCAAAAGATTGACAAAAGGGGCATAAAATTTTTTTATGATGTGATCAAGGAAGAAAATGTAAAATGCAGACATCACCACTTTGAAAATTCTTTCAATAACATGCTGCATGTCCCAACTTCTTTTCCCGAAAAGCAAAAATCACAATCAAAAGCCAAACCCCATTTACACTACCTTTCAAATCCTACAGGTTCTGTAAATGCACTTTTTCCCTTCCAAAACTTTAAATCCTTTAACCAGTTTCCCTAAATACCTTCATAGAAAATTTCTCTGTTCAATTACAAAAAGAAGTTTTGATCCCATAAACCACTTTTCTCACTCCCCAAAATTTTGCCACACATAAAAGGTAATACAAATTTGCCTGAATAATTTAAAAAAGGGAAGCCAAGATATTTTTTATGGAAGAAACCATACTGAGTGAAAATTAACATCAGACCAACCCCGTAAAGTTAAAAGTAATGGGGGGGTACTTACCCTCGCAATAAACTTTTTTTCATTTACTGTTTGGTCTTTCAATGTTTCCTCTGAACTTTCTGAGCATTGGGGCATTCTTCAGGGTTTCAGTGACAACTAAAGGGGCAGGTTGCTTCTGACTGCTTCTCTGAAAATAAAGCTTTTTTTTTGAGCTTCAGCCTTGACCATTTACTCCCTTTTTCGTGCTTCATTGACTTCGCCACCCCCCTGATAACACAGAATTTGTCACCCGATGATCCCAAAAAAATGTAAAAAATGTGTACTTCATAAGAGTATATGTTTTAAAAATTTATCTGTATTCCTTTTTTTTAAAATAAAGGAACAGAGCAATGCTCATGGTCCCTCATCTTAGCTTTTAAATTCACCTTAATTTTTTCCAATGATTGTAGCACTGCCGCTTCCTCTTTTAATTTATTTCACCGTACAACCATTCATGAAGAATTTCCAGTTTTTTTTCCCACACCTCCTTTTCCCTTACTTTATAGCTATGTTTTCTTGTCCTTTCGTATTTTTTTATAACATAGTACGTATATTGTTACCACGTCTATTCTCTCTCCAGTTAGCCAATGAAGGGATATCTAATTCTTTACAGCTTTTCTGTGTAACACAATTTTTATCCTGAAAGTCATTTTAGAGCTCATCTTTGGAGTTGTTCTAGCATGTTCAGATGTTTTCTTTAGCAGCAGCACCATAACACTTCCATTCTGTGATTTGGTCTAATATATAAGAGCAAGTTTTTAAGCCAATATTGCATGAGAGTTCCTCACGATTTCACCAATACAGTCTTCCAGTTACATTACTGTGTCACTGGTGGGTGCTAGGCCCCACCTCTTTCAATATTTAATAATTTTCTACATATATACTGGGGATACCTCATGAGGCACACTTCCAATTTCTTCCATTCTATTACAAAGTATATAATTAATTCCATCACACATACCACACTACAGTAGGGTTCCAATTCACGAGGTTTCACACAGACTACATTGGCATTTTCAAACCAAATAAACACTTATGAACAATGACTCACACTTCAGAAATGGGAAGTACAATGCCTGCACTTTAAAGGAGGAGTTTGGGATATTGGCAGTTTGGAGAAACATCTAAACTGTCATATCTGAGTGACTCTGCAAAGACAGTGATTATGTATGAGTGATGGTGAAAGTGTTGAATGATGATGAAAGTTTTTATTTCTTTCCTTCTTTTGGGTTTTTCCTCCTTTTGGGGTTTTTTCTTTCTTTTTGGGTCACCCTGCCTCGGTGGGAAATGGCCAACGTGTTAAAAAAAAAAAAAATTCTTGGTTATTTTTTTACCAAATGCATTCAAACTTTGTGCACTGGTATGATCATATTAATGAATGTATAGAAAATTCATATTTGTTTGGTACAGACTGATTAAAAAGCTGTAAATTTAATATTTATATTGTGTTAGTATGTCAGTCATTGTGGTTGGCAGGTGGAGGACTGGTGGATAGGTTGTCTGGGACCCACCCAGGGAGGACACACTGGCTCAGCACTTCTACCTGCTTCCTGGACACATACAGTTGGTAGCTTTGTACCACACAACACTGTCCCCTCTCACACCCCAACATATTCTCTCACACCAACAACACTCACCCCTCACACTCATCTGTTTTCTCTCCCACTCACACCACTCACTCTCACAACCCCACCCACTCACTCAAAAACCCCCCCATCCTCTCTCACCCACCCCCCACCCTCTCTCACACACACCCATCCTTTTTTTACCCCCCACATTACCACCCCACACCACCTATTCTCTATCCCCACACCCCTCACCCTCACACTATTCTTCCTTTCACCTCACATCCCACCCTCACACCCATCTATTCTCCGCCCCCAAAACACTATTTTTCCTTGCCCCAAAATCCATCCTCCTTACCTCCACTATTTTCCCCTCATACTTTCCATCCTCTTTCATCTCACCCCACTCATCCTCACACCAAAACCCATTCCCCCTTCACACACACCCCACTAAACGTACACTTCCCCCCCCCCCTCACCCACAGAATCACCCTTTACACTCACCCCACTTCTTGTTCACCCTCTATGTGTAAATTAAAAAAAAAGTACTAATGTATATAAACGGATAAAAAGTTTTTGGGGAAAAAAAAAATTAACTGAAATTGTGGGGAAATTTTTGGGCCGAGGAACGTTTAAATTAATTTTACACTTTTTATGGAAAAAAGGTTCCCATACTGAAATGCTAAAAATACAAGAATTTTCTAGAAGCATCAATATTGAAAGTTGGGGGCCCTACTGTCATTTTTTCCTGTAGGAATGTGCATATTTTTAAAAATGGTGTTCCATAATTTTTTGCACTTAACCCTTAAAAACTGTCCAAACGTGTAACTTTTTTTTTCAACTTTGAAAGTATGTATTAAAAAACGTAGATCTTCTTTTTTTTTTTTACATTTGAAATGTGTAAAAAAACTTTGATCTACTTTTTTTTTTTTTAAATTTGAAAATGTAAAAAAAAGTAGATCTATTTTTTGGAGCGCTACGCTGTGAAGTAAATTTGTTTGGGCAGTTTTAAGGGTTAATATTTATTCCCCATAAAGGGGGGAACTTTTTGGGCAAGTCTTTTTCTATCACATTGTTAATCTGTTTTGCAAAAAGGTGGAGACTCACATTTAGCTGACCCCAAACAACAAGACCCCATCCCTTCCTTAGAGGAAAGGTGGCACTCCCAAGTCATTTATACAGTTTGAACTTTTGACAGCAAGACTGAGCAATGAGGCAGACCACTAATTCCCTGCTTCAGAAAAACTTTTTCACCTTTTAAGTTTTTTACATGTGTGCTATTTCAAGGGAAATACGATCTTTTTATCACACAACTTAAAAAGTTTCATGAAAACTTTACCTTTAAAGGCCTGTCGTTGATGATCCTTCCCTTTCTTTGGTTAAAATTAAACGATAACTGTGAAAAAAGGGTTAGATACCCCCGAGGTTTTGCAAGGGATTTGGGTAGACTCCGTATATTGCTAAAAAGGAATTAGGAACTCTGAGCCACTTTTTTTGGTCCCTCTCATTTTCACCCCAAAAGCAGTCGGGAACTGAGTTTAATTACAATTAATTAATCTTTATACATTTGAAAAAACCCCAGTCCTCTTAAGGAACAAGACTTTAAAGCCTAAAAAAATTTTTTTCATGTTTTTCTTGGGAAGTCCTTACAATGTTATCATACATGATATTTAATTAACAAAAGTCACAAACAGGGGGAGAATTTTCTTAATTTTTTTCATATACATATACTGTATAAAAAGATTTGGGGTTCAAATTTTTATTACTAAAAAAAGTGACACATCTTAATTGTGAGAAAAAACTTCATGAGGACAAAAAAAAGGAATGGGTAAGTAGGGGACATAAAAGTGGAAGACCAAAAAAATATTTAACAAAAGAAAAACACGTTTGGAAAAATTGCTAGGAAAAGGACCATAAAAAAAACAACAAAAAATTTTATTAAAACCCAGTTTAAAATACCCGAATCATAGTTTTTTTGTGCCGCCTTCCACCAAAACAAACCCGTTTACAAGGGTGGGTTACTTTCAACTGTCAAAAACTCTTTGGTTTCTTGAATCCCCAATTAAAGCAATGGCAAATTTTTCTCACTCCGCAATGTTTAAATACAAGAAGTAGTAAGAAAACTCATACTTTTCTTTTTTACATATATGGAAAAAAGTACACAAAAATCTTAAGTTTAAAAAAACCTCAAGGAAATTTTTTTCTTTTTACAAAATAATTTTTATAAAAAATACTGGGTTTTGAATCACTTTTATAAATACACCCCCAAACCCACTATAGTAATAAAAGCAAAATGATATTTTCAAAACCCAAATTTTCCCTTAGAAAGTCAAGCATTTCCCCACCTTTACATGACTAGTCAATTTTTCTCTTTGTAAATACCTCAATAAATTTTTTCAGAATTATAAATTTGATGGTCTATAAAAATCCCAAGGAAAGAAGGAGAACACACATTACTTTAAAATTTAAAAAATGCGAAACTGTAAGCCTAGAATTGTATTTACTTGAAGCAAAGTTTAAAAAATGTGAACCCCGGAAGCCTCATGAGTGCCTGGTCCCCTAGTGGCATGAGAAGTGGGGCGAGTTTTCAGGGGTAAGGCCCCGGAAAAAAACAATAATCAAAATTATTTGATATTCACCATGTAACACATCAGCATTAAACATATTTATTTAGCAACAATTTACATGTCTAAACTTTTACTAATACCCAATAAGAACTAAGATTTAATCTACTATAAGAATAATAAAGGACGGAATGAGTGAATTTTTATAAACATCCAAAGAAAAAGGGGAAAATATTTTTCCAAAACAGCGAACTTGACAAAACCTAATCTATCCTGTTTTTTAACCTGTCGGCTGTCTCACAACAAGGAACTGACTCAAAAAAGGAACCCCATGCTTTTTTTTAAAAGCCGTATGCCAGAAATCCAGAGAAAACAAAATTCAAATAACCCCCCAATCTGTAACTTCCTACCCCCACTTCGGTGCTGCACGTACTCCCCCTTTGAACCAAAACAAGCCCCGCTAAATAGTTCCCCCTTAATCCCTTCATAAGTGCTACCTTGACACACTCCAATATCAGTCAAACCCAAAACCCAAACGTCTCCCCTCAGTCTGATCTTAATTTAACTCCTATTTCTTTGAAGTTTTTTTTTCTATCCTTTCTTTTTCCCCCACCCTGCTTTATACAGTATTTTCCCTTTTTTTTTCATTGTTTCTGCTCCATCCTTTCTAAATTGACAAATCAGTTAACAACCTTTCCCTTTGGGCCTATAAATACAGCTTTTTTATTTTTTAAAAAACCCCCCACGTTCTCAGATTTTTGTACTCTCCGTTCTTTTCTTATAACAACCCCAAAAATTGCCCCCAAATAAATCACTCCTGTCACCTCCGCTGCGCAGCACTCCTTTAAAAAAACATTTTTTCTGTTTTGCTAGTATGCTTCTTTCCCTCGACAACCAAAGAAAATGCCATTCAACTATTTCCCTTCCCCCTAAATTACATAGG